>CP139501.1:240036075-240636075 GCA_021014915.2 Artemisia tridentata subsp. tridentata | reverse complement strand
TATTTGACCAGTTACGATATGACGTTGCGAGTCAACACTTGCGATTCGACTTATTGTGATTTGGTTGATTGCAATCTGTCTTGGTGCAATTTGACAATCTGTGACTTGGCCTGTTGCAATTTGATCATGTTGTGATTTGACTTCTGTGACTTGAATTTCGAAGATTGGTATTGCACCTCACTCTTGGGTATTCTGGTTGATTTCACGGTTTCTCTTGTAGTTTTTAGAAAATCCCGCGAAAGATTCGATTTCTCGGTTTAAATCTCAAGAGCTGTAAAATCCCGTGAAATTAATTTTGGACAAGTAGGCTGGACTTGGGTTTAGAAATAATGAAACTTACGGGGTGTGACTAATTTTTCGGGATAAGTTTGTGCTTCAAGATCAGCAGGAATTGGGAAATTATGATTACTTGGTTGGCTTGTTAATTCACGGGTTGGTGTACTTAGTGTCACAAACATCTCGGGGTGGATGGATGCATGATGTTTGATGACCCTTGCTCAAGCGTATTTAAGGTGATTAGACATGGATGTTCAAGAAGTGGATATATACAATAAAGGATGGAAGGTTGGGTATATATCACTACCTATATTTAAAGGAGTTACGTTGTTGTGCTCAATATAGGTTCTAAATCACAATTTGCAATTCAAGGTGATTAGACTTGGATGTTCATGAAGTGGATATATACAATTAAGGATGGAAGGTTGGGTATATATCACTACCTATATTTAAAGGAGTTACGTTGTTGTGCTCAATATAGGCTCTAATTCATAATTTAGTGCAAGTTTAAGTCGCGGACTTGTTCTTTATCAAGCTTCATCAGTGATTGTTGTTTCTCAAGCTTCTAATGGGATTGTTGTTCAAGATCTTCTCAAGAGGTAGTCAGGCTTAAAGACAAGAGGTGATTTGTTTGGAGACATGTTTAACCTTTTACTCACTTTAAAGTCATATGCATTTCATCAACCGGTTTTGGCATATTACGAGCTTCAATGAATTGTTAATCTACTAAACCATTGATGATGAGGAAAGCAAGGGGTTACTACAAGAGAATCTTAATCACCATCTTCGTTGCAGTAGTTTCATTTGTCTCTTTCCATGTTTTGTGCCTGACAAATTCACAAACGTCACGGACTCTCAGCTTTGGCAAAAAGGTCATTTCATGTCCTTTTTGAGGGGGAGAATTATCGCAAGTTTCCTAGAAGTTCCGTCTCCAGCGATGTGAATTTTAGCGGTTCCGGTTACAGCGGGTCAGATCGTATTGGTTCAGTCTCCAGCGGTTTGAATCTTAGCAGTTTCGGTTACAGCGGGTCAGATCGTAGCAATTCAGGATTCAGTGGTTCAGTCTACAGCGGTTTGATACTTACTGTTGTGCAGTTAGTTCTTGAATTTATTTCTCAGATAAATCTCAAGAACGGTAAAATCCTGTACACAGTACAACAACCATTCCACATCCAAGTAGCTGGGTCAGACAGCTTTATTTGATAGGACAGACTATGAGTCATGGGCACTTCTAAGAACTTGCGCATGTTTCTTCTCGTTTTGGCTAGTCAACAGCACAAGATGATCACGAAGTTAATCTGGTATTCTTTATTTGTGATTGAAGTTGAATTTCACGAAGGCGTCTACTTATTTTATCTTGAAGTCGGGGTTGGTTGGATGCATGACCTTCATTGATAACTTGCTCGTTAAAATTTTAAGTTGAAGACTTGGGTTATCTAGTTACCAGCAGTCGGGGTAACTATCACTTAAGAGTTATTGGAGTACTCAGTGTCACACGTCAATGACGATGTCGATAATCGCAAGAGGTGTTAATGTCTCATACTTTGGTTGGGTATTGAGCATTTAGAGATCTGCTTGGAGCATTAATTCTCTACACCGTTCTTCCAACATTAGTGCAAGCTTAAGTAACAAATTTGGGGACTTCTACTTCAATTTTCAGTATTGGTATATCGGGTTTTCTTCATCGAGTGGTCTCTAATCTATGTTCAAGGTTGGTTAGTTGGCCAAAGGTTTTAAAAGTAGTGATGTGATCTGTAATTCTCACGAAATATTCTTAACCCAAACTGATGTTCACCAAAACCAAATCAGTCACGCCACATTCAATCGGTTACTGTCTCACGGTTTCTTCTTGGTTTTGTAAAATCCCGCGAAAGAACTTATTTCTCGGTTTAAACCATAGATTTGTAAAATTCCGTGATGATGGGCTATGCGCTCTTGACCAGGATCGGGTTAAAACCATTATCGAAGTTCAGTTATAACATCACAAATGGCTGGATCGAGGATTTTAATTGACAAGATGTGACTACGGGGTTAGTTCAGTATTATTTACTTGAGGCTGAAGTGAAATTTCATGGGTGCGTGTACTTAGCATCTGAAGATATCGGGGAGGTTGGATGAAGATTCTTCGAGATCCTTGTTCGAGCTTTCAATATAATGACAAGGACTTGGATATCTAGTTATTTTTTCTTTCTCCCTATTACAAAATAACTATCACTTTAAGGAGTCACGTTGTAGTGCTCAGTGTCACACGAAGTTGTGGATATCCAAGAGGTGATGTATGTCTTATATTTGATGGTTGGTTGGTTGAAGAGTATAGAGTACTTAGGGATTCGATATTGCACGAAGTCTCTGCACCGCTCTTTGTCTCGCATTAGCACAAGTTTAAGTCACAAGTTCGGGTTATGTTACTTCAGTTTCAAGTTCATCATATTGGGTTTTCTCCATCAGTGGTCACGACATCAAGCCAACAAAATGATAATGGGGTTGGTAAAGAGTTAGATGAGAGAAGTAGTAAAGAGAGAGATAATGACGTTTGAACACAGCAGTTCAAGCCTCGTTCTTCATCATTATGACGTTTGAACAAATCAGTTCAAGCCTCGGTCTTCATCATTATGACGTCTGCACACATCAGTGCAGGCCTCGGTCTTCATCATTATGATGTCTGTTCATATCAGTTCAGGCCTCGTTCATCAAAGAAAAGAAAAGTGTACGCTTGAGTGCACTTTATCTTCAAAAGAAGAGGAGTCTTCTTATTAATGGCCATTCTCATCAACAAGATTCATGCTCTTTCCGTGCTTATTCAGTCTTCAAGTGGATCGGCGCACATTGGAGTATATTCTTATTCACTTGTTCAACCAAAAATTGCAGTTGACAGGCATATGCAATTTTTGAGGGGGGGAAAGGGTGAATAAACAACATGTCAGTCGTCAAGAACCGTCAAGTGGAGCTACTTACCGTTGATGGTATTCATATTCACTAGTTCAATCATCAAAAATTGCAGTTGGAAGGCATATGCAATTTTTGAGGGGGGGAAAGGGTGAATATTAATCTACATGTTGGTTGATGATTGAGAAATGGTCATACGACTCCTGAATACGTCAGTTCAGGAGTCGTGCAAACCATGGTTCTCCAACACTACTTCTTCTGTCTATCAAGGTGTTGAAGAACATGGTCATGGAATGCTAATCAACAAAGTCTCACGGGTTGGTCTAATCAGCAACAATGGGTTTCCAGTCAATGCTTCAAGTACACGTCTTCAGGCTACATGTACATATCATGATGATGATTCTGATTAATCGTAACCATCATGGGGGAGAGAAATGTGTACACCAAGGACGCACAACAGGTTCACGTGATTGGGCTTAATCATATATTCCGGTGTTGAGAACCGCAGAGATGATCAGTGGTTCAACTTGTTACCTTGGTATTTACGTTTCACTGTTACGTCATGGGCTGATTAATCGTAACCATCAGGGGAGAGAGAATGTGTACATCAAGGACGCACAACAGGTTCACGTGATCAGGGCTTAATATCCAAGGATGGATACATACTATAGATGATCAGTGGTTCAACTTGTTACTTTGGTGTTATACGTATGACTGCAGAAGGTCGAGTCGTCAGTCTATTCTACGTTCTCTGTTGGGAGTTATCATCTTATGTGTATGCTGCGGGCTGATGGGTTACATGTAAGGTTACTGGAAGGCATTGGGTGAGATGAAGATGATTGGTATTCTGTTCCTCCACATTGGGCAATCTTGAAGAAGGTCGAGTCTACAGTCTTCTCTACATTCAAAAATGTTGAGCTCTTTTCTTACAACTTGAGTTTTAACTTAATCCCATGACAGTTCTTGTTTGATGAGTTGTGGAGTTAAGTTAGGTTCAAGTTGTTCTGTAGTTTAAGGTTAGGTCCAACTTGATTTTAACCTAATCTCATGACAGTTCTTGTTTGATGAGTTGTGAGGTTAAGCTGAAATCAAGTTGTTACTAGGCTTAAATTTGTGGTTTAGGTTAACCTCATGACAGTTCTTGTTTGATGAGTTGTGAGGTTAAGCTAGATTTCAGTTGAGGCTCAACTTAAACTACCGAAAAGTTGCCTAAGGTTTTTGACGAAGTCACTCTAGGACGGGAGTGTTAGAAGATTAAAGACGGCATGCATCTGGTTATCAAAAGACTTCTTCATATTTCGGGCGTTCATCCAAAGTCTTCTTCCTATTATGGGTGATCGTCAGAGGTTGTCAGATTGGGGGAGAGCACTAATTAGGGGAGAGTGAAAAGCCAGAATCATTCCCTGATTGAAAGTGCTCACATTGCTCTTCAGCAAGTCAAATGATGGAAGCGGAAAAGATTCAGAATGCTGAGGAGTAATGGTTTCTGGTTCGTATCCTTGTACATATATACCTATTCATACATTATACCATCTTGTAAATAGATATATAGGAATCCTGCAATTTGTAAATAGAGAAACGTAAAACCAGAAAAACCATAAAAATTAAAAAATTAGAAAATACCAAAAATAGTTTCACCTAGGCATGTCTTCTGTTTATCGATAACATTTACGGACTTAGAAATGTCATTCAATAATGGCACGGGTCTTTAAATGAAGCTCGAGCAGAAGTTAAAATGGATGGTTAAAACATGTCTAAATGGCTTGCTATTACTTTAGATAGCAACCCGCGCTTCATATTGGGGAAAGCACGTCGCCAAAAAGACGGCTGTTCCTCCAACTGGGTGATGTTCACCTGGGCATGGATTACTTTATATCCATGTTTCTTCGATCTGATGTACGTTTCAGTGCATCATTTCTTGAAAAAGAAGAGAAGTCTTCTTTGCATACAAATAGTTTTCATTCTATGATTCTTCTGAAAATTATTTGTGAGACACTTGGTGAACATGTGTTGTATGAAATTTGTTTAAACTTGGATTATGCATAAAATTTGTCACTCAATCAACGACTACAAAACCTCACGACAGTTCTTGTTTGATGAGTTGTGGGGTTAAGCGTGATTTTAGTTGAGGTTCAACTAGAATACGGGTCATTGATTGAGGGGGAGAGTGAATTCAAATTTTATATCATCAAACGGATTTATTGGTTAAATCATACTTGTTAGAAATGGTTTTGTAGTTAATGGGGAATTATTTGAAGAGGATCTTGCTTAAATATATCAAATGACCAAGTGTGTTAGCTGCTAGAAAGTTTAGGACATTATGTGCAATTTGCTTATAGTTTCCTAGCTTTATGTATCTAGAAGGTTCATTTGTGTTACTTTGGTATCCTCGTACAATCCCCAAAATGCTTTAAGACTCAAAACCTAAAAGAAGTTAGAAAACCAGTTGTGTTTGATGTTTTTGAATTCTCCACTGGCATTTGTATGATCTAAATGAATGAGTTTCAAATGTTGTTTGTCTCTGCTGCTTAATGGTTGTTGATATTGTGCATATGTTCTCAGGATTCGCTTAGGTAGAGTGCTATTATGTTAGAATCATGTTCCTAAGATCCTGAATTAAATGTTGAAATCTGTGTGAATTGCCATGTTCATGATTGCTAATTGCTCTTCATGCTAGATAGTGGTTTGACGTAGTTCCTGATTGGGGTTTGATTATAAGATGAACTTGGTATTATAATGTGGCAAGCTGCTGAAGGGTAGCTATCTAGGAATAGTGTATCTGTATGTATGTATATCTGTGTTGATATTCTTATGCAGATTCCATAGCCAAAATGAATGTACCAGTTCCCATTCTAACCATTTGATCAGACGTTCAAACTCTATTGATTGGCTCGAAATTCACCTCAACAACAACTTCAGCAACAACAACAACAACACCTTCACCTCCACCACCATCATTTCAACAAAGAAGTAATTACTCAGATCTCGCCTAGTGGGGATCGACAATACTTGAGAAGATTTGTTGGTGGATGGATAATCGATGTTGACCACTGACTCACTCAGAAAAGTGGGTGATTACATCATTTGAGCAAAAAGGTCAATATCGTTTGTGTCATAATAGTTACTTTGTGCAAAATGAGCAGTGAATCTCCCTCTTAGATTAAGGGGGAGCAAAGTATGTTTCATCATCAGAACATGTTAAACCTGACCACATTTTCTCTCATGTTTTTCTAAATTATTTAAATCAATTGGGATCACAAATCTCAAAAGGTTTGAAATTTTTGATCGGGGGAGAGAATGTGATTTAAATATGAAACCTGATGAAAATGTGATGTTTTGGACTTAAATGTAAGCTCTCCCATATGTGCTAAACTCTTTCGTATATCGATGCACATATTGAGGGGGAGCGAATTGACAAAAAGGATTTGGCATGCATCTTATGTGAGCAAGGCTCAGACTTCACCAATGAATTGACGATAGCTAAAGTCAGTAGTCGAAAGGACATGTCCTGGACGGGTAATAATTTCAAGCCAGTTTATCTGGTGATGTAAGCGTGTCTCGCAAAGGACGTGTCTAAGTAGAATGTACCGATTTCGAGCGACTTTCCTTGAATGTGATCTGGACGGGTAATAATTTCAAGCTAGTTTACTAGTGATGTAAGCGTGTCTCGCGATGATCATGTTCTTGGAAAATCAATCAATTCAAAAAGTGCGAGCTCTACCTAACATGTGCAAATTTATAAAACAATCAACCGAGCACATGTTGAGGGGGAGCATTTGAAAAATATAAAACTCTCAAGTGTTTACAAAAATGGGTTTCAGAATCATGAACACTTTGAGAGATTTTTCAAAGATTTGGTTTGGCAATCGTGGATGAATACCAAAGACCGACCATTTTAATTAATGTATGGAGTTATAAGGATGGTTAGGTTAGGCTCAAGTTCCCACGATCCCGCCAGAGCCGGAGGGATCTACCCAAGGACAATCCACTAGTTAGTGTAGAAGTCCTTAGGTATGATTAAAAAGGAGAAAAGTGTGATTAAGGGAAGAGTGCCGACTGAGATGGAGCTAGTACTGGAACAAACCCAACAAGGTACTAGTTATGAAGTCTCGGTAAGCACTGAAGGGGTTGAAGAATGAAAAAGAATTGTAAAGAGAAAGGGTGAAAAGAAATAGCCCTCCTTACAACTTAGGCAGAAACCGGGTCAATACATATGCTGTCAGAATCACTTAGTTGATTGCTGGCATTGAAGACAAAGTATCATGGACCCAGTGATACGCTGCACAACCCTCCCTAGCCACTCAAGGTCCCTCAAAGGATTCTTGTTTCAATTGTCACGGAGTTCAATACATTCCTATCGTCTCTCTCATTCCGAGTTAGATGATATTGAATAGGTGGCAGTTCTCTCCAGCCTCCGATCACCAAATCAAAACGCACAATTGAGTCTAGAGCCACGAGATGCATAATAAGATCTCATAGGGACACGAATTATTTCTACACTGGGTGTTCAACATTAAGGACACCAGTTGTAAACTTATGAGTCCTACGCAGATCTTAGCAATCTGCCAGAACATTTATGAGAGAATTTACAAATGTAATTCTCAATGATTGAATGGAAATTCCTGCCAGGGTCAACATCAAGCAGCCCTGTAAGCAGGTCACTTCGGTAATTCTTTATGGATTACGCTTAGTGGTCACGGCGGTTTCAAACGGTCTACAGTCGTGGAGTGATCTCCAGCGACTCACCTAATCGTTGATGTGCTACGGTTCGATCTTAAAAAACCCTCTGTGGGTTTTCGATTAGGAACGGTCTTGGTAAGGATTAGAGAGAGTTTTCACACTATGCTGTTAACAATCTCGAAGTCCGAACCTGTAAGTACCGGACGTTTTATTGCTAACTGTCGTATGCAGGAACATCTGGCGGTTGATGCTGATTGCTGTTGCAGCTGTTTGCGGTTGTAGCTGACTGAAGTTGCAGCTGAATGCGGTTGTAGCTGATTGAAGAAAAGATGCCAATCCTATGCCACATGCTTACACTACAATTGTAACTCAACAAAGTCATGATCAACCTAAAAGACCTTTAACACGGCTTCTGCAAACTCTGATGCTAAAGATCATGACACCAAATAGTGTGAGCATGTCGGCTCAAAGATTTACACATCACATGGAAACATACTGTTGAAAGATGACTTGGAAACAAATGTTGGATGATAAAGTCGAAGAATACTCAAAGATCATCCAAGACAAAGAACGGTCATCAAAAGATCACTGCTAAAGGCACAAAGATACAAGACGTTGAAGAATCAAAGACTACGAGCTATGAAGACAAGATCAGAAGACAAAATGCTAGAATTCAAGTTATTATTTCCGGGGTGACCTCCCTTAGGGGGAGATTGTTAGGAATATAAATATTCATATGAAGGTTCGGTCACCCCGAGCATCTAATTAGCATTTATATAGCTCGTAGGCTTATATATATTTGTTTAGTATTATTAGTAATATTAGTATTAGCTTAGTCATATTTATATTTGTGGAGTGGGTCGGGGCTTTCCCCACTGTCAGCTCACTCCACAGCCCACTAGGGGCACCAAATAGTAGTAAGTATATAAACCCCTTCCCACACTTGGGAAGGGTTGGAACTCTTCACACATTGAATCTAATATTACCAGTTTTCTCTCAAGAGTTTCCCACTCTCTCTCTCTAACATCTCACTAACTCACCATGGGATTCTTGATCTTTCATGAATCAAGACCACCCGAATCATACACACAATCAAAAGGTTATTTCCTACATCTTTCGAATTTTTATATTTTTCGAATGTTTATAAATTTTATTCTAATTTTTAAAAAAATTTGGAATTTTTTAAAATTTTTTCGCGTTTTTTAAATTTTTAAAAAAATTTTTCGAATTTTTTTAAACTTTTCGAATTTTTTGAATTTTTAAAAGATTATTCGAGTTTTTATAAGTTTTTTCGAATTTTTAAAAATTTTTTAAATTTTTATAAATTCTTTGAATTTTTATAAGTTTTTTCGAATTTTTAAAAAATTTTCGAATTTTTATAAAATTTTTGAATTTATATAAATTTTTTCGATTTTTTCGAATTTTTATAAATTTTTTCTAATTTTAAAAAAAAATTGAATTTTTGTAAATTTTTCGAATTTTTATAAGTTTTTTCGAATTTTTAAAAAATTTTCGAATTTTTATAAAGTTTTAGAATTTCAAAAAAAAATTCGAATTTTTAAAATTTTTTCGAATTGTTATAAATTTTTTCGAGTTTTTTGAATTTTTATAAATTTTTTCTAATTTTTAAAATAATTTTGAATTTTTATAAATTTTTCGAATTTTTATAAGTTTTTTCGAATTTTTATAAGTTTTTTTGAATTGGTAAAAAAATTTCGAATTTTTATAAATTTTTTCGAGTTTTTCGAATTTTTATAAATTGTTTCTAATTTTTAAAAAAAATTTGAATTTTTATAAATTTTTTTAATTTTTATAAGTTTTTTCGAATTTTTAAAAAATTTTCGAATTTTTATAAATTTTTCGAATTTTTATAAGTTTTTTCGAATTTTTAAAATTTTTTTGAATTTTTAAAACGTTTTCGAATTTTTATAAAATTTTCTATTTTTTTTTAATTTTTTTCGAATTCAAAATTTTTTTTGAATTTTTTTGAGTTTTTCTAATTTTTTGAATTTTTAAAAAAATTTCGAATTTGTATAAATTTTTTCGAATTTTTAAAACGTTTTTGAATTTTTATAAATTTTTCTAATTTTTTTTAATTTTTTTCGAATTCAAATTTTTTTTTGAATTTTTTTGAGTTTTTCGAATTTTTTGAATTTTTAAAAAATTTTCGAATTTGTATAAATTTTTTCGAATTTTTTGAATTTTTATAAATTTTTTCTAATTTTTATAAATTTTTTGAATTTTTATAAGTTTTTTCGAATTTTTAAAAAATTTTCGAATTTTTTAAATTTTTTCTAATTTTAAAAATTTTAAGAATTTTTAAAAAATTTTGGAATTTTTATAAGTTTTTTCGAATTCTTAAATCTTTTTCGATTTTTTATAAATTTTTTCGAAACTTTTCGAAATTTTATAATTTTTTTCGAATTTTTATAAGTTTTTTTCGAATTTTTATAAATTTTTTTGAATTTTTTTGAATAATAATAATAATCACAAGGACCAAAAATGAAAAATAAAACGTCCGTTGGTTAAAGGACTAACTTTCAAACGCTTGTTTGGTTAATGGACTAAAATAAAATGGCCGTTAGTAAAAGGACTAACTTTGCAAACACTTATTTGGTTAAGTGGCTAATGTTGCCAAATTTATTGGTCAATTGTGGGCCAAATATTTATTAATAAAAAAATAAAGGAATGACACGTGTCAATAAAGGAATGACACGTGTCGGCAAGTTTATGGGGTCGAGCAGTCGAGCGTGAAATAATTGGCCTATTTTGAGAAATAGATGTTGTTTTTGGCTTCCTCTTGAAATAGGCCAAAAGTTTTGGCCTACTTTGGGAATTTTCTCAAAAAGTAATCAAACGGTACAAAAATCACAGCTACCGATTCGTATATTAAATGTCAACATCAAAATAAAATTTATAAATGACAGATCTGTGAAAAACTAGAAGGGGGAGGGGGGAGGTTGAATAGTTTTCCCCGTTTTTAAGTTCTTTTAGTTCTTTTAAAACTTCTTAAAAAATATGCTATTGGAAACCTTTGATTCGATTTTTATGTGCAATCAAACAACACCAATATGAACTACACTCTAAACTAACTAATAATAAGTAATGAAAGTTAAGAGTAGAGATGGAAAGATCAAACCGGGACAAAAGGATTTATAGTGGTTCGGCTACGAAGCTCTTCTTCGCCCTACTCCACTCCCCGAGTACCATACTCGAGAGTTTCATGCACTATGTCAACAACCTCCCTTAAGGCGGAGAAAACCGTACACGTCGCTTAACTTGTTTTCCGACACTAAGCTAGATGTCGAGTGCTAATCTTAGCTAGCACCAATCTACCACGATCCACACGATCAATCACTTAAGCCCACTGGCTTCAAGAGATCTCCAAGATCTCGACACGATCACAATGATCAACACTCACTTGACTAACACTATCCTATTGACCCTTGATCTTCTTGATCAATCACACAAGCCCAATGGCTTCAAGAGATATTCACTATCTCTATAAGATCACAATGATCTTCACTCACACTCTCACAAAATAAAAATGATCTTGATGTATGCTATGATACAACAAGTGTGTAACAAATGTTACAAGACCTAACAACTACAACTCTTGTATCTTCTTGGATAACTTGAGTTCTTCTCTTGCAAATGAAGAGGAATGACAACACTTTGTATCTACTTGGATACTTTGTGTTCTTCTCTTGCTAATGAAGAGGATCTCTAAGTTGGATGATTGGATCACTCTTGAACAAAAGAAAAACTAAACTAAATGATCAAGAAAAGAAAATGGTGTGAGGGATTTAAACTCAGAAGTTTCTGTGTGAAAAAGGGTGAAGAAAATCTGTGAAGTGGGCTGGTATTTATAGGCAGAAAAAAATCTGGCCGTTACAGAGGGACGGCTCCACTAAATCACCGAAGGCTCCACTAAATTTAGTGGAACCGTGGAGCTGTGTCAGACAAAGACGCTCCATTTTTTGTCTTTTCCGATGAAAACTTATTTGGGCAAGTTTGGAGCTGATTTTGGGGGGGAAAATAGCTGTTGTGTATTTTAAACTTATTTTTCCATTAAAACATTTCTTAATTATTCAAAAATAATTTGTAAAGTATATTTTTAAAGAAAATGTTTTGTCACATAAAAATGTGAAGTCTTAAATCCAAATTTACTTCTTTGATCATTAGTAAAGTTGTAAATTTGTTCTAGAGTGATTTGTGTAGAAACAGGATCTTCCGATTAAAAACTTGTTTACGTTAATTTTAACGTAACGTGATTTCACATTTTGTCATCCTCAAAACGTGAAGTTATCGAAAGATAGAAATAACATTTTTAGAACATTATTTGCATCAACAAGATGAATAAAGACCCTTACGAAAACAGGATGTCGATTGATACAAGACTAGTAACTAGACCCAAATTCGATTTCCAAGCAAGTCCAAATCCGAATCCTAGCTAATCCATACAGCCGATGTAAGTCAATACTTCTCGATGCCTTAGATCTTGTGAAGATGTAAGTGAGTTTTGAGTGTGTATGGATCCCTAGTCTTCAATCAACAATAAAAAGAAAACAAAATAGAAATTCTTCGACATGCTTTTTGACATGGGAGATGAGGAGTAACCGATTGTAGCAAAACTCATTCTCAATCCTCGTCATCTAAATCTCTTCCACATCGTAGACCCTGGGAGGAGGTGTGTGAGAGCGACAAAAGACTTTGGGAAGATAGAAAAGTGGTATAGTTTCATAGACCCATCGATGGTGATAGCTATTAGCTTGGGAGCCGTTGGAGAAGGATCCTAGGAGAAAACGATAAAATGTAGATGTGTGTATGTTGGGCAGGTATATCAGGGGAAAGGGGGATAAACGTTTTTTTTTTTTTTTTTTTTTTTTTTGTTAGGGTATAACTTATGTACTCCGTGTTCCGTTGAGCTGAGGTGTAATCGCGGTCCCCCGATTTGGTATAAACGCGAAAAATATAATTTTGGAGACGCTTTTATAAAACTAGTATAAAAGCAAAATTTATCGACTCCGAAAATAAATTACAAAATTAAACCGTTACTAATGTGGTGTCGGTACGCGTGTGGTATCGTTTTTCAGGAAAAGCGAGATAACCTCTCGCTTTTATTATGTTGAAGTCTGTAAATGTTAGAAAGTGGAAAATTCACTTTTTCTGATAAAGTTAAATAGTTTTGCGAGTTAGTGTATGCTACAGTGTGCGGGTTTACTTCCCGAAATAGTTATGCAAGCTCACGAATGCTTAATTTAACAGTTAGGTAATGATAAATTAACATTTATTATTAAAATATTAGTGAGAAAATTATCGTTTGTCACATCCTTCCCGCCTTAAAAGAAAAACCGTCCTCGGTTTTCACTTAGAGTTACCCGATGGATTTGATAAAAGGTGTGGGTATTTACGCTTGATCTCGTCCTCACGCTCCGACGTGTATTCGGGACCTCTTCGAGAGTTTCAGCGAACTTTAACAATAAGAATGCGGCTTTGCTTAAGCCGTTTGATTTCTCGATCCCTTATCTCGACTGGTTCTTCAATGAAGTTTAGTCTCTCGTCGATTTGGATTTCCTCCAGAGGAATAACAAGTGTTTCGTTTGAGAGACATTTCTTCAGGTTACACACGTGAAACACATTGTGTACAGATCTGAGTTCTTATGGTAATTCGAGTCGGTAGGCTACCAGTCCGATCCTGGTGAGAATTTTGAAAGGTCCAATGTATCGGGGATTTAGTTTCCCACGCTTTCCAAAGCGAATCACGCCTTTCCATGGCGAAACTTTTAACATAACCCGATCTCCAACTTGGAACTCAAGTGGTTTTCGTCTCTTGTCTGCATAGCTTTTCTGACGGTCTCGAGCCGCTTGCATCCGGCTCTTGATTTGCACAATCTTTTCAGTAGTCTCTTGTACTAGTTCGGGACCAGTGAGCTGACTTTCTCCGACTTCAGCCCAACATATAGGTGATCTGCACTTTCGACCATAAAGTGCCTCGTAGGGTGCAGCTTTGATGCTTGTGTGATAGCTGTTATTGTAAGAGAACTCGGCTAATGGTAGGTGTCTATCACACACGCTCGCAGCATGTCTTCTAAGGTTTGAATGGTCCTCTCACTTTGACCATCTGTTTGAGGATGGTATGCGGTGCTCATATCAAGATCGGTACCCAGAGCATCTTGTAGTGATCTCCAAAAGTTCGACGTGAAACGGCTATCTCTGTCGGAGATGATAGAAATCAGAACTCCATGTCGTGCAACTATCTCCTTTACGTATAACCGTGCAAGTTTATCCATGTTGTCGTTCTCTTTGATTGGTAAGAAGTGGGCGGACTTTGTGAAACGATCAACGATTACCCAAATGGTGTCATAACCGCTTGATGTCCTTGGCAATTTGATAATGAAGTCCATCGTTATGCGTTCCCACTTCCACTCGGGAATCTTGGGTTGTACAAGTAAACCTGATGGCCGCTGATGTTCAGCTTTGACTTTCGAACACGTTAAGCATTGACTGACATACATTGCAATGTCAGCCTTCATTTTGGGCCACAAGTATAGTTTCTTCAGATCGAGGTACATTTTGTCGACTCCTGGGTGGATAGAGTATTTAGACTTGTGGGATTCGTGCATGATGAGGTCACGTATCCCTCCATAGAGTGGAACCCAACTTCTGTCCTTGAAACACAACGTCCAATCCGTTCTTTTCACGAAGCTGTTCTCACTCTTGGGCATACCATACATCTTCTCGTTGGGTTTGTTTTCTTCCTTGAGTGCCTCGGCCCGAGCCTCAAGGATTTTCGATGGAAGGGGTGAAACGATTGTCATACCCAACGATCGTACCCTCAGGGGTTTTGGTCATTCTTTCTGGCTAAGAGCATCTGCTACCACGTTTGCTTTGCCTGGGTGGTATCGAATCTCGCAGTCATAGTCGCTGAGCAATTCTAACCAACGGCGTTGTCTCATGTTAAGCTCCTTTTGGTCAAGGATATGTTGCAAGCTTTTGTGGTCGGTGTAAACTACACACTTGGTGCCATAGAGGTAATGTCTCCAGATTCTTAGTGCAAACACTACTGACCCTAATTCCAAGTCGTGTGTAGTATAATTCTTTTCGTGGGTTTTCAGTTGTCGAGAGGCATAGGCTATTACCTTCTCTCGTTGCATCAAGACGGCTCCTAAACCTTTGTATGAAGCGTCGCAATAAACAACAAAGTCTTCACTGTCTTCAGGTAGGGCTAAGATAGGTGCGCTGCACAACTTATCCTTAAGGAGTTGGAAGGCTTCCTCCGCTTTATCTCCCCAGTCAAACCTTACATTCTTCTGAGTTAGTTTAGTTAAAGGCTTCGCTATCTTTGAGAACCCCTCAATAAATCTCCTATAGTACCCAGCCAGTCCTAAGAATTGGCGTATTTCGGTGGGTGTTGTGGGTGTCGTCCAATCTTTTATTGACTCGATCTTTACAGGATTCACATGAATGCCTTGACTATCAATCATGTGACCCAGAAATTGAACAGTTGGTATCCAAAACTCGCACTTTGAGAACTTAGCATACAATTCCTCTTTCTTCAGCAATTCTAGGATTAGTCTAAGGTGTTCCTCGTGCTCCTTCTCGCTCTTGGAGTAAATCAAGATGTCGTCGATAAAGACGATCACAAATTTGTCCAAGTACGGCTTGCACACCCGATTCAGAAGGTCCATGAATACTGCCGGTGCGTTGGTTAAGCCAAAACTCATAACCTGGAACTCGTAGTGACCGTAACGAGTTCTAAATGCCATTTTCGGGATATCTTCTTCCCAAACTCTAAGTTGATGGTATTCGGATCTCAAGTCGATTTTTGAGTAAACACACGAACCTTGGAGTTGGTCGAATAGATCATCGATTCTCGGGAGTAGGTATCGGTTTTTTATGGTTAGTTTGTTTAGCTCTCGGTAGTCAATGCTCATTCTGAAAGACCCATCCTTCTTTTTGACAAATAGAACCGGGGCTCCCCAAGGCGAAGAACTCGGCCTGATGAATCCTTTCTCTGAGAGTTCTGACAATTGGTTCGATAGTTCCTGTAGTTCTGTCGGAGCTAACCGATAAGGTGCTCGTGCCACAGGTGCGACACAAGGCACTAGGTCGATTTGAAATTTGATTTGTCGGGTTGGCGGGAGTCCAGGTAAGTCTTCAGGGAAGACCTCCGGAAAATCTCTCACGATTGGTACATCTTCCAAGCATTTTTCCTCTGGCTCCTTCTCTTTCTTCTTGGTGACTTGTGCTAGAAAGAGGTGGCATACTTTCTCGATGTACTTCTGGGCCTTTGTGCAAGAGATGATGTTTAGTCTTGACGTGTTTCTTCTGTCTCTTCTGTCGCCTTCTACGATTAGGACTTCGTTCCTGATGAGTGTGTAAATACTCATCATTTTACACCCATAAAAGACACAAAAATGACCAAAAACACCCAAATATATTGCAGATATCCTTGGTTTTGTGTTTTTACATGTTTCAGGTACAAAGGATTGAAAACGGAGCGAAAACGAGCATTTTTGGATCGACTCGACAACGATGGTGCATTTGATCAAGAAAAGTCAAAGTCAATCCCAAAAATGCCAAAATGACACAAATGGCCCTTGGATAATTTCAGAGTTACAAGATTGGTCTCTAGCTTTACTTTTGAAAAATGGCAGATTGGGTCCTTGAAGATTGCAAAATTTACACCTTTGGTCCCTAAAATTAAATCCTATAACTAATATTACATCCGAATTTAATTTTAACCACAACCCATCACTAACCCTTAACCCATAACCAACCCAATAAATAAAAAGCCCATCACCACCCACGACCCAAACCCGGCCTTTTTGTGTTTTAACTAAACACAACCCACAAGTCTGACCAAAAGGTCAACTCTTCCCCTTTCCCATTTCCCGCCAAACAAAAACACCATCATCACACTTCTGCTACTATCACTGCCACACTCAACCTCCCCCCTCCTAGACACTTCACCCTACTAGTCACATGTATCCCTCCCCCTCTTCACGAGATGCCAAGCCAGGTTGGCAATCCACAACTTAAATTGGGCGCTAAAATGAAATTAAGGGCTAAGATCATTCTTCTTTTATCCAACGACTGGGATTAGCTCCAAAGAAGCACAATTGAAGATTTACATTGTTTTCCCTCACAGAAGAAACACAAACATGTGTGAAGACCATTAGCTTAGTGTTAGTATAAATAGGAATCATTGTAGCCTTTCAAAGGCAGGTTTAATTTTAGCATTTAATTTAAGGTACTTTGTCTTTAGCTTATTTTCCTTTCCTGTATTGTAATTCAAGTTCAAGTTTTTTTAATTAAAAGTCAACTTAGGTCAACTACGGTGCTACTGCTTATTTTTGCTTAATCTATTTTGTTTCTGCTTATTTGGTCTTCAGTATGCTAGTAGATGTTAGTCAGGATAGTTAGTTTGTGCTTGTTCTCAGCTTTGCTTAAAATCCATAGAAAAAGCCTAAATCAGTAATTTAGCTTAGTGCTTAAGTAGTGCTTATTTGAAACTTAAAACTTGTTCATTAGGTTAAAATGAGTTAGATATCAGTAGTTTATTAGCTTCTTAGGTTAACTCAGCTAAGTTATAGTGTAAAATTGCAATTTCAGTTCTTAAAAGGGTGTTTGGAATAGGGGCTTATCTGACCTGCACTGTTCATTTGCTGGTTGATAACTTTTGAGTAAGCTTATTTGAGTTCAGAAAAGAGGTTTGCATTAGGACTTGAGTGAGTTTGATGTATTTTGAGAGTTTTTGCTTAAAGGGTAAAAAAAAATAGAATCTCAACTGCCTTAAATAGCTTCTAATAAGCTGAAGCTTATTTGATCAATCTTTTTGGCAAATTTTGGTGTATCTCAGTATTATAAGTTAGAATACAAGAGTTTGTAATGTTTCGTGTGGTATTGAATGTGTTAAGTGCAAAATAGTCTCTCTGCTGCATCAGACTATATGTGCAGACCTGCTCATTTGCTTGACCTATCTCAACTTCTTGTGTGGACTGCAACTGCTTATTCCTTTGTCATATTTGTTTGAAAATTGGTTTTACAGTAGTTAGTAGTATGGGTGTTTAGGTTCTGAGTTTGTATTTCACATAGTAGCTTATTCAATAGCTTAAAACAGGTCTGCAATAAGCCCTCTAAGCCTGTGCAGACCTGCATCAGCTTCTTGGTATTTATGGACCATCTGATTTAAAGCTTATTTTGATAAGCATTTGTGCTTAAAATTTGTGCGTTTTCATTTTATAAGCTCTCTGTAGTGCTAGCTTCATTACTTTGCTTTTGGTTTCCCCTGTTTGACTTTTATTTAGCTTATAGAGCTTCTTAAAAAAGGCTGTTAAACCATGTTTTTCTGTCTTAAAATTGAATCTGCACAGCTACTTTTTAGCTTAATCATTGAGCTTATTTGGAGTTTATAAGTGGTTTTAAGTTTCATTTAACAAGTTAAACTGATTCTGAGCTTTGGAAAATTTTTGGGACAGTTTAGCTTATTTTAAAGCTTTTTGCAAACTGCTTATTTACCCAAAACTGTTTATTATGGGTTAGATAGTTCTGATTTTATTTTTCCTAGGTAGAGAATATAATTTTAGAATTACTCAGAATTTTCCAAGTTGCTTTAGTATTTTTAAATCATTTAAATCTGTTATTGTAGTTTTTAATTCATAAAAAATATATAAAAAGTCAAAAAAAATAAATTTCTTTTTTCTAAAATTTTCTTTTAATATTTAGGATTTAAGAAAAATAATTTTACATTTTTTGGACTTAGAATTTAGAAATTCACTTTTAATTACGTTTTTTAAAATTCGTCGCGTTCGTTTTTAAATTTAATTTTCGTTTTTAAATTTCGTTATTTTGTTTCCTTTGCACTTTTATATGTTTAAGGTTCCCTTAGCCTATTTATGCTTCCCGCAATTGTAGGAAAATTAATCAAAATCCAAAATCTCTCAATTTTCATATCCCAAACACGATTCACAAACCCGATCTCACAAATTCCATTCAACTCTCATCAGGGATAACGAACCGGGTCACACATACTTTACTTGTGTTTCCTTGGAAAAGTAATGACTTGATCACAACGTATCAGTTCCCATAAGGCAGCCAAATGATTTTCTCGTCGCAAATGATGGTGGCATGATACTTAGACAACCAATCCATACCGATAATAATGTTAAAACTACCCAATTCTACCGGCATGAGGTCGATGTTGAACGGGTGATTTAACAGGTTTAAGGTACAACCTCTTATGATAGTGTCTACCCTTTCTACGTTCCCATTAGCTAACTCCACATTGTATATGTTGTCTAGAGTGGTCGGGGTAATACCAAGTAGTGGACTAAATGCAGTTGAAACAAAACTCCTATCTGCCCCGTATAAAACAATATGGATGAATAGCGGTTATTTAAAAGGAACGTACCCGTCACGACGTTCGGGTCCTCTTGGGCTTCCACTTTGCCCACTGCAAAGACCCTCCCGCGGGCTCCTCCATCTTTGCCTCGGTTTACCTGATGCCCAACAGCTCCTTGATTTCTGCCGGTTCCTTGATTCCTTTGGTTACCCTGATTACCCTGGTAACCTCTGTTACCACCATTACCCTGATTCTTAGGTTTTCGGCATTCACTTCGGTAATGCCCTTTCTCACCACATTCAAAACATGTTATTTTAGCCTTCGGGTTGTTTGTTGGTGCAACTTGTGCAGTTGCAAGGGGCCTTGACTTTCAATCCCGGGTCATAGTCCTATCTTTTGGCATTTGTGACATTTGACCGTGCACTGACCCTTGTGGTGCAACTTGTAGCGGTTACATAATGGTAAGTTTCTTGCGTACACCTTTTTCTCTGTTGGTCCCACAACATACACTTTAGCAACTTCCTGTCTTTTGTTTGGGTGGTGGTTGTTGTTGTTTCAGGAGTGATCATCCCATTTCCTCTTATTAGTCACAACCGTTTCAGCCGAATCCTCAATCACTTGGTCCATCAACTTGTTGGCCACTTCCATAGTCTCATGGAGATCAGCAGCCTTGTAGGTAGTGACATTACCCTTAATGGATGGGAGTAATCTTCCAATGTACCTTTCCAGTAAACGAGTTTCAGTCTAGACCATCTCAGGGCATAGCAAATCAAGCTCTTGAAAACGTTGGTTGTGTGCAGCCATGTTGGTACCCTGCACTTTGAGGTTCCAAAACTTGACCTCCAACTTCTTAACTTCGTTGCAAGGGCGATACTTTTTGAGTGCCATTTCCTTGAAGTTTTCCCATGGCATTGCGTAAGCAGTGTCATAGCCAGCCGATTTCAAATAGTTATTCCACCAGGTTAAGGCATCATCCATGAAAGTAAATGATGCGAACTTAACCCTGTCTTCATCCGTACAACTACATATTCGAAATACAGTTTAAAATCTTTCAATCCATCTGACTAAAACAACCGCCCCCTCGGTTCCTCCAAAACCTCAAGTCATGGTCTTCCGGAATTCTTGGTAGGTGCAGCCGCGGGTGTTATTGTTTGTTGGTCTTGAGTTTCCAACATCAGTAGTTGAGTTGTTTGCTGCAACCAGCGCTGCTGCCACCCGTTCCTCTACTAACTGATCAAGCATCGTTCAGTTCACAGGTGGAGCTGCTGCATTAGCCCTGGCTGGGCCTAGGTTAACTAGTTGCGCACGAGTAGTTCTTTTGTCTTTCTCTTAGGAGGCATCTTGCTGCACCACAACAAAAGATAGAGACAAATGAGATTTGGAGATTTTGTTATCGCATAAGTGTATAATCACCACAGGTAGAGTATATGAATAAGGTCAATTATAGAGCGAATGACACAATAAAGTAATCAACCAAGCTTGTTATAGATTAGAAGTCAATACGTGTCCACAAAATTACAAGCTTAGAATACATAAGAGAAAAGTACAAGTTTCGAATACATAAAGGATGAATACAATTGCCACTAACTGATGCCTACTCAATTTAGTGGAAAAATACATCATAAACTACTAAAAACTAAAATCAATCACGCCCAAGGCGTAGCTGCTCCAACTCTGCTGCCAACCGTCCTACTTTAGATTCCAACCGTCCTACAGTAGACTCCAACTGTGCAATGCACCTCCTCAATGCCAAGACCTCACTACGATCCTCCTGCTCTGACCTCATCACCCTAGCAATCACTGACTCCATATCATGCATCCTATGCCAAGTGGTCCACTTTGCATCCTAAGATCTCGCCTGATCCCTCCCGATGTCATCCATCCTGCGATGCACACCTGCAAGCTCTCTGCCAAACCTGTCTGTCCGCTCATCAAGTCTCTCAAGTCTCTCCAGCTAGTATGAGTGAACATCTAGCAGGGTCTCCTATGCCCCCAACTGAGTAAAGATCCTCATAACATCATCCTCTTCTTCCTCGGCCACTGGTGAGTCAGCGGGTGAAGGAGAAGCTGGTATCAATGGAGATGGTGGTACAAAAGATGGTGAGGATGGCTCATACACTGAACTATCAGCACGAGGTGGGGTGCTGTGCACATACTCAATGTCTCTCCATATCTCGCCATTAATCTCACAAGTAGCAGGAACAACATCCAAACCCTCCTCTCTAGCACGTAGCATGGCAGCTCTCTGTCCTAACCCAAGAGGTGCATCCATATCTCCACCCAACATCTGAGCAGCCCTCGAACTCTGCCCTGTCTCGAAAGTGCTCTGTACCTCCTCTAGAATCATCTTCCCATGTCGCTGCATAGTCACCCCCTGATCTAGACCTGCTGGTAAACTTGCATCCCTATCTGTAAGTATACACCTAGGGGCTTGCTCAACTGGTAAAGTCTCCTCAGATGTAGGATCTGCTGCTGGCTCCTCCTCTGGGTCATCCTCCGACTCCTCCTCTGGGTCATCCTCTGACTCCTCATCATCCCCAGCTGAACATGAATCATCGGCCCTCTTGAGCCTCTGGCGAAGTGGTGAATGGTCAGGAGATGAAATAGGTGAAAGAGATAGTGGGTTGGTGGAGGTACCCATGTAGATGGCTCGGGTCCTCTTATGAGGTGGGGATGGTAGGTCTGAATACCGCAGTCGGCGCCCTGGGACGCGTATGCGGGTTGTGCAACGGCTAGGAAGAGTCTGAACATGTGAGGTAGGTTGTATAGCAGGATCGGTAATAGAGGTAGGTGTAGGCTGAACAGGAATGTGATCAGCAATGAGAGTGGGTGTAGGTAGTGCTGGAGTAGGTGTGGGCTCAATGGTGTTAGGATCTAGTGCATGATAAGCATGAAGCACCTGTATGTAGGGATCATCTGAGCCC
The DNA here is from genome assembly GCA_021014915.2 of Artemisia tridentata subsp. tridentata. Classification (NCBI taxonomy): domain Eukaryota; kingdom Viridiplantae; phylum Streptophyta; class Magnoliopsida; order Asterales; family Asteraceae; genus Artemisia; species Artemisia tridentata. The sequence goes on along the minus strand of CP139501.1, from coordinate 240,613,962 downwards.
GGTGTGGTCTGAGGGGATGACGAAGTGTGAGTGTGCAAGATGTCCTCAGTGATGTCGTAGGAAGGCATAGTCTGTGACAAAAACGGTATATGTGTGTAAGTATATAGAAAATACTCATAGTATGTATTGTAGAGTAAAATCAATAAAAATGTAACGCGTAGGTAATCAAGTAAACAACAAGTAATTGGCAAGCAAGGCAGGCAGGCAAGTGGCGGTCACAGGGACTTGTTTTTGTAAAAAGCGGTTATAGTTTAGGGTTTATATGTACCTAGTTCTCTATAACCTAGGCTCTTATGCCAATCTGTAACACCCCCAAATTTGATAATCGCGGAAGCATTCGGGTCATGGGGTGCTACTAAATTGGTAATCACAACACAAGGTAATAAAGAACCGAATACATACTCCGTTTAAATACATTCATCCAAGTTAAATAGAGTTACAATAAAGTTTCAAGTTCAGCAAATAAGGCCCTTGAGTTTAGTTGTCCCATACAAACAAGTCATAGTTATGTGTAAAAACACTTCGGGAAATAGTCTATGACCCTTTCCATGCTAATACCTTGCAACAATCAAGCAGATTAAACACCTGAGAAAAACATGCTAAAAGTCAGCAAAAGTTGGTGAGTTCATAGGTTTAGAATGAAGCAGTAAAGTAATAAGTTTGGACCAATAGTTTTGTGTACGAACATTAGAATGCATATAATGTCATACAAAATAGTCTAGCACGCTAGCACTAAGTTCATGCAACCAAAGCTCGACAGTTCAGTGCGCCATAATATAGCACATAAGTAATAATCAGGGGCCCATAGCAGTGTTTAACCCAATACACTCGTAGTCCGACTTGGTATACGCTCGCATTGACCCGTCTGGCCAACCAAACGGGGGAGTCACCCCAATAGATCTATTTATATCAATCGCGCTTCCCAGCGGGAATTAACGGTTCATGAAGGTGGGCATAACAGTGGGTTCAAGGGCTTAGGCTAACTACGCAATAGTTTTGAGAAAATAAAACATTATTGTGGTCCAGAAAACGTTTTGCATGTTTCTCACCCCATAGTTGTAAAACAAGTATAAGTAAAGTGGGGCTATAAACTCACCTCAGTAGAGTAAGCAGTGAATGAAGTAAATCAGTGAGAGTATGGCACCAACACGCGACCTAGATTAGTAAGGCATGTCTTAGTTCAAAATTTTAATTTAAGACTCAACGAAATTTAGTTCAAAATTTTTAAAGTGTTTATGTTATTGTTGTTTGTGCGGCAGCATTTTTAAGTATTTGTAGGTATTGGCTCTTGGAAGTGCATAAGTGTATAATAATAAAAGTATCAAGGGCGGAACAAATCTTCGGTTCGACAATAACCGAAAGACGAAGTACGGAAAATAATCACAAATAAATATTAGACGTTGACGGTTTATGTAAACATTATTGTTACATGAATATATAATACTAAGTGTGTGTATATATATATATATATATATATATATATATATATATATATATATATATATATATATATATATATATATATATATATATATATATAAGTGTGTGAATAAAAGGGTACTGTATAAAAAGTACTTATTCAAATAAGTTGGTGGATCATATTTTTAAAAGTGTAAGTTATGTCTAAAATTTCTCATTGTTGATTATTATATATATAAAGAAATATATAATAGGCTCAGTATATATATTTTGACGAAAGTCGGGCATGACCCGAGTACAAGTTTTGGCTTTCTCGTGATGACTATAAGTTATATGGTATATATATAATTATTTCACCGTTTTGTAATTCATAAAACTCATATAGTTTTTATAAAACATAACAAGTTTATAAGTAAGTTAACTAGGTGATATAAATTAATAACGTGTTTAAACTTAAAAGTTTAGTTTTCACAGGTTTGAAATATGTGTTATGGTTCATAGTTTTATGTTTTGAGTATGAATATAATTTTTAGTAAATCTCTGTAAACTAGTTATAAATGACGTTGCGAGCTCGTGGTCGAGCGAAATGGAAATGAGTCGGGAATTAAGTCGAAACGAAGCAGTCAATCAAACGCACCCTTAAACATGGTGGAGTGGGTTGTGGCCCAAGATGTAACAACAAACCAAACACGCCCTGGTGGGCCGACAGAACCAAACAGACCCTCATTTTGTGGTAAATGGGCTTTGGCCCACTGATGGAAACACAAACACAACTAGACTCTATACAGTTCGGTGTTTATCACCCAAAACTTTAACGGCTCTTTTAGAAACGCAATATCGAGCAAGCTAAACGCTCGATACCGAGCTCGAGTGACCAACCAAGAAGGAACCGAACCCTTTCAACCTTGTGGATATGACACGAACCAATCGTGCCTTTAGTGCAAGGGCTTGAGGCCCTTTTGACTGAGCAAAATAAACACACCCCATGGGTGTTTTGTGACTCAAAACTGTACACCCATGTACAACATAAGTGTTAACACTACATAGCCTTATGTCATTGATGTTAATAATCAAGCCATGACACCCTTCGTGGGTGGTGGTGGTCGAACCAAAACCAAGACCAAACACTCTATGTCGAGCTCGAGTGAGCTCCGGCCCACAGCCTCTCGGCCCACAATACAAACCGAGACACAAAACCAAGTTTCAACTCAATTGCGTTTAGTTTACTATATGATGATGTAGTAAGTTGGGGCAAAGTGAGCAAAGACACAAACAACCCTTAATGTTGGGGTTGTGGTTCACGACGGGAGATCAAGAAAAACAATACTGGACATTATCCTTGTAACCCGAGACAAACAAACACAACACACCCTTCGTGGGTGTGTTTTCCTGGAACCAAAAACAACAAACAACCGATCCAACATATACCATTGTGAATCCACCACAGTGGGTTTCGATCCCTAAACACAATCCGAACACAATCAAAAAAAATTTGACCTCTCGACTCAAGACTAGCATAACCTATCGGTGTCGACTCCAAAAAGAAAGCAAACGTGACCCAACACAACAACAGGTTTTCATGTTAAACCAAAATAAGCTAAAACTCTTAACGAGTTATTAATCATAACACCAACCATCAGATAAGCAACCCAGCAAATAAGCAACTAAATAAGCACTACCAATCCGAGCCAATTTTTAATCCGATTCTTGTTTTTCAGTTTTCCATTATTTACTTGCCACACCAAACAATAACAAAAAAAAGTAATCGAACGGTACAAAAATCACAGCAAGATCATAACGACAAAAAAAATACCGACTCATATATTAACTGTCAACCTCAAAATAAAATTAATAAATGATAGAGGAATAAAGACCCTTACGAAAACAGGATGTCGATTGATACAAGACTAATAACAAGACCCAAATTCGATCTCCATGCAAGTCAAAATCCGAATCCAAGCTAATCCACACAGCCGATGTAAGTCAATACTTCTCGATGCCTTAGATCTTGTGAAGATATAAGTGAGTTTTGAGTGTGTGTGGATCCCTGGTCTTCGATCAACAATAAAAAGAAAACAAAATAGAAAGTCTTCGACATGCTTTTGGACATGGGAGATGAGAAGTAACCGATTGTAGCAAAACTTCTTCTCAATCCTCGTCATCTAAATCTCTTCCACATCGTTGACCCTTGGGAGAAGGTGTGTGAGAGCGACAAATGACTTCGGGAAGATAGAAAAGTGGTATAGCTTCATAGACCCAGCGATGGTGATAGCTATTAGCCTGGGAGGTGTTGGAGAAGGATCCAAGGAGAAAATGATAAAATGTAGATGTGTGTATGTTGGGCAGGTATATCGGGGTAAAGGGGGATTTTTTATTTATTTATTTTTTTTATTTTATTTTTTTTAATATAATTTTATTATATTAGGATATAACTTATGTACTCCGTGTTCCGTTGAGCTGACGTGTAATCGCGGTCCCCCGGTTTGGTATAAACGTGAAAAATATAATTTTGGAGACGTTTTTATAAAACTGGTATAAAAGCAAAATTTATCGACTCCGAAAATAAATTATAAAATTAAACCATTACTAATGTGGTGTCGGTACGCGTGTGGTATCATTTTTCAGGAAAAGCGAGATAACCTCTCGCTTTTATTACGTTGAAGTTAAATAATTTTGCAAGTTACTGTATGCTACAGGCCTACAGTGTGCGGGTTTGCTTCCCGAAATAGTTATGTAAGCTCATGAATGCTTAATTTAACAGTTAGGTTATGATAAATTAATATTTATTATTAAAATATTAGTGAAAAAATTACCGTTTGTCACAATACACACAATAATTGAAATTTAAAAGTTCAGTACACACAATAAGAAAATGTGGCAAGTATGATACATTTTCAAATAATTAACCCTTTTTAATATGATGTATTGTATTTTTATTTTAATGAATGAATTTTATATTATTTGAAGATGTGAAAAAAAAAATTAAATTGTAAGTGGTGGGAACCAAATGAGTATGTTGTGGTTAGAGCGTTGGGTATGGAGCTCGTCATCCCTTGCCGTTCCACGCTGGCACCCTCGCCGTCCTTCGCCTCGATACCGTCATAGCTCGTTGTTCCTCGCCATTAAGCACCTCGTTGTGCAGACGACGAACCCATTTCCAGACATTGTTACCGTTTTGTGGGGCCCAAATTTGAATAAAAACGGTAATATTACCGTTTTCTTAAAAAAAAAAAAAAAAAAAAAAAAAAAAAAAAAAAAAAAAAAAAAAAAAAAAAAAAAAAACCTTAACACACTTAATTTACACACTATAAATATCATAACATTACATACTATTTTTCTCATACAATTCAGCAAAAAAAATACCATTACTCTCTATATCTCAACTTCAAAAAAAAAAAAAAAAAAAAAAAAAATCTCAAAATCCAAACGAGGGCGGTACTCACCTCAAACCAACAACAATACGAGAGTTCTTCAAACCAGTCTACCCCATCGTCACAAAACTCTAACTCCTCGTCGCCACAAATTCCTCCATATGGTACACAATTGAATCCCGAGGTAATTTATCTTAATCAACAATATGTGTTTCAATGATTCTCAAATTACCCACAACAACGATTTCCGGCACCATAGTTTTTTAACCCGTCACAACTTTCAACGTTCCTTAATCTCAACCACAACAACACTTTAAATCACAACCATCAGATTCACAATTCAAAGTACCACAACCCCGTGAACCACTCAAATCGTGAGGAAAAAAATTGCGAAGAAAAAAAAAGTTGTGAATTTGGATGCAGACGATGAAGATGACATGGAGGAACTAGGTACGCGTGTGAATACTCGTTGGAGCAAGGAAGAAGAAAAGTTGCTTGCGGGAATTTGGATAGAAGTTTCCCAAGACAAAGATATCGGAAATGATCGTTCCGATGATTTATTTTGGAACCAGATTTTGGAGATGTTCAACCTTCAGTCTGACCGTGACAATCGTAGCAAAAATATGCTCACGGGTAAATGGACAAGGATTAATGGTGATTGTCAAAAATTCAACGTTGTTTATAAACATTTGCATCGTAGAAGCGGTGAAAATGACATTGATCATCTCGAGAATGCAAAGACCAATTTTGAACAACGCTTTGCTGAAAAAAGCTTCATGTATGTTTACGTGTGGGAGATTTTGAGAAAGTAACCCAATTGGGATGCCGAGGACCCGATTGACATTTCATGTCTCAAGGATTTATTCGGCCCTGACAAACGACCTCGTCCCGACGACGCCAAAAAAAGTCAAACTTCAAAGAAAGCCAAGTCGATGGATACGTCGAGCGCCGGGGGGAGTCAAACGAGTTCTTTTACGGGACATTTATCAGATACTTATTCGCGCAAATCCGAAATTCAAATGGCCGCGTACGAGGCGATGAGGCAGAAAGAAATGGGGTACTTGGAGATGGAAGAGTTGAAGTTTCTCATGCTTGATCCCGACCAGACCACACCGGAAAAAGCCGCTTTGATTCACAGGAAACAAGAACAAATCATGAAGAAACATAATCTCAACAAGGAAAATGCTTAAGTTTCGTATTATTAATATGTATTGTATTTTTTTTCCGTATCGTTTTTTTTCGTATCGTTATTTTAAGTTGCGTCTACTTTTAATATGTTGTAATGTATTTTTAATTTTAATGAAATGAATTTAGTTTATTTTGAAAATTGAATAAAAAATAATATAGAAAGTGATGGGACCCAAATGATAAGTTGTGGTTAGTTGTGATAAGAGCACAAGGTGTGGTCTCCTCATGAGCTCGCCTCAATGACATGGCACCCTCCTCACCGTTTGCCACCATACCGCCCTTGCTCCTCACCGTTCGCCATTTCCACCCTCCTCGTCTGCACGAAGAGCTTGTGAATTGTACTTTTGTCAAATATATCACTTACTATGCCTAATTTATTTTATTTGTAGATGTGAAAATAAAATAAAATAGGAAGTGGTGGGACCAAAATGAGTAAGTTGTGGTTAGTTGTGATAAGGGGGGTTGTAGAAAGGGGTTTGTTAAAGTGACATGGCACCCCGTGGGACTCAAATGAGGAGAAAAATCTCCTCACCGCACCTATTGCTCTAAGAGGGGTTGTAGAAGGGGGTTTATTAAAGTGATGTGGCACCCTGTGAGACCCAAATGAGTAACCAAAACTGCTCACTACACCTAGAGCTCTTATTTGTAATAAGGGGGATTGTAGAAGGGGGTTTGTTATGATGATGTGACACCCAGTGAGACGCAAATGAGAAGTTTTGGCTAGCCACCACACCTAAGGCTCTTAACGGCTACCTTTTAGTATACGGACATGCAGAACATGCAAATAGTTAAGCATGTCCTTTTGCTATAATCGTTCACTGTTAGACCGAATATTATGTGATAAGACAGAATCCTTTACTTCCATTTGTGAGTTGTAAATTAGTATCTCATCACTAGCACATTAATTGTGATTAGCATAATTTATGGACCATATCAATTTACCCTAGATAAGTCCTCTTGTATCCCCTATATAACCGATTCTCTTGTAATGTACAGATGAATCAAATGCAATCATTCATATTCATCTTGATCTCATTATCTCAATACTTAACATGGCATCACAGCCATAACCAACGATCCCCTAAACAAACCCTGTTTCTTTTCTTTTTCAGTCGCAAGTTATTCAATCGTGCTGGTGATTGGTGCGTGGTCATCAATCCACACGTCTGCATTGTGTTATTCGGGTTAGGTCACGAATTAGTTTTGTATTGCTTTCTGTACCTATACACACGTCTGCATCAATCCACACGACTGTTTTGCCTTTCAGTCGCATCCCAACCCTAACAAACATCTCTCCACTCGACTGTATTGTTCCAACAAACACCTTGATGAAGCGAAAAGTGTACCGCTTTTAAGGGGTCATTTAAGCCCTAAATCGTATTTATTTGATCAAATATTGCCCTAAATCGTTCCTTTTGTCATTTTAGGTACTTTTGAGGAGAAATCTGGAAAAGGAGGCATTTTGGACGTTTTTGGAGCATAAAAGTGAAGAAAACGACAAAGTCTCAAAAATCGGCTGAAAGTTACCTTTGACGGCGTCACAATTAACCCCAGACGGCGTCATGCTTTGGCAAGAAAAAGTGGACGTGAAATTTACTCATGATAGGCCAGTGAAAATAGCATGTGAATTCTGACGGCGTCACGCTTTAACTTGATCAAGGGCGTCACGGCTTAAATCAAAGAGGGACGGCGTCACGTACAAGTTCTGACGGCGTCAAGCCTTGATAAGCCAGAATGGATTTTTGAAGAGCTAAAGAGGGACGGCGTCAAGAAGGTCATCCGGGAACCCTAGAAGCGGCGAGGTGACGGCGTCACACTCCATAAGGTGACGCCGTCAGATGCAAAAGTCTATATATAGTTTTCTAATTTTTTGTCATGAAAAGAGAGCTTAGTGTGTGGAATTTTGGGAGAAAACCCTAAGACGATTTTAGCTACTTTTTCAAGGCTTTTTGCCTTGAGATCTTCCATGTTACATTGAAGATAAGTTATCAATTAATCATTCAATATGTCTATGTGTTGTGTGATTTTATCTTATTCTTGTCTTTTGATTAACATGTTAGGCTAAATTTATCTTGTGTTTGCTTAGATCTAATGAAACCTAGCTATTGATTATTGGTTGTTAGTGTGTTATTAGTTGTATTGGATGATTGTTTATCTATGTTAGGCTTAAGAAAACTGGCTAACTTCCTATTCGGTAACTTGCTTGAACGTCTTAAGAAACATGAACCAAATGCGTACTAAAGGTTTTTATGGTTGTATTTAATGCACAAGCGAATTCTAGTGATCCCATGTTAGGAGCTTCCTAGCCGGCTCGACATAGGAGTGAAGTAGGAGCTTGTAGAGTTGGGGAAGTAAGTACGCCACCCCACGATTGGTATTAAGGAATACACCCGTCATCCACGCGACTAATACACACTAATTAACCGGTAAAAGATAGTTAGGGAGTAAGGAAATCTAAGTAAACACATTTCTCTACACATAAGTTTCTCACCAACATTTTCATTTTTGTTATTTTATTTTATTTGCATTTGTAGTAATTTGGGTTAGTTGACTAGCAACTAATTCCGCCCACTCCTTCAAACCCGAGATTTTACTTGCTTTCATAAAAATTATAAAAACAAAAAAAGAATCTTCCTCAACCCTTAGACCTAATTAGAGTAGTCTTTCACACCTAACGAACACTATTCCCTGTGGAGAACGATCAATCCCCCGTACTTACCACTACACTATACTACATCGGTCAGGTACACTGCCTGGTGGGGTTGTAAGCCTCTTGAGATCCCTCGAGAGGTAAAACCTGTTGTAAGGTTACAAAACCACGCATCAAGTTTTTGGCGCCGCTGCCGGGGAATAGTTATTGTTTAGGTTGAATTTTTATTTCTATTAGGTCTACTCACTAGATTCCTTTCTAGTGAGATTTTTATTTTATTTTTCTAGATTTTCTTTAGTCTATCTATTTTCTTCGTTTCTTTGTTCGTAACCATACCATCCGACATCATGGAAGATGGTAATATCCTTAACCCCCACAACCCACCACCACAACAACCACAACCACCTCCTAGAGCCCGCACTTTAGGAGGATATTCCCTAATTTTGGATGATGACCCCCCTAATCTTAGAATCACTAGGAGCCGAAGCTCGATAAAGACTCTTGCCACACCCTATGTTGAACCCGAAAGGGAAATGCATAAATTAAGGCGACTCCACCAAGCGGCTGAACCATCCACGATCAATTTTGATGATGCCCTCTCCGAGGAAGAATCCAATCATCATTCTACACCTCCTAGCCCTCAACCCAATCACGATATGGAAGTTCCCGAAATCCCAATCCCTAAATGTCTCAAGGACTACTCTTCTCCCACCCCTCGTGGTTTTTCCAATGCTATCATTTTTCGAAATGAACACACGGATGGGGTCTTGCGTGCAACTGATATTTGGCTGGTCCAAAGTGTATGCAAGTTTCACGGATTGAAAACTGAAGATCCAATCCAACACATCAAGGACTTCCTGAAAATAGTGGATACCCTCCATACGGACGGAGCCACTAGAGACACCTCCCGGTTGCGATTCTTTCCCTTCACCCTTCATGAAAGAGCCGGAGACTGGTATAACCAACTTCCTTCCGAATCCATCTTCACATGGGAACAGCTTATCTCAAAATTCTATGAGAAATTCTTTCCCATAGGAAGAACTTCAAAGTTGAGAGACGAAATCCTCCGCTTCCATGTTGGACCAGCAGAACCTATTCACAAATCTTGGGTTAGATTCAAGGATCTAATTAGACAGGTCCCTCATCATGGCATTGAACTCTGGCTTCTTGTCCAAATCTTTTATGACAGTGTCTCCAAAAAAGACCAATTGGGCATTAATAATTCATCAAAAGGAAAAATAGCCAAACTAAGCGTTGAGGAAGGATGGAATAGAATTGAGGAATACGCGAATGATCAAGACGATACCTGGGATGAACCCGATTCGATCATGAGCGTTTCCAAGATCATGAAAGAGCCTCCTTTTGCTAGCCGGGTGAGTAGATTGAATGATCAGGTATCTTATCTAGACAAGTCGCAACCAACTAAGCGGTTATCAAACCCATACTTGATCTGTGATCAATGTGGTGGCCCGCATGAAGTGGAGGAATGCGAGGATGATACCACCACCGAACAAGCATGCTTGTCAAGCCACGACATCTTCGATGATCCTTCGCTCTTAACTTTCTACCAAAACAATGATTTCACCCCTTGGGGAAATCTTGTGAGAGAAGAGGGAGGAGGAGAATATCCTGACTATAAGGTTAGGAGCACTTTTGAGGATGATCTCGGGCATTTCACGTTTGAAAAGAATCTGCAACTAAATGGTCTTGACAACTTTATCAATAGCCAACAAACCAACGTGAAGGCCAAGTTCGCAGAACTCAACGCCACTCTCGACGGCCTTGGCGAACCGCAAAGAGATCCTTTACTCGCCATCACCACTCGTGCTGGAACAACTACTAAGGATCCACCCTACCCAGCTCAACCATCTAACGTCATGGAACCCAACACCCCTCATGAGGGGAACGATAATGTGAACGATGAAAATCCCGAGCAAACCCCTCCGGTAACTCCATCCCCACCTACTCCTGCCAAACAGCCCCTTAAAGTCCCATACCCATCTCGCCTCAAGAACCAAAAGGTCGAAAGTGATAATAAAAGATTCTTGTCATATTTGAAGAATTCGGTCGTCACCATACCCCTTCTTAATGCATGTTATCATATGCCCAAATATAGTACATACTTCAAGAGGCTGCTCACCAACAGGAAAGGGCTCGAGGGTCTTGTAACCTTAGGAGAAGAATGTTCTGTGGTGACTCAACGAGGGCTACCAAAGAAGGTGGACGACCCAGGTAGTTTCACCTTGCCCTGTTCAATTGGATCTCTTTCAGTCAAAAATGCTTTAGCCGACTTAGGAGCAAGCATCAATCTTATGCCGCATTCCCTGTTCCTCAAGCTAGGGTATTCTGGGTTGAAACCAACCCGTATGAGCATCCAACTGGCCGATAGATCAGTCAAATACCCCTTAGGAATATGCGAGAATGTGCTGGTTAAGGTAGGGAAGTTTAAATTTCCAGTTGACTTCGTCATCCTAGAAATGGAAGAAGATGATCTTGTGCCCATCATTCTAGGAAGACCCTTCCTCGCAACTTCTCGTGCTGTTATTGATGTTCATGACGGCAAACTAACCTTACGAGTGGGGGCCGATAGCTTAACCTTCGACATCAAGGACACAATGAATCTTTCTCTCGAAGCAGATAATCAACTGTATTTCATCGAAGAAATCGATGAACTATCCGACGAGATTGATAATTGTGTAGATGAACAGGTGGAAGCTGGTTGGTTGCGAGATGAAGCTGTCTTACCCATCTTAGAGGAGGAGAAGGCTATGGATGTGAATGCAGTCTCCTTCTATCCCAGACAAGAAATCGAACAGCTTGAGCTTCGTAAACCCGAGAACAAACTTAAACCTTCCATCATCGAGCCACCTGCGGTAGAACTCAAGGAACTCCCAACCAACCTTGAATATGCTTTCCTCCAAGGGGAAGATCAACTTCCGGTAATCATAAGCTCTTCTTTAAAAAGTGAACAAAAGGATAAACTCTTAGGAGTTTTGAAAAAATATAAAGGAGTTATAGCATGGAGTGTAGCCGATATCAAGGGTATTGACTCTACCTTTTGTACGCATAAAATCCTCATGGAGGAGGATTATAAACCCACCGTGCAACCTCAAAGGCGAGTAAATCCCAACATAAAGGAAGTCGTAAAGAAGGAAGTCATTAAGCTCCTAGATGCAGGACTAATTTACCCGATTTCGGACAGTCCATGGGTAAGTCCTGTACAGGTTGTACCAAAAAAAGGAGGAATGACGATGGTGAAGAACGATAAGGATGAGTTAGTACCTCAACGAACAGTAACTGGATGGCGTGTGTGCATCGATTATAGGAAGTTGAATGATGCAACCCGAAAAGATCATTTCCCTCTCCCATTTATCGACCAAATGTTGGAAAGGTTAGCAGGGCATGAGTACTACTGCTTCCTAGATGGGTTCTCAGGGTATTTCCAAATCCCTATCGCTCCTGAGGACCAAGAAAAGACCACGTTTACATGCCCTTATGGCACCTTCGCCTACAAGCGAATGCCCTTTGGACTATGTAACGCCCCCGCCACTTTCCAGCGCTGCATGACGGCAATCTTCCATGAGTTAATGGAAGACAGCATGGAGGTCTTTATGGATGATTTTTCAGTCTTTGGAAACTCTTTTGATCACTGTCTTGCTAACCTTGAGAAAATGCTCAAACGTTGTGAGGAGACCAACTTGGTACTAAACTGGGAAAAGTGCCACTTTATGGTAAAAGAAGGGATTGTGCTGGGGCACAAAATTTCAGGAAGTGGAATCGAAGTAGACCGGGCAAAAATTGAAGCTATATCCAAACTTCCCTATCCAACAACTGTCAAGGCAATCCGTAGTTTTTTGGGTCATGCTGGCTTCTATAGGAGATTCATTAAAGATTTCTCAAAGGTAGCTAAACCAATGACTCAGTTACTCATGAAGGATGCCCCGTTCGACTTCTCTCAAGAGTGCAAGGACGCATTCGATCTATTGAAGCAGGAACTTACCCAAGCTCCAATTATGGTTACCCCTAACTGGGAGTTACCCTTTGAAATCATGTGCGATGCTAGTGATTATGCTGTTGGAGCAGTGTTAGGCCAAAGGCTTAACAAACACTTTCAGCCAATATACTACGCTAGCAAAACCATGAATCCTGCTCAAGAAAACTACACTACCACTGAAAAGGAATTACTAGCCGTGGTATTCGCTTTTGATAAATTTCGCCAGTATCTTGTCCTTTCTAAAACGGTTGTTTTTACGGATCATTCAGCTATTCGATATCTTTTCGCTAAACAGGATGCTAAACCACGGTTACTTCGTTGGATCCTACTATTGCAAGAGTTCGATGTTGAAATTCGTGATAAGAAAGGAGCAGAGAATCTTGCGGCTGATCATCTCTCTCGTCTCGAAAACCCCAGCCTCGCTGAATCTGACAAGAGTGAGATTCGGGAAACATTTCCTGAAGAGCAGCTCATGTCAATAAATGATTCTGAACCTTGGTATGCGGACTATGCTAACTACCTGGCAAGTAGAGTCATTCCTGAGCATATGAGCAGGCATGAAAAAAGGAGGTTCTTTAATCAATTAAAGTACTACTTTTGGGATGAACCCTTCTTATTTCGAAGATGCCCAGATCAGGTAATCAGGCGTTGTGTTTCGGAAAGAGAGGCTGTCAGAATTATGAAAGAGTGTCATGCAGGTCCATCTGGAGGACATCACGGAATAAGCACTACTGCACGAAAGGTCTTCGACGCGGGATTCTATTGGCCTACAATATTTCGTGATGTGAAGGGAATGATACAAACTTGTGACGCATGTCAAAGAGCTGGGAATATCTCTAGGAGGGATGAAGCCCCGCAGAATTATATACAAGTTTGTGAGGTTTTTGATGTTTGGGGAATTGATTTCATGGGACCATTCCCATCTTCTGGAGGGAATGAATACATCTTGGTGGCCATTGATTATGTTTCAAAATGGGTGGAAGCACAAGCCCTTAGGACTAACGACGCTAGGGTAGTCATTCATTTCTTAAAAAAATTGTTCGCTAGGTTCGGAATTCCGAAGGCTCTTATTAGTGACAGGGGAACCCATTTTTGCAATTCACAAATGGAGAAAGTCATGAAAAGGTATGGAGTCTCTCACCGATTTTCCACCGCTTACCATCCTCAAACAAACGGTCAAGTCGAGAACACTAATAGAGCCATAAAGAGAATTTTAGAAAAAACGGTTAATCAAAACAGAAAAGATTGGTCTTTTAAGCTCGATGAGGCTTTGTGGGCATTTCGAACCGCCTATAAGACACCAATCGGGACAACCCCGTTCCGTATGGTATATGGCAAGGCATGCCACCTTCCAGTAGAACTGGAACACAAAGCATATTGGGCACTCAAGGCTTGTAATTTGGATTATACAGTTGCGGGAACAAATAGATTCTTACAGCTCCAAGAGCTTGATGAATTGAGATTAGAGGCTTATGAATCTTCCATCACATACAAAGAGAGGGCGAAAAGATGGCATGACCAACGGATTAAGAAACCCAAGGAGTTTTCAGAAGGAGACAAGGTCTTATTATATAATTCTCGCTTAAGGCTATTTCCTGGGAAACTTAAATCTAGATGGTATGGACCTTTTACCGTAAGGAGCTCCTCTAAGACCGGAGCCGTCGTATTAATTGACGACGAGGATAGAGAATTCACTGTGAATATTCAACGAGTCAAGCATTATCAAGAGAATGGTAATGAAATGATCAATGAGGAAGACATAACTTTCGATGAAGAAGTCACGTAATGTACGTGACTTTGAGTCTAGCTACAAGACTCGTTAATAAAGAAAAGCGCTTCTTGGGAGGCAACCCAAGCTTTATTTGTTTTATTTGCTTTGTGTGTTTATTTATATGTTTGTTTGATTTTATTTTCCGTATGTGTGTTTAATTTTTATCATTATTGATTCATGTTCAAAAGTAATTTGTGAAAATGCTTTATTTTGTTTTTAACTTCGTCTTAACTACATATAAAGGTATTTTGCAAAAGTTAAGTGTAAGGGAAATCTAAATCGGTTTATTAGAACACAAATGAACATGAATCGTAATAATAATAAATTAGCATACATATTCGTATTTGTTTGAGTCAAATGCTTGTATCGAGTCATAATGATGTTTTGCAGGATTTCCAGGAAGTAAGGTAAAAGTTTTTCCAGAAATTTTCCGGAAACTTAAAATGAAAATTTTTGTCAGGTCATTTCTGACGGCGTCAAGGTTTATAACCTGACGGCGTCAGATTTAATTTTCAGAAATTTTTGAAAGTTTTGTTTTTAAAAAGTTTTTACTAAAATCTCCAACTTATAATCTCCAGGAATCTGCAAAATTATCATTCCACAAGCATTATATCCTTATATATAGATTTTTTCTCGCCGATGTTATGCAGGTTTTCGTGTTTGTTTTCTCAGGTTTAACAGGTTATTTTGGACAAGGAGATGTTTTTGGATCAAGCTTGTGGCGATGCATTAGTCATGGAGCTTCTACATTACTTTGGAGGAAGATTTAACCGTGTAATTTCATTATCCACCGAGCGAATCAGGGGAGTATTTGATTTCATTCTTTTACCTTATTTACTTTTACATCTTGTTATTTGAACATTGGGGACAATGTTCATCTTAAGTGTAAGGGGGGTAAAAGTACGATTTTAGAGAATGCTATTGCGCTTGATTTTTGTTTGTTTAATAATAGATGTGTAATAAAACTGAGATAAATACCTGTTAGGGTAATTTTAGTGCCAAATTTAAAATTTTTTACAACACTTAGGAGTGAAACTTTGATCTTAATGAGCGTCTCACGGATAGGAGTTATATGACTAGCACAAAAAACCGTACCACTAAAAAATTTTCCACCCCAAATATGTGAGGTTCGCCCCTAGAATTGGTAGGAAAAGCATTTATGCTATGATGTGTGTACCGGTAGCACTTAGATTCTAGAACTTGCGTTAGGACCATTCCGAGGCCACAAGTGAGACTACATTCGTGTAGTTAGATTTGCTACATGATAAGAGGCATTAGGATTAACCCATTGTTTTACACCTGTGTTTTTGTTATAATTACATTGGCTACATTAGTCAAGTAATTCTCCCACACCCTTTGCGTTGTACTCATTTTTAGTACACGATACCCCTAGTACACCCCTCAGAGCCTATCTTTTCGTTTCGACCTTTAAGCATTTTACTTAAAGGAAGAATTTGTTACACCCCACTTAATTGTACACCCAAATCGCCTTAGCCTACCTTGTATGCACTCATCTTTAGTGCATTATTGTTACAACATTTGTTTAAACCCAAGTTAATTATCTAGTTGATTACATGGTTGCTAAGTCGAGTCATATCCTTGTACATATTGTTTTGGGACGATTGGGACTCATGGGTAAAGTACTAGTGTAATGGAGTAATGGGGAAGAACAACATTATTACCCCCATATGTGCTAAATGTTTTAAAAGTACTCCAAGTTTTTCAATTATCTTAATTCGAGTCGTTAGATTAGTATTTGTAAAGTTATGTAAAAGTTCAAGTGTAAGGGGAATGCAATGCCCCTATGATGTATTATTTCGGATGGTAGGGCAAGAGTGGATGTCAAAAAAAAAAAAAAAAAAAAAAAAAAAAAAAAAAATACAAAAAAATGAGAAAATGAAAAATAGAAAAAACATACGGACTACCATCCCGTTTCATTTTATGTTTATTTTATGTTTTTGTTTTTGTTATTTCGTTTCTAGCTTAAGATCGAGTCTAGTCTTGGCTTAGCAACGTTGTATAGTACATGTAATTAATCAAGATCTTTAACTCGCCACCAGTAAAATATCCCTTATCCAACAAAACCGTGTTTTCCTTTTCCCTACACCTAACGTTATAACCCATTTAAAAGCCCTCTTTGATAGTTTATCTTTGGTGCTTACGCCTAGTGGAGGAGGTTTTCGATCCTTTCCCAAGCCTATGGTAATCTATTTGCTATGACAGGTAGTGAGAGATATTATCCGTTTTCATTTATGAGATTTATTTTGATGACACTTGAGAGATGTGAGTATCTAAACACTACTTGTGAGGTGCTAGTTTGTAATCTCCGTGCTTATTATGATTAGAGTGGAACGATTATTTGTTGTAATTACTTTTATGTTTGCATTAAATGACCCCTAACTTGTATTTTGATTAGAATAAAAGCGCATTTGCTTGAGGACAAGCAAATCTCAAGTGTAAGGGTATTTGATGAAGCGAAAAGTGTACCGCTTTTAAGGGGTCATTTAAGCCCTAAATCGTATTTATTTGATCAAATATTGCCCTAAATCGTTCCTTTTGTCATTTTAGGTACTTTTGAGGAGAAATCTGGAAAAGGAGGCATTTTGGACGTTTTTGGAGCATAAAAGTGAAGAAAATGACAAAGTCTCAAAAATCGGCTGAAAGTTACCTTTGACGGCGTCACAATTAACCCCAGACGGCGTCATGCTTTGGCAAGAAAAAGTGGACGTGAAATTTACTCATGATAGGCCAGTGAAAATAGCATGTGAATTCTGACGGCGTCACGCTTTAACTTGATCAAGGGCGTCACGGCTTAAATCAAAGAGGGACGGCGTCACGTACAAGTTCTGACGGCGTCAAGCCTTGATAAGCCAGAATGGATTTTTGAAGAGCTAAAGAGGGACGGCGTCAAGAAGGTCATCCGGGAACCCTAGAAGCGGCGAGGTGACGGCGTCACACTCCATAAGGTGACGCCGTCAGATGCAAAAGTCTATATATAGTTTTCTAATTTTTTGTCATGAAAAGAGAGCTTAGTGTGTGGAATTTTGGGAGAAAACCCTAAGACGATTTTAGCTACTTTTTCAAGGCTTTTTGCCTTGAGATCTTCCATGTTACATTGAAGATAAGTTATCAATTAATCATTCAATATGTCTATGTGTTGTTTGATTTTATCTTATTCTTGTCTTTTGATTAACATGTTAGGCTAAATTTATCTTGTGTTTGCTTAGATCTAATGAAACCTAGCTATTGATTATTGGTTGTTAGTGTGTTATTAGTTGTATTGGATGATTGTTTATCTATGTTAGGCTTAAGAAAACTGGCTAACTTCCTATTCGGTAACTTGCTTGAACGTCTTAAGAAACATGAACCAAATGCGTACTAAAGGTTTTTATGGTTGTATTTAATGCACAAGCGAATTCTAGTGATCCCATGTTAGGAGCTTCCTAGCCGGCTCGACATAGGAGTGAAGTAGGAGCTTGTAGAGTTGGGGAAGTAAGTACGCCACCCCACGATTGGTATTAAGGAATACACCCGTCATCCACGCGACTAATACACACTAATTAACCGGTAAAAGATAGTTAGGGAGTAAGGAAATCTAAGTAAACACATTTCTCTACACATAAGTTTCTCACCAACATTTTCATTTTCTGTTATTTTATTTTATTTGCATTCGTAGTAATTTGGGTTAGTTGACTAGCAACTAATTCCGCCCACTCCTTCAAACCCGAGATTTTACTTGCTTTCATAAAAATTATAAAAACAAAAAAAGAATCTTCCTCAACCCTTAGACCTAATTAGAGTAGTCTTTCACACCTAACGAACACTATTCCCTGTGGAGAACGATCAATCCCCCGTACTTACCACTACACTATACTACATCGGTCAGGTACACTGCCTGGTGGGGTTGTAAGCCTCTTGAGATCCCTCGAGAGGTAAAACCTGTTGTAAGGTTACAAAACCACGCATCACACCTCGACATGAATGGTGATAGTACCATCCCGACCCTCTCCGATAAACTTTCCCTTGTCATACACCACCATCTCATTACTCGAGTACCCATTAAGCTCGACTTAGAAAATTGGAATTATGCATCATCGGTTTACCTTTTTGAACAACTGTGTCATGGATATGATGTCACAAAATATATCCATGGTACTCCTTCCACCGACACGACAACCAGTTTCACTCCCTCATCAACAGAAGAAAAGAAAATCGACACCATAGTTTTGTCCTGGATATTCACTACTCTATCCGATGACCTTTAAGCCAGGTTGGTTGTGGAACGCCCTCGCTCCGCTAAAGAAGCATGGACACTCCTCACCAACATTGTTCAAGATAATAAAAGGTCCCGTACTATTACCTTAAAATCCGAATTAAGGTCCCTTAAACTTGGGGATCTAAGCATCGATGCATATTTTAGAAAGATCGAGACAATAGCCACGGTTCTCACAAGCCTAGGCTCTCCGATTAGTAGTGAAGATATTGTCACAATTGCACTCAAGGGGCTGCCAGAAAAATATGACAACGTATGTAGCATCATGCACCATAGAAAACCTTTCCCGACCTCAAAACAACCCGTTCCATGCTTACGACGGAGGAAATGCGCTTAAAGTCCAAATCGCACTCCTTACATGTGGACTCGTCGTCTTCATCTCCATTGATTCTAATGGCCAATAAAGGTCCTTCACGCAACCCCTCAAATCCTCAAATAAAGTCACGTAACCCATGTATTAATTTTGCTCGGGGTGCTTGTCGTTATGGGGTGGCTTGTAAATTTGTTCACGACACTAACCACAAACCTACGTATCGTCCTCCTCAACCCAACGATCAACATAGAACGGAACAAATCATGCTCAACCTTTTGGGCAAGTTAGGTCTCACGGATGCACACAAAACAAACAGTGGCAACTCACATACTACACACTCACCTGGACCATCAGCTTACCTTACCACAAACACCCCAACCCAACCATATAATACCCCTTATACGAGCCCACCACCAGGCTTTGGATATTCATCAACCCACGGCCCACCACCAGGTTTTAGACACTCCTTAGCCCACTTCGTCTCATACATCAACCCACATGCAATATTTAGCCAAACCCAAACCACCAACCCACCACACCTCACATCAGCCCACCACCCTAATCAAGCCCAACTACCTTCAACAAGCCCAACAAATCCTGCTACTATTTCTCAGCCCACTCATGCACCCTCAACCCCACCAAGTCAACCAATGGGACAAGAGACTATCCTTCCTCATGCTTTCACTGCCAGGACTCTTCATGATCTTACACTTGGCGCATGAAATATAGACACAGGTGCGAGTCTGCATCTTAATTCTTTTGTTAATAGTCTAAGTATTGTTTTTAATTCATGCATGTATCCGTCTGTCTCGGTTGGTGATGGGTATTCCATTCCTATCATCAATACAGGTCATAGCAACTTGTCAACTCCCTCGCAACCACTTCACTTAAATAATGTGCTTATCACACCCAATATTGTCAAAAATTTAATATTCGTTCGCCAATTTGATCGCGATAATAACTGTACTGTTGAATTTGATCTGTTTGGCTTTTCTGTTAAGGATTTCATGACGCGAGGGGTGCTTCACCGATGTGACAGCACCGGGGACCTGTATCCTGTTACGGCTCCGTCTCCAATTCCTCAAGCTCTCCTAGTCAGTCAACATACGTGGCATCAGCGTCTTGGACATCCAGGAAGCGAAGTGCTCCGTCGTCTCGTTTCAAATAATTTCATTTCGTGTAATAAAGAGAAGCCTCCTGTGCTTTGTCATGCTTGCCAGCTTGGCAAACACACTAGACTTCCATTTGTCAGTTCCAATACTATTGTCAGTGCTTGTTTCGATGTTATTCACTCCGATGTTTGGACTTCACCAATTCCCAGTATCTCGGGTTTTAAATATTATGTATTGTTTCTTGATCATTTTTCTCATTTTGTTTGGGTTTATCCGTTGCTTAACAAATCTGATGTTTTGTCTAAACTTGTATTATTCCGTAAATATGTGCACACTCAATTTAAATGTGAAATTAAATCTTTCCAGTGTGACCATGGCGGTGAATTTGACAACCATGCCCTACACAAACTATTTTCCGACAATGGCATTCAGTTCCGTTTCACTTGACCCAAAACATCTCAAAAAAATGGCAAGTCCGAAAGGATGATTCGCACTATTAACAACCTTATTCGAACCTTACTTTTCCAAGCCAACCTCCCCCCAACCTTTTGGGTTGAAGCTCTGAACATGGCTGTACACTTAATTAAAATCTTACCCTCTACAGCTGTCACTAACGAAATCCCCTATACTCGGATGTTTGGACAAAACCCAGATTATAGCCTTATACGTACCTTTGGCTGCTTATGTTATCCCCACTTATATCCTAATCACAAACTTGACCCACGTGCCACACCTGCCATCTATTTGGGACAAGCTTCCAACCACCGTGGGTATCGGTGTCTAGAATTAAACACTAATAAAATCATCATTTCTAGCCATGTCACATTTTATGAAACTGTCTTTCCGTATGCCACCTCTAAACCAACATCAGCACACACCTACAGTTTTTTGGATGACTCAACTAATATAAATCCTCCAGTCATTCCATCCAACCCCACTATACCCCATCCAACAAATGAACCAACCACACTGTTGGGAATTAAATATTCTGAAGATTAAGCATCGGGAAATTCTCTTAAGTGATTAATTCTGGTAGCAGTAATGTTAAGTCTGCTACCTGGTTAAGTCTGCTGGTTAAGTCTACTGGTTAAGTCTGGTCTTTGAATATTAAGTCTGGTGGTTAAGTCTAGTGATTAATTCTGGTGAGTACCAAAATTAAGTCTGCTCTTCTTATGTTAAGTCTGCTTGCTGGATGGATAAGTATACGAAGATATTTTGTACTAAAGTCAAGAATATACGGTAGAATAATATCTTTGGACAAAGTGATCAGTAACAAGTTGTGTACATAGATACATGTTGTATCTAAGTTACTGACACACATAAGATAAGCTAGCAAGTGTTTGACAAGACTTAACAATATTGTAAAGATCTTTCTTGAAATATAAAAGAAAGATCTTAGACTAGATATATGTGTGACAAAAAGTGTGACTTATCAAGTGCTTAATTTATAACTGTTAAGAACATAGAACAAACACAACAATATCATAAGTCATAGAAACATAAGATTCAAGGTTTTGTAACCCTAGTGATAGTGAAGATCACTCGTATTATCTTGAATAATATTGAATCGTTTGGTGTTAACAGTGCATGTTCATTGTTCATTACTAAAGCATTACTTTCCATTTCCAATAACCAAAATAACCTTCTAAGTGTGATTAAGTAGATTCTGCATACTTAATCATATTAACTCAATATATCACATACACAAAGCAACAAAGGTTTAACCACCTTATAGTGTATCGATCAACCTCTCAATTGGTATCAGAGCAAGGCTGATATAGTTGATTTAGAAGAAGAAGAAGAAGAAATGGACGTTGAATCTATTCAAACCAATGTTGCTGCAAAATTACCCATGCTCAAACAGAATGAGTTTGAGATGTGGAGGCTGAGGATAGAGCAATATTTCCAGGTGCAAGACTATGCACTTTGAAAAATTATTGAAGAAGGAAACTCTTATCAGCCTACAACCATTACAACAACAGTGGACGGCAAAGTGGTGACAACTCTGCAACAACACCCAACATCTGCAGAAGACAGAATAAAGAAGAAAAATGACTTAAAGGCAAGAAGCATGCTGATGATGACCATTCCCAATGATCAACTTTTAAACTTCAGCAAGTTCAAAGATGCCAAGTCATTATTTGAAGCTATTGTTGCCAGATATGGTGAAAATGAAGCCACCAAGAAAACCCACAAGACACTGCTCAAGCAGCAGTTTGAAAACTTCTCCTCTACCAACAATGAATCTCTTAACCATATGTTTAATAGGCTTCAGAATATTGTGAGCCAACTTGCTATTCTTGGGGTTGAAATACCTCAAGAAGATTTGAAATCAAAATTTCTGAGAAGCTTACCAGAAGAGTGGGCTATACATGTTGTTGTCTGGAAGAATAAGCCAGACCTTGATACAATGGAACTGATAGATTTGTATAGCAACTTTAAGATTGTGGAGCAAGATTTGAAGAAAAATGGAGGTACTAGTTCTAATACTGGGAACATGGCATTTATGTCAACTCCTAGTACCTCAAAATCAAGTGAAGAGGTGAAAGTTGTTGATGGTGTTGGTGCTGCTAGTTCATCAAGCAGTACCATGGGTATTTTGGATGAGAAGACTTGTTGTGCATTTCTCACAAGTCTAAATGATGGGTCCATGCTCACTTATGAAGACCTCCAAGAGATCAATGATGATGATCTAGAGGAAATGGACCTAAAATGGCAAATTTCTCTTCTTAGCATGAGAGCCAAGAAGTTCCATCAAAGGACGGGGAAGAAGCTCTTAATCAGCAACACTGATACTGCTGGTTTTGACAAGTCAAAGATAGAGTGCTATAACTGCCACATGATGGGGCACTTCTCAAGAGAATGTAGAAGGCCAAGGCAGCAAGATAGCAAGAACAAAGGTTTTGGAAGCACATCCAAAACAAGGGAGGTGTCCGAGCCAAACTCAAAAGCTATGGTAGCTATTGATGGGCTAAGTTTTTATTGGAGTTTCATGGCTGATGAAGAAGAAGATTCTTCACAGATGGCACTCATGGCTTTCTCTACTGAGGTACAAAATCATAAAGTTTGTTATAATACTTGCACAACTCTATCAGAACTACAAACTTTAATCAAACATTATGATGACCAAAAGAAAGTCCTAAGCAAAACTCAACAAGACTTAGTAGATTATAAGTGTGGTTTAGAATCAGTAAAAATGCAGATCCTATACTACAAAGAAAATGAACTTGCTTTTTCTGTTGATAAAGCTCTTCTTAGACAAGACATATTCTTTAGAGATGCTGAAATTAAGCTTTTAAGAGAGGCTTTTGATAGGGTCAAAAAGGAAAATGGAAACATTCACTTGACTACACAAACACTAGAACATGCTTCTAGGGGTGTTACTAACATGATTGAATGTCAAGTGATCAACAGAGCTAAGTCAGGAATAGGATATAAGAGTGTCCCACCTCCTTACAGAGGAATCCCTAAACCCCCAGGGATTGACCTAGAAAATTCAGGTGTCCCTGAATTTCAACAACCTGAGCTACAATATGGTATACAGCAAAAAACAAAGCTAGTTGTTGATGATCCTAAGAAGGTAAGTGAAAGTTTAAGTAAAACTTCACTTACTGAGGACAAGGTGTCCTCTGATAGAAGATCAGATAGAGTAGTCATTGAAGACTGGGTATCTGATGATGATAAAGATGAACATGTTATGTCTAAACCTGAAGTAGTTAAGAAAGCAGGAACAAGGGTTCCTAAAGTGATCAAAAAGGATACTGTTAAGCCTAGAACAAACATTAAACATGTTAGGCAACCAGTTAAATATTGTGAACAATATAGATCTACTAGCAAGCCCAGAGGTAACCAAAGAAATTGGAATGGCCTCAAGTCTAACCAATTAGGTGATGACTTTTTCTTTTATAATAAAGCTTGTTACACATGTGGTAGTTTTGATCATCTTGCAGCTTTCTGTAACAAATGGGTATCTGGGTATGAAAACAATAAGGTGAATTTCAAAAGGCAAACTCCTCAAACTCACTTTCACTCTAGTTCTAATTTTAATAGAATAAAACCCAGAGCAGTTACAAAAGCAGTTCTTTCTGCTAGACCATTCATGACTGTTAACCCAATACCAACAGTTAAAAATGCAAAATTAACTTCAAAAAATGCATCAACAACTGTTAAAAGGCCCATTCAATCAAAAGCAGTGGTCCAATGTGTGACAAAAAGAACAAAGTTCTTTTCTGTGACACTGAATGTCTTGTGCTTTCTCCTGATTTTAAGATGCCTGATGAAAGTCAAGTACTTCTTAAAATTCCTAGAAAGGGCAATATGTACAGTGTTGATATGAAGAACATTGTTCCTAAAGAGGCACTTACTTGTTTACTTGCAAAAGCCACATTGGATGAGTCTATGAAATGGCATAGGAGGCTTGGTCATATTAATTTCAAAACCATAAATCAAATTGTTAAGAATGGTTTGGTAAGAGGTTTACCTCAAAAACGATTTGAAAATGATCAAACATGCATTGCTTGTCTTAAAGGCAAACAACACAAAGCCACTTGTAAGCCCAAAATTTTTAACTCTATCAATCAATCATTGTTTATGCTTCATATGGACTTATTTGGTCCTACAAATGTTAGAAGTATGCAGCATAAGAGATATTGTCTAGTTATTACTGATGACTATAGTAGATTTACATGGGTTTTCTTTTTAGCCACTAAGGATGAGACTTCTAGCATCCTTAAGACTTTCATTATAGAGATAGAAAATCTAGTAGACAAGAAAGTAAAAGTCATTAGATGTGATAATGGGACAGAGTTTAAGAATAGAGTTATGGATGATTTCTGCAAAGAAAAAGGTATTAGGAGAGAGTTTAGTGTAGCTAGAACTCCTCAGCAAAATGGAGTTGCTGAAAGGAGAAATAGAACACTCATAGAAGCTGCTAGAACCATGTTAGCCGACTCTAAGTTGCCTATCACTTTTTGGGCAGAAGCAGTCAACACTGCTTGCTATGTTCAAAATAGGGTTTTGGTTGTCAAGCCTCACAATAAGACATCATATGAACTTTTTAGAGGTAGAACTCCTGCAATAGGATTTCTTAGACCTTTTGGATGTCATGTGACAATTCTAAATACCTTAGACCATCTTGGAAAGTTTGATGGTAAAGCAGGTGAAGGATTCTTAGTTGGATATTCTCTCAATAGTAAAGCATTTAGAGTATACAACTTAAGAACTAAGAAAGTAGAGGAAAACTTACATGTGGAATTTTTAGAGCATAAATCCAATGTAGAAGGTCAAGGACCGAAATGGCTATTTGATCTTGAGACTCTAACACATTCAATGAATTATGTGCCTATTATTGTAGAAACTAATGAATTTTCAGGTTCAAAAGATGATGAAACATCAGATGAGGCAAGGTTAGAAAATGAGACAAATCAAGATTATGTGATGATGCCAATATGGTCAAGTACAAGTGTGGATTCAACTTTAATAAATGGTGAATCTTCTTCTGGTAAAGCTAAAGAAGATGTTGAAGATGAACACAAGGAAGATGGAACAAAGGAACAAGAAAATAGTTCTGCTGTTGATAATGCTGCTGAAACAGAATTAATTGAAGAAACAGACTTAACTGAAGAAGCAGAATTAACTGCTGAAACAGAATTAACAGAAGAAGCAGAATTAACAGAAAATGAGGTGGATTTGAGCAATCTCCCACCTGATTATCAAGTTCCTTCTACACCACACACAAGGATTCACAAAGTCCACTCCCTGGAAAATGTGATTGGAGATGTACAATTAGGTGTGAAGACAGGACAACAACTGATGTCTTCAGACCAACAAGGGCTTCTTGATGCCCTTTATGCTTCAAAACAGCATGAGTTTTCAAACTCTTTCTTGTTTGTATGTTTTCTCTCACAAGATGAACCAAAGAACATTCTTAAAGCCCTAGATGATTCAAGCTGGGTAGAGGCTATGCAAGAGGAGCTTCTTCAGTTCAAGATTCAGAAGGTATGGGTGCTAGTTGATTTACCTAAGGATGAAAAGGTAATTGGCACTAGATGGGTTTTCAAGAATAAAAGGGATGAAAGGGGAATAGTGATTAGGAATAAGGCTAGATTAGTAGCCCAAGGGTACACACAACAAGAAGGTATAGACTATGATGAGGTTTTTGCTCCAGTAGCAAGACTTGAGGCAATTAGGCTTTTCTTAGCTTATGCTTCATTTTTAGGCTTCACAGTTTATCAAATGGATGTCAAGAGTGCTTTTTTATATGGTTCTATTGAAGAAGAGGTTTATGTCTCACAACCTCCTGGTTTCATTGATCCTGACAATCCAGACAAAGTGTACAAAGTTGTAAAAGCTCTATATGGCCTACATCAGGCACCAAGAGCTTGGTATGAAACATTGGCTTCCTATTTAAAAAGGAATAGATTTCAAAGAGGCAAGATTGATCAGACACTTTTCATCAAGAAGCAACAGAAGGATCTTTTGCTAGTTCAGGTTTATGTGGATGATATCATCTTTGGATCTACAAGGAAGGAGATGTGTTTGGAGTTTGAGAAGCGTATGCATGATAAGTTTCAGATGAATTCTGATGAACTCAAATAAGTGCATTTTATTATCATCATTTATCCTATTTATTTGACTTGTTTTATTATTTTATATATGAGAATTGATACGTTAATGTTTACTTTTGTAATTCTCAGGTAAAAACAAGTATTATGTGAAACTTGGCGATTTTGGACTAATTATGGAGCAAAACAAGCAAGATGTTAAGAGTCTACTGAAATGTACAAGATCAAGATCATTCTGCTCCAGATACGCCGCAACATACTTCTTACATACGGCGCATCACTATCAAGATTTAACAAGTTACAATCCAAGACAGCAAAGGACATGCGCCGCATGAAGAAATGGAGTTACGCCGCATCTTAAGGCGGTGTACGAATATTCCTGAATATATTAATCTTTGACCCCACGCGAAGTTATGTCAATGCGCCGCATCTACTTATCCTATGCGCCGCATCTAACCCTCAGACAGAAACTATAAATACCCCAAGGTCAGACGAATTTCGTGAGTTTTTATAGGAGGTTGGACAGTGCAAGATACCAGACGAATTCAAACGTATTAGCAGCACAAGACACACCCTAAACGAAGATACAAGAGCTGTAAGAAGGTCCTGCATGTATTCAATTCATTAAGTAGTTTTGTTTTATTGTATTAGTACACTTTAATTCAACATGATTGATGGGCCGATTCCATGTGACTACAGAAAATCATGGGCACCCCTTAAAATTGCTTTCCCATTAATTAAAGTTTATATGTTGATGTCTTTGGTGACTTTTATTAGTGCATTGATAACCTCTGTGTCTAGCTGAGCATTGTTTGGGTCGCCATGCCCCTTCCTCGCCTATCTATTCTAGCGTATATGAAACGTGGGCATCACAAATGCTCAATATTCTAGGATAGTGGGATAGACATAAGTGATCATTAAGGGTTTACTTGCCGATAAGATTAGAGCCAACGAGAAAGGGTTAATTATATACACTTCATATAAAACTAGCAATAAAACAAGTGACAAAGCTATTTAATTATCAGGACAGGTCTTCTTATTGTCTCAAGTATCTATCTGTGTACGTGTGTGCTAAACGCTGATTCGTGCTCATTAGTTTAGTTTTTATTTAATCATAACCAAACCGTGACAGTCTCTCAGGCTGAACCCCCTTGCGTTAGATTAGGTTGTATAGCTAACCTAGGATATTAAAATACTGATTAGAATAACTAGATAATACGTTCCACTCTTAGTGATCGACACTGTACTTACCATTATATTCATACTGACCAGGTACACTTCTCGTTAAAGTGTGTGTTTTATTGATAAGTCGGCTAAATATAAATTTAAAACTTGAGTAGGCATTAATACTTCTAAAACCACAACGACACATCACGCGCGCACCAAGTCTTTGGCGCCGCTGCCGTGGATTAATAAAAGAATTAGAGCAATACACACGCACATCAAGTTTTTGGCGCCGCTGCCGGGGAGTGAATTGTTATTATATGTTAATTTGATTAGTATTTTAATTAGGTTTTCTTTTTAATTTTTAGATTCTAACCACTAACTCTGTTATATATTAGATAAATTGCATTCATTGTATTATTTTGCATATTTTCTGTTTTTGTGTGTTTTTATTTTCTTTAAATTTTGTTTCTTTTTGTTTGATTTTATTTTTGTTTTTCTTTTTCTATTTTTCTGCATTCTGCTATCGTTGTACTGAGCTAATACAAACGATACGGCGCATCTGTTTTCACAGATACGGCGTATTGCGTTTAATTTTTATAAAATACAACGCGTTTAATAAATTCGATACGACGCATCTTTCCCCAAGATACGGCGTATTCTGTTTTTAATAAGAAATTTTTCTAAACCCTAACGCCATACGACGCATCTGTTTTAACAGATACGGCGTATTGTCTATTTAAATTAAAAACAGCTTTTCGAATTTTTAAACAGATACGACGCATCGATTTTTATCGATACGGCGCATCTTCTGAATCAAAAATCTTGTATTTTGAAACGTAACGAAAATACGGCGCATTAACATTTGTTAATACGACGCATTTAATTTTTAATAAATATAATCGATTTTTGATAAATTAAACTGATACGGCGCATTCTAAAATTATAAGCGGCGTATCTGCTTTCTGAATAAAAGTCTGATTAAATTTTAACGATTATAAGATACGGCGTATCCAACTTTTTGGATACGGCGCATCGTCTACAGATATCAGCAACTTTTATTTTTCGTATTCCGTTTTCGTTGTTAATTTTCTGATATATTACTTTCTTGAACATACCCTACTGATGCTTTTGTGATGGTTTCAGGAAGTGCATGACCAGGAGTTCAACTAAGAACTTGATTAAACCTTTCGAAGATCCTGAATGAGCCTTACATTCGCTTAAAAGGCTTTTCAACACAAAAAGCTTTGAAATTTCAAGTTCATTCGAGCTTGATTACTTTTCTGAAGAGATAGAGGAAGAAGAAACAGAAACAATGACGGAAAACACTACTATGGAGGAATACATGAACAAAACCCGTGCTGATTACAGTTCAGGAGTTGCTAGACCAAAGTTTGATGAAAAGTCAAAGTTTGAGTTGAAGGGTCAGTTTCTCAAGGAGCTAAGAGAAAATGCTTTCAGTGGAACAGAACATGAAGATGCTAATGAACATGTTGAAAAAGTCCTCGAGATTGCAGATTTGTTTACTACAGAAGGAGTCTCTGATGATCAACTTATGCTAAGAATCTTTCCAATTTCGCTTAAAGGAGCTGCTAATAAGTGGCTAAGGAATGAACCTGCTAGTTCAATCACAACATGGGAAGATTTGAAGAGCAAATTCCTGAAAAGATATTGTCCACCTGCTAAAACTGCTAAAAAGATGGAGGCTATCAACAGTTTCAAGCAAGAGCCTGATGAAACTCTTTATCAAGCTTGGGAACGATTTAAAGACTTATTGATGAAATGCCCTCAACATTATCTAAGTCCAATGCAGGAGATAATATTGTTCTATCAAGGATTGGACGTGCCTACTAGACAAATCTTGGATGCTAAGGGAGCTGTGCCTCAAATGAGTGCAGCCAATGCTAGAAAAGCTATCCAAGAAGCTGTTGATCATTCTCAAAAATGGCACGACGGAACCTCTACTAGATCTAAGAGAAGCACTAATTTTGACGGGTTTGCTGCTATTCAAGCTCAATTGGATAAAATTAGTAGAGAGATAAAGAAGCGTGATGAGAAAGTTTATGCTGCCCAAGTTGGATGTGAAAAATGCGAAGGACCTCACTACACTAAAGATTGCCCTAATAAGAACGAAAGTGAGACTTTTGAAGAAGCATACTACACACAATTTGGACAACCATTCCGACCTTCAGGAAGATTTAGGGAAGCTACTCCGGGATACTATCAAAAGAACAACTTTAATCCTACTTATCAAGAAAGGAGGCAGACTTTGGATGACACTCTAAAGCAAATTATGGCCGATGCTGCTAAAAGACATGAAGAGAACACTGCTATGATCAAAGAAATCCGAGCCTCAACGGATACTATAACAAGAAATCAAGGAGCTTCGATCAAAGCATTGGAACAACAAATCGGATAAATGAGCAAAGTTCTTCAAGAAAGGGGATACGGAAGTTTACCTAGCTCAACTGAAACCAACCCAAGAGATCATGTCAAGGCCATAAGCACCACTGAGGAAGTCACGCCTAACATACCTTTTCCTAGAAGATTGATGAATGGTAATGATGGTGCAATGCCCGAATTTTTCTTTAATTCTTCAATCAGTTTAAGGAGGTTACTCAAAGAGAAGGGAAAGATTGAAGAGGAGATCAAGGCTACAATGAAAGAAGAGAGCTCTGAAACCGACTTACATGCCTTGCCTCATAAAGAAAAAGACCCAGGAAGTTTTACTTTACCTTGTTTAATTAATGACATATCTTTCAATAATGCATTAGCTGACTTAGGAGCTAGCATTAGTGTTATGCCCCTTAAGACATTTGTTGGGAATTTTGGAAGTTCCTACTGATGAAGTTCTTCTGACAGGTTCCTACTGAAGCTATAGATGGTTTCTGCTGATGACATGGTTTCTGCTGAAGACTTATTTCTACGGATATAGTGAATCCGTATCTTTATTATTAGTTTGTTAGGATATGCATGAACTATTTTAGGTAGTGATATGCATTGATATTTTTATTTATTATTGTATTAGGGTTCCTTGTGTATAAAAAAGGAACTATAGGGCTTATGTATTAGTACGCTTCTTGAGAGAAAAAGAACTCCAGGAAAACATTCTTAGAGAAAAACAATAGAGATCCATAGAGGATCATTGTTCTTGTTATTAGAAAAACCTTGTTAAGAAACTTTGATTGTGTTCTTGTTCTTAATTCCGCTGTGCAACAATCATTGTCTCTATAATCCTAGAAGAGTTAGATCTTGGATTCTACAATTGGTATCAGAGCCTCGTGCTCTGGAGATCTAGGGATTCAACAAGGTTTTTATCTGGGAAAGAAGAGAAGATTCGAAGAAATCAGTAGCAGATCTGGTGATTATTATTGAGGTAATCGTATCTGATTGGTGGTTTTAAATTAATTCCGTTCAGTAGCGTTAAATAATTAAATCGGTTTTGTGATCTTCAAGTGGGGCTGATTCCTCGTACAGTTATCAATAAAAGTTAATTGAAAGTTCACATTGACTTTTGAGGGACTGATTTATTATACAAATTCGGTTTGTCGCTAGTGCAATTAAGGTGGGGCCTCGATAATCAATTCACCTTGTACAGTTAAGTGGCGTTTGTCGCTTGTGGTTTTGACTCTACTGCTACATCTTTTGTCATCTGATGCTAGCGAACTTAATATTAAAAATCTCATTGTTGAATTAATTGGTGATTGGATGTAGCTGCTATTGTTGACTTTCTTATTGCCGCTTGTGATTTGTCTGTGATACTCTTCTGGGAATAAAACAAGAGTCATTATTATTTTCGTACAATGGTTTCATTCGAATTTGGTGATACTATTGAGACATATCTCAATAAAGTTAGAAACTTCAAACCTCCTCATCCTAGGGTAGACTGGTTACAAGATGAAGGGAAAGATAAGGAAAGATGTGTCACTCAAGTGAGAGAAATGGTTTCTGGACATGAGACAAAAGATGAGGAAAAAGTAACGAATGCTGGAGCTGCACAGGACTATGAAAAGATTGCTGGATACGGTACACAAGTGACTGGAGACGTTGGATTGATGGGCATCACTCAAGTACATAATTGTGTTTTTGGTTGTAGTGAAAGGTATAATGAACTTAAAAAGGACTATGATGAATTGAAACCCAAATATAATGAATGTTATGTAGAGGTTAAGGCTTATAAACATGCTTTAAAAACTCTAGAAAGACAAAAAGTTTGGTTTCAAAAGAATCAGCTTGCTTATGATGAAAAGATAAGGGTGTTAGAAAGTGATTTAAAATGTGCTAGAATTGATTTAAAACGTACTGAGAAAGAAAAAGCTGAAGTAGTGTTAGAAAAACAGGAAGTGCAGACTAAACTAGACAATAGCTTGGCTAGGTTTGATAAATGGAAAGAATCATCTAAAAATCTAAACAGGTTAGTTAATAGTTCTATGTCTGTGAAAACTAAACTTGGTTTAGGGTTTGGTGACTACATAGGGCAAGATCAATTCTATGACCCTAATGAGTATAGTGTGTTTGACCCTGAACCTGTAGACTATCAAGTCCCTGTTAAGTTTGTCAAAGAAGGAGAATTGCATGTTGTCCCTGGACCTATTAGAGGTGAGTTTATGCCTAGCTCTCCTCAAAAAGACTTTGATGGATCACACCATCTATATGGCAAAAAGTCAAGTGACTTGCCAGACCCTGATTGTAAGTCTACTGACTATGCCTCATGTGATTCAAGTGACAAGTCTTCCAAGGTCAATGTCTCTGCCCCCAGTGTTCTTAATGTTAAAAGCTCAGAGTCCATCTCAACTGAGTCTACCTCCTTTACTTCTACTTCTAGTGTTTCCACATCCAATAGTAAAGTTGAGATTGAATCCAAAGTTAGGGCACCCAAACAAGAACCCATTGTTGTTCAAGATTTACCTAGTTTCACTTGTAATAAATCTGATAAGAATACATACAATTCTAGGACTTCTTGTAATAAGAATGGTTGTTTTAATAAAAAGGCTGGTAATGTTAAGAAGAAAACTTGTTTTGTGTGTGGTAGTAAGTCTCATCTCATTAAGGATTGTGATTTTCATGAGAAGAGAATGGTGTGTGTGTGCTAGTCAAAACAAATCTAGACCAATGTGGAAAAATGTTAATGACATACCATCATATGTTCCACAAGCAACACATAAAACCAGCAGACCCAATCCTGCTGATACGCCAGTTTCTGCAGGTAGATCTTTTCCAGCTCATTGGAAAAGACATGTTGCTAGACCATTCTACATACCTACTAGCACTTACTTTCAGAATGGTTTTTGGCCTGGTTATTATGACCCAAGGTATATGGGGGGAACAAGATGGGATACTGGTGTTAAGCCCTCAACAGGTTGTTCTTGGACAAATAAAAGGAAAGGTTCATTCTGGGTACCCAAGAACAATAGTCCTTGTCAGGTGCACTGATTGAGGGGAGGCATAAGCCTAAGGGGAGGCTTATTGTTGTATATTTTGTGCTAACTAACATTTTTTTTAGTTTGTTTTGTGTTCTCTAATAAAAAATGTTGCTGCTGATGAATTCGTAAGTGGGACTGTGACTATATCTGATCATTGTCAAGGTTCTTGCATTAAACGAGTACTTGGTGTTCCTGCTGCTATGGATAAATTGTTGGTCAACATGAGGCAATTAACATTGTATTGTGTTAATTAAATGGGTCGGTGGTCAATAGAAATTGGTCAATGGTCTATTTAATGGGGCTAATTTGGTTACTCACATATTCTTGATTGGCTGAAGTAGTATTCTCGTACCATTGGTATTTATTGGAGCAGTTTTGTCGGCTAGTGCATTTGGTTTTTGATCAGTGTAATCACGTGAGACTTCAAGGAGATTCATACTACCTCGTACAAATGTAGATGATTGAAGTTTGCATCAGTGGTCAATTGATTGGTCTGCATTAATTTTCTGCTGATGCATTAATTTCATTGCTGCTGATGATCCTGCTGGTAGTTCTTCATTTCTGCTGATAGTGTTCTCGTTCCTGCTGATCACACCATTTCTGCTGATTGCTTATGGTACTGCATTAATTCGGATTCTGCTGCTTATGGTACTGCATTAATCCATAGAGGTTTATTCCTGAGAGTTGAAATGGTTCTCAATTCACCATGGATGTAACCCTTTCTGGGATCCAAAGAATTGGCTAGTCCACAAAAGTATGGTTTGTGGTAAAGACATTTGGTATCCATATTTGGTATTCAATTCACCAAGGTTCAGTTGTAACCAAAGGATTGGCTAGTCCAGAGCAAACGGCTACAGGTAAAGACATCTCAAATCCGTTTATAGCTGATGATTTGCTAAAAATCATATGGTTATCAGTGTACCATAGTTTTCGAACTTAAACATTTGGCTACTCCAGTAGTGATGGCTATTGGTAAAGAGACATCAAATCCATTATTTTCAATGATTCACCTCTCACAGGTGTTAACACACCTGGATGTGATGAGAATAGTATGAAACTTAAATGTTTTGATGTACACTTTGTCATTTGTTGCTGCAAAGATCTGAAGTTTAAAGTTTTTCCATTCATAGAGATATGGTTCATTTGATTCTTTTCTGCTGATGTTCGAAGTCAATCCTCTTTGTCTGAAGTATTAACGATCTATCAAGAATCTTGAACTTAACGTAGTCAAATTCAAGATTAGGGGAGGATTGTTGGGAATTTTGGAAGTTCCTACTGATGAAGTTCTTCTGACAGGTTCCTACTGAATCTATAGATGGTTTCTGCTGATGACATGGTTTCTGCTGAAGACTTATTTCTACGGATATAGTGAATCCGTATCTTTATTATTAGTTTGTTAGGATATGCATGAACTATTTTAGGTAGTGATATGCATTGATATTTTTATTTATTATTGTATTAGGGTTCCTTGTGTATAAAAAGGAACTATAGGGCTTATGTATTAGTACGCTTCTTGAGAGAAAAAGAACTCCAGGAAAACATTCTTAGAGAAAAACAATAGAGATCCATAGAGGATCATTGTTCTTGTTATTAGAAAAACCTTGTTAAGAAACTTTGATTGTGTTCTTGTTCTTAATTCCGCTGTGCAACAATCATTGTCTCTATAATCCTAGAAGAGTTAGATCTTGGATTCTACAATTGGTATCAGAGCCTCGTGCTCTGGAGATCTAGGGATTCAACAAGGTTTTTGTCTGGGAAAGAAGAGAAGATTCGAAGAAATCAGTAGCAGATCTGGTGATTATTATTGAGGTAATCGTATCTGATTGGTGGTTTTAAATTAATTCCGTTCAGTAGCGTTAAATAATTAAATCGGTTTTGTGATCTTCACGTGGGGCTGATTCCTCGTACAGTTATCAATAAAAGTTAATTGAAAGTTCACATTGACTTTTGAGGGACTGATTTATTATACAAATTCGGTTTGTCGCTAGTGCAATTAAGGTGGGGCCTCGATAATCAATTCACCTTGTACAGTTAAGTGGCGTTTGTCGCTTGTGGTTTTGACTCTACTGCTACATCTTTTGTCATCTGATGCTAGCGAACTTAATATTAAAAATCTCATTGTTGAATTAATTGGTGATTGGATGTAGCTGCTATTGTTGACTTTCTTATTGCCGCTTGTGATTTGTCTGTGATACTCTTCTGGGAATAAAACAAGAGTCATTATTATTTTCGTACAATGGTTTCATTCGAATTTGGTGATACTATTGAGACATATCTCAATAAAGTTAGAAACTTCAAACCTCCTCATCCTAGGGTAGACTGGTTACAAGATGAAGGGAAAGATAAGGAAAGATGTGTCACTCAAGTGAGAGAAATGGTTGCTGGACATGAGACAAAAGATGAGGAAAAAGTAACGAATGCTGGAGCTGCACAGGACTATGAAAAGATTGCTGGATACGGTACACAAGTGACTGGAGACGTTGGATTGATGGGCATCTCTCAGGTACATAATTGTGTTTTTGGTTGTAGTGAAAGGTATAATGAACTTAAAAAGGACTATGATGAATTGAAACCCAAATATAATGAATGTTATATAGAGGTTAAGGCTTATAAACATGCTTTAAAAACTCTAGAAAGACAAAAAGTTTGGTTTCAAAAGAGTCAGCTTGCTTATGATGAAAAGATAAGGGTGTTAGAAAGTGATTTAAAATGTGCTATAATTGATTTAAAACGTACTGAGAAAGAAAAAGCTGAGGTAGTGTTAGAAAAACAGGAAGTGCAGACTAAACTAGACAATAGCTTGGCTAGGTTTGATAAATGGAAAGAATCATCTAAAAATCTAAACAGGTTAGTTAATAGTTCTATGTCTGTGAAAACTAAACTTGGTTTAGGGTTTGGTGACTACATAGGGCAAGATCAATTCTATGACCCTAATGAGTATAGTGTGTTTGACCCTGAACCTGTAGACTATCAAGTCCCTGTTAAGTTTGTCAAAGAAGGAGAATTGCATGTTGTCCCTGGACCTATTAGAGGTGATTTTATGCCTAGCTCTCCTCAAAAAGACTTTGATGGATCACACCATCTATATGGCAAAAAGTCAAGTGACTTGCCAGACCCTGATTGTAAGTCTACTGACTATGCCTCATGTGATTCAAGTGACAAGTCTTCCAAGGTCAATGTCTCTGCCCCCAGTGTTCTTAATGTTAAAAGCTCAGAGTCCATCTCAACTGAGTCTACCTCCTTTACTTCTACTTCTAGTGTTTCCACATCCAATAGTAAAGTTGAGATTGAATCCAAAGTTAGGGCACCCAAACAAGAACCCATTGTTGTTCAAGATTTACCTAGTTTCACTTGTAATAAATCTGATAAGAATACATACAATTCTAGGACTTCTTGTAATAAGAATGGTTGTTTTAATAAAAAGGCTGGTAATGTTAAGAAGAAAACTTGTTTTGTGTGTGGTAGTAAGTCTCATCTCATTAAGGATTGTGATTTTCATGAGAAGAGAATGGGTGTGTGTGCTAGTCAAAACAAATCTAGACCAATGTGGAAAAATGTTAATGACATACCATCATATGTTCCACAAGCAACACATAAAACCAGCAGACCCAATCCTGCTGATACGCCAGTTTCTGCAGGTAGATCTTTTCCAGCTCATTGGAAAAGACATGTTGCTAGACCATTCTACATACCTACTAGCACTTACTTTCAGAATGGTTTTTGGCCTGGTTATTATGACCCAAGGTATATGGGGGGAACAAGATGGGATACTGGTGTTAAGCCCTCAACAGGTTGTTCTTGGACAAATAAAAGGAAAGGTTCATTCTGGGTACCCAAGAACAATAGTCCTTGTCAGGTGCACTGATTGAGGGGAGGCATAAGCCTAAGGGGAGGCTTATTGTTGTATATTTTGTGCTAACTAACATTTTTTTTAGTTTGTTTTGTGTTCTCTAATAAAAAATGTTGCTGCTGATGAATTCGTAAGTGGGACTGTGACTATATCTGATCATTGTCAAGGTTCTTGCATTAAACGAGTACTTGGTGTTCCTGCTGCTATGGATAAATTGTTGGTCAACATGAGGCAATTAACATTGTATTGTGTTAATTAAATGGGTCGGTGGTCAATAGAAATTGGTCAATGGTCTATTTAATGGGGCTAATTTGGTTACTCACATATTCTTGATTGGCTGAAGTAGTATTCTCGTACCATTGGTATTTATTGGAGCAGTTTTGTCGGCTAGTGCATTTGGTTTTTGATCAGTGTAATCACGTGAGACTTCAAGGAGATTCATACTACCTCGTACAAATGTAGATGATTGAAGTTTGCATCAGTGGTCAATTGATTGGTCTGCATTAATTTTTCTGCTGATGCATTAATTTCATTGCTGCTGATGATCCTGCTGGTAGTTCTTCATTTCTGCTGATAGTGTTCCCGTTCCTGCTGATCACACCATTTCTGCTGATTGCTTATGGTACTGCATTAATTCGGATTCTGCTGCTTATGGTACTGCATTAATCCATAGAGGTTTATTCCTGAGAGTTGAAATGGTTCTCAATTCACCATGGATGTAACCCTTTCTGGGATCCAAAGAATTGGCTAGTCCACAAAAGTATGGTTTGTGGTAAAGACATTTGGTATCCATATTTGGTATTCAATTCACCAAGGTTCAGTTGTAACCAAAGGATTGGCTAGTCCTGAGCAAACGGCTACAGGTAAAGACATCTCAAATCCGTTTATAGCTGATGATTTGCTAAAAATCATATGGTTATCAGTGTACCATAGTTTTCGAACTTAAACATTTGGCTACTCCATTAGTGATGGCTATTGGTAAAGAGACATCAAATCCATTATTTTCAATGATTCACCTCTCACAGGTGTTAACACACCTGGATGTGATGAGAATAGTATGAAACTTAAATGTTTTGATGTACACTTTGTCATTTGTTGCTGCAAAGATCTGAAGTTTAAAGTTTTTCCATTCATAGAGATATGGTTCATTTGATTCTTTGCTGCTGATGTTCGAAGTCTATCCTCTTTGTCTGAAGTATTAACGATCTATCAAGAATCTTGAACTTAACGTAGTCAAATTCAAGATTAGGGGAGGATTGTTGGGAATTTTGGAAGTTCCTACTGATGAAGTTCTTCTGACAGGTTCCTACTAAATCTATAGATGGTTTCTGCTGATGACATGGTTTCTGCTGAAGACTTATTTCTACGGATATAGTGAATCCGTATCTTTATTATTAGTTTGTTAGGATATGCATGAACTATTTTAGGTAGTGATATGCATTGATATTTTTATTTATTATTGTATTAGGGTTCCTTGTGTATAAAAAAGGAACTATAGGGCTTATGTATTAGTACGCTTCTTGAGAGAAAAAGAACTCCAGGAAAACATTCTTAGAGAAAAACAATAGAGATCCATAGAGGATCATTGTTCTTGTTATTAGAAAAACCTTGTTAAGAAACTTTGATTGTGTTCTTGTTCTTAATTCCGCTGTGCAACAATCATTGTCTCTATAATCCTAGAAGAGTTAGATCTTGGATTCTACAACATTCACTACCCTAGGACTAGGAAAATTAGCACCAACTAAGTTGCTTATTGAATTGGCTGATAAAACGGTTAAAACGACCTGAAGGGATTGCCAAAAATGTGCTAGTTAAGATTGAGAAGTTTGTTTTCCCCGTAGACTTTGTTATATTAGATATGCCCGAGGATGTTAAGATTCCTTTAATCCTTGGAAGACCTTTCTTGTCTACCGCACATGCTAAGATTAATGTGTTTAAAAGAAAAATCTCATTAAAGGTAGGGAACAATAAACTAGTCTATAAGTGCCAAAATCCTGTTAACAGCATAATTAGAGGCGTCTATGTGCTAGGATTAAGAGAATGTATGGACCTCGATCTTGAAGCTAGGTTTATGGGAGAAACCTTGGTAAATAATGAATCACTTGAGACCTATAGTGGAGACTACATTGAATTAAATGATCTTAATTTACCATTAGGAATCAATGATCAATTTATGGAGGATTTTGAACCCGAAATTGAAGAAAGAAGAAATTATGGATATACCTAGAATCAATATGATCAACACTAAGAATTATGATGAATTTGAAGGATATCCTAGTTTTTGTGATTATGGTAGAAAGATCCATGTAGATTGTGCTTATAATTTACAATTTCCTTGCATGATAGGATTTAAACAAGTTAGTGCCAACTTTTTCCCTATTTTACCAATTAATGTAATGTCAAAAGATTTCTATAATTCTATAATGAAAAACAAAATTGAGTATAGAGGGAAAAACGTAGTTGGAATGTTCATGAATGTACCTATTTTTGTTGGGCATTTAACTATTGTTACAGATTTCACCGTGGTGGAAAACATGGATGCTTATCGTGATGTTGAGATGGGTGACGTGATCGTTGGGAAACCATTTTGTAAGGAGGTCGAAATTAACGCTAAAAGATTTGAAGGAAAGATCACCTTTAAAAGTGGAAGCAACGTTATCACTTACATGATGCCTCGTGCTCACCCAAGGTTTAAACATGCCCCTAACAAATTTTGTTACAAATTTACACCATTTGTTTTTGTAGATGAAAATGACGCTGAGAAAGGGATCGAATATCCGTACCAAAAGATGAAAGGATTCTACAAAGGTGTACTTGAATTGGGGCCGGAATATGTTCATGACGAAGTAATTCGCAACTACATCGTGCACGGACATGTCAGGATTAATAGAACAAAATAAGGAGCTGAACGTGAGTCTAACTTGAAGACTCTGGAATAAAGACAAGTGCTGACCGGGAGACAACCCGGAAATTTTTTACATTCTGTTCTGTGACGAGTCTGTCAGACCTGCAGAAGATACGACGCATCTCAATCATAAGATGCGACGCATCGCCTGCACTGGTCATATCTTATTTAATTTTCTGCATTTTTATTTTTGACTTTAAAACTTTCTGTCAGTATTTTAATGCGGCGCATCCCTGGTTAAGGATGCGACGCATCTTCTATTCTGATTCGTATTTATTCCAGGCTCGATACGGCGTATCTTTTTCCATAAGATACGGCGTATCGACTGACCTGATGATTTTCAGTTTTAATTTTTTATGTTTTATTTTTACTAACTACTAATGTATTATGCAAGTTTGAACCTTCTTAATTCAGGTGTGTTAAAGTCTAAATGGTATTATAGATTCCTGCATTCTTGTGGATACATCATTTTTGAAACTTAAACGTTCTCATCCACAAGAAAGTTGATTTTTGCTCTTATACGAATAATGGAGGATCATACCGAGCAAATCTCAGGGGAGTTTTTCTGTTCTAATTCTTTTATTTTCCAGTTTTTTAACCTTTTACACAAACAACGAGGACGTTGTTTAACTTAAGTGGGGGGATTGGAGAATTAGAACACTTACTTGTCCTAAATTTTTTCAAAATATGCTTAAAATGCGCTTAATATATCAAAATTTAAAATTTTTTAGCATGTTTTTGTTTAAAGTCTAAATTACATAGCTGCACACATAACATTATTTCCAAAAATTGTGAACTTATCAAAATTCACAAATCTATGAGTGTGTCGGTGACTTGTAAACTTTAGAACTTGGCTTGTATACTATTCGAGACCACCATAATAAGTATTATCTATATAATTGGAATGACTTGTCTAAATTGGTAAATTTCTAGGATTACACCCAAATAGCCTTTATATGTTATGTGATATTAACTAACTACACTGGTTAGTTAACCCCCGTATAAACCTTTTGTTACTCTCACTTTTAGAGTAAGATACCTCTAGAAAAACACTCAGAGCCATTCCTTTCGTTTCTTACACCTTTGTTATAATGTTTCGTTACACCCTTACACCTTAGCCTACCGTGTAGATTAAAATCCGTGTTGGTTAATTGCTTTAGGCAAAGTGTGTTTCCTTACATTACATGTGTTCGCGTGCGTAATTCATTATCTTGGGTTGAGTCAGGAAATTGCACAATGCAATTGGGATGAAAGTAAATATTGTATATCTTTGAGTTTATTTTTCGAGTGTTTACTACTTTCGCTATTACAGTTATTTCTGAAAGTATGAGAATATGGAAAAATTATCCGAAAAAATAGTGATAGAAAAGTTGTGAAATTTTACACATATATGTTGATGTCAAAAAAAAAAAAAAAAAAAAAAAAAAAAAAAAAAAAAAAATAGAAAAGAAAAGAAAAAGGAAAAGTTGGAAGTTTGTTTTAACCAACTTATGTAAAGTTTTGTATTAAGTGGGTGATATCACCACTATTTGTTGTATATTATATTTATGGATTGAATGGGAGTTGGCCGTTATGGGAACGCCAACTAAGGTTATTTTTTGATTGAGATCTTGTTGAGTATAATTCGTGTCTACCTAAAGCGTGTGTTTCAAGTGTTAAAGCGTGATTTATTCAATGATATGAGTCTTATTCATGGGATGGTAGGGAAAGTAATTTACCACACTTAGGATTTTAATTTATCTGTTTTGTTTATTTTTCATTTTACACCAATTTGTATCCCAAATATTATCCATACCCTACATCATTCTTTATCCAAACCTTTGATTTATTGAGATTAGGGATTTGAGCAATCTTAAGTATCGTAGTCGTGGATTCGGCTATGTATTTATGATTTTGTCGCCCTTTTTGATATAATATTATTGGTGAAGATTACTTGGTCCTATCTTTAGCCTATTCGAGTTAAGGATTTGAGCAATTGCAAGTATCGTGGTCGTGGATTCGATCATGTATTTGTGATTTTGTCACCTTTTCTGGAATATGAGATCGATAGAGAT
Source organism: Artemisia tridentata subsp. tridentata (assembly GCA_021014915.2). Lineage (NCBI taxonomy): Eukaryota > Viridiplantae > Streptophyta > Magnoliopsida > Asterales > Asteraceae > Artemisia > Artemisia tridentata. Next base: position 240,571,912 of record CP139501.1, on the reverse strand, counting down.
TAAAAAGGATGATCAACCCTTAACCAACAAACCCTTTTTACCGCTTTAGACTTGTTATTCCTTAGCTTTAGTGGAGGAGATGCGTATACTTGCCAAGCTTATGATAGAATATTCGTCACGACTGGACAGTTTAAACGATTAGATTTGCTTTTATCGAAATATTTTATTTTATTTCTAATTCGTTAAGTGTTTGGTTGTGCAATTATGACAAAACGAATACATGCTTAAATATAAAAATAAATCCTAATATCTTTTAGGATATATTTTCATAAGATTTATTCTAAGGTTTACTTGGGGACAAGTAAAGTTCAATGGGGGGATATTTGATGAACTCAAATAAGTGCATTTTATTATCATCATTTATCCTATTTATTTGACTTGTTTTATTATTTTATATATGAGAATTGATACGTTAATGTTTACTTTTGTAATTCTCAGGTAAAAAACAAGTATTATGTGAAACTTGGCGATTTTGGACTAATTATGGAGCAAAACAAGCAAGATGTTAAGAGTCTACTGAAATGTACAAGATCAAGATCATTCTGCTCCAGATACGCCGCAACATACTTCTTACATACGGCGCATCACTATCAAGATTTCACAAGTTACAATCCAAGACAGCAAAGGACATGCGCCGCATGAAGAAATGGAGTTACGCCGCATCTTAAGGCGGTGTACGAATATTCCTAAATATATTAATCTTGGACCCCACGCGAAGTTATGTCAATGCGCCGCATCTACTTATCCTATGTGCCGCATCTAACCCTCAGACAGAAACTATAAATAACCCAAGGTCAGACGAATTTCGAGAGTTTTTTTAGGAGGTTGGACAGTGCAAGATACCAGACGAATTCAGACGTATTAGCAGCACAAGACACACCCTAAACGAAGATACAAGAGCTGTAAGAAGGTCCTGCATGTATTCAATTCATTAAGTAGTTTTGTTTTATTGTATTAGTACACTTTAATTCATCAGGATTGATGGGCCGATTCCATGTGACTACGAAAAATCATGGGCACCCTTTAAAATTGCTTTCCCATTAATTAAAGTTTATATGTTGATGTCTTTGGTGACTTTTATTAGTGCATTGATAACCTCTGTGTCTAGCTGAGCATTGCTTGGGTCACTATGCCCCTTCCTCGCCTATCTATTCTAGCGTATACGAAACGTGGGCATCACAAATGCTCAATATTCTAGGATAGTGGGATAGACATAAGTGATCATTAAGGGTTTACTCGCCGATAAGATTAGAGCCAACGAGAAAGGGTTAATTATATACACTTCATATAAAACTAGCAATAAAACAAGTGACAAGCTATTTAATTATCAGGACAGGTCTTCTTATTGTCTCGAGTATCTATCTGTGTACGTGTGTGCTAAACGCTGATTCGTGCTCATTAGTTTAGTTTTTATTTAATCATAACCAAACCGTGCCAGTCTCTCAGGCTGAACCCCCTTGCGTTAGATTAGGTTGTATAGCTAACCTAGGATATTAAAATACCGATTAGAATAACTAGATAATACGTTCCACTCTTAGTGATCGACACTCTACTTACCATTATATTCATACTGACCGGGTACACTGCTCGTTAAAGTGTGTGTTTTATTGATAAGTCGGCTAAATATAAATTTAAAACTTGAGTAGGCATTAATACTGCTAAAACCATAACGACACATCACGCGCGCACCAAGTCTTTGGCGCCGCTGCCGTGGATATAAAAGAATTAGAGCAATACACACGCACATCATAAGTTTCAGATGAGTTCCATGGGGGAACTTACATTCTTTTTGGGTTTGCAAGTTAAACAGTCATATGAAGGCATATTTATTAGTCAAGATAAATATGTTGCTGAGATACTTAGGAAGTTCAACTTTGCTGATTCAAAAATGGCAAGCACACCAATGGACTCTGAGAAGCCACTTCTTAAAGATTTAGATGGAGACAATGTAGATGTACACACTTACAGATCTATGATAGGTTCTTTGGTGTATCTCACATCATCAAGACCTGACATCATGTTCTCTGTTTGTGCTTGAGCAAGATTTCAAGTAACTCCAAAGGTTTCTCATTTAACAGCAGTCAAGAGGATTTTTAGATATCTCAAGGGTCAACCTAGGTTGGGACTATGGTATTCTAGAGAGTCACCTTTTGACTTGGTAGCATTTTCGGATAGTGATTATACTGGTGCTAGCTTTGACAGAAAGTCAACAACTGGAGGATGTCAATTCCTTGGGTGTAGACTTATCTCATGGCAGTGTAAGAAGCAAACAATTGTGGCTACTTCAACAACTGAAGCTGAATATGTAGCTGCCGCAAGTTGCTGTGCTCAAGTCCTGTGGCTTCAAAACCAACTTCTTGACTATGGGTACAATTTTATGAACACTGTTATTCATATTGATAATAGTAGTACTATTTGCATTATTAAAAATCCAGTACAACATTCTAAAACAAAACACATTGAAATTAGACATCACTTTATAAGAGACTGCAATGAGAAAAGATTAATTCAAGTTCTTAAAATTGCTTCAGAACATAACTTTGCAGATCTGCTAACAAAAGCTTTTGATGTTAGAAGGTTTCAGTACTTGGTAGCAAGTATTGGAATGCTTAATCCTCAATGATTTAAAACTGTGTATCTTTGTATATATGAAATGGATTTCTACTGCTAGTATTATCAATTAGTACAAATTTAAATTGTGTTATTCATACAGTTAGTCCTTCGATTATTCTAATTCAAGACAAGTACTTTGTACATTGTTCTTTTGGTTTTAGACTAACAATTTTAGGTATGAACTTGTGAACACAAAGGATGTTTCAAGTGAAATGTGTGAGCAGCAGAATGATAATACAATTGCTGACATAATAGGTTCATGATAGAAAGAGTTTGGGAATTTACACCTCCTTAAAACTTCTTTCTTGAAACCTGATTATGAAATTTCACATTGAATTGATGACTTAGTTGATCAGAAAGTAACTGATACAACTCACTTTCTATCATTTTATACTTTTAATTATAATGAGCAAGTCTAAGGACATCTGATAGAAAGAACAGCTAGCAACAGTGAATCTAACACTTGTGTTAGAGGTAACAATTGCTATGAGCTGGAAACCTTGTCAAGAAAGCCTTTTGAATAGGTTTATCTTTACACAGGCAGTTATTTATAACTGAAACATTGGTTCTCACACAACCAGGGGTTACTTTAAACCAAAATTTTGATTAAGTGTCTGTTATACACTTAATCTCTTCAAAATGGTTGAAAGCAGTATGAATTTTCTATAATAAAATCATGAACATACTGCTAAGTCAAAAGTTTCTTAAAAAGGATTTTCAAAGAGACTCACAAAAACCATCAAATGATGGACCATGAGTCAAATGTCCCATGAATCACCTCTCATAGGAGTTAACACACCTAGAAGTGATGAGGGCAACACTTAAACTCTTAAGGAATTGATGGCTACATGTATAACATTGTCTGATAACAAGTTCTAATTGATAGATCAGATGATGGGGAGAGAAATATTTTGGTACATTGTGAGAGATCTTTCAAACAGGGGAGGAAATGTTATTTGCAATCCAGGGGAGGAAATATCTCAGGGGAGGAAATAAACCCAAAGAAGGAAGATTAACCAATGAAAGGGAGGAAAAGACAAGAGCATACAAGATGATGACATAGAGGTTGAAAATGACAAGAATAGAGCTGATAATCTCTTCTTCATGAACAAGATTCTGGAGTATTATGTATATTCAGAAGGGATGAAGCATTCAAAAGTAGAAAGTTCTATCTAGGTCAAATGGAGAAAAGTTTCAATTTTAGTTCACTACGTTTGTTCATCACTTGCAAAGGCATGTTGATAGATGATTTCACTTGTTGAAACATGCATCCAAGATACACAGCTCCATTGCCTCTTATAATTCCTCCATCCAAGGAAATTGTACCATCTTTTAGGTCATGTTTGAAGCCTGAAGATGTGTATTGATATTGTTGAAGTCAAAGAACAGAAAGCAGATGAGTTATTGAGATAGATATTAATCTTACAGAATAGAAGAAAGTTCAGATCAAGGGTCTGACTATAAAGTGTTTGCAAGATCTTCACAATTCCTCATTTAATTCAGAAAACATGTTGAAAAGGGTTCACATGTTTAGGGGAGGAATGTTGGGAATTAAATATTCTGAAGATTACGTATGGGGAAATTCTCTTAAGTGATTAATTCTAGTAGCAGTAATGTTAAGTCTGCTACCTGGTTAAGTCTGCTGGTTAAGTCTGGTCTTTGAATATTAAGTCTGGTGGTTAAGTCTAGTGATTAATTCTGGTGAGTACCAAAATTAAGTCTGCTCTTCTTATGTTAAGTATGCTTGCTGGAAGGATAAGTATATGAAGATATTTTGTACTAAAGTCAAGAATATACGGTAGATAATATCTTTGGACAAAGTGATCAGTAACAAGTTGTGTACATAGATACATGTTGTATCTAAGTTACTGACACACATAAGATAAGCTAGCAAGTGTTCGACAAGACTTAACAATATTGTAAAGATCTTTCTTGAAATATAAAAGAAAGATCTTAGACTAGATATATGTGTGACAAAAAGTGTGACTTATCAAGTGCTTAATTTGTAACTGTTAAGAACATAGAACAAACACAACAATATCATAAGTCATAGAAACATAAGATTCAAGCTTTTGTAACCCTAGTGATGGTGAAGATCACTCGTATTATCTTGAATAATATTGAATCGTTTGGTGTTAACATTGCATGTTCATTGTTCGTTACTAAAGCATTACTTTCCATTTCCAATAACCAAAATAACCTTCTAAGTGTGATTAAGTAGATTCCGCATACTTAATCATATTAACTCAATATATCATATACACAAAGCAACAAAGGTTTAACCACCTTATAGTGTATCGATCAACCTCTCAATTACCACCAGTCCCAATACACTCAATCATGACACACCCCACGACCCATCACCATCCCCACCCACCGCCAAACCACATAACCCAACTCTACCTCCACCCGTAAATCCTCACCCACACATTATCCCAGATCCTCCTCAAAACCCAAACCCTATCTCAATTCATCCAATGGTCACACGATGTCGTGTCGGGACTAACCATCCTACTAAGCGTCTAAACATGCATGTGTCCTCTGTCTCTCTTTTACCAAAAACTTATCGAGAAGCGTTTTCTGATCAAAATTGGCAAAATGCTATGAGGGATGAATACAATGCACTTATTAAGAACGGAACTTGGACTCTTGTGACTCGACCTACAGACACCAGCATTATTCACTGTATGTGGCTCTTTCGCCACAAGTATTTGGCTGATGGTACTCTTAGTCGCTACAAGGCTCGACTTGTGGCCAATGGTAGTAATCAATTAGAAGGGGTTGATGTAGATGAGACGTTTAGTCCGGTGGTTAAACCGGGCACTATACGGACTGTCCTAAGTCTAGCTACTTCTCGACACTGGCCGATTCACCAGCTTGATGTCAAGAATGATTTCTTACATGGAGATTTGACTGAGACTGTTTATATGCATCAGCCTTCGGGATTTCGTGACTCTGTGCATCCTGATTATGTGTGTTTATTACAGCGATCTCTATATGGGCTCAAGCAGGCTCCTTGAGCCTGGTTTCAGTGATTTGCATCTTACATCACTCAAGTTGGTTTTTCACATAGTCGTTGTGACTCTTCATTATTTATATACATACAGGGGACGGATATTGCCTATCTATTATTATATGTGGATGGTATTGTTCTCACAGCTTCTTCTGAGAGCTTGGTACAACGGATTATTAGTTTCTTACATCAGGAGTTTGCTATGACCGATCTGGGCCCCCTTAACTACTTTCTGGGCATATCTGTCTCTCGTGATTCTACAGGGTTGTTTTTATCTCAGAAGCAATATGCTCTTAAGGTTTTGGAGAGAGCTCATATGGTTAATTGTAATCCCAGTCGGACTCTTGTTGACACTGAGTCCAAACTGGGGGATGATGGTGATCCGGTCTCTGACCCTACTTTGTATCGGAGTCTTGCAGGGTCTCTTCAATATCTCACATTCACTCACCCAGATATATCATATGCAGTTCAGCAAGTCTTTCTTCACATGCATGATCTTCGAGAGCCCCATCTATCAGCTCTTAAATGGATTTTGCGGTATGTCCCAGGTACATTACACTATGGGTTACAGTTGTTTGCCTCGTCTACTTCATCCTTGGTAGCATATTCGGATGCGGACTCGGCTGGTTGTCCCACCACTAGGAGATCCACTTCCGGCTACTGCGTTTTCCTTGGCAACAATCTCCTATCTTGGTCATCTAAGAGACAACCAACTATATCTCGTTCTAGTGCCAAGGCAGAATACCGTGGGGTTGCAAATGCTGTTGCCGAAACGAGTTGGTTACGGAATTTACTTCGTGAGCTGTACACACCTTTATCTTTCGCTAAGCTAGTCTACTGTGACAATGTGAGTGCAGTCTACTTATCATGTAATCCTGTTCAACATCAACGAACGAAGCACACAGAGATTGATATCCATTTTTTTCGTGACTTAGTTGCTACTGGTCAAGTTCGGGTTCTCCATGTTCCCTCACGTTACCAGTATGCAGACATTTTCACGAAAGGGTTGCCCTCTTCTCTTTTTGAGGAATTTCGCTCCAGTCTGAGCGTCAGGTGTCCTCCCGCTCCGACTGCGGGGGAGTGTTAGACCGAATATTATGTGATAAGACAAAATCCTTTACTTCCATTTGTGAGTTGTAAATTAGTATCTCATCACTAGCACATTAATTGTGATTAGCATAATTTATGGACCATATCAATTTACCCTAGATAAGTCCTCTTGTATCCCCTATATAACCGATTCTCTTGTAATGTACAGATCAATCAAATACAATCATTATACTATAGCTTAAAAGGCATGGGAAACGACGTCGTTTTTGTGTCCATTTTTCCCGCCAAAATAACAAGGCCGTCTATAGTGTTCTTTAGCCCATTTTTTGGTCCAACGTTGTTTAGCCCATTTTAGCCCAACGAAATTTTTATGCTAAGGATATAGGGAATTGGAAAACGTATAGTACGAACGTTATGGCTCATCTATTGGTTGTAGGTACTTTTTCCACTGATGCGCGTGATGATGCGCGTGAAAATGTGGCGGAAATTTGATTTGTGGTACAATGTGCACGTGTGTCTCAGAGGTGAAGAAGCTTCTAAGATCTTGAGCTTCACAAATAAGCCAAAAGAAAATCAAGAAATAAGTGGAAAAAAATCATCCAGTCGATTAGAAACCCTACTTAAGCAGGTGCTTTTGTTCTTGAATTTGTTAAAGCCTTTTTGTTGGGAATTAAATATTCTGAAGACTAAGTATCGGGAAATTCTCTTAAGTGATTAATTCTGGTTGCTTTAGTGTTAAGTCTGGTGAGTTCCAAAGTTAAGTCTGCTGGTTAAGTCTGGTCTTTGATAGTTAAGTTTGGTGGTTAAGTCTAGTGGTTAATTCTGGTGAGTGCCAAAATTAAGTCTGCTCTTCGAAAGTTAAGTCTGCTTGCTGGATGGATAAGTATTCAATAAAGTCAATTATACACGGTAGATAATATCTTACCCCATGTGATCAGTCATTATGTTATATTCTCAGAACAAGTTGTAAACATAGATACATGTTGTATCTTAGTTACTAACTCACATAAGCTAGCAAGTAGTTCGACAAGGCTTGACAAGAATTAACAATATTGTAAAGATCTCCTTGGACTATAAAAGGAGATCTTAGCTTAGTCATATGTGTGACTAATAGAGAGTGTGTATTTTATGTGATTAAGTTTTATATGTTGAATAGAACCTTTGATAAAACTTTCATATTCATAACTGTCAAGAACAAGAACAATCATAAACATTATCAATAATATTGAATCCTTTGGTATTATTCTTTCGGTGTTCATTTTTCAATATACACAAGCATCACTATTCCATTTCCATAACCAAAATAACCTTCTAAGTGTGATTAAGTAGTTTCCGCATACTTGATCATATTAACTCAACTTATCATATATACAAAGTCACAAAGGTTTAACCACCTTATAGTGTATCGAATTCCTCTCACTTTTAGAAGGTATATGTAGGTTTATATTTTCATGTTTTTTGATTTTTTTCATGTTCATTATGCTATTAACTTTGATTTCCATGGGTGCAACATTTGCAGCCGTCTGAGAGGTGAAGAAGCTACTGAAATCTTGAACTTTAAAACAAAACCTTTTAGAAGTTATATGTAGGTTTATATTTTCATGTTTTTTTATTTTTCCATGTTCATTATGCTATTAACTTTGATTTGCATGGGTGCAACGTTTGCAGTTGCAACCATATTAACTTTGCATGACTATGATGTCGATCATCTCTTTTCAACTTTCTTTTTAACAATTGCATGGAATATTAGTGTATATGATGGTAGAAAAACTGTTATACATATGGTTGATGCCTATTATCTGATGCTCTTTCTAGGCTTACAAATGCTTTCCTAAATATGCGGACAAAAAACAAGGCTAGACCTAGGGTTACTCAGGTTAGTCCTTTAGAATGTAGTGATGTAGGTCAGAAGAGTGTGTGTCAAACTTCTGTTGGTGAAAAAACGGTTAGTCGCGAAAGTGTTATCTATGGAATGCTTAACGACACTTTGCAACAATGTTTGGAAATTGGGAACTCAGAAGATTCACCAGAATGTACAGAGGTTACAAAAAAACGGAAACGAGAGGTGTGACATGTTCATGGGTTAGGTTGTGTTCATCAGACTGTATCTAATGTTATATCGAAAGACAGCGAGGCCTGGAATGCCAATCATGATCAGTCACAGGTTACTAGCATGCCGCCTGAAGACCCTCGAACTATATCTAATGTTATATGCACAGACAGTGAGACAACAAACAGTGATCTTGGTCAGGGAGATGTTACTAACATGCCGACTGAACAGTCAAGCCAAAAAATGTGTATGTACCTTCTTCTTCTTTTTCCCTCCTTTTTTCATAGCATAGCCTTCAATGTGTTATTCCAATGTTCAACTGTTACATCTTCGTTTCAACTCTTATTGTTTCAGGCCATAATGACAAAGCAGGCAGACAATACTCAAGAACAAATAATTTGTCTACTGACACAATTACAAAGACAACAGATAAAGGAAAATGTAAAGCCTTTGAAGTTGATTACCAAAATCAGTGTAATATGCAATAGTCAGATACAATCACAGGGTTATCTTACATGTCGGCTGGTCTGCTAACAGATCTCTTATGTATGTTACATGGCCTATTTTTACCGTCTATTCTCGATGTCTTTTTAAAAAATATGCAGACAGTCATTTAATGATGTATGTTGTTTTTTTCCTCAGGTGAAGAACAGTCATATGAAAGGGAAACTAATGACTTATTTCACATGAATGAACGATATGTACACTCGACGGCTGATTTAACTTATCCAGCTTTTGAAAATTGTGCTCCTTTTTCATCTGCCGGAGGTAGAGCTTACTATGACCAGCACTTTCCACATGTTTCTATTATTATTGACAATGACCATCTTCATTTAGCTAAACATCACTGTTATCTGTCATAGTTCGTGCGACTCATCCATCAGCAAGCAGCCAGCGTACGCGCACTCAAGCAGATAGGCTAACACATAATACAGAAGGTCTTATAATTTTTTGTTAATTACGTGTATATATTATAGCTACACACGAATCGTTGGTCTTACAATTTAGTTCCCACCCATTTTCTAAATATACATATGCATATTACAGGTAATGTATACTCTACATTAATACCAATGGACGATGTGCCACCACAAGTGAACCAACAAATGCCTCATTTACAAGGTTTGCTTTTCAGTTTTTTTTTTTTTTTTTTTTTTTTTTTTTTTTTTTATTATTATTAGTTTTTTATTATTTTTTTTTTCATTTTTCCCCCTCATTCTTTACTTATTAAATAACATTTGTTTATGTGTTTGCAGTCCCTACATGTTCTTCATCAATAAGCAATCGCCCTACATACACCCGCCGAAGCAGACGAACACGTAACAGACAAGGTTTAATATTTGTTTTCCATTATATGTTTTCTTACTTTAAACAAACCATCTGTAGCAGTACTGTTTTATCTATTATTAGTTGCTCATGTTAACATTTTTTTTCCCAGTTCCTGCATCGTCTTCATCAACAAGTAATCGGAGTACATGCAGCCAGCCAAACAGACCAAGGCGTGGCACACAAGGTTACCCTTTTTTCTTTTTCTTTTTTTCCTTTTTTTCCTATCATGTGCTTTCATGGTTCGAATAAACCAGCTGTATCAATATTATTTTTATTATTATTACCAAACATAGTCAAATTATGCTTACTCATGCTACAATTGCAGTGCGTTTATCATCAATTGCACATCAGAATACAGGCCAAACATCGAATAGACCTCGCCGACTTAGACAAGGTTTGCTAAATATTTTATCTGTCGGCCTTATTTTCCTATATTACATATTTTAGTTTCTGATTTTCTTACCAGTTCACAATTTTTTCTGTTCATTGTAGGGCCTCCAGATACATACCAACATATGGGCAGATGTGACCAGATATGTCATCATTGCAAAGCGGTTTTCTGGTATGATGAAAGGATCAAATACAGGTCAAGTCGTCGTCCAGAATATTATAAGTGTTGTGCTGGAGGGGAAGTTCAGCCACGCATGCCCGCCGAATACCCAAAATATATAAAGAATCTCTTTAGTGACAGACATTTTATGGAAATTATTAGAGCCTACAACCAGATGTTTGCAATGACATCTTTGGGTGCTGAGATCGATCAGTCTGTTAACAGAGGCCGTGGCTCTTATGTCTTTAAAATTTCGGGTCAGATTTACCATTGGATAGGGAGTATGTGTCCAGAACTAGGAAAGCAACCAAAGTTTTTACAGCTGTATATCTACGACACAGACAATGAGGTCGCGAATCGTTTGGAACATTTTCAAAGAAATGGCCACACTTTAAGGGCAGAAACTGTAGAAGATCTAATACAATTTTTGGACGAGCACAATAAATTAGTTCGCCTATTCAGAACAGCCAGAGATAAAATCGCGGAAGCTGATATACCAGAGTTTAAAATTAAGTTGTCTGGTGTTGCAGGCTTGAGGCAGTATGATTTGCCATCAGGAGATTCCATAGGTGCAATAGTCTTTGAAAGAGATACCGATGTAGAAAGCGAGTATGATGTCATTATTGAAAAACGCAACGACACTCCTAAACGAATTAATAAATTGCACCCTTGCTACATGTCGTTACAATTTCCATTCTTTTTATATACGGCGAAGAAGGGTGCCACTTGGGTCTCACGTTGTTAACTGCAAGGAATAGAGTCTCTCACACGCCTAAGCAGGTGACTATGAAAATTTAGTATGCATATCAGCTTCATGATCGATTTGGCCAGTATAATTTAATAACGAGAAGTGGCCGGTTATTCCAGCAGTATGTTGTGACAACATATTGTAGCATCAAGCAGTCGCACCTCGACTTCATCAGATCAAAGCAGAATGACATTAGAAATGATTACATGGCAGGGTTGTACGATGCCATATCACGCGGTGAGAGTAAAGGAAGCGGCGCTGGTTCACGTATAATACTCCCTTCATCTTTCACCGGTGGACCACGGTATATGTATAGTCAATATTTAGATGCACTTGCTATATGCTGCGTTCACGATAACCCGTCGTTCTTCATCACATTTACAGGCAATGTCAACTGGCCTGAAATAAAAGATTACATGGAGCTGTTTCCAGACGTAACAGTTGCAAATAGGCCCGATGTAGTTGACCGTGTATTTGAAAGAAAAATACATGATTTAGTTACATTCTTGAGGGACATAAAACCTTTCGATTATGTTGAAGCAGGTACTATTTTCATTATAAAGCAACATGACCGGATCTAAACACACGCCTTGTGTTGAAGATACTTTGAGTATATATTAACTAGCACGTGGAATTTACTAGCTAATACTTAGAAGATATTGTTTATGTGATGTATGAATGTAACAGTGAAAGTATGAACACAATTGTTTAACAAACCAAATAGCTTCAATATTACTACGAGTGATCTTTGATTATCACTAGGGTTTTACAACCTTGAAGCTTTCGTATAACTTTTTCAACTGATTTGATATTGAAACCCTAAACTAGGATCTTCTTTTAAAACACAAGAAGTCCTTTACAAGTAAACTCATATTCATATCAAACTATAATAATAAGATATACACAGTATCTATTCTATATTTATCTTCACACGTTTCTGTCTTCATCTCATAATCAGTACTAACCATCTGTACTAGCAGTACTAACTGTTAGTATTAATCTTCAGCAATTGTAACTTTGACCTGGCAGTACTAACTGTTGGTTTAATTCCCAACAATCCTCCCCTAAACTTATGATTTCTCTGTAATTCATAAGTTTCTCAAATTAAACTCCAACATAGATGATGGGGGAATTCTTTCAAACACTTATCTTCAATCTTTAATAACTTCAGAATTTTCTTCACATTTAAAGCTTTAAAGAAACCATAACAGTAAGCACTCCAGCATTTAATCTTCATCATTCATTAAGTTTTGAATTGATACTGATGAAGTAAGATCTTCACAAATACTTAACTTCAATCTTTAATAACTTCATAATTTTCTTCACATTTAAAGCTTTAAATAAACCATAACAGTAAGCACTCCAGCATTTAATCTTCAACATTCATTAAGTTTTGAATTGATACTGATGAAGTAAGATCTTCACAAATAATATTCTCTGAATCTTCTTTGAATAAACTTCTGCATATCCTCTCCTGAGTCATTAAATCATCTTGAACTAATCTGAACATCAAGATATTTATCAAACAGAGTAATTATCCTTCAATATGAGCAATTTTCTATCCTCCCCTGTTTGGAAGAATTTTGACCATCACTTGAATTTGAACTTATGATTCTTGAGCTCAGCTTTCAATATGACAATTTGTACAAGTGTCCATCAATTCTATTTAGTTTCAAATCTACTCTCCTCACTTCCAGATGTGTTACCTTCTGAGAGAGGTGAATCATAGAGCATAAACTCAATACCAAAGCTAGTTTGAACTAGCAGTACAAATTGTTTAGCAAACATTTTCTAGAGCAATATAAACTCAATGTGGACTTGAAAACATTTGTGCCCACTTATAGTTTTTAGCAAACTATCAGCTATCAACGGATTTTATGTGTCTTTACCAATAGCCGTTTTCTTTGGACTAGCCAACTCTTCACTGTGAGATATGGTGAGTTGATAACCATATAGTTTTTGGTAAACTATCAAACATAAACGGATTTGAGAAGTCTTTACCAGAAACCGTTTGCTCTGGACTAGTTGGTTCTTGATGTGGGTTAGACATGGTGGACCAATTACCATTTGTTGTGTGCTAAGATCACACACTTTAAGTACCAAATCACCATACAGTCCAAAACATAAACTTCTTAATTCACATACTCCAAGTAATTTTCTTATTCAACCTGCAATTGTTAGTCCAAAACCAAAGAAAACACAATACAAAGTATTTCCTTTTTGACAGTTATCAAAATAGACTAACAAGATTATAGAAGCAGTACCAATATTTGTTCAAACAGTACAAACTGTACACAACTAGTTTCATCAGACACAAATAGCAGTACAAAATCCTTTTAGAACAAAAACACTTAGACATTGAATTTTCAAGGATTAAGCATTCCAATACCTGTTACCAAGTACTGAAACCTTGTCACATCAAAACCTTTTGTTAATAAGTCAGCAAAGTTGTCATCAGTATGAATTTTGACAACTTAAACTAACTTCTTTTCATTACAATCTCTTATAAAGTGATGTCTAATTTCAATGTGTTTAGTTTTTGAATGTTGAACTGGATTTTTAATTATACACATTGTACTGCTATTGTCTATGAAAATTATTGTGTTCAAGAAATTATACCCATAATCAAGTAACTGATTCTGAATCCAAAGAACTTGAGCACAACAACTAGCAGCAGCCACATATTCAGCTTCTGTTGTAGAAGTGGCCACCATAGTTTGCTTTTTGCACTGCCATGAGATAAGTCTGCATCCCAGAAACTGACAACCACCAGTTGTAGACTTCCTATCCATACTAGCACCAGCATAATCACTATCCTCTTCACTGCAGTCAAATGAGACACCTTGGGATTCACTTGAAATCTTGCACAAGCACATACTGCAAACATAATATCAGGTCTGGATGATGTGAGATACATCAAAGACCCAATCATAGATCTGTATGTGTGTACATCCACAGCTTCACCACTTTGATCTTTCAAAAGCAAATGTGTCTCCTTATCAATAGGTGTACTAGCAGCTTTAACATCTGTAAATTGGAACTTCCTCAATATTTCAGCTACATATTTATCTTGAGAGATAAATATTCCTTCTGGTTTCTGCTGTACTTGTAATCCCAAAAAGAAAGTAAGCTCACCCATAGAGCTCATCTGAAACTGATCCTTCATAAGCTTTTCAAACTCTTTGCACATCTCCTTCTTGGTAGAACCAAAGATGATATCATCCACATATACTTGAACCAGTAAGATATCACCATTGTTCTTCTTGATAAAAAGAGTCTGATCAATCTTTCCCCTATGGAACCCATTCTTCAATAGATATGTAGCCAGAGTTCCATACCAAGCTCTTGGAGCTTGATGTAAGCCATAGAGAGCTTTCACCACCTTGTAAACTTTGTCAGGATGATCTGGGTCAATAAAACCTGGAGGTTAGAAACATAGACCTCCTCATCAATTGTACCATATAAAAAGGCACTCTTCATATCCATCTGGTAGACCATGAAACCCATAAATGAAGCATAAGCTAGAAAAAGCCTTATTGCTTCAATCCTGGCAACAGGAGCAAAAACTTCCTCATAATCAATTCCCTCTTCCTGAGTATAGCCTTGAGCCACAAGCCTTGCTTTGTTCTTTATCACTATACCCCTCTCATCTTTCTTGTTTCTGAATACCCACTTAGTACCAATAACTCTCATGCCCTTTGGCAAATCAACTAAGACCCATACCTTCTGAATTTTGAATTGAAGCAGTTCTTCTTGCATTGCTTCAACCCAACTTGAGTCTTCCAATGCCTTGAGCACATTCTTTGGTTCTATCTGTGATAGGAAGCACACAAACAAACATTCATTCTCATCTTCATGGTGTTTTTCTTCATACACAACACTGAGAAAACCATGATGATCTGGATCATGTGTCTGTCTTCTAGTTTTCACACCAGATTGTACATCTCCAATCACATTGGTAAGTGGATGATTCTTGTGAACTGTAGTTTGGGGAGTAGAAGGAACTTCATAATTCATTGGCATGTTGTGCAAACCAGCTCCAAATATATCAAAAGAATCCATTTGTGGAGCAGTAGTATGACTTGAACCAGCAGTAGGATTATTTTGCCCAGCAGAAGAATCTTCTGGCTCAGCAGTACTAACTCCATTAGGCTTAGCAGTACTAACTTCATTTGTACTGCATTCAGGAACTTCTGTTTCTTTACCATCTTGTCCACTGTTTTCACCATCATTCTTCTCTTTATCAGCATTACTTGATGATGGAACATCATCATTCTTTGAAGAAGAATCATACAATGGACTATCTTCCAAAATAGGCATCAAGATATGATCTTCATCAGAATCTTCTGAACCTGCATTATCATTAGTATTTGTACCTGTAACAGGCACATAATTCATAGAATCTGAAAGCATATCAAGATCAAACAACCAATCTGGACCACCACCTGCAACATTTTGTATATTCTCTTGAAACTCAATGTGCAGATTTTCCTCTACATGTCTAGTGCTCTTATTATACACCCTAAAAGCTTTACTATGCAAAGAATAACCAACAAAGAAACCCTCATCAGATTTCCCATCAAACTTTCCTAATTGGTCTTTGGTATTAAGAATAGTGACATGGCAACCAAAAGGTCTCATAAAGCTTAAGGCAGGGGTTCTACCTCTGAAAAGTTATTAGCAGTCTTATTATGAGGTTGCACTACTAAAACCCTATTCTTAACATAACAAGCAGTACTAACTGCTTCAGCCCAAAATGAAATAGGTAACTTAGAGTCAGCTAACATTGTCCTAGCAGCCTCTATTAGAGTCCTATTCTTTCTTTCAGCTACTCCATTTTGCTGTGGGGTTCTAGCTACACTAAATTCTCTTTTAATACCCTTTTCTTTGCAAAACTCATCCGTAACTCTGTTTTTAAATTCTGTCCCATTATCACATCTGATTATTTTTACCTTCTTATCGGCTAGGTTTTCTACCTCAATAATAAAGGATTTAAGGATCTCACTAGTTTCATCCTTAGTTCTCAAAAAGAAAACCCATGTAAACCTGGAATAATCATCTGTAATGACAAGACAATATCTTTTATGATTCAAGCTATTAACAGAAGTAGGACCAAACAAGTCCATATGAAGCATGTATAAAGCTTGATTATTAGAGTTATAAACCTTGGGCTTACAAGAGGCTCTGTGTTGCTTACCTTTAAGGCAAGAAACACATGTTTGGTCATTTTGAAAATTTTTATTTGGTAAACCTCTTACCAAACCATATTTAGCAATCTTATTAATGGTTTTGAAATTAACGTTACCAAGCCTTCTATGCCACAACATTGACTCATCCAATGTGGCTTTTGCAACAAGGCAAGTAAGACCTTCTTTGGGAACAAGTTTATTCATCTCAACACTGTATGTGTTACCCTTTCTGGGGATTTTAAGCAATACTTGACTTTCATCAGGTAGCTTAAAGTCAGGAGAAAGAATAAGACAGTCAGTATCAGTAAATAAGACCTTATTCTGTTTATCACAAATTTGTGACACACTAAAAAGGTTGTACTTAAGCTCTGGTATAAAATACACATTTTCAAAGTCAAGATTACCAGTTTTAATAATACCTTTACCAGTAATCTTGCCACCGACACCACCTCCAAAGATAACAGGTCCTCTATCCAGAGGTGTAAAGTCTGAAAGGTATGACATGTTACCAGTCATGTGCCTTGAACATCCACTATCTGAGTACCCTCTATCTTCTCCATCTTTTGTTGGATGTTCCTGCACACAAAATAAAGGATTTAGTTCCTTTTGGGGACCCAAGCCATCACTGACTTGGATTTGCCTCGTGCATCAATATAATTATATCTATTGAAAGTCATTGATGCACCATTAGGTTTGGTAGGTTTCCATACCCAACGTGCTGAGGCCTTCACGGCATTGCCCCATTGACCCCTAACAACATTCATATGCCTAGCAATAGAAATTTTTGGCCTAGCAGTAGGAACTGCTGGTTTGTCCTTAGGCACCCATTTTTGATTATACAAAGGTGTTTTCTTGAAAAAGGGTCTGTTAACTGTTTGTGCATGTTTCGAATGATTTGAAAATGGTTTTGCACTTGAAACAGTTTGTTTGTTATTAAACCACTTGTTTTGTCTAGCAGTAGAAACTGTTTTGATGCCAGACTTTAACATGACTGCTCTGGGTGTCATCTTATGATTTACATTAAGGTTAGTCAATCTAGTAGGACTGTTTTGATTCACCCTAGCATTGGTATTCCCATACACCCTTGAATTCCCAAAAACCTTCCTTTTTCCATGGGTTTGAGTCACAATATGCAGCCAAATGATCAAAATTACCACACACAAAACATACTTTATTCTGCATAACAAACTCATCACCAAGTTGTTGAGATTTTAAGTTATTCCAGTTCCTTTGATTGCCCCTAGGAACTGAAGATCTATTTGTAGACCTATACATCTCAGCATATCTAACATTATTCCTAACTGCATCAGGTTTAACCTCAACCTGATCATCCTCATCTTCAGATGTCCAATCCTCTATGGTTGGAGCATCTGAGTTCCTACCAGAGGACACCTTATCCTCAGAAAGTGATGTATCACTTGCACTCACAAAAGAATCCTCAGCCTTAACAAATTTAGTAGGACTCTCATTGGTTTTAGGACCATATCCAGGAAATTCAACATCCTTAAACTCTTCTAAGCCAGTATGAGCTAAGTCAATTCCTGGAGGTACAAACATTCCTCTATTGGGGGTGCAACTGACTTATATCCTAGACCAGATTTTGCTTTATGAACCACTTGACTCTCTATTAATTTCTGAACTCCTTTTGATGTATACTCAAGAGTGTCAACACTTAACTGTATGTTTTCCTTTTCTTTCTTAAGCTTCTCTAGTTCATATATAAGCCCACTCATCTTGTCATCTCTCAGTTGCAAATCTCTTTTTAAAACAGCTATATCATCAGTAAAGTTTGATTCATTCTTTCTATAAAAAGTGAGTTGCTCTTCTAAAATAGCTATTCCTCTTTTATGATTTGAAAGACTAAAGTTTACTTCATTAAATTCTGTCCTAAGATTATCATACTGTTTCTTAAGAGACTCATAATCATTCAAAGCTTGACAAGAATTAGAACACTTTTTAACCACATGTACCTCTGAGTCAGAGAAGGCCATCAATCCCAAGTTGGCTGGTTCCTCCTCTTCTTCCATGAAGCTCCAGTCAAAGCCAGCTCCATCAACAGCTACCATTGCCTTGGAAGAAGTCTCTTCCACATTCACTGTTCTTCTGTTTCCCTGCTGACTTCTATACCCTTTAGCCTTGTTATCCTGTTGTCTTGGGCTTCTACACTCTCTGGCAAAGTGTCCCATCTTGTGACAATTATAACATTCCACCTTGGATTTGTCATATCCAGCAACATCCCCTCCATTAAAAGTAATCTTGTTTCTAGTCCTTTGAAAATACTTCTTTGCCCTTATACTTATCAAAGCCATCTGCCACTTTAAGTCCATTGCTTCCAAGTCATCTTCATGAATCTGAAGAAGGTCTTCATTATAGATTTGAGACCCATTGGATTGCTCAGATACAAAGGCATAGATAGTTTCATCACTCAAGCTAGCAGTACTAGTTTTTACACTAGCAGTACTAACTTTAGGGCTAGCAGTACAAACATCTGGATCATCCTTAGTACTGCTATTGCTGGGGGATGACATAAATGCCATATTTCCAGACATAGAACTGGTGCTTCCTCCTTTCTTCACCTTTTGTTCAACAATCTTAAGATTGTTGTACAATTCATTGAGTGTCATCTTCTCCAGTTCAGGCTTGTTGCTCCAAACAACAACATGGGTGTTCCATTCAGCAGACAAACTATTGAGAAACTTTAAGTTTAGGTCTTCTTGTGGAATCACAATCTTCAAACCAGTAAGCTTGTGGCACTAAAATTCTCATAGCTCTGCTTCAGTAGTGTTCTCTGTGCCTTCTTAGTGGCTTCATTACCACCAAATCTCTCTACAATAGCTGCAAAAAGTGTCTTTGCAGTCTCATAATGACTGAAGTTCAACACCTGATCATTGGGGATTGCCATGAGTAGCAAACTCTTGGCTTTGACATCATTCTTCTTCTTGATCCTCTCATCATTTGTGACTGGTTCAGTGTTGAGCTTTGTGGTTTTGGAACCATCAGCAAGTGTTTCTTCAGAAGTTGTTGGTTTGAAAGAATCACCATTGATAATGATATCCCATAGTGCATAATCTTGCACCATGAAGTATTGCTCAACTCTGAGCCTCCAGAGATCATATTCGTTTTGTTTGAGCATTGGGAGTTTGGCAAGGATAGAGGTTTGTGATGTTTCCATGTCTATCTTCTTTGTTGAAAGAGAATGAGTACTTCTGGATCTTCTAATTCAAAGTATCAGAACCAGGCTCTGATACCACTTGACCGGATCTAAACACACGCCTTGTGTTGAAGATACTTTGAGTATATATTAACTAGCACGCGGAATTTACTAGCTAATACTTGGAAGATATTGTTTATGTGATGTATGAATGTAATAGTGAAAGTATGAACACAATTTTTTAACAAACCAAATAGCTTCAATATTACTACGAGTGATCTTTGATTATCACTAGGGTTTTACAACCTTGAAGCTTTCGTATAACTTTTTCAACTGATTCGATATTGAAACCCTAACCTAGGATCTTCTTTTATAACACATGAAGTCCTTTACAAGTAAACTCATATTCGTATCAAACTATAATAATAAGATATACACAGTATCTATTCTATATTTATCTTCACACGTTTCTGTCTTCATCTCATAATCAGTACTAACCATCTGTACTAGCAGTACTAACTGTTAGTATTAATCTTCAGCAGTTGTAACTTTGACCTGGCAATACTAACTGTTGGTTTAATTCCCAACACAACATCTCTTTTCTACAAACTTAACCTGTTTAGGTGTCTAATTTAGTTTCCCGTAATTACAGTGCTATACACAGTTGAATTCCAGAAAAGAGGCTTGTTGCACTATCATTTATTGTTATGGATAAAAGAAACAAGCCGTGTCAGAACAAATGAAGAGATCGACGCATATGTATCTGCAGAGTTACCAGACCCGACAAATGATCTTGAAGGCCACCGAGTCATTGCAGAGTTAATGATGCATGGCCCATGTGGATTAGTCAACAAGTGTGCACCATGTATGCGGCGCGGAGATGAATGCAGCAAGTCATTCCCTAAGCCATTTTGTCCTGCCACATTTATTGACAAAAACGGGTACGTGCACTATCGCCGAAGAGATATAGCCATAGTAACAATGAAGCACAGTGTCGAGCTCGACAATGGTTATGTTGTTCCGCATAACCGTTCGCTATGTATGCATTTCTATGCACACATTAATGTGGAGTAGTGTGAATGGACGATGCTAATAAAATAACTTTTCAAGTACATTTTCAAGGGTACCGACCAGATAGTTACTCAAATTACACGGAGCATCGGAAGCAGCGAGCCGACTACCAGCCATTCAGCAACTGAAATTGACGAGATAAAAAACTTCCAAGATGCTAGGTATATTGGACCGCACGAAGCATGCTGGAGAATTCTTGGTTTCAGCATACATAGCAGAGATCCACCTGTTCAGATACTTGCCGTGCACCTTGAAAACATGCAGCGTGTCTCTTTCAGAGCAAATGAATCTTTGCAATCAGTTGTTGATAATGAATACAACAAGAAAACAACATTGACTGAATGGTTCCGGTATAACACCTACAATACAGATGGGCGACACCTAACCTACTTAAACTTCCCCAAAGAATTTGTATGGTATCCAAATGGAAAATATTGGCAGCGGAGAAAACGAGGAACTAGCTCATGTATTGGTCGGTTAGCATACGTGCACCCTAGCTCTGGAGATGTATTCTATCTGCGAATGTTACTTTGTCACCAAAAAGGCAGGACATCGTTCCAGCATGTTCGTACAGTGGACGACCATGTCTACCCTACAAATAGAGCCGCGTGTGCAGCGATTGGCCTCTTGGCAGACGATCAAGAATGGGATATAGCCTTACAAGAGGCCACTTTATCAGCAACGGCATTTCAAATGAGGTCTCTCTTTTGTCAGATTCTTATCTTTTACGAAGTGTCCAACCCAGTCAGATTGTTTGAAGCACATGCTACTGATATGTCTGAAGATATTCCTTTAATACTGTCAAAGACACTACACTTACCAGAACTTCATTTAGATGCACATGACTTAGAAGGCGGCCTGCTGTACGAGCTACAAGCAACCCTCAGTTTCTATGGCAAATCTGTAACAGATTTTGGTTTGGAGCTGCCTCCACCTCATTTACTAAAAATGTTAACAAACAGAGCCATAATGGAAGAAAGGAGTTATGATCGTGAAATGTTAGCAGACGAGAGCAGCAGATTAGTCAGCCAACTCAACCTGAACAGCGAAGAATCTTGGATCAAGTTATACACACAGTAACTAACCATGAACAAAAGCTCATATTTGTTTACGACCACGGAGGAACATGAAAGAATTTCATTTGGAAGGCTATAATTTCAAAGATAAGGTCAGATGGAAATATAGTATTGGCAGTCGCTTCTTCTGGTATTGCTTCATTGTTGCTCCCATCAGGATAGACAGCTTATTCAAGATTCAAACTGCCACTCGACCTAACAGATGAAAGCGTATGCAACATAAAAAAAAAAAAAAAAAAAAAAAAAAAAAAAAAAAAAAAAACATGTGGCAGAATTGTTGAAACAAACCGACCTTATCATATGGGATGAAGCTCCTATGAACGATCGGGGGTGTTTTGAAGCACTTGACCGTACATTCAGAGACATACTCGATGCTCCATCGGATATATTTGAAAGAAAACCAGTTATCTTAGGCGGAGATTTCAGACAAACGCCTCCTGTAAAAAAGAATGCTTCAAAGCAACAAAGTATTGCATCTTCTATAACATTGTCTTACCTATGGCCATATTTCACAGTCATATGTCTAAAACAGAACATGAGGCTTCGCCGAACGACAACATCTGACCAAGCATATGAAGATACTCGCGCATTTTCTGAATGGCTGTTGCAAGTTGGTAATGGTACTATTGGCAAAGCAGATGAAAACGACCCCGAAAATACATCATGGATCCATATACCAGATAGATACTCCATTCTCGACACCGACACAGGTATGCAGTAGCTCATTGAGTTCATATATGATACAGAGACACTACAACGACCAACTACAAAGGCATTACAAGAAAAAGCTATAGTATGTCCAAGGAACGAGACTGCTGATATCATAAACTCAACTGTTCTGAACATGGTACAAGGTAACTGCCATACTTATCAAAGTTTTGACGAAGCGATACCGAAGACAAACGACGGGGGAGCGACTGAACTATTGTATCCGCCAGAGTACCTTAATACACTTTCATTTCCAGGAATGCCTCCCCATACGCTTACCATAAAAATAGGTGCACCAATAATATTACTTAGGAAACTTAACCTGGCCGGCGGCCTATGCAACACGGATGATTGTCACACAAGTATACACCAACCTTATTCAAGCAAAGATCATTACTGGTACAAGAATGTTTGAAAAAGTTTTTCTACCGCGGATTTTGCTAACCAACAAAGATGAAAAATTGCCATTCGTATTTAAGCAAAAGCAATTTCCAGTCAAGCTGTGCTATGCAATGACAATAAACAAAAGTCAAGGGCAATCGCTGAACAAGATTGGTATCTATTTACCAGAACCTGTTTTTGGGCATGGACAGCTCTATGTTGCATTATCTAGAGCAACATCACCACAAGGCCTAAAGATCCTCATCAAAAGACATGAAGAGAGAAATGGAAATACAACTAAAAATGTTGTCTACAAAGATTTCTTGAAACTAATTAAACCCGTTGAGGTCATTTATAGTTATATTTATTATTTAGATATGTCTATACACACTTATAGAAAGCCTAATGCCATACAACATTGCTTCTCTCAGAGAATTCCTTGCCGTTTCTTAGAATGAGTGACATCGCCTGCTTGCAACCTGCATGATTTCTTATGTCTTACAATTACATGCCTGTTTTACAATTACAATTAACACCTCTGCTTATGTTACAGTTACTATTACTTTAACTGCATTATAAACATCTAACCATAGCATATTTCAGCTTCCATAATATTCCTGACATATTTCATGCACTTTTTTTTTGTCCTCCATCATTTCTCATAGGTAAGATGCTTAGGTGTTCTGCCAATATTTATTATATTACACTGTTTATCTGGTTACCTAAAATATACATGTAACTCTTTTTATACAGCCAAATGGAACAGAGCTCTAGCATTGTACCGCTAACAAAATGTACAGGTAAAGAAATCATACCACAAATGGAGGATATCAGCCTTGCGAGCCTAAAGCCATCAGACACAGACAAAGCTATATATGTAAAAGTCTACCGCAAATGGACAGTTACAGACAGAAACGCAAAGCCAGTTCTCTTTTGCTGCATGTTAATCGATCGTCAGGTAAATTAAATGCATACGTAAATTAAATGCATGTTATTCAAACGTCAGGTAAATTGAATGCATACACCAATAGTTTATTAAAACAGTTACAAAAATTTACTAGATCTCCGTTTCTATATACATAAGTTTTCCCCACTCTCCATCCCCGCAGGGCGGAGCTATACTAGCAAATATCAATCTCGGTGAAAAAAAACAAATTTGATTCGAGCCTACAAATCAACAAAAGTTACAGGATAACTGGTTTCGGTTTTCAAGATGCTAGAACATGGATGCAGATATTACCACACTCGCTATCATTAGTTTTTGGAGCTTATACAGATGTTCGAAAAGCACCAGATGCAGGATTCTCGGACCATTATTTCAACTTCAAGCAGTACAGAGATCTCTATTCAAGAATAGATGTAAAATAGTGGCTGCTAACAGGTACGTCGCACACGTAGATATAAAACAAGCCAAAAAAATGTATAATTTTCGTATTCCTATTTACAGATTATATTGGTTGTGTTCGATATGTGAGCGGTCTGCAACAGTTAGTTAAAGCAACATAAGAAGTTATCGTTTGGAGAGATATCGGCATCCAAAATCTAGAGTATGCAGCATACTTTATTCATAAAATTTAACTATTTATACTGTCTCAGTCTAACAAGCTATCATTTCCAACAGCGGACACACTGTACGCTTTACTTTGTGGAATGACAGCGCACAGACTTTCAATATGACAGCATACGAAAATATTCAGAAACCGGTTGTCATAGTAGTCAGCTCATGTTTGGTCAAAAACTATGGTGGTAAATTTTTACCCTCATACTTATGGTAAAAACTTTGCAACTTCATGCACTAACCTTCACGGCAAATGTCACAGGCCTCCAGCTTTCAAGTACACCTGCAACGCACTACTATTTTAATCCAGAGACACCCGAAACAGCAGAAATTCTCGATGTGTAAGCAAACAATCAACTGGTATATTAGTACATAGAAAACTAAACATGTATCTAAAATAACATACAATAACATTACAGGTACGACCAGTTCATAGAACCACCAGTCATTCTAAATGTGCAGCACCAGCGCTGCACAGATGTAGAGCAAGAAAAAAAAGGAACCGTGTCACTCTTATCGATCTTTTGAAAGAGAATCTAGAAAACCAACAGGTATTTAATAAATACAACATACCTACAATAACACAAACATTTCATACGTAACTACAGTTTTAACTATGCAGTATGTACGGTTTACTGTCATTGCTACCATTGATAACATCGAGACGCAGAGACCATGGTTTTTTAACAAATGCCGTACCTGTAAGTCCAAAGTATCTGAACGATTTTCACATCCACATGGCAACGAATCAACGACTGAAACAAACCCCAACTACAGGTAAACAAAACATCAACAGAATGGCATAATTATGCACATATTCTATCTATCCTAACAAACATTGTATCCATATTTTTTTTGCAGTTACTGCTTTAGAGTAATACTCTCTGACAGCACTGGAAAGATACAGCTAACGTGTTTTAGCGACGAAGCAAACTGTTTAGTGGAAGATTGCAACGACGTCCTTCAAAAGCTGGAAAACAAAGACCCATACACCTATCCACCAGAGCTGCTTGCTTTAGAAGGAGAAACAAGGATATTTCAACTACACTTTGCAAAAGAAAGTACAAAAGAAAAACAACTCTTTATTGTAGACACAGCTTGGAAAGACACGCCGTTACTCACACCAGGGAAAAACGCCGTTGTTGAAACTTTACCAGAATCTTCCCAACTCTCCGAATCACTCTTACTTCAGAAGACGTTAAAGGACAGTCAATTGAGACACCAACAAAGCCTAAGAGTCCGGCGGGTAACACAGACATAAAAAATCTACCAACTTCTTCAGCGAATGTGACTACACCAACCAAACCAGTTGCACCAATAGAAACCAAAGAGGTATCCACCCCACCCCCAGAAGAACAGATCACCTTACCAGACCCACCAAAACCTAAGTATGAACCTAGCAAAAAAACACTGCGTAAACCTCTCTTCCCAGAAGCCAAGAATGACAGTACAGAAGGAAGTCAAAAAAGAGCAAAAAAAGAAGAATAGTTACACCAAAGACCAGCGTATAAATACAAAACCGGATCGGAAAAAACTGCTCAGACTTTGACAATGGCATACAAAGCCATGTATGTGTAATAATGTAATTAGCTGCAAACTACTAAAATGTAGCCTTAAAACAATTAGTTACGTACAACTTATTACTACTACTGGTAGTCTTGTAGGCAAAACTTCTCTGTCGAACGGATGTTTGCATTTCTATTTTGTACAACATGTGACATCAGTCGTGTAAATAAACTTTCCCATTCAATGTTCATCTTACTATTTTCTGCAGACGCTATTCTAATCTACAAATGAAATAAACTTATGAACAAACATACTATTCAATCCAATAAGACAACCAACTAACATTTTTCATTAATACTGGTACAGACAACATATACATTCGACCCATTGTCAAATATCGATACATCCAACATCTAAACAACGTAACACTTATCACTACATCTAGCATTTAAACTACCTAACATCTTAATCTCATAAACTTCCCCAAATAACTATTAAATTTCAAAAGGTAGAAACAAACGAAAGACAAACATGCTTCCAACATTCTTCATGATTGTCAGTTTTCACCAGCACCTACACTAACACTACCCTAATACCATTTAAACTGACCATAACCCTTCTGCCCCACAATCTACCAAAAAAATCTCTTAACCATCATCAGACAAAAGGTTACAAAAAACCCCTGGATTAATAAAATTATTTAAACTTCCTTAATTATTTCACTTTCTTAAGTTTCTTGATAATCCTAGATTTCTCACCAGCACGTAAAGCAGCAGCATGCCTCATCTGAATCAACCGCCCCATTTCAGCAAAATCCTCATGCTCGAATCCTTCAAACCAGCCAAACACTCATCCAGAACACTATCACTCATAAACTTCTTCAATTCAAGAATAATCTCATGCCTGTGCTCAATCCTAACCTGTAGTTCTTCAATCATTTCATTATAATTCTTTTCATCATCCTTGTACCCCTTCTCATCTCGCAAAAAAATAGCGTGAAGAACGCTATTAATTCGGCGGTCACCAATTTGATGTGCGATCTTCAAACACTTTGCAAACTTAGGGGCCATGCCGTTTCACAGTACGTTTTTCCACTGGATATAGATGGATCAGTTGGTATGGGAAACAATGCACGTGCCCTAACTTTTCTATCCCCTTTATCTTAAAAGTATCTAACCAAAGAAAAGAAAAAAAACAAATAAAAAAAGAAACCTCTCAAACCCCAATAACAATAAATAAACCTTAAGCCCATTTACAAAGAAATTCAACCCAATTATACCTTTCCTATTAAAAATACTTGCAAAAAACATTAAATATACTAATAACCGAAAGAAAACATCTATCGAAAAGCAAATATGGTTCACCCGACACACAACTATACATAATACACAACTACAATAAAATATATTTTTTAATGTAACCGATTAAAAAAAAAAAAAAAAAAAAAAAAAAAAAAAAAAAAAAAAAAACGTTAACCGATAAACACAATGTGACATTACCGACAATCAAAATCCAAATTTTATTAAACCGAATACAAACCAAAAAATCCCCGCCGGCCGCAACGCGGCCGACCGTCGCTAACCTCGTTCATATTCATCTTTATCTCATTATCTCAATACTTAACATTCACATCCTTTTTTAAAGTAAGAAGAGCTATAGACGCAAGCACATAAATTTTGAATCTGATATTTTTCGTGGGAATTATTAGCTAGCTTTTATCGTAAGTTAGAACAATCTATTATGCGAAAAAGTTTAAATGATTTGACTCGTCACAAGGATTAGGACATTATATTGCATTTCTTTTTCTCAATTATTAACAACTTATGCAAACCTGTAAAGAAATAGAATATGTCCTACTTATTCTAAAAAGAAGCATGTGATAACTCTGTTAAGTTTACACTTTTGAGTATGAAAAATTAGCAATAGCATCGTATTCGTATCTTCTAAGGTATATATAAATATTTACACGTATAGTAGTAGTTTAGTACTTTCAAATCAAATTCATTTTGTATAAGTGTGTTGCTTTTATAACTCTATACATTTTTAATTCTGTTGTGGACCATTGCATTTATGCTACTGATCGACTTTGCGTGGACTTAATCAGATGACGAAAACTCGTTTATCTCTGAACCTCTGAGTATCGAAAAATCCTACCGCCATGTGCTAACGTAAAATGCCTCAAAAGGAGCTTTCTTTGACTTTCTAAAAACGTTGTAAATCAAAGTAGACGAGTAATTTTTCTATACATGAAATTAAACATTTCTTTTGGTGAAAGTGAAGTGGCAATGAATTTTGGACAGAATAATGATATATGACTAAGGGGCTGTAAGTCAAGATATTGTTTGGAGTTTTGAAAAGTTTAACATTGATATGCAAATTTCTCGAAATAATATAAAAGTAGTGTAAAATTCCGATTAACATTGGTATTGTTTGGAGTTTTGAAAAGTTTAACATTGATATGCAAATTTCTCGAAATAATATAAAAGTAGTGTAAAATTCTGATTAACATTGGTATCTAACTGTTGAAGTAATTTCTTGCAATCACTCCGGACAAATAAATGAAGCCTTTCGGTTGAACTGAATGAAGGTTCTTCCGAGAGGCTTGTGTATCGATCCCTTCGGTCTCCAAGGATCCTTCGGTATCTGCACACAACAATACGCGTTAGGCTCGCCCCGGGTGTTATCCCAGGACCCACCTCTGGCGTGAGAGTAAGTATCGGATATACCGAAAGGCTATCGACACTAATAGATAGTAAAATGTCTAGTAAAAAGATATCCCTAAAAGTAGTAAATGGGCTGGGTATTTATAGTACCTAGCCTTGGTACCTGTGATGGCGGCGCCGGATTCTCTGGGAACATGTCTTGGACATAATCCCGTGAATCCTGAGATTATGTCTGCTGCTGCCATCTGTCAAAAGGTAATGCCACTTGTCCTATTGTTGACAGTTGCTTTATCCGGACGATCTACGTGCCTTCCGGCCATTGCCGGATGGTTTTGCTTCTTCCGGTGTCCGGACGAGTTAAGCTGTCCGGACACATACGCCAACATGTCCCCCCTAGTATTATAGTATTGGTTTCACCGATAGTGTGATACTCTAAAAAATTTGAAGTCTGATTCTACTAATTCTGAAAGGTTTGGGTCGTTCGGGATCTGATGAGTTGATGCCATGCACAAACTGCCAAAAACCATTATTACCTCTTTTTAAGGATAGCCGTCATTTTTACTGAGGTTCTGAGATGTCGACACGTGCCCACGCGCGTATCGCACGAGTGAGGAGATGCCACCTCACCTGCTGACAAGGCACGTCGTTTCATATTATTTCTTTTCGCCTATAAATAGCGTCATTTCTACGGTTTTTTTACCACTGTAATTTCTTGTTCTGACAAACTTTCCGTAGCATCTTTCCGAGAGGTTCATTTCTTCCTAATCCGAGCGACTTTATTTTGCCATTCGGTTAATCATGTTGAATTCTCCCTCCTCGATTCATGAGGAAGATACCCAGGAGGCCGGAGGGTTCCTTCCTAATTTCGATGTTCAAAAGTACACCTCCCAAATGCGCGAGGAAGATTTATATGTGGTGACGACGGACGCGGGTATACCGGGGGATCTGCATCCGAGGTTACCTCCGGCACACATGACGATTGATCAATTGCTGGGCGATGCCATTGGTCTGTACGTGGAGTATTTTTACGAAGGTGGTCTTAGCGTGCCCTTCTCTACTTTTTTGCGGGATATCATCAAATATTACAAGGTACATATTTCCCAGCTGGTGCCGCTGGGCTTACACCGTGCCACGCTTTTCAAGGTGTATAGCCGAAGCCTGGACGTCGCTCCCACCACTTCCTTATTCCGGGCCTTCTATAAATTGAGTAAGCAAGGTCACTGGTTTTCTTTCGAGAAGCGAAGTGGTAAGGAGAAGAAGGTTTATTTCCGGGAGATTCTGACCGGACTGAAGGGTTGGAAGAATGATTTTTTCCTGATAGATAGACGGGCGATCCCCTTTGCCATGCCCTGGAGGCATCATGATTATGATATTTCGGATCCATATCCGAGTGGCGACTTCAGTATTGCGGATGCGGAGAAGCTAGCCGCGAATATAATTGATCTTATTCCGATTCCCAGGGGCTTTCTTTACGCCGTGGGGCTGACCTCGCATTGGGAGCATCCCGGTCACCGGGCCGCGCTTAAGGATGCTGAGGGTAAAGGTATGACTTCATTGCTTGTCTTCGTTTCCCTAATTGACTTGCGTTAAGTATGTTTGTTTCTAACTGTTTCGTGCTCTTTTTCCCTTTTGCAGTTGTATCGATGTCTGAGTACCTGATCAACCCCATGGTCCGCGAGGGTGTTTCAATGGTCAAGGGTGATGAGTATCGCGAGGGTGAGTCTCACGAGTTGCACGTGACTTTTCCAGCCCCTTCGAATGCCGATATACCGGAGAAGTCGGACGAGAAGACGAGGGTCGAGAGTGCTGACGCACGGGTCTTGGAAGCCAAACGTAGAAAACAAAGGCAGAACGTCACCCGAGATGCTCTGAGAGCCCAGAGGGGAACAGGGGTTAAAAAGGCGCGAGCGCGCGTTCAGCATGGTGAGGGTAGTAGCGGTGCGACCCGTCCGGCCAAGAGGCGTAGACCTACAGAGACTCCCGTGGTGGATTTGGAACCCGAATCACCGGCGGTCGAGGTCATTCCGAACCCTACCCCCATCCGGTCACTTCATCCGGAAGACATCGGGAGTCGACCGGAAGGATCAAGTTTTGCCTCCGGAACTCCTGATGTTGGTAAGTCGTCTAACTGTGCTTACCCTGCACTTCTCTCATTCCCCTTCACTTCTTTGATAATGATTATGTTTTTCTCCTTTCAGGGGGTTCTTCCGTACAGGCTTCCGGACGTGGCAAGGTTAGAGTCATGGCTGAGGGTGATCTGTCAGCGGTGTTTGTCCCGGACTGGTCAGTCAGAAGAGGGGATCGTTTGAATAGAGGGGTTGTTTGCAAAGATTTGATGATGAACCTGCCCACTCCTCGAGAGGAGTTTTATTTTCGAAGCTTGGGTGACTCTGAGGCCATTCAAAGAGGCTAGGTATTATTGGGTCGTGGTGCGGCCGCTCATTCGGACATTCTTGGCGGGCATTAGGCTCTTCTTGAAGAGTATAAACAATTGTATCGCACCCATGATGGATGCGAGGATGCAGCTCAAGAGGCAGAGGAGCTTCGGAAGCTAAAACATGAGCATGCAGGCTGTATGGTGAGGGAATCGGATCTGAAAGGTCGTCTCTCTCAGTTGGTACAGGCGAGAGATGAAGGGAGGAGGGTTTCTTCAGACCGAGTCAAGGCCTTGGAAGCTGAGTTGAAAGATGTTAAGGGCAAACTTGCTATCGAGGAGGGGGAAAGTTCTAAGTTGTACAAGGAAAGGGCCGACCTGGCCGTTAAACTAGGCCAGACGGAAATCGAACGTCATAAGCTGGTGAAGGAGTTCATTCCGGAGGTGGTCCGTCGGCTTCTGAATAGTCACGAGTACAAACAACGTTTGGCTGAGCCTTTTAGTTTGTCCTCCCAGTCCGGGTTCTTAGCGGCTGTCTCCGTGGGTCGTAAGCCGGAGGATGTTGCCAAAATCGTGGCCGAGACAGATGATCTGGACGTGGAAGCTGACAAAAAGTTTGATCCTTTGTATGATGGACTTTTTTCTGCGGAATATCCGTTTGTTCGGAAGGTCAGCAACGCCGCGGAAAGACCTCTTCCGAAAATAATGGGCCTGTTTCCTGATCCTCCCCCGAATGATTCTTTTGCCGCAGGTCCTTCTGTTGAAAAAGATGTTCCCGAATGATCCATCTGGAAATCTTTTGCCCTGTTTTGAACAATTTTTGTGTAAGACCCTTGGGCCGTTAGATTAATTTTGTAAATGATTAGTATGATTCGGACGAAAGTAGTGATGGGTGGTGTGACCCAAAATGCCTTTTGTATGTCTGGAAATTATGTAATGCTATACGTTTCGTTATTTCTCAAAATACTTTTCCCCTTCTTCTCCTTTTTTTTTTTTTTTTTTTTTTCTTTTTTTTTTTTTTTTTTTTTTTTTTTTTTATGTTCGTAACACATTACCTGCGCCTTTCAGTTATTTATCCTTCGCCTTGCCCGCATGATTGTTTGCTTCTCGAACACTGACCATCAATCTCCGGAGGGCACGAACCTCTCGGAGGGGCCACTTTCGACTTATGTTCGGAAGGCAATAAATGATTATGTGGCCACCCCTTTTTTGGGTGCCGTCCGGCCTTTTTGCCATGGCAACCCCTCTTCGGATATCAACCATCTTTGGACATTGACCACACACTCCCCGGAGGGCGTGAACCTCTCGGGGGAGGGGGGGCATTTTCTAATTATGTCCAGAAAACAATGAACATTGATCACTAATCTCCGGAGGGCACGAACCTCTCGGAGGGACCACTTTCTACTTATGTTCGGAGAGTAATAAATGTTTCAGCCTTTCCGCCAGGATTATGGCAACCCCTTTTTGGGTATCAACCATCTTTGAACATTGACCACACACTCCCCGGAGGGCGTGAACCTCTCGGGGGGGGGGGGGCATTTTCTAATTATGTTCAGAAAACAATGAACATTGATCACTAATCTCCGGAGGGCACGAACCTCTCGGAGGGACCACTTTCTACTTATGTTCGGAGAGTAATAAATGTTTCAGCCTTTCCGCCAGGATTATGGCAACCCCTTTTTGGGTATCAACCATCTTTGAACATTGACCACACACTCCCCGGAGGGCGTGAACCTCTCGGGGGGGGGGGGCATTTTCTAATTATGTACAGAAAACAACAAATGGTACGAGAGTTCAATGTATAACATGAATCGTTTCCCTCCAACTGTGGGATAACTGCACTTTGTCATTTAAAATAGTCAAACAACTCCTTTCGGATGTTTACATTAGGCATATTTAAGTCATTTACAAAAAACATTTTCTAAGGTTGGCAGCATGCCAAGTTCGTGGCACTTCCTTTTCTTCCATTGTCTCTAGCTTGTAAGATCCGATCTGATATGCTTCGACGACCCGGTAGGGTCCCTCCCAATTGGGTCCTAACTTTCCCTGATTTTCAACCCTGCTTGCTTCATTCCTTCGGTACACAAAATCACCTACCTTATTGTTAAGGTATTTTTATTTCATACGTTAGTCAAAGTAGAGACACATTATAATTGCAACGAAATAATTAGATATTTGTAGTAACCTTTGGTTTCAAAGAAGTTATGTGAATTCTTACTTACCTTAAATGATTCGGCACGAACCCTTCGGTTGTAATATTGTTCCACTTTCTTCTTGTACTTTGCCTCTCGTATCGCAGCCATCTCCCTTCGTTCTTGTAGGAGGTCGAGGTTCAAACAGATTCCTTCGTCATTTTCTTTTTCATTGGTCACCATGGTCCAAAAGGTTGGCATCCCTATTTCTGCCGGTATCACTGCTTCGCTACCATACGTAAGGCTGAATGGTGTTTCTCCGTTGCTCGTTTTCAAAGACGTGCGATGTGCCCACAAGACATTCGGTAGTTCATCCACCCATCCGGCTCTTTCTCTACCAAGCCTTGACTTGAACCCCTTCATCAAACTCTTGTTTGCTCTTTCCACCAATCCGTTGGCCTGAGCATGGGCTACGGCAGTGTTTATCTGGGTTATATTCAGGCGCTCACACCAACTTTTGAAAGGGTCGTACGAACTTCTTTACTTCTTTCATAGTAAACTGGTTTATCTTTATTCGGAGAGACCGAGCCTCATTTTGATCCTCCGGCCAAATGCCTTCTTGCTTGCACCGAATGATTGGGGTCATCCAATTTTCCTCCTCTTCTTCTACAATGGCGTTGACCACCTCCTCCTCCGTTGATGGCTTTTCCAAAACTTCAACTGTGGTTTCCTTTGTTAGGTGGTCGAAAGCCATGGATGCTAATTTACTGAGTATATCGGCTTTCTGGTTCTGCGCCCTTGGGATATTCCGAATTTTGAACTGATCGAAGTGTGCGATATGCTCTTTGGCTTTGGCTAGGTATTTTATCATGCTATCCTTGGATGCCACGAATTCCCCGTTGATCTGGCTTGTTACCAAATTGGAGTCCACTCTGACTTCCAATATCCGGATTTCCATCTTTCGAGCGACCCTCAACCCTGCAAGCAAGGCTTCGTATTCCGCTTCGTTGTTGGTGCTCTTGAAGTTCAGCCGGATAGCATAGGTGTACTCCGTTTGATCCGGACTAATCAATACCAAGCCTGCTCCGGCACCTGACTTACTGGAGGCTCCATCGGTATACAACACCCATTGTTCCTGATTGGAGATGTTACATATCTCCTTACCCTCCTCTTTCATGTCATGACCGGATGTCCCCATGGGTATTTCTGTTATGAAATCCGCGAGGACTTACCCTTTGACAACGCTTCGGGGGACATAAGTGATGTTGTAAACCCCCTATTCCACGGTATATTTGGCCATTCTCCCGGATGCTTCCGCCTTATTCAGTATTTGCTTGATGGGCTGATCGGTGATGACTTTTATTGGATGGGCTTCGAAATACCTCCGAAGTCTTCTAGACATCTGCAGCAGGGCTAGAGCTAACTTCTCGACCGGAGCATAATTCTGTTCGGCTTCGTGCAATGTTCGTCTAACATAATGTATTGGGATTTTCTTCCCTTCCCTTTCCACCAAAAGTACTCCACTCATTGCCCCTTTCGATGCCGAGAGATACGCGTATAAGTCTTCTTTTGGCCTCGGAGTTGCTAGGTAAGGAAGCTCGAGGATCATCTTCCTCATCTCTTGAAAAGCTTCTTCGGCCTGGTCCGTCCATCGATATTCGTCCTGATTTTCTTTTGTAATATTTTTTAACGTCTCAAAGAATGGAAGCGCCATTTCTGCTGACTTGGATAGGAAACGGTTCAAAGCTGCCAGCTTACCGCTTAAACTCTGCATCTCTTTGAGCGATTTTGGGGACTGCATGTCCACAATAGCCCTTGTTTTCTTTGGATTTGCCCTAATCCCTTCGGTTGTCACCATGTATCCCAGAAACGTTCCTTCCTCTACCCCGAAAGAGCATTTCTTGGGGTTCAACTTCATATTAATTCTCCTAAGATTATCGAACGTTTCCGCTATGTCGGCCAGCAACTCCTTTTCAGTCTTGCTTTTTATTACCATATCATCTACGTAGGCTTCGAGATTTCTCCCTATCTGCGACCGGAAGGCTGAATCCACTAACCGTTGGTATGTGGCCCCAGCGTTCTTTAATCCGAACGGCATTTTGGTGTAACAGTATGTCCCGTACTCGGTGTAGAAAACTGTTTTTTCCTCGTCCTCTTTGGCCATTTTCATTTGGTGGTATCCTTTATAAGCATCCAAGAAACATTTGTACCGGAATCCCATAACCGACTCTATCTTTCAATCAATGTCGGGTAACGGGTAGTAATCCTTTTGACAAGATGAGTTGAGGTTCTTAAAATCGATGCACATTCTCCAACTACCGTCGGATTTCTTTACTAAAACCGGGTTCGAAATCCATGTAGGGTATCGCACCGGCCGAACTATTCCAGCCTTCACCCATTCTTCCACCTCTTTGGCTATGGCCTGGTTCTTTTCGGCCGAGTAGGTTCTCTTCTTCTGTGCCACCGGCCGATCTTGGACGTTCACATTTAGCGTGTGTTCGGTAATCCATCGGGGTACTCCCGTCATATCCGCAGGTTCCCAGGCGAACACATCCCGATTGTTTTTTAGCAGCGTGATCAGCTGTCTTCTGCATTCCGAGGAAAAATTTCCTCCGATGGTTACCAGCTGGTCCGGGTAAGCCGGATGTACCATTATTCCTTCCGTTTTCCTGGGAGCTTTCTCTGTCACTTCGGCACTCCGGGGTTCACTCCTTGCTCCTTTCTCTATCATCTGTTTCTCCTCTAACTTGCGGCATTCCGAGACAATTACTGACCGGGTAACTAAGGTCGCTATGCCCTTCGGGGTGGGGAATTTCATCATCGAGTGGATGGTTGAAGGAATGGCCCGCAGCTTCTTCAAACCCGAGCGTCCCAGAATAATGTTGTACGGAGAAGGAGACCTTATCACGGCGAACTTCATCATAGTCCGATGCAACAAACCTTGGCTCCCAAAACAGACTTCCAATTCGATCTTCCCTAATGGCTTTATGGACTCCCCCGCGAATCCTATCAATGGAGTGTTGGTTTCTTTCAGTTTGACCTTAATGGAGGGGCACAAGTGCTCGAAACAGTGTTCATGCATTACTTCAACCGAAGCACCCTGGTCTACATAGATCCTCCGTATAGTATAGCCTTCCACCTCGGCTTCGACTATCAAAGGTTCGTCCGACACATCTCCCGGAAGGATGGCCGGAAAACTGATCGGGATATTCATCCACTCCTCCTCGGCGTCTATCATTTTCCTTTTTTGGTGTGTAGGACCAGCCATTTCGACCTTTAGGTAGATCGAGCAGTTGGTCCCACGGATGGCGCCAATTTGTTGAAGTAATTTCTTGCAATCACTCTGGACAAATAAAGGAAGCCTTTCGGTTGAACTGAATGAAGGTTCTTCCGAGAGGCTTGTGTATCGATCCCTTCGGTCTCCAAGGATCCTTCGTATCTGCACACAACAATACGCGTTAGGCTCGCCCCGGGTGTTATCCCAGGACACACCTCCGGCGTGAGAGTAAGTATTGGATATACCGAAAGGCTATCGACAGTAATAGATAGTAAAATGTCTAGTAAAAAGAGATCCCTAAAAGTAGTAAATGGGCTGGGTATTTATAGTACCCAGCCTTGGTACCTGTGATGGCGGCGCCGGATTCTCTGGGAACATGTCTTGGACATAATCCCGTGAAACCTGGGATTATGTCTGCTGCTGCCATCTGTCAAAAGGTAATGCCACTTGTCCTATTGTTGACAGTTGCTTTATCCGGACGATCTAGGTGCCTTCCGGCCATTGCCGGATGGTTTTGCTTCTTCCGGCGTTCGGACGAGTTACGCTATCCGGACACATACGCCAACACTAACTCTAAACAACTCGAGTTATTTTTTACTATTATCTTAATCTGTTTTTAGTCTATATTTGTTTTGTACTCTTAGGCCACTCACAACAGTTAACTCAGCCTTAAATTTTAAGGCATGCCACGTCAACTTTTTCACACCTTAACTTAACTCAGCTTTAACCCACACAACAATAACTCAGCTTTAACACACCTTAACTCACCTTTATATCAAATATTTTTACACAAACTACCCTTAAAAGGGGAGGGCAAAGTGATTTTTTTTTTTTTTTTTTTTTTTTTTAAGAACAGTACCCTTAACGCAGCGTTAAGGGGGTAACGCAGCCCTTAACGCTGCGTTAACGTGGAAGGCTCACAACAATAACGCAATGTTAACGTAGCAAAAAAGTGGTACTGTAGCATTTTTTCTTGCCTTTAACGTGCATTTAACGTGGCCGATGTATATGGTCTTAGTATTAAGAGTTTTATTTTGTTTGGTACCATGTTTCAAGTATCATTATGTGTCGGTTAGTGTATTATCTTAGGTATAGTTTCGGACAAATTGTGGTTCTAGTGTATTTATCGATGTAATAGCCGGTCCAGGAGTAATTTAATAAAAGTAAAATAAAATATAAACATTACTATTACTACTATATTATATTTACCGTGGAATCAATGAACAGTGCTACAGTAAATGAACAGTAGCGGGCCGCCGATGAACAGTAACATCCGCGCTACAGTACTGGGCCATGAACAGTATTGTAGCTACAGTAATTTTTTTTTTTTTTTTTTTTTTTTTTTTTTTTTTTTTTTTTTTTTAATTTTAAGAAACTTGAATAAAAAAATATCATCGCAACGCGCGGGTGCACCACCTCGTTTATCTATATTGAGAGTTCAGACAAAAAGTGAAAACAAAAGGCACATGTCCGTGATTCTAGCACCACATGTTATTGATTTTACTTTGGCAAACATTCAATATGACTTTTGATTTTTGATATCAAAGGAGGAAGAATTTTCTGGCAGGATGAAACTATTTTTAGATCGAATTTGGATATTTTTCATTTGTTTCTATTTAAAGCCTCTCTTATGAATATAACACAAAAATAGAAAAATAGTTTGGTCAAAAAGTGTAGATTGGCAAGGACACCTCAACCCTGTGTACCATAATGGTACCCATCAACCCTACCCAGCAAAGGTTTGATGCCTGTGAAATACCTCCACCCAATACCCAACCATGCTGCGGATCGGATTCGAACTCGCGTCCTTTGTTTGGTCAAGACATCACATGGTTGGGCTCAGGCTTCTAAGGCAGCTGGTTGATATCATTAGAGCTTATGGTCCTTAGTGAGGACTTCCCGGTCGGTCACCCAACCCGGT
Organism: Artemisia tridentata subsp. tridentata; assembly: GCA_021014915.2. Taxonomy (NCBI): domain Eukaryota; kingdom Viridiplantae; phylum Streptophyta; class Magnoliopsida; order Asterales; family Asteraceae; genus Artemisia; species Artemisia tridentata. The sequence goes on along the minus strand of CP139501.1, from coordinate 240,533,552 downwards.
ACTACTCTCACTTGAACACGCTTAATTGCTTAAGCATCTACCACTAGACCACAAAGCCCCATGAAATTGTATTTTTTTAGTTACACTTTTGTAGATAAAGAGTTTGGCAATTTTATTAGTCCAAGTTATAGCATAATCAAACTTTTATTCGAATTAGTCTTCAATAACTGGTTATAATATATTTATCAAGTACTTTGTATTAACTAAACCATAATAAGAACTTGTTTAAAAGTGTTAGGTCATAAATTTTAGTGTTTCTCAATCTTTTGAAACAAAGCTCTTTTTGACCCATGGTGGTTTGGTTTTTATGTAAATCAGTTGTATTAATCTCTACTATATAGGTTGTTATCATTTTTTTTAATCTTTAATTTTTGAAAACTTAAAATTTAATATAACTTATATATTGAAGATTACTTCTCTGATGATTATGCGGCTCAAGTCTACGATTTACCAGGGCACTTGGATGATTTCTATGATCAGTATGATATCAAGCTCCGAGGTCGTGGCAGGAAATAATTATATTGTTTGGTAGGTCATAAGATTGACATGTCTTTCTTATGTAGTGATTTGGTTGTTGCACATTATGTGCTTGTTTTTTGTCCATGTAACGGGCCGATATGAGAGATCCACTCTTATCCGTTGTACTTAAACGTTTTTTAGCGTAATATATTTTACCATTGTGATCCCTTTTTACCCAAAAAGAACACTAGATGAAATTATACAATTGATAAAGAATATTAATAATTTAATACAACTTGATCTATTATCTATACTTATACTACTTATAATGCATGCATAAATTTTTCTTAAACTTAGAGATTTTAAATTTGAGTAACGTGTAAATCCTATAATGCCCTTGATTAAAAATTGTGTAGAACATGAACATCTTGATTGTGTGCTTGATTCGGGTGGCCTTGATTCATGGAAGATAAGATCCATGTTGAGTTAGATGAAGATGAACTAGAGAGAGAGATTGGGTAACTCAAAAATCAGGAAAATTAGATTAAGTGAAATGAGAGTTCCAACCCTTCCCAAGTGTGGGAAGGGCTTATATATAGTACCTAATATTTTGCCCCTAGTGGGCTGTGGAGTGAGCTGACAGTGGGGAAAGCCCCGACCCACTCCACAAATATATATTTAACTAAACTAATACTGATATTACTTATAATACTAATATAATATAAATAAGCCTACGAGCTATGTAGATGCTAAATAGATGCTCGGGGTGACTGAGCCTTCATCTGAATGTTTATATTCCTAACAATCTCCTCCTAAGGGAGGTCACCCCGGAAATAATAATTTGAATTCTAGCATTCTGTCTTCTGAACTTGACGTCATAGCTCGTAGTCTTTGATTCTTCAAAGTCTTGAAACTTTGTGCATTCAGCAGTGTTCATTTGATGATTGTACTTTGTCTTGGATGATTTTGAGTATTCTTCGATAATATCATCCAACATGTATCTTCAAGCCATCTTTCAGCAGTATGTTTCCATGTGATGTGATAATCATCGAGCCGACATGCTCACACTATTGGGTGTCATGATCTTCAGCATCAGAGTTTGCAGAAGCTGTGTTGAAGGTCTTTTGGTTGATCATGACTTTGTAGAATTACAATGATGATGTAGTGTGAACATGTGGAGATGAATTGTGTTTGTTGTGTCGACATGCTCACACATTTTATGAATCATGATCTTCAGCTTCAGAGTTGCGGAAGCAGTGTTGAAGGTCTTTTAGGTTATCATGATTCCCTTGATTATGTTGATGACAAAGTGTGAACATGTGATGATGGATTGGCATCTTTTCTGCAACCAGCTACAACAGCAACCAGCTACAGCATTCCACAGCTACAATCGCCAGAAGTTCCTGCATACGACAGTTAGCAACAAATCAACCGGTACTTACAGGTTTGGACTTTGAGATTGTTAACAGCATAGTGTGAAAACTCTCTCTAATCCTTACCAAGACCGTTCCTAATCGAAAACCCACAGAGGGCTTTTTAAGATCGAACCGTAGCACATCAACGATTAGGTGAGTCGCTGGAGATCACTCCACGACTGTAGACCATTTGAAACCGCCGCGATCACTAAGCGTAATTCACAGGGAATTACCGAAGTGACCTGCTTTCAGGGCTGTTTGATGATGACCCTGGCAGGAATTTCCATTCAATCATTGAGAATTACATTTGTAAATTCCCTCATAAATGTTCTGGCAGATTGCTAAGATCTGCGTAGGACTCATAAGTTTACAACTGGTGTCCTTAATGTTGAACAACCAGTGTAGAAATAATTCGTGTTCCTATGAGATCTTATTATGCATCTCGTGGCTCTAGACTCGATAGTGCGTTTTGATTTAGTGAGCGGAGGCTGGAGAGAACTGCCACCTTTTCAATATCATCTAACTCGGAGTGAGAGAGACGATAGAAATGTATTGAAATCCGTGACAATTGAAACAAGAATCCTTTGAGGGACCTTGAGTGGCTAGGGAGGGTTGTGCAGCGTATCACTGGGTCCATGATACTTTGTCTTCAATGTCAGCAATCAACTAAGTGATTCTGACAGCATATGAATTGACCCGGTTTCTGCCTAAGTTTGTAAGGAGGGCTTCTTTCTTTTCACCCTTTATCTTTACAATTCTTTTTCATTCTTCAACCCCTTCAGTGCTTACCGAGACTTCATAACTAGCACCTTGTTGGGTTTGTTCCAGTACTAGCTCCATCTCAGTCGGCACTTTTCCCTTATCTACTTTTCTCCTTTTTAATCATACCTAAGGACTTCTACACTAACTAGTGGATTGTCCCTGGGTAGATCCCTCCGGCTCTGGCGGGATCGTGAGAACTTGAGCCTAACCTAACCATCCTTATAACTCCATACATTAATTAAAATGGTCGGTCTTTGGTATTCTTCCACGATTGCCATAAACCAAATTTTTGAAAAATCTCTCAAACTGTTCATGATTCTGAAAACACAATTTTTGCAAACACTTGAGAGTTTTATATTTTTCAAATGCTCCCCCTCAACATGTGCTCGAATAATTGTTTTATAAATTTGCACATGTCAGGTGAAGCTCGCACTTTTGAATTGATTGATTTTCCAAGAACATGATCATCGCGAGACACGCTTACATCACTAGTGAACTAGCTTGAAATTATTACCTGATTGCGTGGTTTTGTAACCTTACAACAGGTTTTACCTCTCGAGGGATCTCAAGAGGCTTACAACCCCACCAGGCAGTGTACCTGACCGATGTAGTATAGTGTAGTGGTAAGTACGGGGGATTGATCGTTCTCCACAGGGAATAGTGTTCGTTAGGTGTGAAAGGCTACTCTAATTAGGTCTAAGGGTTGAGGAAGATTCTTTTTATGTTTTTATAATTTTATGAAAGCAAGTAAAATCTCGGGTTTGAAGGAGTGGGCGGAATTAGTTGCTAGTCAACTAACCCAAATTACTACAAATGCAAATAAAATAAAATAACAAAAATGAAAAGTGGTGAGAAACTTATGTGTAGAGAAATGTGTTTACTTAGATTTCCTTACTCCCTAACTATCTTTTACCGGTTAATTAGTGTGTATTAGTCGCGTGGATGACGGGTGTATTCCTTAATACCATTCGTGGGGTGGCGTACTTACTTCCCCAAACTCTACAAGCTCCTACTTCACTCCTATGTCGAGCCGGCTAGGAAGCTCCTAACATGGGATCACTAGAATTCGCGTGTGCATTAAATACAACCATAAAAACCTTTAGTACGCGTTTGGTTCATGTTTCTTAAGACGTTCAAGCAAGTTACCGAATAGGAAGTTAGCCAGTTTTCTTAAGCCTAACATAGATAAACAATCATCCAATACAACTAACAACACACTAACAACCAATAATCAATAGCTAGGTTTCATTAGATCTAAGCAAACACAAGATAAAATTAGCCTAACATGTTAAACAAAAGACAAGCATAAGATAGAATCAAACAACACATAGACATATTGAATGATTAATTGATAACTTATCTTTCAATGAAACATGGAAGATCTCAAGGCAAAAAGCCCTGAAAAAGTAGCTAAAATCGTCTTAGGGTTTTATCCCAAAATTCCACACACTAAGCTCTCTCTAATGACAAAAGATTAGAAAACTATATATAGATTTTTGGATCTGACGGCGTCACCTTATGCATTGTGACGCCGTCACCTCGCCGCTTTTAGGGTTCCCGGGTGACCTTCTTGACGCCGTCCCTCTTTAGCTCTTCAAAAATCCATTCTGGCCTATCAAGGCTTGACGCCGTCGGATCATGAACGTGACGCCGTCCCCTTATGATTTAAGCCGTGACGCCCTTGATTTAGTTAAAGCGTGACGCCGTCATAATTCTCATGCTAACTCACTGGCCCGTCATGAGTAAATTTCACATCCAACTTTTCTTGCCAAGGCATGACGCCGTCCCATGTTAATTGTGACGCCGTCAAGAGTAACTTTTAGCCGATTCTTGAGACTTTGCCGTTTTCTTCACTTTAATGCTCCAAAAACGTCCAAAATGCCTCCTTTTCCAGATTTCTCCTCAAAAGTACCTAAAATGACAAAAGGAACGATTTAGGGCAATATTTGATCAAATAAATACGATTTCGGGCTTAAATGACCCCTTAAAAGCGGTACACTTTTCGCCTCATCAAATACCCTTACACTTGAGATTTGCTTGTCCTCAAGCAAATGCGCTTTTATTCTAATCAAAATACAAGTTAGGGGTCATTTAATGCTAACATAAAAGTAATTACAACAAATAATCGTTCCACTTCAATCATAATAAGCACGGAGATTACATACTAGCACCTCACAAGTAGTGTTTAGATACTCACATCTCTCAAGTGTCATCAAAATAAATCTCATAAATGAAAACGGAAAATATCTCTCACTACCTGTCATAGCAAATAGATTACCATAGGCTTGGGAAAGGATCGAAAACCTCCTCCACTAGGCGTAAGCACCTAAGATAAACTATCAAAGAGGGCTTTTAAATGGGTTATAACGTTAGGTGTAGGGAAAAGAAAAACACGGTTTTGTTGGATACGGGATATTTTACTGGTGGCTAGTTAAAGATCTTGATCAATTACATGTACTATACAATGTTGTTAAGCCAAGACTCGACTCGACCTTAAGCTAAAAACGAAATAACAAAATAACAAAAATATAAAGCAAACATAAAATGAAACGGGATGGTAGTCCGTATGTTTTTTCTACTTTTCTTTTTCTCATTTTTTTGTATTTTTCTTGATTTTTTCGATTTTTTTTTTTTTTTTTTTTGACATACACTTTTGCCCTACCATCCAAAATAATACATCATAGGGGCATTGCATTCCCCTTACACTTGAATTTTTACATAACTTTACAAATACTAATCTAATGACTCGAATTAAGATAATTGAAAAACTTGGAGTACTTTTAAAACATTTAGCACATACGGGGGTAATAAATGATGTTCTTCCCCATTACTCCATTATACTAGTACTTTACCCATGAGTCCCAATCGTCCCAAAACAATATGTACAAGGATATGACTCGACTTAGCAACCATGTAATCAACTAGATAATTAACTTGGGTTTAAACAAATGTTGTAACAATAATGCACTAAAGATGAGTGCATACAAGGTAGGCTAAGGCGATTTGGGTGTACATTTTAGTGGGGTGTAACAAATTCTTCCTTTAAGTAAAATGCTTAAAGGTCGAAACGAAAAGATAGGCTCTGAGGGGTGTACTAGGGGTATCGTGTACTAAAAATGAGTACAACGCAAAGGGTGTGGGAGAATTACTTGACCAATGTAGCCAATGTAATTATAACAAAAACACAGGTGTAAAACAATGGGTTAATCCTAATGCCTCTTATCATGTAGTAAATCTAACTACACGAATGTAGTCTCACTTGTGGCCTCGGGATGGTCCTAACGCAAGTTCTAGAATCTAAGTGCTACCGGTACACACATCATAGCATAAATGCTTTTCCTACCAATTCTAGGGGCGAACCTCACATATTTGGGGTGGAAAATTTTTTAGTGGTACGGTTTTTTGTGCTAGTCATATAATTCCTATCCATGAGACGCTCATTAAGATCAAAGTTTCACTCCTATATGTTGTAAAAAATTTTAAATTTGGCACTAAAATTACCCTAATCAAGTATTTCTCTCAGTTTTATTACACATCTATTATTAAACAAACAAAAATTAAGCGTAATTGTATTCTCTAAAATCGTACTTTTACCCTCCCCTTACACTTAAGATGAACATTGTCCCCAATGTTCAAATAATAAGATGTAAAAGCAAAAAGTAAAAGAATGAAATCAAATACTCCCCTGATTCGCTCGTTGGATAGTGAAATCACACGGTTAAATCTTCCTCCAAAGAGAATGTTGAAGCTCCATGACTAATGCATCGCCATAAGCTTGATCCAAAAACATTTCCTTGTCCAAAATAACCTGTTAAACCTGAGAAAACAAACACGAAAACCTGCATAACATCGGCGGGATAAAATCTATATATAAGGATATAATGCTTGTGGAATGATAATTTTGCAGATTCCTGGAGATTATAAGTTGGAGATTTAATAAAAACTTTTTATGAAAACAAAACTTTCAAAAATTTCTGGAAATTAAATCTGACGCCGTCAGGTTATAACCCCTGACGCCGTCAGAAATGACCTGACAAAAATTTTCATTTCAAGTTTCCGGAAAATTTCTGGAAAAACCTTTACCTTACTTCCTGGAAATCCTGCAAAACATCATTATGACTCGATACAAGCATTTGACTCAAACAAACACGAATATGTATGCTAATTTATTATTATTACGATTCATGTTCATATGTGTTCTAATAAACCGATTTAGATTTCCCTTACACTTATCTTTTGCAAAATACCTTTATATGTAGTTAAGACGAAGTTAAAAACAAGATAAAGCATTTTCACAATTTACTTTTGAACATGAATCAATAATAATAAAAATTAAACATACATACGGAAACAAATAAAATCAAACAAACAAATAAATAAACACGCAAAGCAAATAAAACAAATAAAGCTTGGGTTGCCTCCCAAGAAGCGCTTTTCTTTATTAACGAGTCTTGTAGCTAGACTCAAAGTCACGTACATTACGTGATTCCATCATTCATAATGACGTATCCCTGATAGATATGATCCTTGTTATCAGGGTGGTGGTGTCTCAATCGCTCGACATTCGCAGTTACTTCACCTCCTCCTCTGCTGGTCAAGCTTACTATCCCATCTTGGTGTAATCTTTTAATTGTGAATGGTCCGTACCACCAGGGACTTAGTTCATTGGTAGGTGCTTCTGTTTCTGAATGCCTTAGGAGCACTGAGTCTCCTTTTGTAAATTCAACGGGGTTATTGGGTTGCTCATCAGCCTCAACATAATCGTTATATCCATCCTTACATTCTCTAATCTCATTTTCCATATAACTCTTAATCCTTGCCTCCCATGCAAGAATTTTCTCTCGAACATTACCGCGGGCTATATTAGTGTTAGCCTCCATCTTCTTCTGCAGAGCAACATCTCGTATATGTCGTGGGATCGTTGGGAAGTTTACTGTTTTCTTCCCCTTCTTCATTTGGATGGTGCTATTTTCGTAATTGATTTGTGCTCTAGTGGTAGCGAGAAAGGGTGCCCCAAGGATTATTGGCATATTCATATCATTTCTCTCAATGATCATGAAGTCGACCGGATACAGGAATCCGGCAATGTTGACCAACACATCTTCTGCAATTCCTAACGGATACTCATAAGAATGCTTTGCAAAGGAAAGTTTAGTATGGGTGATGGATGGCAACTCATCGGTTAACTGAACATAAACGGATAAAGGCATCAAATTTACGTCGGAACCTTGGTCAGCTATCGCATCCAGATACTTGTGTTTTCCAATGCTGCATGGTATTTCGAAGACCCCGTAGAATTTCTGCTTTTCCACTAACTTTTGTCCTATGAGGCATTCATACAATTGCCCACCGGGTAATGTGTCAGATTTATCATCCGGTTCCACCTTCTTGGACTTCTTGTTGGGTAGATGAGTACGTCGATAGTTTCTCACCCAATCGTTTATGGTCTCCTTGTTTATTTCGTGCTTCAAGTAATGCTTCACTTGTTGTGACACCGGCGGTTCAACCAATTGGCGCTCCTCAGAGGGCGCCTCCTCTCCCTTGTCGGAGTCGCATTTGTAGGCATTGGTGTCTCCATTATTAAATGGGATGAGGTCAATTTTGTTAACTTCCATAGTTATGGATTTCCCTCTTCCCTCATTTCCGCCCTCTTGGACGACGGAGGTGGCCTTGACAAATTTAGTGTTAGGAACATCAACGTCATTCCTCACCAACACCTTTTCAGGGGCTTTTGTATTTGTGTATTCTTTCAAAAGATTCATCATCTCCGCCATCTTCTCTTCCATTTCCTCCTTTTGTTTGTAGACGGCTTCCTCGAATTTTGCCAACCGTTCGGAGTGTTTTGACATGTACTCTCTCATTCGAGCTTCGAATGTTGGACTAAGTTCCTGAGGTGGTGAGTTGGGTGGAGCGTGCTTATGGAAGGGTTTAGTAATTTCCCTACGGGGTGATTCGGACAATGGTATTTGCCTAACGCTTGAGACTGAGTTAATTGTTGCTTTTTGTGGACTTAAGGGTCTCTTTTGCTTTTCCATAAGATATGCAACCCTTTTCTCAAGTTCACTAACGCTTTCCTCAGTGATTTGATTGGCTGTATCGGGTGATGAATACGTCTTGACTGCCGAGCGCACGTCGTGGGAGACTTGCCACAATTCATCATCGTCGGATGCAAGCTCATCAATGATCTCCCATGATTCCTCGGCGCTTTTGTCGCGCAATCTGCCCCCGGCGGCTCGATCGATGGCACGTTTGGTGTGGTAATCAACATGGTCATAGAAGATTTGGATTTGAAGCCATAGATTTATGCCATGGTGAGGGACTTTTTGAAGTAAGTCCTTGAATCGAATCCATGCCCCGTAGAGGGTTTCGCCTCGACGTTGTTCAAACATCAAGATATCCTTCCTTAGCTTGGTAGTTCTCCCTGGTGGGAAAAACTGAGCAAGGAAACGAGTGGTGAGATCATCCCAAGAGGTGATGGATCCTGCGGGTTGACGTTCTAGCCACTGACTAGCTTGGTCCCGCAGAGAGAATTGGAAGAGACGCAATCGGGTCGTCTCTCGAGTGGCAACATCAAGGTCTATAGAATCAACGATTTTAAGAAAGTCCTTGAGATGTTGATTAGGATCTTCAGAACGAAGTCCATGGAATGCGCATCCACTTTGCACCAACCGGATGGTGTCGGATCGCAAGGGTGTGATATTGGCTCCTTGAGTGAGCTCAATGGTGTTTCGATAGCCATGGTGGCTAGGACGGGAATACTCTCCTAAAGTACGGGCTCTAGGAGGTGGTGGTGGTTGTTGTGGTGGTGGGTTGTGGGGGTTAAGGATATTACCATCTTCCATGATGTCGGATGGTATGGTTACGAACAAAGACACGAAGAAAATAGATAGACTAAAGAAAACCTAGAAAAATAAAATAAAAATCTCACTAGAAAGGAATCTAGTGAGTAGACCTAATAGAAATAAAAATTCAACCTAAACAATAACTATTCCCCGGCAACGGCGCCAAAAACTTGATTGCGTGGTTTTGTAACCTTACAACAGGTTTTACCTCTCGAGGGATCTCAAGAGGCTTACAACCCCACCAGGCAGTGTACCTGACCGATGTAGTATAGTGTAGTGGTAAGTACGGGGGATTGATCGTTCTCCACAGGGAATAGTGTTCGTTAGGTGTGAAAGGCTACTCTAATTAGGTCTAAGGGTTGAGGAAGATTCTTTTTATGTTTTTATAATTTTATGAAAGCAAGTAAAATCTCGGGTTTGAAGGAGTGGGCGGAATTAGTTGCTAGTCAACTAACCCAAATTACTACAAATGCAAATAAAATAAAATAACAAAAATGAAAAGTGGTGAGAAACTTATGTGTAGAGAAATGTGTTTACTTAGATTTCCTTACTCCCTAACTATCTTTTACCGGTTAATTAGTGTGTATTAGTCGCGTGGATGACGGGTGTATTCCTTAATACCATTCGTGGGGTGGCGTACTTACTTCCCCAAACTCTACAAGCTCCTACTTCACTCCTATGTCGAGCCGGCTAGGAAGCTCCTAACATGGGATCACTAGAATTCGCTTGTGCATTAAATACAACCATAAAAACCTTTAGTACGCGTTTGGTTCATGTTTCTTAAGACGTTCAAGCAAGTTACCGAATAGGAAGTTAGCCAGTTTTCTTAAGCCTAACATAGATAAACAATCATCCAATACAACTAACAACACACTAACAACCAATAATCAATAGCTAGGTTTCATTAGATCTAAGCAAACACAAGATAAAATTAGCCTAACATGTTAAACAAAAGACAAGCATAAGATAGAATCAAACAACACATAGACATATTGAATGATTAATTGATAACTTATCTTTCAATGAAACATGGAAGATCTCAAGGCAAAAAGCCCTGAAAAAGTAGCTAAAATCGTCTTAGGGTTTTATCCCAAAATTCCACACACTAAGCTCTCTCTAATGACAAAAGATTAGAAAACTATATATAGATTTTTGGATCTGACGGCGTCACCTTATGCATTGTGACGCCGTCACCTCGCCGCTTTTAGGGTTCCCGGGTGACCTTCTTGACGCCGTCCCTCTTTAGCTCTTCAAAAATCCATTCTGGCCTATCAAGGCTTGACGCCGTCGGATCATGAACGTGACGCCGTCCCCTTATGATTTAAGCCGTGACGCCCTTGATTTAGTTAAAGCGTGACGCCGTCATAATTCTCATGCTAACTCACTGGCCCGTCATGAGTAAATTTCACATCCAACTTTTCTTGCCAAGGCATGACGCCGTCCCATGTTAATTGTGACGCCGTCAAGAGTAACTTTTAGCCGATTCTTGAGACTTTGCCGTTTTCTTCACTTTAATGCTCCAAAAACGTCCAAAATGCCTCCTTTTCCAGATTTCTCCTCAAAAGTACCTAAAATGACAAAAGGAACGATTTAGGGCAATATTTGATCAAATAAATACGATTTCGGGCTTAAATGACCCCTTAAAAGCGGTACACTTTTCGCCTCATCATTACCCGTCCAGATCACATTCAAGGAAAATCGCTCGAAATCGGTACATTCTACTCAGACACGTCCTTTGCGAGACACGCTTACATCACCAGATAAACTGGCTTGAAAATATTACCCGTCCAGGACATGTCCTTTCGACTACTGACTTTAGCTATCGTCAATTCATTAGTCATGTCTGAGCCTTGCTTACATGAGATGCATGCCAAGTCCTTTTTGTCCATTCGCTCCCCCTCAATATGTGCATCGATATACGAAAGAGTTTAGCACATATGGGAGAGCTTACATTAACATCCAAAACATCACATTTTCATCAGGTTTCATATTTAAATCACATTCTCTCCCCCGATCAAAATTTTCAAACCTTTTGAGATTTGTGATCCCAATTGATTTAAATAATTTAGAAAACATGGGAGAAAATGTGGTCAGGTTTAACATGTTCTGATGATGAAACATACTTTGCTCCCCCTTAAACTAAGAGGGAGATTCACTGCTTATTTTGCACAAGTTGACAATTATGACACAAAATGATATTGGCCTTTTTGTGCAGATGATGTGATCACCCGCTTTTCTGAGTGAGTTAGTGGTCAACATCGATTATCCATCCACCAACAAATCTTTCGCGAATGTAGTTGATCCCCACTTGGCGAGACCAAAATAGATGAATGGTGGTGGTGGTGGTGAAAGTGGTGTTGTTGTTGTTGTTGCCGACGTTGTTGTTGTGGTGAATTCTGAGTCAATCAATAGAGTTTGAACGTCTGATCAAATGGTTAGAATGGGAACTGGCACATTCATTTTGGCTATGGAATCTGCATAAGAATATCAACATAGATATACATACATACAGATACACTATTCCTTAATAGCTACCCTTCAGCAGCTTGCCACATAATAATACCAAATTCATTTAGTCAAACCATAGTCAGGAAACACGTCAAACAACTATCTATCATGAAGAGCAAACGACTATCATGAACATGGCAATTCACTCATATTTCATCATTCAATTCAGGATCTTAGGAACAAGATTCTAACATAATAGCAATATACCTAAGCGAATCCTGAGAACATATGCACAATATCAACAACAATTAAGCAGCAGAGACAAGCAACATTTGAAACTCATTCACTTAGATCATACAAATGTCATAGGGGTATTCAATAACATCAAACACATCTGGTTTTCTTACTTCTTTTAGGTTTTGAGTCTTAAAGTGTTTAGGGGATTAAACGAGGATTCCAAAGTGACACAAATGAACCTACTAGATATGTAAAGCTAGGAAACTATAAGCAAGTTGCACATAATGTCCTAAACTTTCTAGCAACCAACACATTAGGCCAATTGATATAAAGTTTTAGCAAGATCCTCTTCACCTAATACCCCATTAACTACAAAACCATTTCTAACAAGTATGATTTAACCAATAAGTCCGTTTGATGATATAAAATTTAAATTCACTCTCCCCCTCAATCAATGACCATTTCTAACCATTTCTAGTCGTTGATTGAGTGACAAATTTTATGCACAATCCAAGTCAAACAAATTTCATACAACACATATTCACCAAGTGTCTCACAAATAATTTTCAGAATAATCATAGAATGAAAACTATTTGTATACAAAGAAGACTTCTCTTCTTAATCAAGAAATGATGCACTGAAACGTACACCAGATCGAAGAAACATGGATATAAAGTAATCCATGCCCAGGTGAACATCACCCAGTTGGAGGAACAGTCGTCCTTTTGGCGACGTGCTTTCCCCAATTTGAAGCGCGGGTTGCTATCTAAAGTAATAGCAAGCCATTTAGACATGTTTTAATCCTCCATTTTAACTTCTGCTCGAGCTTCATTTAAAGACCCGTGCCATTATTGAATGACATTTCTAAGTCCGTAAATGTTATCGATAAACAGAAGACATGCCTAGGTGAAACTATTTTTGGTCTTTTCTAATTTTTTTAATTTTTATGGTTTTTCTGATTTTACGATTCTCTATTTACAATTAGCCAGATTTCTATATAACTATTTACAAAATGGTATAAGATATGAAAAAGAATGTAAGAAGCAAAATATATACAAGGATACGAACCGAAAACCATTACTCCTCAGCATCCTGAATCTTTTCCGCTTCCATCATTTAACTTGCTAAAGAGTAACGTGAGCACATTTAATCAGGGATAGATTCAGGCTTTTCACTCTCCCCTAATTAGTGCTCTCCCCCAATTTGACAACCTTTCTGATGAACACCCATAATAGAAGAAAGAATTTGGATGAACGCCCATAATATGAAGAAGTCTTTTGATAACCGAATGCATGCCGTCTTTAGTCTTCTAACACATAGCGGAGAATGTAGAGAAGACTGTAGACTCGACCTTCTTCAAGATTGCCCAATATGGAGGAACAGAATACCAACCGCCTTCATCTCACCAAATGCCTTCCAGTAACCTTACATATAACCCATCAACCCGCAGTATACACATGAGATGATAACACCCAACCGAGAATGAAGAATAGACTGACGACTCGACCTTCTTCAGTCTTTAGTATAACACCAAAGTAACAAGTTGAACCACTGATCATCTATAGAATGTATCCATATTTGGATATTAAGCCCTGATCACGTGAACCTGTTGTGCGTCCTTGATGTACACATTCTCTCTCCCCTGATGGTTACGATTAATCATACCATGACGTAACATTGAAACGTTAATACCAAGGTGACAAGTTGCACCACTGATCATCTCTGCGGCTTTTCAACACCGGGATACACGATTAAGCTCGATCACGTGAACCTTTTGTGCGTCCTTGGTGTACACATTTCTCTCCCCCATGATGGTTACGATTAATCGGAATCATCATCATGATGTGTACATGTGGCCTAATGAAGTGTACATGAAGCATTGACTAGAAACCCATTGTTGCTGATTGTACCAGCCCGTGAGAAGATGTCGATTAGCATTCCATGACCATGTTCTTCAACACCTTGATAGACGGAGGAAGATGTAGTGTTGGAGAAACATGGTTTGCACGACTCCTGAACTGACGTATTCAGGAGTCGTATGACCATTCTTCAATCATCAACCAACATGTAGATTAATATTCACCCTTTCCCCCCCTCAAAAATTGCATATGCCTGCCAACTGCAATTTTTGATGATTGAACTAGTGAATATGAATACCATCAACGGTAAGAATCTCCACTTGACGGTTCTTGAAGACTGACATGTTGTTTATTCACCCTTTCCCCCCCTCAAAAATTGCATATGCCTGTCAACTGCAATTTTTGGTTAAATATGTGAATAAAGGTATACTCCAATATGCGCCGATCCACTTGAAGATTGAATAAGCACGGAAAGAGCATGAATCTTGTTGATGAGAATGGCCATAAATAAGAAGATTTCTCTTCTTCCAAAGATAAAGCGCACTGAAGCGTACACCTTTCTTTTCTTTGAGGAACGAGGCCTGAACTGAGGTATTCAGACGTCATTATGTTGAAGAGCGAGGCCTGTACTGACATGTACAGACGTCATAATGATGAAGAGCGAGGCCTGCACTGATGTATGCAGACGTCATAATGTTGAAGAACGAGGCCTGCACTGACTTGTACAGACGTCATAATCTCTCTCTCTCTCTTTACTTCATCTCTCATCTAACTCGTTACCATCCCCATTATCATTATGTCGGCTTGATGTCATGACCACTGATGGAGAAAAACCCAATATGATGAACTTGAGACTGAAGTAACATAACCCGAACTTGTGACTTAAACTTGCACTAATGTGTGACAAAGAGCGGTGTAGAGACTTCGTACAACATTGAATCCCTAAGTACTCTATACTCTTCAACCAACCAACCATCAAGTATAAGACGTACATCACCTTTTGGATATCCACAACTTCGTGTGACACTGAGCACTACAACGTGACTCCTTAAAGTGATAGTTATTTTGTAATAGAGAGAAAAGAAAAAATAACTAGATATCCAAGTCCTCGTCATTGTAAATGTTGAAAGCTCGAACAAGGATCTCGAAGAATCTTCATCCAACCTCCCGATATCTTCAGATACTAAGTGCACGCACTCATGAAATTTCACTTCAGCCTCAAATAAATAATACTGAACAAACGCCGTAGTCACATCTTGTCGATTAATTGCCCCGATCCAGCCATTTGTGATGTTATAGCTGAACTTTGATAATGGTTTTAACCCGATCATGGTCAAGAGTGCATAGTCCATCATCACGGGATTTTACAAATCTATGATTTAAACCGAGAAATAAGTTCTTTCGTGAGATTTTACAAAACCAAGAAGAAACTGTGAGACAGGAACATATTGAATGTGGCATGACTGATTTGATTTTGGTGATCATCAGTTTGGGATAAGAATATCCCGTAAGAATTACCGAGCACATCACAACTTTTAAAACCTTCGTCCAACTAACCAACCTCGAACACAAACAACTAATTGTGACCACTTGATGAAGGAAACCCGATATACCAATCTTGCAAATGAAGTAGAATTACTCAAATTTGTTACCTAAGCTTGCATTGTTGTTGGAAGAACGGTGTTAAGCCTCTAAGTGCTTAATGTTATCCTGACAAAGTATGAGACTTTCACCACCTCTTGCGATTATCCACAACGTCTTCTACGTGTGACACTGAGTACTACAATGTATCTCCTTTAAGTGATAGTTTACCAGGTCTTCAACCATCCACCCCGACTTCTGGAAACTAGATAACCCAAGACTTCAACTTTCATCTTACGCACGAGCAAGTTATCATTGAAATCATGCATCCAACCATCCCCGAATTCAAGATAAAATAGGTAGACTCTTTCGTGAAATCCAACTTCACCCTCAAGCAAGGAATATCAAATTAACTTCGTAATCAATTTGTGCGGTTGAATAGTCAAAGAGAGAAGAAACAAGTGCTAATTATTAGCAGTTCCCAAGACTCATAGTCAGTCCTATCAAACATAGCTGTCTGACCCAGCTACTTGGATGATATCAGATGCAGTGCATGGAATAGATGTCGTACTGTGTACAGGATTTTACAGTTCTTTGAGATTTATTCAAGAAATAAATTCAAGAACGAACTGCACAACAGTAAGTATCAGACTGCTGAAATCTTAAGCAAGTCGCTAAGCCCCAAACCGCTGAAAGCTAAACCACTGAAGCTGGAACCGCTAATATTCAAACCTCTGGAGACTGAACCCCTGAATCCTGAATCGCTACGATCTGACCCGCTGAAACCGAAACTGCTAGTATATAAACCGCTGGAGACTGAACCAATACGATCTGACCCGCTGTAACCGGAACCGCTAAAATTCACATCGCTGGAGACGGAACCGCTAGGAAACTCGCGCTAATTCTCCCCCTCAAAAAGGGCATGAAATGACCTTTTTTCCAAAATTGAAAGTTCGTGATGGTTGTGAATTTGTCAGGCACAATACATGGAAATAAACAAATAAGATTACTGCAACGACGATGGAGATTAAGACACTCTTGTAGTAACCCCTTGCTTGTCTCCTCATCAACAGCTTAGTAGATTAACAAAGTCACTAAAGCTCTTAATATGCCAAAGCCGCTTGATGAAATGTGTTTATCTTAAGAGTGAATAAAAGGTTAAGACACGTCTCTAAACAATCCTCCTCGTCTTTAAGTCTGACCACCTCTTGAGAAGATCTTGAACTACAATCCCATTAGAAGCTTGAGAGAGAACAATCACTTGATGAAGCTTGATAAAGAACAAGTTCGCGACTTATACTTGCACTAAATTTGTGATTTAGGACCTATATTGAGCACAGCAACGTAACTCCTTTAAATATAGGTAGTGATATATACCCAACCTCCCATCCTTTATTGTATATATCCACTTCTTGAACATCCAAGTCTAATCACCTTAAATACGCACGAGCAAGGGTCATCAAACATCTTGCATCCATCCACCCCCATATGTTTGTGACACTAAGTACACTAACCCGTGAGTTAACAAACCAATCAAATCACCATGATTTCCCAATTCCTGCCGATCTTGAAGCACACACTTATCCCAGAAAAATAGTCAAACCCCGTAAGTTTTATTTTGTTTAAATCCAAGTCTTGCCTACTTGTCCAAAATTAATTTCACGGGATTTTACAGCTCTTGAGATTTAAACCAAGAAATCGAATCTTTCGCGGGATTTTCTAAAACCTACAAGAGAAACCGTGAAATCAACCATAATACCCAAGAGTGAAGTTCAATACTAATCTTCACAATTCAAGACAAAGAAGAAAAATCTTAACATGATCAAATTGCAACAAGTCAAGTCACAATTTGTCAAATCGCAATAAGTCTAGTCGCAATTAACCAAATCGCAATAAGTCAAATCGCAAGTGTCAACTCACAACGACAAATCGCAACAGGTCAAATTGCAGTCAGTAAAATCGCAATAAATCAAATAGAAACTTGTCAATTTGCAATTAATCAAATCGCAATTTGTCAACTATAACTTAAATCGCAAATAACAAATTGCAGGCTCACTCAAGTGGTAGGCTCAATAGGACACAGCTGCCAAATCCACACCTCTGAAACTACGTTGATATTCATAAACCCAAATACGAGCCGAGACATGTGTATACTCGTGAAGTTTTAAAACAACCAAAGTGCCACTCATCTTGCACAATATTGTACCAAAAATTAATTCAATGTATTGAAAATACATTTGAATAATTCCATTTCAACTTAGTCAAAATTAAGTTTAAACAACTTAACTTATTTTCTCATACCATTCGCTGCAATCCAAGCACATTGGATGTTGATTCAATACACCAGCCCAATCGTCAAATAAACCAAACTCGGCCCATACGTTTACACATCTCAAGCCCATGAAGAGATAAAACCAATTAAGCCACCTTAATATGCAACCCTAATCTCACGGGTATTTAACACCCCCTTAACACATCAACACAACCCTAATCACACTTAATAATCCGCATCCCTGCAACTCTCCTCAAACTCAGTCACAAACAACATCTCAAACCCAGTCAACCATTCTTCTGATCTATCATAATTGAAACGATTGACACAAACAAAAAAATAATCAGACCCCATATAATATATTTCATGCTTGATTCCCACTCGAAAGTCTTCAAAGAAAAACGGCTTCAAGTTCTCTATTTGGGATCTCGAGTAGGTTTATTTATTGTTTGTTTAGATTGTGTCTCGTTTGAACGAACCAAGGATAAAGAGGAATAGCAAGCTTGTTATTTCTCATATCCTTTTAGTTTCGGATAGAAAAAGAAGCAATGCTTCAATAACGATTGATGATGGTATATCTTTTCGTGTGTTTGACCTTAAAAGAGTTTTGATGTTTCTTTCAATTAACATGAGAAAGGATGAAACTGAGATCGGCATATTACATTTACGTATTTGATTTATGAAGATGAGGGTTTTGTAGTTGTTAATAAGTGTTTGAAGTTTGTTGTTAGATTGGATATTAGGTTGGATATGGGTTGAGGTCTCATCTTTATCTTCATTCTGTTTGAATGTTAGTAATTGACTGATGGTTGATTAAGGCTGAGGTTACCGTGAGTCAGTGGTATTTGGTCAACGGTCAACTGGTATAGCCATACAGCTAAAAAGTCAAACCGGCAAAAAGTCTAAACCGCCACAGTCGCTAAACAGCTGAAGGTTAAACCGCCAAAAAGTTAAACCGCCGAAAGTCAATAAACCGCTGCAGTCAACAACCCGCTGCAGTCAACAAACCGCTACAGGTAACCGACAAAACAGTCACTTTCAGTCAATTTGTCTTTTTCCGCCAGTCCATAAACCGCCAGTCAATAAACCGCGAGTCAACAAACCGCTGCAGTCAATAAACCGCTAATAGCAAACCGCCAAAAAGTCAAACCGTCAAAAAGTCAAACCGCCAGGACTAGTCAAACCGCTGTTGACTGGTCAACCCGCTACAGGAACACAACAAGACTGTCACTTTCATTCAGTTTGTCTTTTTCCCGTTTTGGTTATAAGCCAAACCGCCAGTCTAACACTTTTGTCACTTATACCAGTTTTTGTTTCAATAACAACTAGCTATCAACAATAAGCAAGCCGCTGTCAAGAAATTTGTAAACATCTACCAAGAACAACCATTACAACTCAACCGCTACCAAGAATGAGCACCTGATAATCAACCCGCAGTCAAGAATGCGGAAAACAATCTTTGTTGGAACTCAGTTTTGACCACAATTAATATTGACAGAAACATTGAGATAACGGTTTGAACACATAAGAAAAAAAAATGATCAAAAAAATCAGTTAGAACACTAGACACAAAACTGCTAAAGCCCAAAAATTAAATCACAAAACGAGTAAACATGACATAAAGTTGTTAAAGCCCATGAGCAATTAAAGCCCAACAACACAATAAGACATGTACACATTCGAACAACAAAGAAATTATGGACAGCAAGCTTAACTGATGTTCGAACCAAAATAATGAGAATAAAGAATGGAAAACCGCGAATCCACATCCAAGCATACACAATCAATAGAACCTAACCTGGCTCTGATACCAATTGTAAGACATAAACATCTTGATTGTGAGCTTGATTCGGGTGGCCTTGATTCATGGAAGATAAGATCCATGTTGAGTTAGATGAAGATGAACTAGAGAGAGAGAGTGGGTAACTCAAAAATCAGGAAAATTAGATTAAGTGAAATGTGAGTTCCAACCCTTCCCAAGTGTGGGAAGGGCTTATATATAGTACCTAATATTTTGCCCCTAGTGGGCTGTGGAGTGAGCTGACAGTGGGGAAAGCCCCGACCCACTCCACAAATATATATTTAACTAAACTAATACTAATATTACTAATAATACTAATATAATATAAATAAGCCTACGAGTTATGTAGATGCTAAATAGATGCTCGGGGTGACCGAGCCTTCATCTGAATATTTATATTCCTAACAAATTGTAACAACATCACCACTAAATTAATATTCTAAATATTATTTCATTCTTAAACTTTTATCAATATTTGTTTATAACCTATAAACTATTTTTTCTTGATAACTACAAATTGAACTCATAAATGTCGCATCAAAAGTCACCTCAGAACCACAAGTCCGCAAGTATAATTATTTGCTGCTATACACCGTCGTTTTGTGCTAGTATTCATCTAATAATTATTAAAAACATTTAACATATGAAAGTTTCATTAGTATTAATTTAAATCAGTTTAAAAAAAAAAAAAAAAAAGTTCGAACAAGGGTCTCTAGGATCATAACTCAACTCCAACCATTGGGCCGATATACACTTTGCTTAATTTTATCAGTTTTTAGTATTATATATTGACTTGTAAAATTTAATATATTCACTTACGGATGAGCATGGGTCTGGAACCGGAACCGGTAGAAACTCGAACTGGAACCGGAACCGGTAGAATCGAGAACCGAATTTTGTGAAAAGTAGGAACCGAGAACCGAACCGAATATAGTTTTTTGTTCTACCCGGATACGAACCGCATTTCTAAAGAAAAAAATAACTTAATGCACTAATGAATTAAGCCAATAAAAAACACAAAAATTGAATTTTTTAAGCACTTGCAACCATTTACGTTTAAACCAATAACAATTCACAACTAAAGCCTAAACTCAAATAAAAGATCATTATATAGTTTCACTTGTTTACATTTTTAACAGAACAATAATGCATAACTATCCGGAAAATAAAATAAAATAACTTAAAACTTTTCATAGTTTGTTTCTCTTTGTCTCTTCCGGTTAATTTCTTTAATTGTTCTTTCATATCCTTTACATTCTCATCGTCTTTAATAAGATCTTCAACATCATCCTAATTAATTTGAGTTATCGACTTTCTCACCCAATCTTGGGTACAAATCAAAGCTTTTACAATCGACGTCGACAAGCGAGTTCTATAAGGGTCTAGTACATGTCTACCCGTACTAAACGCCGCTTCGGATGCTACGGTTGATGATAGTTTTTTATGTGAGCTTTGAATGTTGAATGATCTTGGAATGTTATTAGGTTTAGATAAATTATTGATTTCTAGATGTTTAAATGAATTAAAGATTAAAGTTTAGAGTGTTTGACTTGATTTTTCTGAAAGTAGGCTAGTAGGTTTTTTATGGCATTGGTACGTATGATTTGAGACTTTGAGTATGAGAAGTAAAAAAAATTACATGTTTTTATATATTATTGGGTATTTGGTTCCGGAACTGAGAAATGGTAGAACCGAAAAATCTCAAAATCAAGAACCGGAATTGGAACCTTCGATTCTGGTTCCAGTTCGGTTCTTCTTGGTTCCTGTCCAGTTCTTTGGTTCTTTTGCTCATCCTTATATTCGCTTAGTTTGTTAATCGAGACTAAGGGGTGTTTGATAGCCTTTGAATTGGACCATTAAGACCATTCCCAACGGTCCACGTTAAACCCACGTTAAGGGCCTCCAAGGGTGTGTTAAGGCCAAGTTAAGCTGCGTTAACTATTGTGAAGTACCTGCGTTAACGCAGCGTTAAAGGACACGTTAAACCCTTAACACTGCGTTAAGGGTGTATTGTGTAAAAAAAAAAAGAAAAAAAATTTCACAATTGCCCCCTCAACGTCTCCTTTTCTAGCCGTTAGTTTCTAAAAAAAATTACACTTTAGGCCCCTGCGTTATAACCATTAGTTTTAAAACGGCTATATGTAAAATAAAAAAAAATAAAAAAAAAATTCAAAATCATTTTCACTCTCCTGTAAATACCCATTTAACACCACATTTTTTTTTACACTTCCACAAATCAATATACTTTCATCTTCAACCTTTCACAAAAAAAAAAAAAAAAAAAAGAAAAAAAAAAGAAAAGAAAGTTCGGCTTCAACCTAAACGACGACTGCGAGGATACCTTCTTTAATCTCTTAAACACCGGGTGGAATAACCCAAACGCCGAGTCATCTTCAAACTCAAACGCCGGGTCATCTTCAAACCCGGACCCACTTGGTATGTCGAGCCAACAAGTTTACGAACAACATCAAGCAATGCTATTTTACGAACAACAACAACAAGCGAACCTAAACACCAATTTCTCCAATCTCCAATTCACCCAACATTCACAACAATCTCAAACCGCAACCCATGATGTTCCCGATACTCCAACATCTCCTCCAAAGAAAAACAAGTCCTCGCGTGTCAAACGAAAGGCTAGAAAACCAAAAAACACCGAACCTTTGGAGGATGATAATGAAGAAAACACCAACATCATCAAACGTTGGAACCCACAAGAGGAAAAATTACTTGCGTCGTGTTATGTTGCCGCGATGGAGGATTCAGAAGTAGGTCGAAACCAAAGCAAGGATACATTTTTGGCAACGGGAGCAACATGAGTTTAATAGACTCAATTATCAAAAGAGAAACAAGGATATGATCCAAAATAAATGGAAAACGTTGAACCGTGATTGCTCAAAGTTCAACGCCTACTACAAACGTTCCCAACGCCAAGAAAAAAGTGAGGAAAGTGAATTGGATATCCTGAAACGTGCCAGACAAATGTATCGGGACGAGCACAGAGCCGCTCCTTTTAGCAACGAGGAGGCTTGGGAGGTTTTACGGGGTCATATGAAATGGGACGTGCCGGAAGGAATTGATTTAACCGGCGATGTCCCAAGCGAAACAAATGAGGAGTTGTTTGATCGTGATGAACAACCAAGGCCAATGGGAAGGCGTGCTGCAAAGAAAGCTCGATCTGAGAGCACGGGAGGAACGAGCACGCGAGCGAGTACCGGAGGAACGACCTCGTCTAGGCAATTCGTGGAGTATATGACATCCGAGTATCGTTCGAAAAGGGAAGCGGCCGAAGCGGCCGAAGCCGCGTATCGGGCAACCCAACAAAAAGAGGAGACGTTAACAAGGTTAGAGGAAATGAAATTTTTGATGGTTGATACTGACGGGAATGATCCAGACGTGGTGTATTGGATCAACGAAGAAAAAGCTCGAATCAAGAAAAAATACAACCTCCAACGTCCTCAGTAGATTTAGGATTGTGTTTATTTTTATGTTGTAGTTATTTATTTATTTATTTATTTATTTTTTATTTCCTTGTTATTATTATTTTTATTTTTAATTTCGTTGTAATTTTTTTTAATTAAGTATGTAATGTTATGTTTTTTAATGAATGTTATGTTTTTAAAAAATGAAGTATTACTATAAGTTTAGGGGTTGAATTTGAAAATATTTGATATAAAGGTGAGTTAAGGTGTGTTAAAGCTGAGTTATTGTTTGGTGTGTTAAAGCTGAGTTAAAGGTGAGAGTGTTAAAGCTGACGTGACAGTGTGTTAAAGGTTAAAGCTGAGTTAACCGTTGGGAGTGGTCTAAGAAGAGAATATATGAATCGGTAAGAATACATATTGTTTGATGAAAATAAAAATGGCGCTGAACCAATTAGAGAGCTTCTGGATCGTGAAGGGCCAAATGAATGCAAAATCATTCAGTGCCCCACCTCTACCTATTTTATTCTCTCCTTTTTCATATTTTAATCATTTATTACCTTTTTTTATATAATTTACTCATAGAAAACAAACTTGTACTTCATCAGTTCACATGATGCCCTATTTAATTCGCTGCTTTTTTATATTTTAATCATTTATTACCTTTTTTTTATATAATTTACTCGAAGAAAAAAAAACTTGTACTTCACAAGTTCACATGATGCCAAGTAGGGGTGGCAATTCGGGTCGGGTTCGGGTTCACGGGTTCGGGTTATCGGGTTCGCGGGTCAGAAACCTTCAACCCGAACCTGACCCGTTTAATAAACGGGTCAATCAGGTCGACCCAAAACCGACCTGAAACCTATTTAGTCTCAACCCTAACCTGCTAATTTTCGGGTCGGTCTCAGGTCGGGTTTCGGGTTAGCGGGTTAATTCGGGTTAACGGGTTCGGGTTAGTGGGTTCGCGGGTCAGAAACCTTCAACCCGAACCTGACCCGTTTAATAAACGGGTCAATCAGGTCGACCCAAAACCGACCTGAAACCTATTTTGTCTCAACCCTAACCTGCTAATTTTCGTGTCGGTCTCAGGTCGGGTTTCGGGTCGTGTCGGAAATTGCCACCCCTAATGCCAAGCATATATTAGAAAGTTTATTTTTAAGAGCTTTAACATTATAAACTTACGTAGTATTATTTTTAACTTGATAGAACGTAATGCATATTTATATAATTTCATAAAACACTTTTTTTTACATAACAATTAAACGATTGACGTTTTATTAATATAGGTTACTTATCAACGAGTTACTTTCAATTTACGCTAAGTGAGTGGAGGTTGAAATGGTAATTTTAATCATTTAGAGTATTGATTCAGAAGAATTTTCAAACGTTCATTTTTATTCAGGACGTTGCTCATTCAGAACCTTTGAATTATTCAGCACCTTTTATTCATTCAGTGCTAAATCATATCGATTTATCAAACATCCCCTAATGAGATAATAAGTTAGCGATAAGTCAGCTATTGTGCCCAAAATAAATTTTAAAGAATCAATTAAAGAATTTCGTTAGCCATAGTTTTCAAGTCTGAATTGCTCAAATGTGAAATAACTTTGATATCATATATAATCAAACAATGGCACCATTTTCATATAATTATATTCCACCCTTTATTTTCTACGGAGTATTTTACAAGCATCATCTCTATTTATTTTGACCGCGTATAGCAAACTCACAATCATATTTTTATTTGTATTTACCTCATAGAAAAAACGTTATAACAACACCCCACATAATTTAATTTTAACATAACCAAGACATAACAGAACTTCACTCTCCTTAGCTATTTACGACAGCACAATTCTTTCGAATTTCGCCGGCCGTGCCAGTTTTCACCCCGATTTGATTCATTTTCTCCATCGACAACGCGAACTCACTAAAGAAATTTTGGAGTGATCCTTGAAGGAGTTGGTTTATGTATGTTAATGTGTTTGAGTTTCTAGTTAAAGCTGAATCAGACTCGAACAAGCCCCTACGCTTTAGCAATAACGTGTAGTAGCTAAGATCAAAAGTCTTACGGCTCCCTGGATCCATTTCAACTATTGTTGTGTTGTCGTTTTGTGTCCTACATTTAGTTGATCTGAGAACGTCTGCATATTCACTATCGAGAGAGGGGTCTCGATCTCCCACGCCCGTGAAATTGTATAGACGGTTTGAAAATGATGGACAATGTGAAATTCCAATAGTGTGAGCACCTGAATTAATAACAATAAGAAATGTGCATAAGAAACTTCCACAAAATAGTTATCATGTACTAGTAATGGTTAATCTAATAACTTTAACGTGTACCAGAAAGCAAAACTAGATCCTTTAAATCAAGACTTTTGTTCGCAAACTTCTGTATGAGGATAGTAATGTTGTCGGTTGGAGCGGGGATTTGGGCTAATGCCTCGGAAGCATTTGATAATAGCCCGTCTCGTCGACCAGTTGGCACTTTCCAAGAAGGACCTCCCTTTAATACAAGAAACGGAAGACAAAAAAAGCACTTAGAAAATAATGTTCTTTACGCTTTTTTTATTTATGGGCCTCAATGTAAATTCTTACAGTGAGAACAATGGAGTCTCTTGCAGCAAGAGCAATAATATCAGCGCAAGAAACAACACCAGGACATTCTGCTTCAACTAAACTCTTTATTGCATCAATGAAACCAAACCCTCTCACGGTTCGGTTTGGGACCGCCACCTTTTCGGTTTGATTCCCTGAGCTTGAAGTGAAATTCAATAGGACTGATCCATCACAACCCTATTCCAAACAACATACAATAAATTTAGTAAGGGTAAAATTGTTATTCTACATTAAATAGGTAAAATAGTCACTTTCCATGTTATAAGGTTTTTAGACCATGTTCATTTTGTTTTCTCTATGCTACAGTCTTATAAGGCAAGAAAATTAGAATAAAATTAAACTACAATTTACCCTGACAAAACAGTCATGGAAGTGCATTCTGATAAGAGTCGCGGCAAGCGAAGGAGCATTTGGGATATGCTGGTTCACAAAATCTTGTACAATTTTTTCGGCTTTTGGGCATGAACTTGAATAAAAGCCCATCTGCAAATCACCTTGAACCGATCCAAGAATAGATAAAACTCCCACAACCATTAGCCCGAATGACCAAAACCCTTTCATTTTTGTATGTGTTCTTGCCGTACGTCTATCCCGCTTGTGGTCCAAATATATAGATAGAGCAACAAGTAACACCTGGATTAAAGCACATAAACTATCAGAATATATAATTAATCAAATCTTAAAACTTTATAAAAGTTGAGATTAGTTATGCATGTGATTCATAGTATATAGTATTATTAAGCAGGTTTAGTAAACGTTAATGGGTCAATTCAATGAACTAACCTCAGCTAATATTCATGCATGGTGACAAGAGACAAAAACACAAGAAAACATACACAACTGCTGATGAAATAAAGAGAGTTTACGATGAAAGTTGGTAATGGTAACGATGTTGGGTTTGAAATAAAGAGAGTTTAGGAGATATGCCTACGTATATTATCTTATTAAAAAATTATTTGTTTGCAAGCTGGAAAAAAAGATAAAGGCGAAGAATATATTAACAGGCAAAAAGTTGAGGTAGTCCATTTTTGTAATTTTCTATGTAAATATGTACCATTAAGTGTTTAGTGCATGAAATGTTATGGATATATATATATATTTTTTGTGAAAGGAGAAATATTATTAATCACAAAAAGAAAACAAGACTCTTGTAAACTCACATGGACATGTCCCATGTTTTTACCCAGAGCTTGTTACAAATAAACTTGACCAAAACAAGCATTCTATATCCTAATTCTATACAAAATACTGAATCAACTATGACCTGCACTAGAATTCACAACATACTAAACAACCACATTACTCTATTCTACTCTTGGCTCTTTTAATCTGCACATTCCATAGCCTCTCAACATCTTTAGCAGACTCAGTATCTTTAACCACAAAATTCATCAATCTCCATTTAATGCAATCCATAGTACTCTTCACTAAAGCATCCACATTTCTTTCACAGTTTTGAAATAACCTTGTGTTCCTCTCTTGCCATACAAAATATACAGCTGCACCAAGTACCAATCTTCTAATAATACTCCATATATTTCTGTTGGCTTTTAAAGATGAGAACTCTTCAATAATGTTTTCCCATTTGTCTGAAAACTGTTTGTCCAGAAGTTTCTGCATTTCTTTCCACACTTGATTAGTAAAAGGGCACAAGAAGAACAAGTGTTCATGGGAATCCAGACACTGTTTGCAGAAGACACATTTCATATCACCATTGGGATTCCATACAGCAATTCTATCATGTGTCATCAGTCTACCCTTAATTGCCATCCAAAGGATAAAAGAGTGCTTAGGAATACTCTGTGAGAACCAAACCAAATCATTCCATATCACTTTGTTCCCATAACAACATAAATACTTCCATACCACTTTGATTGCAAACTTTGTTCTTTGACCATTATTTGTAATCCATTCCACTTTATCCCTAGTGTCATTAAGTAGAGTAGGAATTTGAATGTTTCTGAGTTTTGGGAATTTGTTGAACCAATCATCAGGCCAACTCCATGCTCCATTGTTGATTATCTTATCCACTGTGCAATCACCATTAAATCTTGCATTGTACATTTCCCTGGCAGAAATGAAATCACTCAAAGGACTCTCATTACACCATCTATCATGCCATGCAGAAATTGACTTGCCATTACCAATCTTGTAACCAACATGCATTCTAATCTGTTCCCTCAACTTTAGAATATTATTCCATCCAATACTGTTCTTCTTATCAATTGACACTTCCCATATACTTCTTCCTTTCAGTTTCTCTACACTTATCCATTTAACCCACAATGTATCCTTTTTTGCAGCAACATTCCAGAGGTGTTTCATAATCAAAACTTCATTCCATATCTGCAAATTTTTTATTCCTAAGCCACCCTGATCTTTTGGTTTACAAATGATTTCCCATGATACTTTAGCTTTACCTTTAGCTAATTCCCCTTGACACCACAGAAATCCTTTTAGCAATTTATTAATCTCTCTAATCACAGCTTTAGGAATAATGAATACAGATGCCCAGTATACTTGCATAGAAGACAGTATTGATGCAATTAATTGAAGTCTACCTGCATAGGTCAAGTTTCTGTTTCTCCAATCTTGAACTCTATTTCTGACTCTATCAATCAAAGGTTTGCAATCCTTAACTCCCAGCTTTTTAGTAATCAAAGGAACCCCTAGATCAGGGGAGGACCATGGATTTTGAAGAAGTACATCCCCTTCTAATGGGAATCGTCCTTTGAGTGATTTCATTTCTGCCAGGGATATTAAGTTTCCATAAGGACCATGGATATTTTTATTTTTTGGCAAACTTAAATGTCACTTTAAGAATTGGGAGAACTGCGACGAAGGTATTGGCGAAGACACGATGTTCTCGTCAAAAGTCACTAAATGACAAAATAGCTTGGTCTAGACATTGACTTTGTCATAAAAACAATAACTTTTGACCGAAAGCATTGGCGAGGACATGTCCTCGATAAAAGGTGGACTTTCGTTGACTGCTTTTGACATTTTGGCATAGTTTATTCATTTCCCTCTCATTTCCGCCAATCTTTCGACAAGGACATGTCCTCGCCAAAGGTTTGACCACTTAATTGTACGTTTAATTAACAGCTTAGTTAGTAATTAAATGAAGCGAAAATTTCAGAAATCGAAGGTTTGAAATCCTTGTCACCAAAAAGGACACTTTAAGAAGGATTACGAAACACTACAACACCCAAAACCCTTTGCTCGCCCACTTCCTTGTTGCATCATTTTCCGATTTTGTTATTGAGAATCAATGAAAAGTTGACAAATGGCAGAGCGCACACAAACTTTTTGCTTGCTTGCTTGCTTGCTTGTGCGCACCATTTTTCAAATTTTATTATTGAGATTAAATTAGAAGTTGACTTGTGTGCACCATTTCTTATATTTTGCTCGCCCCTCCTTTCCAAGCACGCATTTATTATTGAAATTAAATAAGAAGATTTGCGCGCACACTTTTTATTTACATTTATTATTGAGTATTATTAATAATTGCTTGCACAATTTCACATAATAAAGTATCACGTGAATGGCTACCCCGTCACAAGTTACTTTCTGTCTTTCTCCCTCAATCACTTTCTCACCTTTCAGTTACCAACTTCTAGTCCATTTTTTTCGATGAACAAAATAACCTAAAACATTCGAAACTAAGGATCACTCTGTTTGTTGGTCACTGAGATTGTCGAGGGCACTCGGACTATTTGCCTGTGGGCACTTGTCCTTTTACAAGGTTTTCGCTCACACTCTTTTTTGCTACCACCCTTAAATTTACAAGGTTTTTGCTCCCACTCTTAAAATCATCCAAATCCAAGCA
Source organism: Artemisia tridentata subsp. tridentata (assembly GCA_021014915.2). NCBI lineage: Eukaryota > Viridiplantae > Streptophyta > Magnoliopsida > Asterales > Asteraceae > Artemisia > Artemisia tridentata. The sequence goes on along the minus strand of CP139501.1, from coordinate 240,504,009 downwards.
TACACGTGGCAGTGCGCGCAGAGGTTGCTTGCACTCGTTTTTGCTCGCACTCTTAAAATCGAACAAAAGCTGAGTGGCAGTGAGGGCATAGGGCTTTTGTGCGCGCAGATCCTTTTGCGCGCGGTGTAGATTTTGGTAATGTGAGATATTAGTGTCGGTTTTGGTAATTTGAGTGGGAGAGTCTAGAGTTTGGTAAAAAAAATTAATAAAACTGGTGACATGGCTTTACTTTTGGCGAGGACATTTTCTCGCCAAAAAGGTTGACCAAAATGTTGACCACTTTAAACTAAAAAGTTGTGTTAATTATGTTAAATTTAATATAAATTTAAGTGGCAATTGCATATATACCCACTAAAACTTGCATATTTGCATATATATCCAAAACAAGCTTAATTTACATTTTACATCATGCATTGAAAACTTGTATTTTGGGGAAATATGCAAGTATTTGAGTTTTAATGAAACGTTGGGTGTTGAAGATATAAACTAAATATAGTATATTGTAAAGTTTAGGGTATATTATGTATAAGTGTCAAAGTTAGGAAGTTAGATAAACCGTTATATTGAAACGGTATGTTGATAAGATGTGTTTGTTAGAAGTATCGGTTCACAAGCTTATAAATAGGGGAACCGAAGAAACATAGTATCCTGTAATCATATATGCAATTTCGAAATAAAGATCATAGTGTTTATATAATAAAGTTTGTGTTATTGCTTGTGAATTACCAACAGTGGTATCAGAGCGGTTTATTCGATTCGGGGAGAGGAAGAAAGATCGATCAGAAGATCACTGGGTAGAAGAAATTGACTGGGCTGTAATTGGAGATAGAAAGGGTTTTTGATTCGGGGTTGTTTTTGCTCGGATCTAAGAACACCGATCCGAAATCGATTACAAATCAGGGAAAGAGATATACCTGTTTTTGGGCTGTTTGTAATTGAAAGAAACAAGGATTGTTGGACAGCAATCGGAAGAAGAAGGCAAAAGAAAAAAAACGAAGAAGAAGGGAAAGAGATATACCTTGTTTTTTGGGAAGAAGAAGACTAACAGATACGTAGTATATCTTTCTTACTTTTCTTTTAATTTGTTTTTTTTTTGGGTTTGCAATAGAAAACGTAGCAGTCTATTTGTTCAAGGAAGAAAGTCAAAAGACTTTTTGTTTTTAAATATTACTGTAAAAGAAGACTAAACATTTTTGGTAATATTCTAGTAATTTTGAGAAAAAGATAAAAACTCAAAGATTTATCAAGTGATATAAAACTAATTGTGAAAAAGTAAATCACCGGTTTTGGTGATTATAAAAGAAGGGACTTTTTGTTGTTCTTAGTAGAAAAAAAGAATCAAATTTTGTATAATTTTCTGTCAAGTGGATATACTTTAGAAAAACGAAAAATACAAAACAAGGGAAATTTTGATTCTTAAGGAAGAAGATTATTGGTTTTAGAAGATTGGGTTAGGGTAATTTAAGATCTACAGCGGATTAGCGGGATTGATAATCAATAGCGGGGTAGCGGGTTAGATTGTCAACAGCGGAATAGCGGGATTGATCAAGATCAGCAGCGGAGAAGCGGGTTTGATTGTCAATAGTGGTGAAGCGGACATAGTTGTCATTAGCAGGAGGCGGACGTGACAATTTGCTAGACGGATTTGACTTTCAACAGCGAGGCGGGTTTGATCACATAAACAGAAATCAAGATTGGGAAAGGAATGAAGAAAAAGAAAATGGCAGGCGATGGATCCAAGAAAAACGAACTTACGAAGGATGGTGGAACATCGATGACGTTCCAATGCCCGGTTCTCAATTCAACGAATTACACGATTTGGGCAGTAAAGATTAAAGCACTATTTAATGTCCATGGAATCTGGGAAGCAGTTGAACCAACAACGAATGCTGAAGTTGATCAAAAGAAAAACAACATGGCAATTGCAATGTTATACCAAGCGATTCCAGAAAATATGGTTTTGCAAATTGCAAGCCTTACTTCGGCAGAAGAAATTTGGGAACCATTAAAGGTTCGACACGTGGGAATTGAAAGGGTTAAGGAAGCACGCGTTCAGACACTCGATTCAGAGTTTTAATCTTTAAAAATGGGTGCAAATGAACCACTCGATGTCTATGCGGGAAAAATTAGTGAGATTGCTTCACAAGCAAGCAGTCTTGGACATACTTTGGATGAAAAGAGACAAGTTCGAAAACTTCTAGGGTCGGTGCCAGAAAAGTTTATTCAAATAGTAGCGGCAATTGAACAATTTGCAGATTTGAATAAAATGACGTTCCAAGAAGCCGTAGGGAGACTAAAGGCTTTCGAAGAACGCACAAAGAAGCATACTACGGAGGAAGACATGACTAGTAAACTTTTATTTACCAAGGAAGACACTAAGTAGAAGGGTAAACACCATAAATGTGAGCATTGCGGTCGTGGAAATGCAAGCCAAAAAGACTTTGAACGTGGCCAAGGACGAGGTCGGGGGTTCGGGAGAAGTCAAGGCGATGGACGACCAAAACGGGACAAGAGCAACGTGAAGTGTTTTAAATGCAATGAACTTGGGCATTTTAGCAATGAATGTCCAAAATGGAAAAATGAAAAGGATGAGGCAAATCTTATTCAGTACGAGGATGACGAGCCAATGTTATTATACACCAGTTGCAAAGATGAAGACGAAGACCACATTTAAACTATATTTAGTTTTAGGGGGAGTGTTGAAGATATAAACAAAATATAGTATATTTTAAAGTTTAGGGTATATTGTGTATAAGTGTCAAAGTTAGGAAGTTAGATAAACCGTTATATTGAAACGGTATGTTGATAAGATGTGTTTGTTAGAAGTATCGGTTCACAAGCTTATAAATAGGGGAACCGAAGAAACATAGTATCCTGTAATCATATATGCAATTTCGAAATAAAATTCATAGTGTTTATATTAGAAAGATTGTGTTATTGCTTGTGAATTACCAACAGTGGTATCAGAGCGGTTTATTCGATTCGGGGAGAGGAAGAAAGATCGATCAGAAGATCACTGGGTAGAAGAAATTGACTGGGCTGTAATTGGAGATAGAAAGGGTTTTTGATTCGGGGTTGTTTTTGCTCGGATCTAAGAACACCGATCCGAAATCGATTACAAATCAGGGAAAGAGATATACCTGTTTTTGGGCTGTTTGTAATTGAAAGAAACAAGGATTGTTGGACAGCAATCGGAAGAAGAAGGCAAAAGAAAAAAAACGAAGAAGAAGGGAAAGAGATATACCTTGTTTTTTGGGAAGAAGAAGACTAACAGATACGTAGTATATCTTTCTTACTTTTCTTTTAATTTGTTTTTTTTTTTGGGTTTGCAATAGAAAACGTAGCAGTCTATTTGTTCAAGGAAGAAAAGTCAAAAGACTTTTTGTTTTTAAATATTACTGTAAAAGAAGACTAAACATTTTTGGTAATATTCTAGTAATTTTGAGAAAAAGATAAAAACTCAAAGATTTATCAAGTGATATAAAACTAATTGTGAAAAAGTAAATCACCGGTTTTGGTGATTATAAAAGAAGGGACTTTTTGTTGTTCTTAGTAGAAAAAAAGAATCAAATTTTGTATAATTTTCTGTCAAGTGGATATACTTTAGAAAAACGAAAAATACAAAACAAGGGAAATTTTGATTCTTAAGGAAGAAGATTATTGGTTTTAGAAGATTGGGTTAGGGTAATTTAAGATCTACAGCGGATTAGCGGGATTGATAATCAATAGCGGGGTAGCGGGTTAGATTGTCAACAGCGGAATAGCGGGATTGATCAAGATCAACAGCGGAGAAGCGGGTTTGATTGTCAATAGTGGTGAAGCGGACATAGTTGTCATTAGCAGGAGGCGGACGTGACAATTTGCTAGACGGATTTGACTTTCAACAGCGAGGCGGGTTTGATCACATAAACAGAAATCAAGATTGGAAAAGGAATGAAGAAAAAGAAAATGGCAGGCGATGGATCCAAGAAAAACGAACTTACGAAGGATGGTGGAACATCGATGACGTTCCAATGCCCGGTTCTCAATTCAACGAATTACACGATTTGGGCAGTAAAGATTAAAGCACTATTTAATGTCCATGGAATCTGGGAAGCAGTTGAACCAACAACGAATGCTGAAGTTGATCAAAAGAAAAACAACATGGCAATTGCAATGTTATACCAAGCGATTCCAGAAAATATGGTTTTGCAAATTGCAAGCCTTACTTCGGCAGAAGAAATTTGGGAACCATTAAAGGTTCGACACGTGGGAATTGAAAGGGTTAAGGAAGCACGCGTTCAGACACTCGAGTCAGAGTTTTAATCTTTAAAAATGGGTGCAAATGAACCACTCGATGTCTATGCGGGAAAAATTAGTGAGATTGCTTCACAAGCAAGCAGTCTTGGACATACTTTGGATGAAAAGAGACAAGTTCGAAAACTTCTAGGGTCGGTGCCAGAAAAGTTTATTCAAATAGTAGCGGCAATTGAACAATTTGCAGATTTGAATAAAATGACGTTCCAAGAAGCCGTAGGGAGACTAAAGGCTTTCGAAGAACGCACAAAGAAGCATACTACGGAGGAAGACATGACTAGTAAACTTTTATTTACCAAGGAAGACACTAAGTAGAAGGGTAAACACCACAAATGTGAGCATTGCGGTCGTGGAAATGCAAGCCAAAAAGACTTTGGACGTGGCCAAGGACGAGGTCGGGGGTTCGGGAGAAGTCAAGGCGATGGACGACCAAAACGGGACAAGAGCAACGTGAAGTGTTTTAAATGCAATGAACTTGGGCATTTTAGCAATGAATGTCCAAAATGGAAAAATGAAAAGGATGAGGCAAATCTGATTCAGTACGAGGATGACGAGCCAATGTTATTATACACCAGTTGCAAAGATGAAGACGAAGACCTCATTTAAACTATATTTAGTTTAAGGGGGAGTGTTGAATATATAAACTAAATATAGTATATTGTAAAGTTTAGGGTATATTATGTATAAGTGTCAAAGTTAGGAAGTTAGATAAACCGTTATATTGAAACGGTATGTTGATAAGATGTGTTTGTTAGAAGTATCGGTTCACAAGCTTATAAATAGGGGAACCGAAGAAACATAGTATCCTGTAATCATATATGCAATTTCGAAATAAAGATCATAGTGTTTATATAATAAAGTTTGTGTTATTGCTTGTGAATTACCAACATAATGGGTATATATGCAATTCTCCCTAAATTAATTATAAACATTATTTAAGTTATAAAAACATATAAATTAAGATATATAGGAGAAAATTTATTTGCATTTTCTTTAAATATAAAAAGTAAGTGAGAATTTATTGATAAGAATCAAGCAAGTGATATGAACCAAAGAGGCCAACTAGTGCAGTGTGTATGCCAAATTAACATTGTCGTTGTTGATTTGGCATTATCAAATGAACTGCGGATTATTTTTCAAGAATCAAGAAAAAGAACATTATGCTTAATTTATTGCGAAATGACTATTTCTGTGTACAGAGTCGAACATGTACACAACAATGTAACGTGTTAGTCATCAGTTAATTTCAAACTTGCAACTAGTTGTTCAATAACTTGGCCAACACTGTCGTGTGTTAGATGATAGGTTAAGGCCCAAACCTAAAAGCTTATGATCTATTATGTTTAGGTAAGAGCCACCTACAAAATTTGCTATCCTATGGTCATAGGCTACTCGCCGGTGATCCGGAGGAATCCGAGTTATTTTCACTTTATTTTTTTTTTAGGATTTTTTTTATTCAATGCATAAACCATAAACCCTAGCCGTCAAAACACACAAAATATGCTGAGTTGTCTTCAATCAACCATATTTTTTTTCCTTCCTCATCAAATTGTTTTCATTGTTGAAGATCATTGTCGTTGGCAACAAAAGTTGACCACCAAATTCTCGTTCCCTCCTAAAGGTAAAGCAAGTCATGACGTTAAAAATAACAAACATTATCAAAAATGAAGGAAACCGCGAAGCAGTATACAATTATGTTGCCGAATACAAGTCCACCTCCGTGCAAACGATCAATAAAGAAGATGAGAAAAAGAAACGAAGAAGAGAAGAAGAAGATGATTTCACAATTTTATCCAGTTTGTACATCCGAGACCTCCCATTCAAACTGTAAGAAAGTGTTAGATGATAGGTTAAGACCTAAGCATAAAGACTTAGGGGCCATTAGGTTTAGGGTTATGTGAGTTATTCTATAAGTCATGTTCTATTATAAATAGGCATAAAATCTTATTATGTAGTCACACAAAAACCACATTAAATAATGAGCAAATTCCGACATTAGACCAGTCGCTCAACTTTTATATCTTTTCTAGACAAAAAAAAGTGCTATTCCCCAACTAGACCGAGCGACTTGTGACTTTTTTACTTTTAATAAGAAGTCGCCAAATGGCATGTACCTTTTCTGCATGTGTAAGTTATAAAGGCATGTACTTTTCGAGCGACCTACTTTAAGCGATTTGTTTGTACTTTGAGCAACTTTTTTTTGTCAGTTTCGAGTACAAAAGTCAAACATCAAATATTAATATTTTATTCTTTATGTCCCCAATAACAATCAAGCGACCTAAGCGACTTACGACTATGTGCTTTAAGCGACTTTTGTTTTGCCTTTCCAATGTTACCTTTTGCACTTCTTTTTGAAAAAATTATAAGTTTTTTAATTCACCTTTTAACACATATTTTTGTGTACAAAGTATACTTCAATAATTCAAATTTAAAACTAATGTAAATTCTAAGCTCCTTGTCTTTTTAGTATGACCAAACTTTGAAATTTAAAAAATTTGCTTCGAGACACACGCTTAACATGTCAGACTTGAACCAACTTCCAAGACTTCATAACACCTAACTCTTTCTATTTGCAATTCTAAAATCCTAATTTTAAATTCTTAAAAAAATTGATTATTAAACAAAAATACGTTAATATCAACTCTATTATTGCGTTTAAATTTGTACTTCAATTTTGTAGCAGTTCGTTCAATTTTTTTTTTGTAGCAGTAATTAAAGATGATCATCAGCCTCATAAACATAATCATCGGCCTTAGCACCCTCGGACACCATACCCATCCGTCAGCTGACAACCAACACCGTTATCAAACACCATCCCCATCATAGTGTTCAAATCATTTAGCATACTCGAACACAACAAACATAATAACAGACAACCTCAAAAGATAATCGGCCATAATCCTTTATATATAACAAAAAGAATTAAAACCCATTAGATATATCAATACACCATCGACAAACACATATTCGTTGAGACCCAAAACCCAAACTGATCGTGAAACCGAGAACCAACAACTTAAGAAAACGAAACCAGAGCACGTGTCCATAACTTAAAGATCTGAGAAAGAAAAAACAAACATTGCAAACAAACAACTCAAGACAAGAGTAACAAAAACAAATAAATGAAAATACATTTGGCTTGGGTTTCCGAAACTTAGATCTAAATTCTTACAAAGACCCTCAATATATAAGATAATCAACTTACCTTTAATTTTTTCAAGCAAAAAAATATTGGATCGTACGGTTATCTTAGCCTTAATGGGCGGAGGCATGTATAGCCGAGGGTAGCGGTCGCTACCCCTGAACTTTTACCCGGTAATGGAATTTTTGGCGATTTTTGGCCATTTTTGGCATTTTTTGGCGATTTCGCTACCCCTAAAACAAATTTTCGCTACCCCTAAACAAATTTTCGTGTTTCGCTACCCCTGAAACAAACTCCTGGCTCCGCCACTGATCTTAGCATTAAAGAATCCTTCCATTTAGGGTTTGAATGGGTTTGATTATCGTTAGGTTTGTGTGGTTTTGATTATGGTTAGGGTTTGAGTAGTTTTGATTTACAGTTTTGTGGGTTAGAACTTGTGTGTTTTTTTGGGGTTTTGAATTAGTGAGTGTGTTTTGAAATGTGTTTTGTAAAAACGTTAAAAAGTAATGAGAATAAAAAAGTACGAATTAAACAGACATAGTACATAGGTAATCGTGAACATGGGAAACATAAAAAGTCGCTTAAAGTAATTAGCCGTAAGTCGGTTGACTAGTGTGTGGGCAAAAAGATTAAAAAAATATTAAATGAAGTTTGACTTTTGTACTCGAAACTGACAAAAAAAAGTCGCTCAATGTACAAACAAGTCGCTTAAAGTAGGTCGCTCGAAAAGTACATACCTTTATAGCTTATACATGCAGAAAAAAAAAGGACATGGCGCGAACTTTTTTGTGCCACTTAGCGACTTCTTATTAAAAGTAAAAAAGTCGCAAGTCGCTCGGTCTAGTTCGGGAATAACATTTTTTTTGATCTAGAAAAAATATAAAAGTTGAGCGACTGTCCTAATGTCGGAATTTGCTCTTAAATAATATCTCTATTTGCTACGTTACACGGTTAAAGATAATGAAATCATACAACATTGTTTAGAAAAATAATGATTAGCATATCCGCCACAAACAAGCATATTTCCAGTTGTTTCTAAAAGATATTGTACGCCATGTAATAATTTTAAAAGAAATGCTGAGTCTCATTCAAATTTTACAAAAAATTCCACGCGCATACATGTTATTTAAATATGAGGAGTAAAAGTAAGAAAAAGAAAATTTAATAAAATTTGATTGATAGGGCTTATTTGTCACATGTGCGTGCGAGAATTTTTTTGTAAAATTCGTGTGATTCAACAATTTCTCTAATTTTAAATTTGTAACTATTGTGCATGATTTTAAAGATTTTACAAATCGTTATAGTATGTAGTGGAAGTTAAGATAAAATGTTTTATTTCAGTGGGAAAGGTTTATATAAAAAGAGAAGTAATAAAATAAAATAATTACAACTGTTAGTTATTGGTCAAAATTGCTCAAGGCTTTAAACCAAAAGGTCCAAATGTATATAGGAAAAAAGTCATGTCTTTCAACTTTAATCAATGTGATAATTCGTTTCTTAATTAGCTTGCTGGGATTCCAAGTTTCCAACATTTATTCTTCAGCATTTACTTTTGCTTTTACTTAAGGAGTTACAGCATATATCAAATTATGCTATAATATTTTAATAGTGTTAGCAGCCGGATAAGCTTTTGCTTTTACTTAAGGAGTTACAGCATAGCATGCTGTGTAATATACTACCGTAAAATACCAATACTAAATAATTCATACATTTCAACTATAGTACAGTGACCACAAATTTTAAGACTAAACAGTTTATATTATAATATACTAGCAGGGTATCCGCGCGTTGCGGCGGCAGGTACCCTAAAATAATATTTTTCGGTGAATCATGTATTTTAGTTTATTATGTTCTTTTTAATAATAAATTTACGGATATCAAGAATTTCATGTGACGTATTTCAACTCCTTAACTAAGGAATTTATGTCGTCTTTTTGGGTCTTTTTTAAAGTTATTCGTATAACATGAGCCCGTTTGCCCAGTGCCCGTTTAGCCCGTGCCCGTTTGGCCCGTGTCCGTTCGGGTTCTAGCCCGTTTGGCCCATGCCCGTTCGGGCTCTAGCCCGTTTGGCCCGTTGCCCGTTCGTGCTTGAATATTTGTATAATGTGCTTTATTATTTGTATTAGTAACATTTAATGTAGGAATTGTGTTTAAGTTGGTTGTACAATATGCTTGATAATTTGTATTTCTTATGTAAGGGGTGTTTTAATAACTAAATTAATTGTATTTATTGACCAATTAATTAATTGACTACATTAAATATCTTGACCAAATTAATAGTGCTTTGTATTTTGTACATTAAGCTTTAAGACTTGTAAGTCTTAAAATTAAGATTGATGAGAAAAATCATTAATAGTGCTTTGTGTATTGTACAATAAGCATTATAGCTTGTAAGTCTTAATTTTAAGACCAAAAGGAGAGAGATTCATTTGTGCATTATATGTAGTATAGATACTAATAGCTAAAAAATAATGGGGTCAACAGTGAAATATTATGGAGCCCGTTATGCATTAATAAAGCTTCTTATTGGTCTTTGGTTAATTATAAAAAGAGTAAATTACAAAGATGGTCCCTGTGGTTTGCGTTGACTCACACTCTTGGTCCCTTGACTTTTTTTTGCACGTATGACCACCAACTCTGAAACCCTTAACACTAGTAGTCCCTTGATCAAACCATGTCAAGTTTGACAGTTAAACACCCCTCATGTGACTTGCACATGGGGGCAAAATAGTCTTTTAATGTCTAACCACAGAGACCATATGTGTAATTTACTCTTCTGTCTTCTTACATCTCACTTCATCTTCATCTTTCCCAAATCTCACTTCATCTTCATCCTCACATAAAAAAAATTCGACACGCAAATCCTCTTTTAAAATATCAAAATCACCTCAAATCCCAAATCCATTCAATCAATTAAAAAAAATGGATCTATCACAAATCAAAACTCAAAACTCTCAATCAAAACCCATATCTTTCCGTCACTCAAAAAACAAACTCACAAATCTACACATAACCTCATCACGATTCATCAAAACCAAAATCACTAACAAATCCATCTTCCCAAATGAAATCCAACTCAATCCGACCAAAATCAACAACAAATCATCCTCGATCCATCTTCCCAATTGACTCCCTACCCGATTGTGTGAGAAGCCTTTCTAGGCTGGAGACACTCACTTTACGCAAGTGTGGTAGCCTAAAAACAATCTTGGGTGCTCAAAACACAATTAAGTATTTGAATATACAAAATTGTTCTTCACTGGAGAAAGTAACATTTCATACAGAAAAATCAGCACCTCCAGAAGTCGATTATTATAGTGTTTCTACTCTGACTGAGATTCAGGGTAAGTTTAAATTGGAAGCTTTATCAGAAGTCAACGAAGAGATACTACACAGTTTGGGCTGGAAACATTTAGAATATTTGAGATATTACTGTGTGATGATAAGCGATTGTGAGGGATGTTACCTCAAAGGAGATGATACAATTCCAACACAGGTGATGTCTCTTTATCTTTATTGTATTTAATTTTGCTCTCAATATGTATGTGATAGAAGCCAATATAATAAAGTTTATTATTATGAATGTGAGCAGTTGCTTTATGAACATGGAATATTTAGCACATATCTTAAAGGACAAGAGGTTCCGAAGTGGTTCACTCAAAGAAGCAATGGGTCATCATTTACCTTGCAATCAACTCGCAAGAATTGTAGGATTTCTGGGATAAATTTGTGCATTGTGAGTACGATTTCAAATTCTGCGGAAATCAAGGTGTAAGCAGAGTGAATGCTCTGTTGCAAGCAGAGTGCAAGGATCAGAGGTTGTGTTAACCTGCATAAACCTGATAAATCAGTGGTATAGAGTTGGTTACAAATCTAGCTATATCATCCCTAAAAATTATTGAAGAATGTTTGGATTTGATTATTATGGGTGATAAAAAGGTGTTTGGATTTAGAGCTGTAGATCAAGAGTTTGGTCAAATTTGTATAAAGAATGTTTGGATTGGATGTGCATACGAATTCTTTTCTTAAAGTTGTAGATTGTCTTTATTTTTGTGTTTGTGTGTATGCTTGTCTTTATGGTTTGTGGAGATATATAAAATTGAGAAACATATGATATTGAAATTTATGGGTGGCCGGAATTTGAAGAAGGTGGCTGAAAATATAGTGGGGAGGTATTGTATATGATTTAATATGAAGATGAAGATGTGGATGTTGAAGATGAGGTTGTGTAAGAGATGAGGGTGGAGATGATTTAACACATATGGTCCCTGTGGTTAGACATTAAAAGACTATTTTTCCCTCATGTGCAAGTTACATGAGGGGTGTTTAACAGTCAAACTTGACGTCGTTTGGTCAAGGGACTACTAGTGTTAAGGGTTTCAGAGTTGGTGGCTATACGTGCAAAAAAAAGTCAAGGGACCAAGAGTGTGAGTCAACGCAAACAACAGGGACCATCTTTGTAATTTACTCTTTCTTCAAATAGTCAAATTTTAAAAAGAACATTTATATTAAAAAGAACATCATGTAAACCAAACACAAAACTTGAAAATAATACTCATCAAGTAAAAAGAATCTCAACATCTCTACAAAGTTACCTCTTTCCTCATAACCAAAATGTTTGCTCCCAAACTTGATCGTAAATCAAAAACAAAACTTGAATTGCTATTCAATAATTTTGAAAATTAAATTAAAGTTATTGAAACTCACAACTTCGGCTGTGGAGACCTGATAAGGGATGTTACCATTCTGTTATTAATAGTGAAAGTGAAACACTTGACGTCAAACCACATGACACTGAGATGTTCATACGTGCATTTGTCCCCGTTTGTATCCTTAATAATATATATATATATATATATATATATATATATATATATATATATATATATATATATATATATATATATATATAGGGGCACTTTCATTTCAGAACCATCTTATCTGCGAGAACTGACAGAACCACCAAAAACATACATGCACACCTTCAATAATTGTATTTTTGCACATATGTTCCAAAAACAACATATATGTTTTAAAAAAAACATGGTTGTTCTAAAGAATTTGATAAGAAATTGGAAATACAAAAGTTTTCTTTGAAGGTGTGCATGTATGTTCTTATAAGGCGTGCAATGACAATATTGCGGCCGTGTGTAAGGTTTTTGTGAAAAAAGAGGATGAGTTCATGATGATATTGAAGAACATAGGTGGATACTTACGATTATTGATGATTTGCATGTATTTTATTTTATTTTAAAAGACGTGCATGTATGTTTTTAGTGGTTCTGTCAGTTCTCGCAGATAAGATGGTTCTGAAATGAAAGTCCCACTATATATATATATATATATATATATATATATATATATTATATATATATATATATATATATATATATATATGTTTGATGTTAACATCAAAGCTTAAGAAATGGATATATTTCACACAAACAAAAATAACCTTCTACACAAACAAAAGCTGCTTAAAGCCACTGCTGTGTTTGGTGACGCAGATTATAAGAGATTATGGGGGCTACAGTTTTTTTTTTTTCACAAAATAATCTTTTGTCTAAAAAGTAGCATTGTTTGGCTGAACAACTTATAAAAGATTATAGTAAAAATAATCTCCAAAAATAAAAGCTCCTTAAACTAACTTATGAAAGATTATGGGGGCTACAACTTTTTTTTTTTTTTTTTTTTTTTTTTTTTTTTTTTTTAAAAAATTATTTTTACAAAATAATTTTCAATTATGTCATTTTACACTTTTAATTTACAATTTCAGCTAGTTTGCCAAACATCACTACAAAAAAAATTCTATAATTTTAATCTTTTTCAGCATTAACAATAGCACCAGCACCAGCATCAGCACCAGCACCAGCACCAGCACCAGCACCAGCACCAGCATCAGCACCAGCACCAGCACCGGCAATAGCTATTGTTGCCAAACATACCATAATTGTGTTCAACATCAACCAAAAAAGGATTTTTTGTTGTCTTCTGAGAAATTTATTGAAAATATGCTACTCACTATTTTAGCTAATATCTTAGAATAGTAGCTTTGTAATTAGGGCCATTATCTTAGAATTGTATATAGGACTTGGTCCAGGTCCATGTCCATGTGGCTTGTGAACGTACCTCTACGATAATCTTGCTAATATATGAAATACTTACGGGAAATCAATACCTTAGAAGTTTATGCACATTAATATATATATTAAAAGGCGTTTGAAACGCTGCCGTTTCATACCAAAGCTACTGTAGTGCTACAGTAGCGGGCCGGTGCTACAGTAGCAGCCCATGAGCCCAAAATCAAGTTTCGCAAATTGGCAAAAAATACCCCTGAGGTTGACGCCTCTTTGCAAAAGTAGTCCTTCTTCCAAAAAAATGTTTAAAAAATTGGCAAAAAAACCCCCTGAATTTTACGCCTCTTTGCAAACGTAGTCCTTTCTCCAAAAAAAATGTTTCGAAAATTGCCAAAATATACCCCCGAAATTACCACCTCTTTGCAAAAGGAGTCTTTTTCTATAAAAAAATAAAAATAAATATATATATATATATTTTTACCGCGATTGTTTTTTTAAATCTTACGACCGTTTATATTCAAACATCTCGCAGCAAAGCGCGTAGCAGGCCAGTGCTACAGTAGCGCTACAGTAGCATTTCTTCTAACTCGAAGAAATTCTTCTAATCAAATACGACCGCAAAAAATATCGGCCCGCCCGCAACGCGACGCTTCGGCGCCATTTATGCTCATTATAAATCTAAACCTGATCCTTGTGCTTTTGAAGGATATACCCCATGGTCTTCATGTCCATCAAAAGCTTATCCATGGCCTCCTAATTCAAACCATTTACACAACATTAGCTTAAATCCAAAATCCCAAAAACACCTTTTGATTTGTCAAATGTCCACCTTTGATTGTTTAATGAAATGACTATATATTAGATACTAGTTTAAACAATTTCGGAGAACTAAAAAACAATGTTAAAAATTTTAGTTGCAACAAAAAGTTTATCTAAACATTCTTTGATTAAAATGCACGCGATCTAACTAGGGTAACTTGTGACCGTTCCGACTATTCCATGGTCACCCCCAAATGGTTATACTACATCTCTTTTCCTAATTCTGAAAATTACTGAAGTTGATTAATATAATTTTAAGTCAAACAGTATATATGACAATCAAAATATATAGCAATTTTCAATTTACACATGCATATATATTTGGTTTAACCTAAAAGTTTATATAAACTCAACAGTCTTGATATAAGAAATTAGCCAATTATCACTCCACCCATTCCTTTTTTTTTTCCTTTATTTTTATTTTTTTCTTTTTTTGTATCCTCAGGAATTTCTGCACGTTCATCTAAAGTACAATCAGTCTCTTTCGATAGTGATCGTTTTTTGCTACCCTGATATCACTTGATGCACTTCTTGAAATATAGTGGATGTTGATCGAGGCTTACCTATAAGAGGATAATAAAACATCATACATGAATCACAAGTACTCAACATTACATAACCTCAACCTTAGATAGCAGAATTAAACTATCCTCTTTATTCCTCAACACATAACAAATATTAACTATTGAATTTACGGAATCATCCACAATAATTTATCTTTACATGACTATTTTCTATATAATCTCAATCTTTAATTGAAATTTCAACTTTACTTAAACTACTAAATAATTACTGTTATTTGATGAAATTTACCCATTAAAGAGCAACATCAAACCACCAAACTAAATCACAATTTACATTAAATAAGCCATACCATATCAATTAAAGCATAATAACACAAATCCACAACTTAATTAACAAAAAAACAAAACCTCTAAATTATTACATAAATCAATAAGTCATAGATTAATATACCTTAAATTCATTGCCCCAAATACATAGCATTGATTAATCAGATTAAGCGATGTTGATTTAGGTTTTCTTTAGTTGCAATAGGTACGTTTGTTTTTTTTATATCGTGCGTTTTTCTCTTCTTTTTATTTCTTTGGGTTGTAAAGAGGAGCGTATCTTTTTTATCCCCTAAAGTTGTTTAGAACAACCCCGTCTTTTCAAACTTTTATTTTTCTTATGTTTTTGACACATATATATGTTTTATAGCTAATTATAATTATAAAACGAAGCTGAAGAAAAAATTGACCGAATCTGAAAATATTTAGCTTTTTTTATTAAACATACTTTTTCTTCTAGAATAATAATAATAATAAAACTATTACTCAATAAAGAAAGATTTAGTTTTTCAAAATGTCAAAGTGTTCAATTGGGGTATTCCTTGTTATATACAAGATATGATTTTCAAGTCTATAATTATTTTGTTTTCGTTTTATTTTTTATTTTTGAGCAGGATGTCCGAATTGTTTAAATGTGACAATGTCAATTGTAACATAAACAGGAAATAGTCGCCATGCCATTTCCAATTAAATTTATTCCACTCTTTATTTTACTACAAGAATCATCTCTCTTTTACTGATCATAAAACGTAAACTCACAATCATTTATTATTTGTTTTTTATTCACGTAAAACATTAAAGAAAAAACAACCCAAATAATTTAGATACAAAATGACCAAAACGAATACAACTTAACGAAAAAACGTCACACTCTAGCTATTTACGACTGCACAATTCCTTCGAATTTCACCTGTAGTGCCAGTTTTCACTCCAATTTGATTCATTTTCTCCATCGACAACGCGAACTCACTGAAGAAATTTTGGAGTGATCCTTGAAGGAGCTGGTTTATGAATGTCAATGTGTTCGAGTTCCTAGTTAAAGCTGAATCAGACTCGAACAAGCCCCTACGCTTCAGCAATAATGAGTAGTAGCTAAGATCAAAAGTTTTGCTGCTACCTGGATCCATCTCAACTATTGTTGTATTATCGTTTGGTGTCGTGCATTTTCTTGATCTGAGATTGTCGGCATATTCACTATCGAGAGAAGGGTCCTGGTCCCCCCTGCCGGTGAAATTGTATAGACGGTTTGAGAATGATGGACAATGTGATATTCCAATAGTATGAGCACCTGAAATAACAATTTATGTAACATGAACATTAGAACTTTTAAAATGTACTCAACTAGTCAATGTTCAATGAATTTAGCTGGATATAGTATCTTATTCATGTTTCCGGAATGCTTTCTTCCATCAAAGTCACGTACCAGAAAGCAAAACAAGGTCTTTCAAATCAAGACTTTTATTCGCGAACTTTTGTGTGAGGATAGTGATGTTATCAAACGGAGCAGGGATTTGAGCTAACGCCTCAGATGCATTAGAGAATAGCCCATCTCTTCGGCCTGTTGGTACTGTCCAAGAAGGTCCTCCCTTTAATGAAACAAAAAACAATATACAAACATTTAGATGACATTTACGTCTTGCTGGATTTAGTTTGCATCGAAGTTTTTCAAGTCTTACCGTTACAACAATAGAGTCTCTAGCAGCAAGAGCAATAATATCAGCACAAGAAACAATACCAGGACATGCCACTTCAAGCAAACTCTTCAATCTATCGATAAAATCGAACCCTCTTACAGTTTGATTTGGAGTTGCCACTTTTTCTGTTTGATTCCCTGAAGCTGAAGTAAAATTCAAAAGAATTGATGCATCACAACCCTGTCCAAAACAACAACTAATAAATTTAGTACGGGTGAAAGTCATTTTCTACATAGAACTTTGTACATGTTTCACGTATATCATTTCATAGTTTGATCTAAGGGGTACATTGTGGACCACAATAATTTTATAACATAAGAAAATAAAAATAATTCTAACCCTGACGAAACAATCATGGAAATTCATTCTGATAAGAGTAGCCGCAAGCGATGGAGCATTTGGGATATGTTGATTCACATAGTCTTTTATAATCTCTTCGGCTTTTGGGCATGAACTCGAATAAAACCCTATTTGCAAATCACCCTGAACCGATCCTAGGATGGATACAAATCCCAAAACCGTTATCCCAAATGACCAAAACCCTCTCATTTTCTTTATCTTTTCGCCTTCTATATCACTTTTTTTCTTCTATAGGTTCTTGAAACTCAAGTCACATATATATAGAGGGCCTGAGCATACAAGTAATCCTGATTAGAGGACATATAATGTCAGATTACAGATTTAATCATTTTAAAAAAAAGAAAGGTTGAGATTAGTTACGCATGTTGTATGATTGATATTTGATTGTCTATATTATTGAAGCAATATATATATATTACTATATTAGTAGCAGGAACGGACACAGGATTTTTAAAAGGGTGTTGCACAAAAGATATATGTTGGGTTAACTAAAGTTACACCGTAAGAAAAAAAAGTAGCAAAAAAATTTGGGGGTTGCACATAACACAAAAACGGCAGTTTTGAAATCTTTTTGCACTTCGTGACATAAAATCGGGTGTAGCCCGTGCCACACCCGGCATACATGTGGGTTCGTGCATGATTAATAGATGTTAAGTGGTCAATTCAATGAACAAGCTTTACCAAATATTCATGCATGACCGACAAGAGATTAAAACGCAAATTAAAACTCAAAAAACTTAACACACTAATTAAGTTGCTTATGACGTAAAGAAATTATATGATATGAGTTGGTAGAAAAATGTTGGGTTTGACCAATATGTGTGATACACGGAGGATATGCATGTCTACGTAAGATAATAAACATAAAGGTTAATTACACTTGGGGCAGCTGCATAAACTCGAGCTGAGTTAAACTGAACTCGAAGTTGCGATCGGTAAGTGAGATTTCAGTCATCTATCCTTTATCTTTCCCTAGCGAGTGAAGAACCAAACTCAACTCACTGAACACAAAATTATGTTATAATTGTAACTTAAATTTAGTATGATTCAGCATTTATTTTGGCTTTGAACTCACTAATATTACTTAAAAATGTCACCATCTTTAGTTTTGAACTAACTCGAGTCAAGCTTACATTATTAATTTTATTCACAAATTTATTTGTTTACAAACTGGATAATTTAATTACGATGAATAAAGGTGAAGAGTGTTGTTATGTGGAGTAGAATCGGTTTTGATGAGCTGCCCTATATTGAAAAGTTGAGGAAGACAATTTTAATTTGTAATGTACCATCCGTGATATTTTACTAAGTTTCATATATTTTGTTCACGAGTTTAAATTTGAAAGAAAGAAGTTAAAAAAAACGTTATTTCTCCGAGTTTTGCATGGGGAAAAGAAAAGAATGAGAATAAATTATGTTAGATTTCCTCTCCAAAGTTTATGTATAAAAAGAAAAACAGATTATAAATTGTTTTTTATCTACTTTTTCTATTCTTTCATACTCGGAAACATAAATATAAAATTATATTTATCGCTTGGATTCTCCATTATTTACTTGTTAAAAGAGATTTACTAATATCTTTATATCTTTATGTTATTATCAATACTAGGTTAGAGGGCTTGGTAATATCTTTGATTTAAATGAGTTTTTGGTAGGTTTTTTAATTAATAAGATATGTGTGTATGTGTTGATTGTGTGTTTGTTGACAATATGTTAAGGGGGGAGGGGGGAAGATGATGTATGCTTCTTTTCTTTCTTTTTTTCTTTTTTTTATTTATTTTTAAAAATTTTTTTAGATATATATATATATATATATATATATAGGGTAAAGTTAAAATAAAAAGACAAATATCCGTACACTACGTAAAAAGAATTTTTTTTAAAAAAAAAGTACGCGAAAAAATCCCAAAAAATTCCACAAGATGGGGTATGTTGGTGCATAAAACTTTTGTGAAATAAGTTTTTTTTATTTTGAGTTTT
The DNA here is from genome assembly GCA_021014915.2 of Artemisia tridentata subsp. tridentata. Taxonomy (NCBI): domain Eukaryota; kingdom Viridiplantae; phylum Streptophyta; class Magnoliopsida; order Asterales; family Asteraceae; genus Artemisia; species Artemisia tridentata. The sequence continues at coordinate 240,484,793 of CP139501.1, read as the reverse complement.
TATACGTTTTTTTTAATGCACAAAAAACGAATTTTGATGCGCAAAAAAATTTTGATGCACAAAATTTTCAACTTATTTTAGTTAGATGCGCAATGTTATTTTGATTAAAAAAGTCAAAAGAACTTGGGTGCAAAAACGAATTTTTGATGCACAAAAAAGCGATTTAATGCACAAACGTATTTTTTCATAATTTTTTTCGGAAAAAATATCCATATTTAGAAAAACTTCCTTCACAACTTTTTCATGCACCAACATACCTGATCTTTTAAAATTTTTTTGGAATTTTTCGAGAAAAATTTTGAAAAAAAAAATCTTTTTACGTAATGTACGGATATTTGTCTTTTTATTTGATCTTTATCCTATATATATATATTATATATATATATATATATATATATATATATATATATATATATATATATATATATATATATATATATATATATATATATATATAGATGAGATCAAATAAAACGAAGATTTTTAGTAAAAAGAATAAGAAGAATTTTTAACCCTTGATTAAAAATCAGTGGATGATATTGACCATAATTCTAACTAACTATTAAGGGTATAAAAGTAATTTCACAATCTAACTATAATCCTAACAACCTATTCCACACTATACTAACAACCTATATTATAAAACCCAGCTTCACACTATACTATAATCCTTCCCGCTGTTCACAACAATTAAGGTTGTTGGGAATTATTGTAGAACAGACTTAAGTCTGCTGATGAAATCGTTAAGTCTATTAGCTTAGTTAAGTCTGCCAGTACAAAGTTAAGTCTGGCAAACATAGTTAGTACTGGTAGGTATTATTAGTTAAGTCTGTTTATGTTTAACAGAATAGTTTGTTAGCTATATGTTAGGAAAGGATATATACGTATTAGTTATCTTATTAGAAGATATGTTTATCCTTTCACACGTTTTGTAACATTAAGGTTTCCTTAGAGTATAAAAGGAACCCTACGACATTATGTTTTAGTGTGACAATATAAAGTTTAATAGTAATACGAAGTTAGTAATCATCATTGTGTTCTTCATACTTGTTGTTTGTTAAGATTCCGCATTAACAATCACTATACTGTTAAGAGTTTCTCATATAGATTAATTTGGATTTATTCAAGTTATCTATTGTCTAACACAGGCTATTTAGATCCATAACCGTGGACCTACAAGTGGTATCAGAGCCTATAGAGGGACTCTGAGTAAGAAGAAACACAAACCACAAACACTCATTCACTCAAAAATCCTGCATAATGTCTCACCCGGCTAATGATGAGTACTCAACACATCTTAGTGATGAAGAAGTTTCAAATCATGATGATGATATATCAGAAACCAGTAGACCTAAACAACAACAACAAAATATTCCTGCAACAACCACTATCTCAAACATCAAACTCCCAATTCTGAAAAAGGAGGAGTATGATATCTGGGCCATGGAGATGGAGCATTACCTTGAGTACATTGATAATGATGTATGGAAGGTGATTCAGAATGGAAACTCAAAGAAGAGGATCTCTGTTGGTAAGGATGGTGTTCTTAGAGTGCTTCTACCAGTCTCTGCTGCAGAGATTCATGCTGTGGAGAAGGAGAGGAAGGCAAGAACCATCTTACTGATGGCCCTTCCCAAGGAACATTTAAGAAGATTTCATGGAATGGATGATGCTAAGGAAATTTGGGAAGCAATCAGAACCAGGTTTGGAGGAAATGCTAATTCAAAGAAGATGCAGAAAGCTGTTCTCAAACAACAGTTTGAAGCATTCACTGTGACCAGTTCTGAAGGATTGGAGAAAGGGTATGACAGATTCCAACATCTCCTCTCACAGTTGGAAGCTCATAGTGCTGGTGTATGTACTGAAGATGCAAATCATAAGTTTCTCAGATCTTTGCCAAAAGAATGGTCAAATCTGGCAATGAGCATGAGAATGAAAGAAGATGTTGACACTTTGTCAATTGATGATTTGTACAATAATCTTAGGGTCTTTGAACATGAAATCAAAGGTGTTTCAAAGGCATCTTCAAGTGCTGCTAATGTTGCTTTTGTCTCCCAAAGCAAGAGCAGTACTAGCAAAGTTAATTCTGGTAGCTATAATTCTGGTATCTATGATACTTCTTCAAGCAATATGAAAGAAAGAGAAGTTCCTGCTGGTTTTGCTAATGAAGTCATCTATTCACTCTTTGCAAAGAGATTAGAAGACACGAACCTTATTAAGGAGGACCTTGATCAGATAAATGATGTAGACATTGAAGAGATGGACATAAACTGGCAAATAGCAATGATTGCTCTTAGAGTAAAGAGGTTCTACAAGAAAACTGGAAGAAATATCAGATTTGATGGAAAGACACCAGTTGGTTTTAATAAGAAGAAGGTTGAATGCTGTAGGTGTCACAACACTGGCCACTTTGCTAGGGAGTGCACAGCAAAGGTGACTACTGATGGAAAGAAGCAGAAAGATTCAGCCTATCAAGAAGCAGACAAGCAGGAGAAGAGTCAAATGGGTATGTTGACTATGGAAGCTGGTGTTGTTAACTGGGGAGATCACACAGAGGAAGAAACATAACCAAATCATGCATTCATGGCTATTGGCTCCAATACTGAGGTATCCTTGTGTTCTAAAACATGCATGAAATCATATAATAATCTTAAAACATTGTGTGATGAGCAAATGCAATAGATAGGTGATCAGGAAGCTAAAATACTTGCTTACACTAATGCTGTTAAGACCTTAGAAGCTCAAATTGTCACTTATCAAAAACAACAATTAACCTTAAATGAAAAGCTTACATTTAAAGCCAATGAAATATATGAAAAAGATGAAAAGCTTAAAAAATATAGGAGAATTGGAATGAAAGCTGTAAAAGATAAGGAAGAATTGCAGAAAAGAATAGACACATGGAATAATTCTGCTAAAAATCTGTATAGATTAGTAGATTCTGGTATGAGCTCAACTTGCAAAATTGGTCTAGGATATGAAATAAAATCAGATAGTGAGATTTTAAGTTATGAGGAAGAAATGGAAAGAACTCTGTTCATTAGTACAGATGATGACTTTGCTGATAAACCTGTACACAATAGATTCTCAAAAACTAACAACTTCAAAGGAGTTCTACCTCCATTAAATGGAGATTACACTCCTTTACCAGAGCAAGATTTTGATGAGTCTTTGTATGTTTATGGTAAGAAGGGACCTCAAAAGCCTGAAACAAGTATCTCAGATGATAAATCCAGTAAGTATTCTACCTGTCAATCTGATGACAGTGGAGGGTCCATTGGAAATATCTCTGAGCATTCTGAATCAGAACCAGAAAATGTACCAAAAGAGGTGTCTAAGTCTAAACATGTTAAGATTAGCAAACCAGTCGTGTCTGCACCAAAACCTAAAATAGTTGAACCTAGTTGTGTCATACACATAAAAAATCCTAGGCAACATGTTAAAATTCATGAGTCACCCAGGGTTGATAGAATGAAAAGAGAGCTAGGGGAAGGTTACTCTTTTACTCAGAAAAGATGTTTTGTTTGCACTAGCCTTAGTCATTTAATCAGAGATTGTGATTTTCATGAAAAGAGAATGATTAGAGAGGCTGAGCTTAAGAAACAAAGGAGTGTTAATACTGGTAATGTGATGGCCAAACCAGTGTGGAACAATGTAAACAGAGTTAATTGTGCAAATCAATTTGTTCCTAGATCAGTACAAATCAATGCTGGTAAATCACATGTTAATTCTGTTAGGACAAATGTTAATACTGGTAGGCAAAATATTAATTTTGTTGGGCAAAAGGTTAATTCTATTAAGCCCAAAATTAATTATGGGTATGTTAATACATTTAGACCCAAACAACCAGTTGCACATAGGCCACATGTGAACAAATTTAATCAAAGAAATAATTTTGCTAAATCACACTAACCTGTGAGGAGACCCATTGTTAAAAATACAGCAAAAATGTCAAACTCTTATGCTGTAAAGGGACATGGGGGGAGGGGGGTCTGCTGTTAAGGCCTCAGCATATTGGTCTTGGGATCCATTTCAGAATGAACTTACTTATAAATCCCAAAGCAACAGTGGATCATATTCATATAAGACATACAAATATGTTGATCCACAAGGCAGACCCAAGCCTGCACAGGCCTGGGTCCTTAAGAGAAACTAATTTCTCTTCTTTATGTGCAGGATCATCCACTCAAGAACATGGGAGATAGAGGCATATTTGATAGTGGATGCTCAGGGCACATGTCTGGTAACATGGATCACCTAAAAGATTTTGAAGAATTCAAAGGAGGTTCTGTTACTTTTGGAGGTAGCAAAGGCTACCAGTACTTCCTCAAGCTTGAAATCTTTGACAAGCCTAGTGAAGGGATCTTTGATGAAGCTTCTTATGATGATGAAGCAGTGATTACTGATTTCAATAACTTATCCACAGAAGTGGATGTAAGTCAAGCTCCTACACTTAGGATTCACAATATTCATCCACAAAGTCAAATACTTGGTGATCCTAAGTCAGCAGTTCAAACTAGAAGCAAAGTGCAGAAACAGTCAGAAGCTCATCCACTTTTCAGTTTTGTTAAGAAGCAGCAAAGGAACAATCACAAAGATCAAAAACACTGTCTGTTTGCATGTTTCCTTTCTCAAAAGGAACCTACCAAGGTTTCTGAAGCGTTAGAAGATGACAGTTGGGTGAAAGCAATGCAAGAAGAGCTGTTGTAGTTTAAGTTGCAAAAGGTATGGGTTCTTGTAGATCTACCAAATGGAGCAAAAGTAATTGGCACAAAGCGGGTCTTCAGAAACAAGAAGGATGAAAGAGGAGTAGTGGTAAAAAATAAGGCAAGATTGGTGGCCCAAGGATACAGACAAGAGGAAGGGATAGACTATGATGAGGTTTTTGCACCTGTAACTAGAATTGAAGCTATCAGGTTATTTTTGGCCTTTGCATCCTACATGGGATTCATAGTTTATCAAATGGATGTCAAGAGTGCTTTCCTGTATGGAACTATAGAAGAAGAAGTGTATGTTCACCAGCCTCCTGGTTTTGTTGATCCTGCTCATCCCAAGAAAGTTTACAAAGTAATCAAAGCTTTGTATGGATTACATCAAGCTCCCAGAGCTTGGTATGCTACACTCTCCAAATTTCTTGAGGAGCATGGATACAAGAGGGGTGTCATTGACAAGACCTTGTTCATTAAAAGGAACAAGAAGGATATCATTCTAGTGCAAGTGTATGTAGATGATATCATCTTTGGATCCACAAAAAGGTCTTGGTGTGAAGAATTTGAGGCGTTGATGAAAGGCAGGTTTCAGATGAGTTCAATGGGTGAGCTCACATTCTTTCTTGGATTGCAAGTGAAACAAAAGGAGGATGGACTTTTCATTTCTCAAGACAAGTATGTTGCTGAGATGCTAAAGAAGTTTGATCTTGCAAGTATGAAGTCAGCAGTCACTCCAATGGAGAACAAGGTGCCATTAACAAAAGATGAGGATGCTGATGATGTGGATGTGCACCTATACAGATCTATGATAGGTTCTCTTATGTATCTAACTGCCTCTAGGCTTGATATTATGTATGCAGTTTGTGCTTGTTCTCGTTTTCAAGTTACTCCCAAGACTTCACATCCTCATGCTGTGAAGAGGATCTTTAGATATCTAAAGGGCAAACCCAATTTGGGTCTTTGGTATCCTAGAGAGTCATCATTTGACCTGGAAGCCTATTCAGATAGTGACTATGCTGGAGCAAGTCTTGACAGGAAATCCACAACTGGAGGTTGTCAATTTCTTGGCAGAAGATTGATTTCATGGCAATGCAAGAAGCAAACCATTGTGGCTACATCTACAACTGAAGCTGAGTATGTAGCTGCTACAAATTGCTGTGGACAATTCTTGTGGATCCAAAATCAGATGTTGGATTATGGTTTGAATTTCATGAATACTATAATTCACATTGATAATGAAAGTACTATCTGTATAGTAAAGAACCCAGTGTATCACTCTAAGACCAAACACATATAAATAAGGCATCACTTTATAAGAGATTGCTTTGAAAAGAAATTGATTAGGGTGGAAAAGATACACACAGACTTTAATGTAGCTGATCTATTGACCAAAGCTTTTGATGGACCTAGGTTCAATTTCTTAGTGGTTAATATTGGAATGATAAACCCATAGCTACATTTAAGGGGAGGTTAAATGTATAGTTTGTAAGATAGTACAAGTATTTAGTAGATTTAATTCTGGTAGAAGTTAAATCTGGTAGCCTTAGAGTTAATTCTAGCAATGAGTAGGTCTTAATTCTAGTTGCAACAACATATGGTTGTATATTTTCTTGGTTTTAGACTAATTTTTCCAGGAAAAGCATGGATTGATGGTGATTGGAAACTTTGCTAATGATTTTTGTTTGTGTTTGTCTGGTTTTTTGTTAATCACTAGTTAAGTCTGGTGAGTCACCATTAATACTGGTTGACCAATGTTAAGTCTGGTAATGTTAAAACGTAATTAATTTTTTACCGTTAGGTCTGGTCATACGCTTAATGATTTTTCCTGTTTCAATAGTACCGTTACCATTTTTTCGGCGCTAAGAGGTATATATGGATAATATTTGTTTCATTTTTCATCTTTATCCATTATTTACTTCCACTTTTATAATTTTTTATTCTCGGCCACGATTACTCTGTTTTAGACAACCAACATCAAAACCCTAATACGGCATTCAACTAGTACTTTCAAATCATCTTCCAAAATTCATTGCTCATCCATGGCTCAACTCAAATACTGTGATAAGCACAACCAAGTGGGTTTCTTAAAGAAACCAACCAAGAGCGAAGGCTTTGAACAGATAGTGGACTTCTTGAAAGGCTCTCATATCAGGTATGCCTTAAGTCACAATCCCACTATCTATGATTCCCTAGTCAAACAGTTTTGGGAGACTGCTACTTCCGAAACTCTTGCTGATGGGACCCTAAAGTTAAGGGCAACTATTGATAACACTGAGTATTCAGTCACTGAAGCATCCATTAGAAGTAGTCTTCACTTGGATGATGCTTCAGGGGAAGTTATGTTGTCAAATAAAATGATTTTAGAAGGTATGGAAAGTATAGGATATCCCATTGATGGCACATTCACGTTTTGGAAAAGCCATTTTTCACCTCAGTGGAGATTTTTAGTCCATCATTTGCTACAATGTCTAAGTTCTAAGAGTGGAGGATGGGATCAATTTGGTAGTAATATTGCTTCTGCAATGGTCTGTCTTTCGCTTGGTAAAACTTTTAACTTTTCAAAATTAATATTTGATGGCATGATGGGAAATGTGAAAAGTAAATACAAGTTTTTGATGTATCCTCGCTTTCTTCAAATGGTTTTGAATGTTGAAACAGAAAACAAATTGCCTTACTTATGTGTGCCCTTCAAGGATAAATTTTTTAATAACATGAAAAGGGGCTTTAAGGGGGCACATAAACCATTGTTAGCTGCTATGTTTGCCTGTTGGTACTGACAATGCAGGTACATCATTATCATCATCTAGAAGTGAAGCACACTCTCAACCACTTCATGCAGCTGAGGAGCCTGCAAATGCACCTAGCTCACATGCACAACAACCACCATCACCTACACCCCCACCCCCACCACCTTCACCTCAGCAAACCCAGGTTCTAACTCCAACTCATGAGGAGGAGTCAACTCCAATGTCTGTGGATGATCTTTTATAGCTGGTTCCTCAACTGGTTAAAAGGATATCTGTATTGGAAAAAGATCTTACAGAGACAAAACAAACCATGGGCAATGCTATAGTGACTTTGGTCAGAAAAGTAAAGAAGATGGAGAATATTATGAAAGCAAAAGGGGTTGTCTTTAGTAATAAGGAGGGTGCTGCAGATGAAAATTCTTCCAAACAGGGGAGGAATTTGGGTGAAGAAACAATCTTTCAGACTCCTGCTCAAGCAAAATCCTCTAGTGATAATGATATTAGTCATGAGGGATTGGAAGTAGCAGAGATTTTAGCTAACACTCTTAGTCAAAGTCAAAAGAAGAGAAGGCTAAGAAAGAAGTTGGTGACAAAAGAAGTTAAGGGCCTGTTTCTTTTTTTTTGAAATTAAGTGGCCTGTGGATATGTCACCTGTCTTGATAAGGAAGAGTGTATGGGGACAAGTTTGTATATTAAACTGATGTTTCTTTTTCTTTTCCGAATGAACCACTCAATATACTAAATGACTATTTTGTCCTTGTGCCATTAATAAGGGTTTGAACAAACTGCAGTAGTGTTTTTACATTGAGTCCAAATCACAAAAAACTTCTACTCCATATAAAAAAGCTTCTATCAAATAAATATACAAGTTTTTTAATTGCTAAGAAATTTTGAGAAAAGCATTTGTCTAACAACAGATACAAGTACATCAAAGTGCAAAAAAATTAAACTAATTATTAAATAACCCCCCAAAAATTGATAATGTCGCTGGAAGGAGCGACGGAAGGTGTGAATGTTTCTGATCTACCACCATTGATCATGAGTAAAAGATACAAACACTAAAGAGTGGAGATCACAGCGGCGACTAGAGGAAGGACGGATGACGGAGATGGCGGTGGCGGTGGCCGGAAGAAGGCCTACCGGTGAAGTTAGACGCCGGTGATGGATGAAGGTTTTGAGAAGAGACATGTTTTAAGATCTGATGTAAATATAGGAAAGAGGAAGATGAGGATATTATTGTAAATTTGGATAGTTGTGAACATTTATGAGGATCTGAGTGGAGAGACTAAAGTTTTTGACCCCCTCCCCAATTAGAGGCACAAAGGGATAACCATGTGGACAAAGTGAAAAAGAAACACGATATATAATTTGGTGGACCCAAATATATCTACTAAAGGCTCAATAAGTGCCAAGTAAACAACACCTAAGTCTGCTAGTGATGATCCAGTTAAGTCTGCCAGTGAGAAACTTAAGTCTGGTGATCAAGTTAGTTCTGGTGACAAAGATAAGTCTGCTGGTACTCAAAGAGAAGGCAAGCAAGTACTTCAAGAAACCTCTCAACCTAAGAAAACAAAGAGGCAACTCAGAGAGGAACAAGCAAGTATGGCTGAAATTGCAAGAATTCAAGCTGAAGAAGAAGCTGAAGAGGCAAGGCTTGCTGAGCTAAAGAAAAAGGATGAATCACTTGCAAAGAAGCTGCAAGAGGAGTTTAACAACGATCCATTCATGTCTATGATTGAGGATGATGTTGAATTAAAGGCAAAGCTGGAAGAACTGAAGGCTAATGAAAGTCTGACAATTGAAGAAAGAGCAAAACAGCTTGCAGATTTTATTAATGCTAGAAGGGAAACAGAAGCTCTTGGAGATATGATGGAGAAGATTGAACAGACACAAAAGATGAAAAGTACTACCAAGAAACTATCAAAGCAGCAGAAGATGTCTTACATGAAGCAGTATTTAAAGAATCAGGAGTATTCTACTCTTGAAAGGATGAAAAGAAAGACATATGAAGAGATTGAAGGTTTGTATCTCAAAGCTTATGAAAGAGATCAGAACTACAAGCCTATTGATTATGAAGATTCAATTAGAAGAAGTTTTAAAAAGCAGAAGGTATTTGATGTTGAAGAGGTACCTGATAGTTCAAAAGGTGAACTTGTAAAGGAAGAAGTAGAAGTTAAGAAACCTATTTTGAAGTGGACTAGAAGAAAAAGAGTGGCTAAGAAGGGTAAGTCAGTCACTAAGGAGGATGTGCAAGAGTATTTAGATGAAAAGGTAGAAGAACCTTCTTCTGATTCATTCACAATGGGTTCAATTCCTGAAAGCTCAGCACAACCTGCCAAGATTGTCAAATGGCAGATCATTAAAACTGGTGAGAAAGGGGCTTATCAAATAATCAGGGAAGATAATACAGATGTTGTTTATGTTAATTTTCCAGGATTGCTTAATGATTTGAACAGAGATGATCTCAAGGAGTTATATAAGCTGATGATGATCAAGTATGGAGATATCAGACCAGAAGAAGAATTTGAAAGAGTTCTTTGGGGAGACTTGAAGACCATGTTTGATCCACCATCTAAGACTGATGAAATTTGGAAGCTGCCCTATCAACAAGAAGTGGTGAGATGGAGATACTTTGACAGTTGTGCAGTTCATTGTTTGACTCTGCAGAATGCACACATATATATGCTGACAGAGGTTGAGTATCCTCTGTACCCCAGGGTATGCAAGAAGATGCTTGAGAAGAAGCTTTTGGGTGATAGGAAAGATGAGGTATGCTATCAGCTATTGCAGTTAATTGAAAGGCAATCCCAAAAGGAAGCTGTTTGGGGTGTTTGAAAGAATTTTCTAAGCTGATAAGTGGGATAAATGGAGTTTGAGAAGAATCTCACTTGGTGAAGGTGCTTTGCACTAACACAACAAATGGTTATCAGTCCTCCATGTCTAATCCACATAAGGACTGGCTAATCCAAGAGCAAACGGCTCATGGTAAAGATATCTCAAATCCGTTTATGGCTGAGAATTTGCCAAAAATTGTATGGTAATCAACTCACCATATCTATGATAGTGAAGAGTTGACTAGCCCACAAAAGAATGGCTTGTGGTAAAGGCTGTGGAAATCCATAACTGGTTATCAATTCACCAAGGTGATGACTGCATTTCACCAAAGAATTGGCTAGTCCAAAAGCAAACGGCTTTTGGTAAAGACAAATCAAATTCGTTGATAGCTGATGATTTGATAAAAATCATATGGTATTTCAACTCACCATGTTTCATGTACAAAGAGTTGAAATGGTTATCAATGTACCATGGTTTTACACCAAACATTGGCTACTCCAGAGTTAATGGCTAACTGGTAAAGAGACATCAAATCCATTAAATTTTCAATGATTCACCTCTCATAGGAGTTAACACACCTGGAAGTGATGAGAATAGTATGAAACTTTATGAATTGATGTACAAACAGTCAATGATGCTGTAAAGATCAGATGGTATAAAGATTGCTGATAAAAGATGCTGCAAAGTTCAGATATGATGATTTAAAGAATTGCAGTTCAAAATAATTCCAAAAGGTTAGAGTTCAACATCCTCAGGAAGCTTATCAAGAAAGAAACTTGAAGTTCATGGCGTATGAAGATCAAGTTAGGGGAGGATTGTTGGGAATTATTGTAGAACAGACTTAAGTCTGTTGATGAAATCGTTAAGTCTGTTAGCTTAGTTAAGTCTGCCAGTACAAAGTTAAGTCTGGCAAACATAGTTAGTACTGGTAGGCATTATTAGTTAAGTCTGTTTATGTTTAACAGAATAGTTTGTTAGCTATATGTTAGGAAAGGATATATACGTATTAGTTATCTTATTAGAAGATATGTTTATCCTTTCACACGTTTTGTAACATTAAGGTTTCCTTAGAGTATAAAAGGAACCCTACGGCATTATGTTTTAGTGTGACAATATAAAGTTTAATAGTAATAGCAAGTTAGTAATCATCATTGTGTTCTTCATACTTGTTGTTTGTTAAGATTCCGCATTAACAATCAATATACTGTTAAGAGTTTCTCATATATATTAATTTGGATTTATTCAAGTTATCTATTGTCTAACAAAGGTCTAAAGTACAAATTCTTTATTTATTATTATTGTTGATGAAACATCATCATAGATAATAGCAAGCAAACATATAAATTAAATAGCTACAGTTTCAGTCCACAACAAAATGGTACTCTACTGCACATCTTTAGTTCAACCTTACAGAGGCTAAAATCGAATGGTAGTACATTATGAAAATATACACACAAAGCCTGGTACTTAACCTCAACTCACGGCTCCTCGAGCTCGAAACCATGCTTCTCGAGCTCAAAACCAAGCTACTTGAACCACCAGACAAAGACAACGAGCCATCTGAAATCAAACACGAGCTACCAGACCTCCCTGACAAGAAAATAGCACTCGATTTTTTACGAAAATCTAATAACCATAACGTCCTTGATCTACTCTTCATAACTACCTACAAGTACACATAATCCATAATTCCATTAGCTGGTGCCAAAAAAACTAGAGACGATTTCAAATAATCTAATAGCCATAATTGTTTATAATAATGATGATAGAAAACGAATTTATGGCTAACAGTTCAACAATAGTAATACTAGATTCCATTAGAGAGCTATATTAAATTATTCCAACAGGTGATGACTAATTTAAACTTGTTAATAAGAACTTCAATTTAGATAAGATCATAAAAGAGTTACGAACTATGTATTGCTTAAGTGCTGCAGGAACTATGTACAGAGAATTATGAGCAACCTCATTCTTCAATGATGTTAGAAGTAGACCTTGCTTTTTTATATTTTCCCTAAAATCAATATAAAAAGTTATTCCCTGAAACAACTATGAAGTTTATACCAAGTAAAATCACTGACTTGTATGTGCAAGCTCAAAAAGATCACTTACATCTAAAGATAAAGCAAAAGGAAACTAGATGTGGCAACCTTAACTAATTAGTAAGATTTAGGTTATAGATTATTCCTAACGAGTCAGATAGGCTGAAGTGTCGAATTGGGTTGAAAGTTGCCTAAAGTGTATTCTTAGAGCTTACAGTTTCCCAATTAAATTACTAATAGGCAGATATTAGCGCCTTACAAAAAGATTACAAAGAATGATCGCAGGTCAACAGACCCCATTCTGTTTTGACCTGATTTATAAACAGCCCAGTTTAAGCCAAATCCAGTTTGACCCGTTAACTAACTAGCCCAGCCCGCTTATCTTGCAACATCTCGACGAGACAAAAAAAAAGAAGTCGAGAATAACATAGACAAACAAGTGATGAGTGATACCTGGTTGGACAAGATTTCAGCAACATGGCTGCAAAAACTCTTTCTGGTTCCTGAATAAAAAAATCATAATTCCTTAAGTAGTTGCAAAGAAGTAACCAAGAGAGTATGTGGACTAGGCTTTTTCTATCAAAAAGTTAAAGACATCATACCTCTTCAACGCTGAACCTTTATAAAATTTTAGAATTACAGTGAAAACTTTAGTGAAAACCATATCATATAGATTTGACTACACCAACAGCTCAACCAAGTTTGGATGAGGTTTTTCAATCCCTGAAACAGTATTTAATAGCTACATTATATGGCATTTCTAATGCTCAAAACAATATTATTTCACACAACTCACGGTTATCAAACGTATGACATATGTACTTACTTCATACAAAATCTGATGCATATTTAGCCCACTTTTTAATGCACAAATCAGTGTTATATCACACAACTCATAACTATCCAAACATATCACACTTTCAGTGTCTTATTAACTAATGCATATTTAGCCCGATTTAATTCATAAAACAATGATTTATCCAAAGTATCGCACCTTTACTAAATTCCAACAAAAACTAATGCACATTTAGCCCGCTTTTTAATGCACAAACATTGATATTTCACACAACTCATGATTATCAATATGTATCATACTTTTACTAACTTTGTACGGATATTAATGCACATTTAGCTCATTTCTAATGCTCAAAACAATGTTATTTCACACAACTCAAGGTTATCAAAACCTATGACATATGTACTAACTTCCTACAAAATCTTATGCATACTTAGCCCACTTTTTAAGAACCGTGCTAGACCCACATAAAAAATTCACAAAAAAATCCACTCGCTAACGTGTCAATGGGTGATTGGTGTAATCATATAGTGGAATTTTTTTGTGGATTCTTAATGTGGGTCTAGCCTGGCTCACTTTTTAATGTACAAAACAGTGTTATATCACATAACTCATATCACACTTTTAGTGTCTTATGAAAACTAATACATATTTAGCCCGATTTTAATTCATAAAACAGTGATATTTCAAGGAAAGTCACGATTATCTAAATGAGACGCAATTTTACTAACTTCCTATGAAAACTAATGGACAATTAGCCCATTTTTAATGCACCAAACTATGTAATTTTACTAACTTCCAGTGAAAACTAATGGACAATTAGCCCATTTTTAATGCACAAAACTATGTAATTTCACACAACTCATGACTATCCAAATGTATAGCACTTTTCTAACTTTCTCTAAAAACCAATGCACGTTTAGCCCATTTTTTAACGCATAATAAGGTGTTATTTCACACAATTCAAGATTATCCAAATGTTTTACAATTTTACTTTCAATGAAAACTAATGCACATTTAGCCCCTAAATTAATGCACAGACACTAGTAAACTGAGATCACACATTTAGCCGCATACAATAGCAGTAGATTACGTGATCAAATCAGAATATACAGTAAATAATACTCACTTAAAATATATTCAACATCTTCAACAAAACCTTACCTCAACATTTCATCATCTTCATCAAGGATACAGAACTTCAATGATTTCAAATCAAGTTTGCCTCTCTCAATGTGATCCTGCAAATCATTATCAAATTACATCAAGATTCACCCAAAAGAGATATCAACTGCTTAGAAAAAGTTGATAATTTATTATGAAGAGGAGTCATGTAGCAACCTTTACACGACCAACTGCTCCTACAACAATATCCACCCCTCTTTTCAATTGTTTGGTTTGAGGACCAATCGATGCTCCTCCTCCACCATACAAACAACCGTCAGACAACCCCACAGACTTACCATAGTATTCAAAGATTGTGTATACCTACACAACAAAATATAGACATTCTTAGCATCTTGCGGATAAATAAGCAATGCATTAAAAAAGAAAACGCACAAACTTAAAAAAGAGCTCTTAATAACTTAAACTTCAACAGCATTAATACCTGCTTTGCTAATTCTCTTGTGGGCAAAAACACGAGAATTTTAGGTGCTCTGCCATACCTAGTCTTACGTGATGCTTTCTCAGGTCCATTTGTTAGGGACTCCAATATTTGGCAAAATGAAGGCCAAAGTTTTCCCCTGTGCCATCAAAAACAAAACTTTAATAGCTGCTTCCATAAGCCAATTTTATACATTTAATTATCTTTAATTTTACTAACTTCCAGTGAAAACTAATGGACAATAAGCCCATTTTTAATGCACAAAACTGTGTAATTTCACACAACTCACGATTATCCAAATGTATTGCACTTTACTAACTTTCTCTGAAAACTAATGCACGTTTATCCCATTTTTTAATGTATAATATGGTGTTATTTCACACAACTCAAGATTATCCAAATGTTTTGCAATTTTACTTTCAGTGAAAACTAATGCACATTTCGCCCCTAAATTAATGCACAAACACTTGTAAATCGAGATCACACTGATTTGATGCACTTAAACAAAAATCAGCGTGATCTTTGCTTAATCGTTGTAAACGAGCATTATATTTCACAAAAATTTAGGAAAACTTATAACTTTGCCTAAATTCCTACGAAAACTAATCCGCGTTTAGTCCTTAGCTATTGCACAAACACGTATAGCCTCAAGCAGACAACGATTAAACAAACAATTCATGTTCCGACCAAGCATATGCATCTGATGCACATTTATCCCTAAATTAACGAACAAACACCTGTAAACCGAGATCACGCTGATTTGATGTACTTAAACCGAAATCAGCGTGATCTCGGTTTAAACGTGCATTCGTTTTTGTAGGAATTTAGGCAAACTTATAAATTTGCCTAAATTACTATGAAAACTAATCCGCGTTTAGTCCTTAGCTAATGCACAAACACATTTAAACTGAGATCACGTTTATTTTATGCACATTTAGCCCTTAATTAATGCACAAACACACGTAGCCTCAAGCAAAAAAAAAAAAAAAAAAACGATTAACCAAACAGGTCACATTTCAACCAACATTATATGAATCTAATGCACATTTAGCCATAATTAATTCACAAAAACGTGTCCAATCAAATCTGATAAACATTTTTCTAACAATTTTGTTATTAACAAAGCAATCTCATAAGCTAATTACATCAATACCTTTAGATTTTGCAGTTTTTGAGGAACGATCGTGGAGCCTCTTCGTACGCTTATTAGCTTGTTCTTCATTATCTGACAAATAAATAGTTATTGAAACTCTCCTCCCACTTCTTCTTGTTGCTGTTAATTTTTACACATAATATGCATAAAAATCGAGAATCTGTATGAAAATATGAACAAAATTAGGTTTAGTTGACTTACCAATGCTTTTCAACGTCATTTTAATCGGTAAAAGAATCGATTGAAGCTTCGGGTAGATTTAAATCATGATTTTAATCATTGATTTCTTGAAGATCTTATGAATTTTAGAGAGAGAAAGAATAGTTGAAGAGAGAGAGAGTTGTTGAGATCTGGATGTGGATGATATGAATCATCGAGAGTTGTAGAGATGATTTATGTTTTAGAATGGAAAGACCATCTTACCCCTTCAGACTTAATTAATATCATGGTTTAATCTCATCCATTGATTTTTAAATCAATGGTTAAAAACTCTTCTTATCCTTCTCATGAAAAATACTCTTTTTATTTTAACTCTCCCCTATACGGTTGAGATCAAATAAAAAGATGATTTTTCATGAGAATGATAAGATGGTTTTTGGACCCTTGATTTAAAATCAATGGATGAGATTAACTTTGATGATAACTAACCATTAAGGGTATAAAAGTAATTTTAAAGTCTAACTATAATCCTAAAATCCCAGCTTTCTTCTTCCCTTCACACCAAAACATACAATCACAGCCTTCTTCTTCCCTATAAACACACAGAGAAACACACACAATCATTACTCTTCTAAATCATTTCATTCAACATAAATAACAATATTATACTTTTCGACATAAAAAATAAATCGTTTCATTGTGTAGAAGTTCATTACAACATAAATTTCATTTGGATCAACCAAATCATTCAACCTGTGTTATCACATATAGTCGTCTCCATCCAAACTATTTTGACCCATTAGCTGACCCATGCTAACATAAATTTATTCAAGTTTCAATGAAAATACAACACTTGTGTTACATTACATAATACATATTACAAATCCTCTACAAAATATGCTACATAATTACAAATGATCAGATAAATTAGTCTAAATACAAGTATATTAACGCTACCCTTTAAAAACCAACTAGTACTAGACTACAACAATTAATACATGAACTAAACCTTAAATGTTACAGTAACATTTTTCTAGTTCACTACATACTAGCCCTGCTTCAAGAATCTTTCATTTGCCCTGCCCTGACTCGTCTGTTGAACCCTCTATTTCTTAGTCCTTGCTCGTTTTGGAGTTGGGCTTTTTAGGTTCGCTGGTGTTCGAGCTGCCCTGAGATGCAATGACATCGGGTACCTCTGTGAATTCATCTTCGACGTCTTTTTCCTTTTCCTATGACATCTGAAGCACAACAAAAATGAAGGTTTTTGTTGACTAACAGATCATCATTTTCATGGCTAAAAATGCATGAATTCTTGATACAAAACTATTAGCGACGTACATATTAATGCACATTTAGCATGTCAATTTTACTACAACTTGTGAAAAGTATCGGCATATGTAGTCCATTTTTATGTACAAAAGAAATTTATTTCACACAATTCATAATTTCCAAAACGTATGGCACTTTTACTAACTTCTTACAAAAATTAATGCACATTTGACCTATTTTAAATGCACGAAACAATCTTATTTCACATAACACACGATTACTAAAACATATCGCACTTTCATTAACTTACTACTAAAGTTAATGCACATTTAGCCCAAATTTTAATGCGCAAAACAATGTTGTTTCATATAACACACGATTACCTGTACAGGTCGCACTTTTACTAACTCCTACAAAAATTATTGCACATTTAGCCCATTTTTTAATTCACAAAACAGTTTTAACCATATATCACAAATGCATAGTTTACATAACGGAGGTAACTTTCTAAGACTTCTTTCATCACTTTATGCGTAGTCAATGTTAATGCTCAACCATATTCTATTGGTATATAATTTATGATATCATTTGACTCATATATGTTTTGGAATCATAATTTCCAAATCATTGAGGACCCAATCAGAACAATAAGACATTGGACAATCATCCTGAAGAACCTACCTTATGTATATGTGGTATATTTTCCACCAGTAATCGTGACCAAACCTAGACAATCTTCGCACATAATATGATCTCTCGAAATGCTTTATGCATTCTTTTCATTTGGATCAGTTGCCAAAGGCTAGATACCACTCCAGAACAGATAGAACATCAATACGATGTACCTAAGCAACCCTTAAAATTGGAATTGATCAAAGTTAAACTAAGGCTACCTGGATAAAAATGAAACCCACAAGTACGTAGAAATGATTGTCTCATAGGTGTTCTGATGAAAAGTTTGAATGACAGAGATATCATTTGGAACCATATATACAAAATTGCTAAACTGAAAATTCTTACAAAACATGTCACACTTTTGTTAAGTTCTTATAAAAGCTAATGCACATTTAGCCCATTTTTTAATGTGCAAAACGATGTTATTTCACATAAAACATAATTACCGAAATGTATCGCACTTTTGCCAACTTCCTACAAAAATTAATGCACACTTCGCCCATTTTTAAATTCCCAAAACAGTTTTATTTCGTACAAATCACGATTGTCCAAACTTATCGCACGTTTATTAAATGCCTACATAAATCAATGCACATGTAGCCCATTTTTAATGTACAAAGTAGTGTTATTCCACATACTACAGTGTTATTCCATGTTGGCTATTGGATATCATAACACCACGTTGGAATTAGATGAAGGCCGAATTAAAGAAAGGTTAGAGAGAGAAAGTGGGATATTCTAGAGAGAGAAACAAATAGTTGTATGATTAAATGTGAAGAACATCCAACCCTTCCCAAGTGTGGGAAGGGGTATATATACTTTCTATCTAGTGTGCTCCTAGTGGGCTGTGGAGTGAGCTGACAGTGGGTAAAGACCCGACCCAACTCCACAAATATTACTGCGACTAAACTAATATAACTATAACTAAACTTGTATTAATAAGCCTACGAGCTAACTTAATGCTAATGATTACTCGGGGTGACCGAGTCTTTCATATGAATATTTATATTCCTAACAATCTCCCCCTAAGGGAGGTCACCCCGAAAATTACAATTTGAATTCTAGCATTCTGAAAAGATTAATTTCTTTAACTCATAGTCTTTGATTCTTCATGGTTGGTAAACTTTGTACATTTAGTCGTGATCTTGTGCGTATTGTTCCATTGGGTTGTGATCTTCGAGCTTGCTTTGAGATCATCAGCCACAGTAAATCTCTTGATCATCCTTGATGTAATATTGTCTCCATGTGAATTTAGTGACCATTGGTCTCGCATGCTCCACACTCTTCTGGATCATGAAAACTATCATCAGAGTTGCGGAAGCTGTGTTGTAGGTCTTTCAGCTGTCATAATGTCTTTGATAATGTTTTGGAAGTGTGAGCATGGAGTGTGGATTGACACGTCTCTGCTGGAATTAGGAACCACCATCACCATCTTTATATGAATCTGAAATAAAACAGTTAACAATAAAGTTGGAGAACGAATATGGCTTTATCATTCGTTCGAGGTGGTTGGATTAACCTTCGGTTCCGTGAGGACCGACCTGTGATCAGGTAGAATCCCCTTTAAAGAAGATTCTCCTTGACAGGAATTTCCAGCTTGTAGTAATGAGTTTTCCAACAAGTTAATGTCAGAATCATCATACTAAGCATGTTCTCATACCGGAACGTCTCAAAGCAGACAGTACGGTAGAGTGAATCAGTGAATCAAATACCCACTGATTGATGAGAAATTGATTAGAAAAATTACTCGCGTGTCACAGGATAAACATTTTATGCAACACGACGAGGGTTTTATAAATTGAATCACATTTCTGTCAAAAATAATTTTGTTTGAAAATTTTCACAATCAATGTGCTCGAAACTTTGTTTGAAAGGTTTTCCAAAAGCATCCGTCAATCCATTTCCTGGAACAAGTTTGATTCAAATTTGAATCGCCCCATCGTTTCTTTCCAGTTGTCACAAGTTTGATCCATGAAGGATCTCACATGTCACCCACCAAGAGCTTGTTTGATGTTGGCTCTAGAAGGATTTCCATCTTCATTGTGAATACTTTCGTATCACTCGGATGTTCTGGCAATACCACAAGGATAATGCGTAGGACTCTTTAACATATATTTTCTTACTTTTCACGGTGTATGAAACAGCAAGCATATTGGGAATGTGTCCTAATGAGATTTATGGATGATATCTTGGCTCTAGACTCAATAGTGCATTTTGATTTAGTGATCGGAGGCTGGAGAGGACTGCCACCTTTTCAATATCGCCTAACTCAAAGTGAGAGAGACGATAGAAATGTATTGATCTCCGTGACAATGAAAAAAGAATCCTTTAAGGGATCTTGAGTGGCTAGGGAGGGTTGTGCAGCGTATCACTAGGTCCATGATACTTGTCTTCAATGTCAGCAATCAACTAAGTGATTCTGACAGCATATGTATTGACCCGGTTTCTGCCTAAAGTGTAAGGAGGGCTTCTTTCTTTTCACCCTTTATCTTTACATTTCTTTTTCATTCTTCAACCCCTTCAGTGCTTACCGAGACTTCACCACTAGAACCTTGTTGGGTTTGTTCCAGTACTAGCTCCATCTCAGTCGGCACTCTTCCCTTATTCACTTTTCTCCTTTTTTAATAATTCCTAAGGACTTCTATTCTAACTAGAGGATTGTCCCTGGGAAGATCCCTTCGGTTCTGGCTGGATCATGGGAACTGATACCTAACCTTACCATCCTTATAACTCCAGTACATCAAGTAAATTGGTCGGTCTTGGGTATTCATCCACAATTGCCATCACAAATCATTTGCTCCCCCTCAATATGTGCATCGATATACGAAAAAGTTTAGCACATATGGGAGAGCCTACACTTGAGTCCAAAAAATCACATTTTTATCAGATTTTCATATTTAAATCACATTCTCTCCCTTGATCAAAAATTTCAAACCATTTGAGATTTATGATCCCAAATGATTTAAATATGTTTAGAAAATTTGGGAGAAAATGTGGTCAGGTTTAACATGTGTTCTGATAATGGAACATTCTACAGCTCCCCCTTAATCAAAGAGGGAGGTAAGACTAACACACACATCACATATTTAGCACTACTTGATCAGTACATAGTTTATTATATTACAGAATTACACAACAGCAAAAGGAGAGGACTAATTATTACAGAGAGAATATTTTCATTCAGTTCTCTGTAGAAGTCTGTAATCACCCTCTCGAACTCTTCCACCAACATAGCTCTCAAGACTGCGGAAGATCCTCCTTGTCTTTAATCGTTTGCGTATGGCACGGAGGAATTCATTGTTCATTTCGAAATCTTTCTTTGTCCAGGACGTGGTATATCTCCCGAGTCTAGCCGATCTGATCTTGTACTCTTTGATTCTGTAGTCCAGTGCTTCTTCAATTTGTTGTAGAGTACCATCACTGAACTTGTGGATTTCATCAAGCCGCATGATCATCTGAATCCCGTACCTGTCTCTAAACACCACAGCCTTTGGAGATTCAAGAACCGTGAAATCTTGCTTGGATTCCATGTTTTTCGCTTCCCAACGAGGCCTTGTGAGGTTGAGCTGAGTCTGATAACTTTCAATCCCAAGCTGAGAGTCCTCTACCCGTTGTCAGATGACTAGGCCCCTGGTCCATAGATTGACAGCAGTGGCAAGAGTCTTCTTTTGGTGTGGTGGTAGGTGATGCAGCTTGCCTTGAAGGTTTAACAGGTA
The DNA here is from genome assembly GCA_021014915.2 of Artemisia tridentata subsp. tridentata. Taxonomy (NCBI): domain Eukaryota; kingdom Viridiplantae; phylum Streptophyta; class Magnoliopsida; order Asterales; family Asteraceae; genus Artemisia; species Artemisia tridentata. The sequence goes on along the minus strand of CP139501.1, from coordinate 240,463,086 downwards.
CAGATCTTCAAAGTCACTTGGATGCAGGTGTTTGAAATCGCTTTCGGCAATAACATGTTCCTTGAGATCAGCTCGGCGGAGGACGATTCTTTTTAGATAGTCATAGCCGTATATTGTAAAGATTTCAACTTTGACTACACTGAGAATCTGCATGTGGGATCATACAGCTTTGCGGTCTCTTTCAGCAGCGAATCTTTCAATGCAGAACTGCTGTCTCCTGAACCGCCAGTGTGATATGCCATACGAAGCCGATATATCATACTTGTACTCTTCCTCAACCCACATCTGATCTGGCACCATTTGTTCTAACCCAATGTCTAGATAGTAGGCAGCTTTCATTTTAGTAATGGACAAGGCTCGTTTATGCTCCTTGCTGCCAAACTTGAGAAACTCTAGATCTTTGTTGAAGAAGAAATCAATTTGGATGGAGACCTGTCCAGGTGGACCACCCAGAGGGAGTGGCGTGCTGACATTGAAGTTGCGAATTCCCTCGTCAATCTGATCGGTCAGGAGCTTATGACATTCTTCCATCTGGTACTGAAGATAGACCACATCAGGATGAAATGCTTTGACAATTTTATATGCTGGCCCTTCCAAGTCCTTTGGTGTTAGTTTGTCAATTCCTTGCTGCTTACAGTACCAATTTATAAAAGCTCCCATGTCTCTAGTCTGGGCCAGCAGTGAGTTCTCCGATGGAGGCACATAGTTGGACATAATGGCTTCAGCCCAGGTGTTAACAGGGACATGTGCATCAGACGAAGGAATGGACCAATCTGGCTCAGGTGTTGGGGATCTGTCATCTCTGGATGTCTTCCACCATGGCTGCTTCATTTCTTCAGCAACAGTGATCTCAGGAGCTGCTGACCTGTCCTCCCTAAAGAAAGATTGCCACCAGGTGTTGCCGAATTTTGGAATATGAACATTCGAGGTATCTTCATCATCTTCTGAATGAGAATCTTGGTTGTCTATAGCTGATTCTTCATGCACAATACAATCTTCAGGAATTGAGGAGATCGAAGGCTTGAATCTAGTGTCAACCGTCGTCCACGCAGCATACCCAGTGGATGATACATCCTTTGACGAGCTTGGACCAGTAGACTGCTTCAACTGATACTTTTCTGTAGATGATGCAGAAGGATGAGATTGTTGGTGAGCATGTGAAGATCCTGAAGTTCCAGAAAAACCAGCCGCTCCAGATGCTCCAGATGGTGGAGGAGGTGGAGGAGGATGTGGTGGAGACCCGGATGGTGTAGTTGGTTTGTCTTGGCTCTTTTTCTTCCTTTTGCGTGTTTCTGCCAATTCTTTCATGAGTTGATCAATGTTGTCAAGGTCAATCGAGTTTTCCAATGCTTCGTATAGTTTTCTGTGATCTTCATGACCTTTGTACTGATTTGTCTCATACATTCGCTAACGAAGAATTTCCTTCATGTCAATGGTGGGAAGATCTCTGAATCGAGCTTTCATTGGTGCTTCCATTGCCCATCTTACAGCTTCAGTAGCATAATCATCAACATCAGTAATTACTTTATGCTCAAGGTTGAGATTTTCTAGCTTTGAAAGCCTACGGCTGTGATTTAATACAACTTGTGGTAGATTCAGACCTTCCAAATCAGCAATACATTTGAGAGCAATTTCCAGTTGTGATTCCAAGCTGGTGAGGGTGGATAGAGGTGGTGATATTGGGATCAAAGTTGTGACAGTTGCAGTTGTGGTTGTTTCAGATGAGGGAGTGCCAATTGTTGGTGTTATGGTAGGTATTGGAATTACCATTGTTCGGAGTGCTGATGTATCTTGTTCAATGGGGACCGATACTATTGATACAACCTCTTTTTCATCATTTGACTTTTCAGTCTCAGCTTCAGCATCAGTAGTCTTGTCAGTAATGAACTGATCACCAAAAGTGAGGTCGTGGTCAAGGGTTTTGAGGGATGACAGTGTGCCTGTTGACCCAGCCGGTTCCTCCAAGTCTGTCAGATCATCGATTTTCATTTTCAGGTTTTCTTGAACCCCTGGGTATGCTGTAGATACCGTCTCTGCGTGTTCTTTTGTACTGAGTTCTAGAGCCTTTTGGAGATCATCATCCTCCTCATCAACCAACCTTCTCTGTATCTTGGCTCCCATTTTCATACTTACATCTCCCCTCTTGGGTTTCTTAGTGCGACCAGGAGCATCGTCAGTAGTTGATGCCTCGTTGCGCTTCTTGGGTTTGGGTTTGCCTTTTAGTTGTTTTGAAGACTTGGATGGTTTTGGAGGAGGGGTTTCAGCATCACTATTTTGCTCACCAGCCATGAATCTCTGATGCTTGTCAACTTTCATCAAGTACTCTTGATAGTATGGAGCATTGAGTATCTCATCAGTGATAAGGTCTTCAGGAACAGCTTTCCCAAATACTTCATATTTAGATCCCTTTGCAGTGAACTTAAGATTGCCAAGAAGATATTCGTCATCTGGCAAGTGAAGTGGAGAATCCAATCTTGGGTGAAAGTTGTGCACACTTTGAAGATGGAAGATTATCAACTTGGTAAACCTGATGTTTGGAATCATAAGAAGGTTGACATTCTTCTTTCCTGTTTTCTGTTGTGCAAGATTGTTCTTGTCTCCAATGAATGAGTGAATGGAATGTGTGAATTCTTCCCAAATCCTCTCAGCATAATCTTGGTTGGCATGATTCAGAATTCCCCAAAGTATCTGTATCACAGGAGCTCTTGGTCTCTCATACCCTGACGTCTTGCCCGTGAGACATAAGTTGATGATAGTTAAAATAGCCCTCCAGGGTTGGTACATGTCATATGTAACGACTGTGGAGAGAGTGTTGATGGTTTTGGGGTAACCCAGATCGTTGACAAAGTTGATGAGTTCCTCAGTTGCTGGTGGGGAAGTGAACGGTTGGTTCTCAATGACAGGTGTGATTTGAAGTGCGTTTTTGATGGTTTCTTTGGTAAGTGTGAACCATTGTTCATCAAGTTGACAGCTGTAGTTTGCAGTATCCTTGTCATATCTCACAGTGTCCTAAAACTGTTGGATGTAAATGGATGGAATAGAGGAGCAGGCTACAAATGCTCGGAAGAAATTTGTCTGCTTCAAAATATCTACAGCAAGCTTGTAGATAGGGTTGTGTTGAGATTTGTCCATATCAAGATAACAGTTGCTCCTTCCTATAGCAACCCAGCGGTCATGAGGCAATATCTGTTCATCTGTGAGAACTGGTGGAGGAAGAGCAGGAGCTTGAACAGCAGATGCGTTAGCGTCAGACATATTTGCTGCACAATCACCACTACAAGAAATATCCATGTAGAAAAATATGGTGTTAGGAGTGAGACAGGGATTACTATTATGACATATGCACTCAACGGCCAAAACAGAGAATCACAAGCATCATAAGTGTGAGATGATCACATGATAGTGTCAACTAAGAGATTAACAAATGTTAATACATCTTATGTCAGGACATACCCCTGTGACCACGACACTATGATCATACTAATATATCAGACAAGGCACATAGAATCGATGCTATGCATAAGGTATACGACTTAATGAACATAGCATAGACAATGTAAGGCATGACCCATCAAATTGCACAAACAAATCTCACACTACAAGAAGCAGTCAGTTAATGATACAAAACGCAGTGTGCCAAACCGCAATGACCAAACCGCAAAGGCAGCATTAATGAAGATTGTCAAACCGCAGTTGGCAAAATGCAGCAATCAAACCGCATTAGACTTAGATTCAGAAATGATCAAACCGCAGTGACATGCAAACCGCAATGATATTAAATTCTGATACAGTCTAACCGCAGCAAGAGGTAAACCGCAATATTATTATATTCAGAAATAATCAAACCGTAGTAACAAGCAAACCGCAAGAATATTAAATTCTGAAATAATCAAACCGCAGCAATTGGCAAACCGCAAGAATATAATATTCAGAAATAATCAAACCGCAGTAACAGGCAAACCGCAAGAATATTAAATTCTGAAATAATCAAACCGCAGTAACAGGCAAACCGCAAGAATATAATATTCTAACATACACAAACCGCAACCAAGCATAAGAACCGCTAAACCGCAATTAAGAACGTTTGTGCAAAACCGCAGCCAAGAGCATTTTGAGCAAACCGCAACCAAGAACAACAACTATAAACCGTAGTTAAGAACATTGATTCAAAACGTAATCAAGAACCATTTTCCAACACGCACACAAGAATCCAAACAGCAACTCTCAGTCAAGTATAATGAACCATCATACATCCAACACGCAATCCATAAACAGTGAAAGACTAACTCACAATCATACTTTCAAAACAATAAACCGCACCCTAGACATACTTACAAAACCGTAAGCAAGACTCTTTATTCCAAAGGCACAAAGACACAATCAAGAATCCAACTGCAAGCCTAGAATTTCACTATCCACGTAGCCAATACCCACGGCATAACAAATAAATGATTAACACAACATATCTAGCACCAACATTAGCAATTACTGTTTTCTTTGACTTTTAAAAGTCAACAATATTTTGAAAAATCAAAATATAACACAAATGAGAAGGGGAAACAAATTATCCACACAACAAAGCAACTATAACATATCTCAGGCGAATCCCATTAATTTAAATGCAATATTAATCACGAACCTAGGAGAAGATGATGATTCAAGCTGCGACCCTAATCAAAATACGATTTAAGTGAGTTTCGTGTTTTGATTACTAAGATAATGTTACATAACATAGTTTAGAATGTTAGGCAAACATTACCTAGGCGAGAACTCACTAAATGGATCAAGGTCAGACAGGTCGAGGGTTTTGCGTTTGAGAGAGAAGGAAACAGGTTTGACCAGATTTTGATTTGTTTGACCAAGACCAACCGCAGTGAATCTAAATCCTAAACCTCAACTTTTAGCAATTGGAAATATTGGCCCCTGTCTTTCCTACTTTGGATTCTAACATTCAATAAGGCAAGAATGGTCCTCCAATTTTCAATAATCCTAGGAATCAATTTGCAATTTTTGCATGTAAATCCCTATGCTAGCATATTAAAGGCATATGGCCCTTTTTGAAGTTAGCAACCCTAGAGCAACAATCTTCTCAAACTAAACCCCTGATTGAAACACGTCATTTCTCCATAGATTAACCTAATGCATTGTGGATGCCCTAATGATTGCCCTAAATTACTCTCCCCTTCAATCAATGACCCGATTTCTACTAAAAGAACTGGAGTCGTTGATTTAGTAACAATTTATATAATCATAATTCCACTTGATTTTTCAAACGCATGTAACCACTATGTGAAACCCAAATTCTTTCCTGAAGAATCATAGACTAGAAAGAATTTGAGATCTGTAGAAGATTTCTCTTCAGATACAAGGAATAATGTACTGACATGTACATTAAATCAGAGAAACATGGATATAAAGTAATCCATGCCCAGGTGAAATTCACCCAGTTGGAGGAACAACCGTCCTTTTGGCGACGAGCTTTCCCCATATTGAAGAACGGGTTACAGTATAAAGTAACTGCAAGCCAATGAGACATGTTTTACCCATATAGTATAACTTCTGCTCGAGTTTCATTTAAAGACCCGTGTCATTATTGAATGACATTTCTAGGAACGTAAATGTTATCGATAAACAGAAGACATGCCTAGAGAAACTATTTTTGGTGTTTTTGAGTTTTTTAGATTTTTATAGATTTTTTTGGTTTTATATCTATCTATTTACACTTTAGATATATATTTCTATTCTATATATTGATTAAAGATATATACAAAGGATACATGAAGAAGAACCACCAATATTCTTCTTACGGTAGACTGTTGCAACACGAGTCCTGAACTGATTTGTTCAGAAATCATTATGCACGTACATCACTGTTGAGTTTTCTGATCCCCCAAATTAGGAGATTTCAGTCCTTTTGGCCGCCACACCATGAGTTTTTCCTTGACGGAAATGATAGATGTACCTGCACTTAAGTAAGGATTCTTTGAATTAACACGACGATTTTGCTCACATTTATATGGGTTAGTGACATTGGTATCCCCATCTTTTGGATTTTCACAATCATTCTTGGAAGTGCTATCTGTATCAATAGATATCCATCTAAGACCAACCATCTTAAAAATTCTACCCGTCGGTAACCACCTAAGGCAAGATCTCGGAGTGTTAGATTTCTTATACCCCTTAGAATGCTTGTTGGGAGAATCTTTTAGTCCTACAGCAATCTGCCCACTAGGTTTTTGAGCATGACTTTTTAGTCCTACGGGCCTGTTGTGGCTTCTAGTCTTAGGGGATCAAACCTTAGAGTGTGCATTTACTTCCATAGTCTTAGACTTATGAGGTTCACCCTTAGAACAACCACTAACTGACTGAACATTTGGTCTAGATTGTGAAGTGATTGGTTTTGACAAAACTTGTTTCACATCAACTTGGGTTGCACACCTCAGGTTAGAAGATTTTGGTCGTTCAGATCTAAACGCATTTGGTTGTCTAACCACTGTTCGCTTTCTAAGAGGTTGTGAAACTGGCGTTCCCAAGATTGATGGTTTTGCAAACTTAGTATTCATACTATTTCCAGTTAATTTCCTCGATTCGTTCTTAAGGGCAGTGATTGTGAAACCTTTCTCTTGAATTTGAGCTTTGAATTCATCATTTTTGGCAATCAAAGAGGTTGTCTGATCTATAAACTTAGATTTTGTTTCTTTGATTGAATCACACAGGTTTTTACATTGCATTTTCAAAGTCTCATTTTCAGTAAGTAATTCAGCCACTTTAGTGTCATGTTTAGTCTTAACTTCATTGCACATGTCACGCATCTCAGCCAAACTGTTTTTCAGGTTTTTGATCGTTAGGTTTTTGGCTTCTAGCTGAGCTTTCAAATTATTTATCACAAAGAATTCACGGAATTCAGGGAGTTCCGGATTTTTACATGGTTGGTTAGTTTGAAGACTTTCTTCCTTTTGTTGCATTGAGATTTCAAGTGAAACACAATGTTTTTCAAGTTGTAAAAATCTGTTTGAAAGTTCATTATAAACATCCTTTTCAACCATATCATTTGATTTGGAAAACTCAGCCGTAAGCAAAGAACTTGACGCATCATTATGTTCAGCATCCTGATCAATTTCTCCCCCCTTATGATTCATATTTGTTGAATCCGAGGTGATATTGCTATTAGTTTTTCCAACAGATATGTGTCATAAGTTGGTATAATTTGATAAGTATGTTGTTGTTCATTAGAAAGAACAATATGTTGATCAGACAGATGTACCTCAGCAGATGGTACTTGGTGATTTACTGGACTGAGATCTGCATCCACACCATGTGTGATCTCAGTCCCTGAGCTGTTGTAATCATCATGCTTATCTGACTCTGTCCCATTTTCCATATGTTGTGCCCTTTCATTAATGAACCCCTTAACATTACTCATAAGTTGGAGTAATGTAACTCTGAACACGTCAACCTCGGTTCCAGTGTAGTTAGCAAAACACTTTTTTGTCATTTCACTGTCATAATCATAATCCTCAGTGAATTGCGAGTCAAAGAATACTTGGAGTTGGTTGCTGATCACACAAAAGGCAGCCATGGATCTAACTTCAGAGAATTCTTCTTTGTCAAGTTGTTGTTCAAGTTGATCTAAGTACATAATCATTTTGACAGTGAAGTCCTGAACATCTTGACCAAAGAGTGTTACGAAAGCCCGTGTGTATCCTCCCAAGTATCCAGATTTTTCAAAGAGAACCTTGAGATGTGAATGAAGTAATCTAAAACATTCAATGCAACTTTCCTTTGCATTGGGCAATATTAGTGGCTAATGACATTCATCCTCGTGAGAATTCAAGCATGACAATTCCATACTAGTATTATCAGAATCACACACGTTTGTTTGATGTACAGGATTGGAAACCACATGCTTATCATTCATGTCGTACAATTTGAGTACCTCAGCTATGAAAGAGTCTAAATTGGTAGGCATTGTGAAAAACGTGCACGGGATTTTACAAGTCTATGATTTAAACCGAGAAATCGATTCTTTCGCGGAATTTTACAAAATCAAGAAGAAACCATGAGATACTGATAAATTGGATGTGTTTTGATAATTTTTGGATCGTTACAATGATTAGTGATTGTATGCTAAAACTGATGATTGTTTGTAGGATTAGGTGAATTGTAGTATCGTTGTGATATGAGTAGGTTATGCTGGGTTTACGTGGTGGATTGGACAAGTCACAGTTAATAATCTAAGATCAAACCTCAATGAAGAAGGTTGAACAAAACTCAGTTGAAGTTTGGGTCAAACCTCAACCAGGATATGACAAACCGCAGTGTATATAATCAAACCACAAGGGTCAAACCGCATGATGTTTTGGTCAAACCGCAAGACCTTTTGGTCAAACCGCAATCGGTACCAGACAAAACTATCGCTATCAAACCGCAGACGAGGTCAAACCGCAAGACCTTTTGGTAAAACCGCAACCGCTACCAGACAGAACAGTCACTATCAAACCGCAGACGAAGTCAAACCACAATACCTTTTTTGTCAAACCGCAACCGCTACCAGACAGAACAGTCACTATCAAACCACAGACGACAAACCGCAAGTCACTGTCACCTCAGTGTCAAACCGCAATGAAGAAACTAATACTGAGAGTCAAACCGCAGTGTCAATATTTCACCTAAAATCACCTAAAAATCACCCTTTTGAACATTTTTGCTTGGATTCTTTTTAACTACTTGATCTAGGAGGGTTATAACACTAATAAAACACTACCTTTAACACTACAAACGTGAGAATTAAAATAGAGCCAAGAATAAGACCATGAACCTTCTAAAAACCAAACTTTAGATCTAACTTACCCAAGAAAACGTACATACAATCGAACTAATCAAACCTGGCTCTGACACCAATTGTTGGCTATTGGATATCATAACACCACGTTGGAATTAGATCAAGGCCGAATTAAAGAAAGGTTAGATAGAGAAAGTGGGATATTCTAGAGAGAGAAACAAATAGTTGTATGATTAAATGTGAAGAACATCCAACCCTTCCCATGTGTGGGAAGGGGTATATATACTTTCTATCTAGTGTGCCCCTAGTGGGCTGTGGAGTGAGCTGACAGTGGGTAAAGACCCGACCCAACTCCACAAATATTACTGCGACTAAACTAATATAACTATAACTAAACTTGTATTAATAAGCCTACGAGCTAACTTAATGCTAATGATTACTCGGGATGACCGAGTCTTTCATATGAATATTTATATTCCTAACATTCCACATACTACAGGATTACCAAAATGTATTGCACTTTTACTGACTCCATACAAAAATTAATGCACATTTAGCTCATTGTTTAATGCGCAAAACAATGTTCACCACATATCTCACAATTATCTAAACTTATCACACATTTACTAGCTGCCTAAAAAAATTAATGCACATTTAGCTCATTTTTAATGTGCAATACAGCTCACGATGATCCAAACTTATCACTTTTACTAACTTCCTACAAAAATAATGCACATTTAACCCATTTTTATGCACAAAGCAGTGTTATTCCACATAACACACTATTATCAAAACGTATTGCACTTTTACTAATTCTGTACAAAAATTAATGCACATTTAGCCCATTTTTTAAATGTGCAAAACAGTGTAATTTATCGCACGTTTACTAACTGCTAACAAAAATCAATGCACATTTATCCTTTTTTAATGCATAAAGCAGTGTTATTTCACATAACACACGATTACCCAAATGTAACGCACTTTGACTAGCTTCCTACAAAAATTAATGCACATTTAGCCCATTTTTTAGTACACAAACCATTGTTATTTCACATAACTCACAATTACCCAAATATATCATATTTTTTTGACAACAATCGGTGAAAATTGATGCACATATATCCATTATTATGCACAAAGCATGAACAATTAAATTTGATGAAAACTTTTATCAGAATATCTATAACCAAAGCAATTTTAGGTTAATAAAATCATTACCTATGTAATTCGAAGTTTTTGATGTACAAATATTGTTTATCTTCATTCCCCATCATCGCATATATTTTTGTTGCCACTTAACATCATTCTGTCCATAAAATCACCGATTGCAGCTCCAATTCCGATTGGCATTAAATAACTGTTCGCATCTTGAAGTTATGAAATTTTGATGTATTTCTGGACGAATATTGTTTAGATCATGTTGTCATCGATAATTTTTTTTGAAGATTTGATGAATTTTTGAAGATTGGTGTAGAAGGTAGACTTGTTTAGAGAGAGAGAGAGAGAGTTTAGTTGTAGGAGAGAGAGAGAGAGAGAGAGAGAGAGTAAAAGATCTGTTATGAATGTTGTTCCAGATAATGTTTATGTATAACAAAAAAAGACCTTTTTACCCTTCTAGACTTAATAAAGATTTTAGTTTAATCTCATCCCTTGATTTTTAAATCAATGGTCAAAAATCTTTCTTATCCTTTTTATGAAAAATCCCTTTTTTATTTTAACTCCCCCACTATATATATATATATTATATATATATGTTGAGCAAAAGTTATATTTCACTTCGAAAAAAAATAAATAAAAATAATAATAAAAAAAAACTGTTGGGAATTAAATATTCAAGAAGTTTAATATCGGATTCTGTTCAAAGAAAAACGTTAAGTGTGATTCTGCTGCTAGTGCATTTGGTTCCTGCTGGTAATGTTTGTTCCTGCTGCTAGAACATTTGATTCTGCTGCTAGGCTTAGCATTCTGCTGCTGTTGATCCTGCTGCTATTATACTTGATCCTGCTGCTAGCGATAACTCATTGCTGCTGCTAATGTACATTCTGCTGCTAAGTGGATAAGTATGAAAAGATATTATTTGTATTTTGGTCAAAAATATACGGTAGATAATATCTTACCCCATGTGCTTAGTTAACAAGTTGTGTACACAGATACATGTTGTATCTTATGTACTGACACACTCAAGATAAGTTAACAAGTAGTTCGGCTAGACTTTAAGCAATATTGAAAAGATCTTCTTGGACTATAAAAGAAGATCTTAGACTAGATATTAGTATATGTTATTATTAGAACTCATAACTGTTAAGACATAGAACAAACACAAGAATATCACAAGTTGTAAGAACATAAGATTCAAGGTCTTTGTAACCCTAGTGATAGAAAGATCACTCGTATTATTTTGAATAATATTGAATCGTTTTGGTGAAAAGCTTTCATTGTTTATTGTCATATAACTAATCATAACCGTTCCATTTCCATAACAAAAATAACCTTCTAAGTGTGATTAAGTAAATTCCGCGTACTTAATCATATTAACTCAATATATCATACACACAAAGTCACAAGGTTTAACCACCTTAACCGTGTGTCGAATCCTAGCAAGTGGTATCAGAGCAGGGCTGATATAGTTGATTTAGAAGCTAAAATAGAAATGGATGTACAAGATGCTCAGGTTTCAAATGTTGCTGCAAAGTTGCCCATGATCAAACAAAATGAGTTTGAGTTATGGAGGATGAGAATTGAGCAATATTTTGTGGTTCAAGATTATACTCTTTGGGATATCATTATGTATGGTGATTCTTTTTCACCAAGCTATTCAGATGTTGTCCTTGAAGGCAAAACACTTAGGAAAAGAAATACTGGACCAGTTTCCAATGATGAAAAGATACAGAAGAGAAATGATCAAAAAGCAAGAAATTTGTTGCTTATGACCATTCCTGGTGAGCAAATGCTATCTTTTAACAAGTATCTTGATGCAAAAACTCTTTTTGAAGAGATTTGTGCATGGTTTGGTGGTAATGAAACTACCAAAAAGACACAGAAGACATTGCTGAAACAACAATTTGAAAACTTTACTGCTTTTAGCAATGAAACTCTTGGTAAGCTGTTCTCAAGGTTGCACAAGCTTGTCAGTCAGTTAGCTGTGTTGGGTGTTGAGATAGAGAAGGAAGATCTCAACATGAAGTTTTTGAGAAGTCTACCTGATGAGTTCCATACTCATGTTATTGTCTGGATGAACAAGCCAGACATTGAAACCATGAAACTCAATGATTTGCACAACAACTTCAAAATTGTTAAACAAAGTCTAAAGAAGTCTGGAAACTATGGTACTAGTTCTGGGAATGCTGTACTCTTATCATTTCCTAGTATTAGTAAGTCTGAAGAGGTAGATGAAGTTGAAAGTGTCTCTAATGCTACTTATGGTGGTCCTTCTACTAGTTCAAAAAAGGATGTTGCTGGACTTGGAGATCCAACATTTTATGCCTTTATAACCAGTCAATCTAGTGGTTCTCCTCTAAATCATGAAGACCTTGAGTAGGTAGATGGTGATGATTTGGAAGAGATGGATATTAATTGGCAGGTTGCTTTACTTAGCATGAGGGCTAAGAAGTTTTGGCAAAGAACTGGGAAGCAAATTACCATAAATGGTAATGAAACTGCTGGGTTTGATAAGAAGAAAGTGCAGTGTTTCAACTGTCATAGGTTAGGACACTTTGCTAAAGAATGTAGAAGCCCAAGGAAGCAGGATAATAGGAACACATGGTATAAGCAAGATAAGAGAAAGGAAGTAATAGTTGAAGAGCCAAAGGCTATGTTGGCTATTGATGGTGTTGGATATGATTGGAGCTCTATGGCTAATGAAGAGGATGCACCACCAAATGCTGCTCTTGTTGCCAATGAGATTGCTCTAATGGCCTTTTCTGATTCAGAGGTAAATTCTATCATAAATTGTACTGAATCATGCTCTAATCTTAAAGCTTATGAAGACCTTAGTAAGAGATTTGATGCTCATCGAGAAGAGCTACTTAATGCTCTTTTTAATTTAGCTAATCACAAAAGAGGTCTAGGTGTTCTAGAAAAACAAGTCTTACATTTTCAAAATAATGAATCTAGTTTTGTTAATGACATTAATATACTTAAAAATGACATAAGGATCAAAGATAAGTGTATTGTTGAGCTGAATGATTCATTAGCTAGACACAAAATGGAAAAAGAAAATGTTAAGATAACTGTAGATGCTTTAGCTCATGCCTTAGAGGGAGTTAATAAGCTTTTTGAAGCTCAAGTAACCAATAAAGCTAATTCTGGTGTAGGTTATAACACTGTTCCTCCACCATATAGAGGTATTCATTCACCTCCAGGTATTGACCTAGCACACACAGGTTTAGCTGAGTTTCAAGAACCAATCATGGAATATGGTTCTAAGGCTAGCAAGAGCCTTAAGGTAGAAAAGATAAGTAAAAGTTTAGATAAAACTTTACTTTATCAGGACAAGGTGTCCTTTGTTAAGAAAGGAGATGCTATAGTTGTTGAAGATTGTACAACTGATAGTGATGATGATGAAGAACAGGTTATGTCTAAACCTGAAGTGGTTAAGAAAGAAGGAACTAGTGTTCCTAAGATAGTCAAACACAATACTGCTAAGCCTAAATCAAACATTAAGCATGTTAGGCAACCAGTTAGATATTGTGAACAATATAGAACCACCAACAAGCCCAGAGGTAACCAAAGGAATTGGAACAACCTCAAGTCTAACCAATTAGGTGATGACTTTGCTTTTTATAATAAAGCTTGTTACACATGTGGTAGTTTTGACCATCTTGCAGCTTTCTGCAACCAATGGGTATCTGGATATGAAAACAATAGAGTGAACCACAAAAGGCAAACTCCTAAGTCTCACTCTCACTCTAGTTCTAAGAGAACAAACCCCAGAGTAGTCAAAAAGAAGTCTGGCTCAAACACAGATCCTGCTGCTAGACTAATGGTTCCTGCTGCTAGACAAATTGTTCCTGCTGCTCGACCATCTATGACTATTAACCCAAAATCAACAGATAAGGGTGCAAAAACAACTTTCAAACATGCACCAACAACTGTTCTAAGGCCCATTCAAACAAAAGCAGTGGTTCAAAAACAAGTTTGGAAACCAAAGGGTAGAACTAAAAAGCTAGCAGTTCCTGCTGCTAAACAATCAGTTCATTCTGCTGCTAAGGGAAACAGGGCAAATGCTGTTAAGGCCTCAGCATGTTGGATTCTTAAATCCAATGTTGCATCAACTGTTCTCAAAAGATTTCACTTCATTGATGCAAGAGGCAGATCCAAGTCAGTAATGGCTTGGGTCCCCAAAAGAAACTAACACTCTTATTTGTGTGCAGGAACATTCAACTGATAAACAAGAAGATCAAGGATTCTCAGATAGTGGATGTTCAAGGCACATGACAGGCAACATGTCTTATCTTTCAGATTTTCAATCATTCAATGGAGGATATGTTACCTCTGGAGGGGGTGTTCGTGGCAAAATTTCCGGTAAAGGTACCATTAAAACTGGAAATTTAGATTTTGAAGATGTGTTCTATGTAAAAGAGCTAAATTATAATCTTTTTAGTGTCTCACAAATGTGTGACAAAAAGAACAATGTTCTTTTCTGTGAGACTGAATGTCTTGTACTTTCTCCTGATTTTAAGATGCCTGATGAAAGTCAAGTACTTCTTAGAATTCCTAGAAAGGGCAATATGTACAGTGTAGACATGAAGAACATTGTTCCTAAAAATAATTTAACTTGTCTTGTTGCAAAGGCCACATTGGATGAATCAATGAAATGGCATAGAAGGCTTGGTCATATTAATTTCAAAACCATAAATAAAATTGTTAAGAATGGTTTGGTAAGAGGTTTACCTCAGAAAAGATTTGAAAATGATCAAACATGCATTGCTTGTCTTAAAGGCAAACAACACAAAGCCACTTGTAAGCCCAAAATTTTTAACTCTATCAATCAATCTTTGTTTATGCTTCATATGGACTTATTTGGACCTGTTTCAGTAATGAGCATAATGCATAAGAGATATTGTCTAGTTATTACTGATGACTATAGCAGATTTACATGGGTTTTCTTTTTAGCTACTAAGGATGAGACATCAAGCATCCTTAAGGATTTCATTACACAGATAGAAAACCAAGTAAGCAAGAAAGTAAAAGTCATTAGATGTGATAATGGGACAGAGTTTAAGAATAGAGTTATGGATGATTTCTGCAAAGAAAAAGGTATTAGAAGAGAATTTAGTGTTGCTAGAACTCCACAACAGAATGGAGTAGCTGAAAGAAAGAATAGAACACTAATAGAAGCTGCTAGAACAATGTTAGCTGATTCTAAGCTACCTATAACTTTTTGGGCAGAGGCAGTTAACACTGCTTGCTATGTTCAAAATAGAGTTTTAGTTGTGCAGCCTCACAATAAGACATCATATGAACTTTTTAATGGTAGAACTCCTGCAATTGGATTTCTTAGACCTTTTGGATGTCATGTGACTATTCTCAATACCTTAGACCATTTAGGAAAATTTGATGGTAAAGCAGATGAAGGATTCTTTGTTGGATATTCTCTTAATAGCAAAGCATTTAGAGTTTACAACACAAGAACAGAAATAGTAGAGGAAAACCTACATGTGGAGTTTTTAGAAAATAAATCCAATGTAGAAGGTCAAGGACCAAAATGGCTATTTGATCTAGAGTATCTAACCAATTCAATGAATTATGTGCCTATTGTTGCAGAAACTAATGATTTTTCAGGTTCTAATACAACAAATGAGGCAGAGTTAGAGAAAGATCAAAAGGATGTGATAATGCCAATAGGGTCAAGTACAAGTGTGGAATCAACTTCAACAACTGATGAATCTTCTTATGGTAAAACTAAAGAAGGTGTTGAAGATGCAAGCAAAGAAGATGGAACTCAGGAACAACAAAATGTTTCTGCTGGTAGCATTTCTGTTGTTGTTGGTAGTGTATCTGTTTCTGCTGGTAATTCTGCTGCTAGGCTTAATGTTCCTGCTGCTGGGCCAAATACTTCTGATGCAGGCCCATCACACACAAGAGAAGCAGAATTCCAAGAAGATGAAGTGGATTTGAGTAATCTCCCACCATCTTATCAAGTTCCTACTACACCACATACAAGAATTCACAAAGTCCACTCCCTGGAACATGTGATTGGAGATGTACAATCTGGTGTGAAGACAAGACAACAATTGATGTCTTCAGACCAACAAGGGCTTCTTGATGCCCTTTATGCTTCAAAACAGCATGAGCTTTCAAACTCTTGCTTGTTTGTATGTTTTCTCTCACAGGATGAACCAAAGAACATTCTTAAGGCCCTAGATGATTCAAGCTGGTTAGAGGCTATGCAAGAAGAGCTTCTTCAGTTCAAGATTCAAAAGGTTTGGGTGCTAGTTGATTTACCTACAGGTGTGAAGGTAATTGGCACTAGATGGGTTTTTTAAGAACAAAAGGGATGAAAAGGGAATAGTGATTAAGAATAAGGCAAGATTAGTAGCCCAAGGGTACACACAAGAAGAAGGGATAGACTATGATGAGGTTTATGCTCCTGTAGCAAGGATTGAGGCAATTAGGCTTTTCTTAGCTTATGCTTCATTTTTAGGCATCATAGTTTATCAAATGGATGTCAAGAGTGCATTCTTATATGGAACAATTGAAGAAGAGGTCTATGTTTCACAACCTCCAGGCTTCATTGACCCATTACATCCAAACAAAGTGTACAGAGTAGTGAAAGCTCTATATGGCCTTCATCAGGCACCAAGAGCTTGGTATGCAACACTAGCTTCCTACTTATTAGAAAATGGATTTCAAAGAGGAAAGATTGATCAAACACTTTTCATCAAACAACACAAGAAGGATCTTCTGTTGGTGCAGGTGTATGTGGATGACATTATCTTTGGATCTACTAGGAAGGAGATGTGTTTAGAATTTGAGAAGCTTATGAAAGACAAGTTTCAGATGAGTTCCATGGGGGAACTTACATTCTTTTTGGGTTTGCAAGTTAAGCAATCATTTGAAGGCATATTTATTAGTCAAGATAAATATGTTGCAGAGATACTTAGAAAATTTCAATTTGCTGATTCAAAAATAGCAAGCACACCAATGGACTCTGAGAAGCACCTTCTGAAAGATGAAGATGGAGAGAGTGTGTATGTACACACTTACAGATCTATGATAGGCTCTTTGATGTACCTTACATCATCTAGACCTGATATCATGTTCCCTGTTTGTGTTTGTGCATGATTTCAAGTAACTCCAAAGGTTTCTCATTTAACTGCAGTCAAGAGAATTTTTAGATATCTCAAAGGTCAACCAAGGTTGGGTATATGGTATTCTAGGGAATCTCCTTTTGACTTGGTAGCATATTCGGATAGTGATTATGCTGGTGCTAGCTTGGACAGAAAGTCAACAATTGGAAGATGTCAATTCCTTGGGTGTAGACTTGTCTCATGGTAGTGTAAGAAGCAATCAAGTGTGGCAAATTCAACAACTGAAGCTGAATATATAGCTGCTGCAAGTTGCTCTAGTCAAGTTCTATGGCTTCAAAACCAACTTCTTGATTATGGGTACAATTTATTAAACACTGTTATTCATATTGATAATAGTAGTACAATTTGTATTATTAAAAATCCAGTGCAACATTCTGAAACAAAACACATTGAAATTAGACATCACTTTATAAGAGACTGCAATGAGAAAAAGTTAATTCAAGTTCTTAAAGTTGCTTCAGAACACAACTTTGCAGATCTTCTAACAAAAGCTTTTGATGTTTCAAGGTTTCAGTACTTGGTAGCAAGTATTGGAATGCTTAATCTTTGAATTTTCAATCTAATGTGTTTATGTAAATAAATTTTTGTTTCTGCTGCTGGCTTTATATAATACTGCTGCTATTACAAAAAGTTTGTGCTGCTAGTACAAATTTAAAATGTGTTATTCATACAGTTGGTCTTATGATTTTTCTAATGCAAGACAAGTACTTTGTACTTTGTTCTTTTGGTTTTAGACTAACAATTTCAGGTATGAACATGTGAACACAAAGGATGTTTCAAGTGAAATGGAAGCAGCAGAAATCAGAATATCCAGTTGCTACATATAAGGTTTATGATGGACTGAGTTTGGGAATTTAAAACTCCTTAAAACTTCTTTCTTGAAACCTAAGTATGAAATTTCACATTGAATTGATGACTTAGTTGATCAGATAGTAACTGATGCAACTCACTTTCTATCATTTTATACTTTCAAGTATAATGAGCAAGTCTAAGGACATCTGATAGAAAGAACAACTAGTAAAAGTGAATCTAACACTTGTGTTAGAGGCAACAATTACTATGAGCTGGAAACCCTGTCAAGAAAGCCTTTTTGAATAGGTTTATCTTTACACAGGCAGTTATTTATAACTGAAAACATTGGTTCTCACACAACCAGAGGTTGCTTTAAACCGAAATTTTGATTAAGTGTCTGTTTTACACTTAATCCCTTCAAAATGGTTGAAAGCAGTATGATTTTTCAATTCTAAAATCATGAACATACTGCTAAGTCAAATAATTTCTTAAACTAGGATTTTCAAAGGATTCACAAAAACCATCCATTGCTGGACCATGAATCAAATGTCCAATGAATCACCTCTCATAGGAGTTAACAAACCTAGAAGTGATGAGGGCAGTAACTTAAACTCTTAAGGAATTGACGGCTTCATGTACAACATTGTCTGACAACAAGTTCTAAATGATGGATCAGATGATAAGGAAAGATATATTTTGGTACATAGTGAGATCTTCCAAACAAGGGGAGGAAACAAAAGTAATTTGTCTCTCAGGGGAGGTAACAATCTCAGGGGAGGAAATAATAGCCCAGAAAAGGAAGATAATCCAATGAAATGTAGGAAAAGACAAGAGCATACAAGATGATGACATAGAGGTTGAAAATGACAAGATCATTCCAAAGGAGAAAGTTCTATCTAGGTTAAACGAAGAAAAGTTTCAATTTCAGTTTACCACGTTTGTTCATCTCTTGCAAAGGCATGCTGATAGATGATTTCACTTGTTGAAACAAGCATCCAAGATACACAGCATCATTGCCTTTTATAATTCCTCCATCCAAGGAAATTGCACCATCTTTTAGTCCAAGATTGGAGCAATGTGTTGATATTGTTAAAGTCAAAGAACAAAGCAGATGAATTACTGAGAAAGATATTCAATCTTGAAGAACAGAAGTGTTTGAAAGATCTTCACAATCCATAATTTAATTCAGAAACATGTTGAAATGGATTCACATGTTTAGGGGAGGATTGTTGGGAATTAAATATTCAAGAAGTTTAATATCGGATTCTGTTCAAAGAAAAACGTTAAGTGTGATTCTGCTGCTAGTGCATTTGGTTCCTGCTGGTAATGTTTGTTCCTGCTGCTAGAACATTTGATTCTGCTGCTAGCGATAAATGATTCTGCTGCTAGGCTTAGCATTCTGCTGCTGTTGATCCTGCTGCTATTATACTTGATCCTGCTGCTAGCGATAACTCATTGCTGCTGCTAATGTACATTCTGCTGCTAAGTGGATAAGTATGAAAAGATATTATTTGTATTTTGGTCAACAATATACGGTAGATAATATCTTACCCCATGTGCTTAGTTAACAAGTTGTGTACACAGATACATGTTGTATCTTATGTACTGACACACTCAAGATAAGTTAACAAGTAGTTCGGCTAGACTTTAAGCAATATTGAAAAGATCTTCTTGGACTATAAAAGAAGATCTTAGACTAGATATTAGTATATGTTATTATTAGAACTCATAACTGTTAAGACATAGAACAAACACAAGAATATCACAAGTTGTAAGAACATAAGATTCAAGGTCTTTGTAACCCTAGTGATAGAAAGATCACTCGTATTATTTTGAATAATATTGAATCGTTTTGGTGAAAAGCTTTCATTGTTTATTGTCATATAACTAATCATAACCGTTCCATTTCCATAACAAAAATAACCTTCTAAGTGTGATTAAGTAAATTCCGCGTACTTAATCATATTAACTCAATATATCATACACACAAAGTCACAAGGTTTAACCACCTTAACCGTGTGTCGAATCCTAGCAAAAACATATGAGCAATTGAAAAAAATAGTATTAATGTGATTTTTATACTTTTTATCATAAAAAGATTATGACCTTTATATATATATATATATATATATATATAAAAAGAAGATTAAAAAAACTTGACACAAGCTCCATCTAGGAAAAGACAAACTTTCAAAGTGTGACTAGCTATTCTGACATCGTCACTAGAAATGCCCAAAAAGTAAAGCTTTAAATACGACCTACGATGTTGTTGGAAGTGATGCATCAGATGTTGTGGACTTTGAGTTATCCTTTTAGGAACCAGCCAACATGTGCAAACAGTTAACCTCGTTACGGGGACCCACTCGTAATCAAGCTCCAGCGTAAGAATAAGTATCGGGTTTGAGAGAATAAGATAATGTGAGTTAGAGAGTGTAGTAAATGTCACATTCAATGCTGTAACAACCGTGATTTTAGCAGGTTAGTTTGACTAATAGTCTCAACCTATTTAGCTTTTATGTGGTGTGTATTATGTGCTTATATGTGCTTAGATGTGGTATATGTGCGGTTTGTGAGTAATAGGTAAGTGAGTTTAGCACTAAATCCCTTGGTGTGAGATTTTCGTCATGTTTGAGTAGTGTTAAATTTTGGGAAAAGTTTATTTTAATCGCCTTGGTGGTGTAGAAATGACTTATGTGATTTTGGTGTTTTGTGGTTTTGCGTAACAAGTTTTCGTTCAAATATTTGAGCGTTAGTAAGTTACGTGGAGGTTATTTTTTTTATGGGTTATATTATTATTAAGTGTGAAAAATCTATTTTTGGAAACTTTGTTTTGAAAATGATAATTTTTCGGGTTGTCGTAAAAACGGAAGTTTATCGCGTAAGGTGTTAATTTAGGTATAGGGTTGTTATAAAATATAAAGAGTACAAGGTTTTAAGTGTAATAATTAATTTTAATAAAAAATAAAATAAAAAATATATATATTTATATAGGGGCGCCGAATTTAGGTATTAGAAGGGAATTAGGAAACCAAATTTTAATCAAAATACACTTACCAATTTTAAGGGACATCTAGAATCCTCCATAGTGTATTATAAATACAAAATCAAAACCCCTCACCCATTTGTTTTGTAAAATTCGGCCAAGCAAGGAAAAAAAGGGAGAAGAGAATTTTTTTAGGGTTTTCATTCTTCAAGAATTAAGGTAAATTTATAATACTTATGTTAATTAAATTTTTTATGATTCATGTAATACAAATTGTGATGGATCTAGGGTTTATGGGTTTCTGTAAATTAATGATATTGAACATGTTGGGATCATTAATTAATAATATTATGGTGATTGGTGTAAAGATTAGAGTTTAAAACATGTTAATTAATGAGTTAGGGTTTTGACAGATTTATAAGGTTGTAAAGATGCGAATGAATTTAATAGATGGTGATGAGTTAGATCAGAAATTTTATGTCTAGATTGTAGTTCAGTGAAAGAGCTTTCCAAAAAGTCTGACCACGAGTGTTTTCGAGGTCGGGAAGTCAATCAAACGAATTTTGTGAGTTAAGGTGTCAAAACTCTTAAACCGGGACAGAATTAGGGTAAAAGTATAGAGGTCAAAGGTGGGTTAAAAAGTGTAATTTGGGTTAGGCCTTCTGTGGGAATTAAGTTCTACATTATATTTGACTTCCACGTGAAAATTAGGCGATAATAAGTTGCGTGAGTGGGTCTACGAGGTCAATACTTTTTGATGTCTGATCAGATCCGAATCTGAGTAGTTGTCATATTTGATTTTTCATTGAGTACTTGTGTGTGTTTTTAGTGCATGGCCTTCTGGGAAAAGCTTGTATGCTTATGAAGGATCATGTTGAATTTTTGGTGTGAGTTGTGGATAATTTTTGGTCGTAATTTTATGTGGGTGAAAGTACCCTAAAAATCTGCGTTTTCTGAGAAGTTTTAATTAAGGGATTTAGTGAGTGTTAGTTATTGGGTGATGATTAGTATGGAGTCTAGGTGATCCGTAGTGGGTTATATGAACCTTAGACATCCATCATATATATGTGTTACATGGACTATAGCTTTTAGCTTGGTCGTGTGTAATGTGGTATTGTTTTGTTTGTATAGATTTGTGAATTGGTTAATTGGAAGCTGCAAGGTTGAGGTGAGTTCATAGTCCCATATTTTTACTTTGTTTTAAACTTGGGATGGAGATGATGCTTGTTAATATTGTTTTTGAGTTACTGTGATTATGTGTTGTTAAAATGCATGTACTTGTAATGGTTATTATATGTATACTGCATGTTATTGTGGTGTTTAATTGTGGTGATTATTTGAGTGGAAAAGTCCTAGTGGCTCTACTCATTATAATTATCTTGGATCGGTGGGCGCGTTCCGTCCCAATGGTGGTGGTATTTGGATCGGTGGGCACGTTCCGTCCCAATGGTGGTGGTATTTGGATCGGTGGGCACGTTCCGTCCCAGTTTATTGGATCGGTGGGCACGTTCCGTCCCGTAAGCTATGATTGCATGTTAGTTGTATAATAACTATACTTTTGCTGTCCTGCTATGCTATGTTTTATAATCACAGTAAACTGATAATCAAGGTGTTTTGTGTGTCATAAACCTATGAATCTCACCAACATTATGTTGACGTTTTTAAGCATCATTTTCAGGTGAGCATTCTAAGGCTAAGATAGAAGGGCGTGACTAGAAGAGACTAGTTTGCATTTGAGGATGACTTACCTTGCGTTTAGTTTGATATATTGGGTTTTGTTTGAGATACTTGATTGTCTTTCATTTTTTAACTTTATGTTTTAATGAAGATACCTTAGTGATTGTTTTGGTTATTTGTTTTGGGGTATCGTTACGACACTTTGTGTTTGTACTTTGCTCTATTTATTTGCATGTAGTATTTTCTCTATTTAGACGCCAAGTGTTGTGATGATATCCATGATGTTGCACTCGCATTTCCGCCATTGGCGAGGTGTGACAGATTGGTATCAGAGCCTTGGTTATAGAGAAGTAGGTGGTTGAACCTAGACTATAACCTAGGAGTCCCTCATATAGTTGCATTTAGGGCTTAAGTGTAAGTATGTTATTTTATATGTCTATTTTTCTTGAGTTTATGAGTAGTTTTTTCGAATTTCGGACGCCGATTGAACCCCCATACTTAGTATTATAGTATGTCACCTCCCTCGCGTAAGAAGTTTCGTTGGGCTATAATTTTGCTACCGGTTGTAAGGGAAGTGGTAGGATGAAGCGGACTAACCGCAGAATCCGAGTTCCCGCTAGCATAAATCTATGTTCGGACAAGGACGGGATGTATATGGAAAACATTGATGGAGAAGAAGTGGAGAGGTAGGCAATCACGGTGACTGTTGGAGATGGAGCCGTTACCAAGCACTCTGGGAAGTGTCCTCACTTCTCATATGAAGGAAAGGTGGTTCTGTCTAAACCTCGTGAGTCGTATGTACTTGTAGATCATGCGGAATTGGAAGAAAGAAACAGGAATGGGTGGGTGAGTAAAGATGAAGGGGAGTTAGGATAGAATGGCGTGGATTCGGATCTGGAGTCCGCAGCAGGTAGTAAGTTTAACCGATTTGAGTGGGGAGGCAAGTGCGAGAATGGAGCTTGAGCCATTGTGCGACGAATTTTGTTTTGTGTCATGTTTTGGTATTCTTATATTGTCTTTTGCCATCTAGAGCCATGTTGGAGCACGATTATTCCTGAATATTGGATTGGTTTTACCCAAGTGATTTTGATTATAGAGTTAAAACGGTCGTTGGAATTGTTCCATGTGAGATGATTGTTTGCATGAAGTGTGGTCATAGGAGGAAGTACACATCTGAAAGGGAGCATAGATAATTATGGTGGCCAACATAATTATACATGCTTCACAACACAAGTGGACTTGCAAGTATGATAGCATGGATTGTGTTGTGTATTAGGTGCTATGTGTTATATGTGCGTTATCATTGAGAGGTGTAGTTTTGGAAGTAAGTGTGCGTGGGGAATAGGCCTTATAACTATGGTCGCGAACATAATTATAAGGGTATCACACACGTAGATTTGTGACCATGATTACATTGATTGATGTTTGTTGTTATATGTTGTGGTAGATGTTATGTGATATCATGTTGATGATGGTTATATGGTTAGAGATGTGTTCTCTTAACCATTTGGGAAATCGTTGTATGTGGGAGTGTGTGAGTGGTAAGATTCCATCCTACGTATCATGATACCTCGATTATCTGTTGGTACTAATGTTGTGATATTTAAGTTGGTTCGTTTGCTAGACTATTGAATGATGAGCCTAGTGAACTTAGACCTAGTATTGTGATTGAAATATCTAGTGGTAAGGAGGTAGAGGTTGACAAGATTATTTGTGGGTGTACAATAGTGTTAAAGGGTATTTCGTTTATGATTGACTTGATACCTTTTGGACATGGAAGTTTTGATGAGGTGATAGGGATGAGCTGGTTGTCTAAGCATAGGGCCGAGGTTATATGCCACGGAAAGGTAGTCCGTATACCTTTAGAGAATGGTGGTATCCTTCGGATTCAAGGAGAATGCTTAGGGAAGGACTTGAAAATATTTAAGACTGCGAAGGCCAAAGAACTTAAGTTGGAAGAGATTCCTGTGGTGTGCGAGTTTCCTGGCGTTTTTCTTGAAGACTTGTCCGGATTGCCTCCAATCCGCCAAGTTGAATTCCGTATCGAATTGATTCCTGGAGCGGCACCTGTGGCGAAATCCCCATATCGTTTAGCACCCTCTGGGATGCAGGAGTTATCCGCGCAGCTGCAAGAACTTCAGGATAAGGGGTTTATTCGACCTAGTCATTCTCCATGGGGAGCGCCTGTGTTATTTGTTAAGAAGAAGGATGGTTCGTTCCGGATGTGTATTGACTATCGGGAATTGAACAAGTTAACTGTTAAGAATCGATATCCTCTTCCTAGGATCGACGATCTCTTTGATCAGCTACAAGGTTCACGATTTTTCTCGAAGATAGATCTACGTTCAGGGTATCATCAGTGGAGAGTGCATGAGGAGGATATTTCGAAGACTGCTTTTAGGACTCGTTATGGACACTTTGAGTTCACGGTTATGCCATTTGGGTTGACAAATGCACCTGCGGTATTCATGGATTTGATGAATCGCGGTTGCAAGCCTTACTTGGATAAATTCGTGATTGTGTTCATAGACGACATCCTGATTTATTCTAAGTCGAAGGAGGAGCATAGAGAACATTTGAAGTTGATCCTTGGATTGCTGGAGAAGGAGAAATTGTACGCCAAGTTCTCAAAATGTGAGTTTTGGCTTGAGGAGGTACATTTTCTTGGACATGTGGTGAATAGTGAAGGAATACATGTGGACCCTAGTAAGATAGAAGCGGTCAAGAACTGGAAGGCTCCTATGACGCCGTCCGAGATACGCCCATTCTTAGGATTGGCAGGGTATTACTGAAGGTTTATAGCCAATTTTTCGACGATTGCTAAACCCCTCACTTTGTTGACTCAGAAGAACAAGAAGTATGTTTGGGGAGAAGAGCAGGAGGTGGCTTTTCAGTCACTAAAGGATAGTTTGTGCAATGCACCTATTCTGACGTTACCTGATGGGCCGGATGACCTTGTTGTATATTGTGATGCGTCAAATCAAGGATTCGGGTGTGTACTAATGCAAAGGGGTAAGGTGATAGCTTACGCATCTCGACAGCTCAAGATTCATGAGAAGAATTATACCACTCATGATTTGGAGCTGGGTGCGGTAGTATTTGCTCTTAAGAATTGGAGACATTATCTCTATGGCACGAAGAGTGTTGTTTATACCGATCTTAAGAGTCTTCAGCATATTTTCAGTCAGAAGGAACTGAATATGCGACAAAGAAGGTGGATTGAGTTATTTAGTGATTATGATTGTGAGATTCGCTACCATCCTGGAAAGGCGAATGTGGTAGCTGATGCTTTGAGTAGAAAGGAGCGGATTAAGCCTAAGCGTGTGCGAGCGATGTGTATGATGTTACAATCGGGAATTAAGGGTAAGATATTGGCAGCACAAGAGGAAGCTCTTAGGAATGAGAATGCGACTGCTGAGATGTTGCGTGGATTGGATCAGCAAATGGAGGAAAAGGAGGATGGTGGACTGTATTTCTTAGATAGAATATGGGTTCCATCGGTAAGAAGTGTAAGGAAGTTGATCATGGATGAGGCTCATAAATCGAGATATTCGATTCATCTAGGATCTGATAAGATGTATTATGATCTTAGAGATGCTTACTGTGGCCGGGAATGAAGAGGGAAATAGCTGAATATGTTAGCCAATGTTTGACTTGTTTGAAAGTTAAGGCTGAGCATCAGAAACCCTCAGGATTGTACAACAGCCGCCGATTCCTGAGTGGAAATGGGAGAGAATAACAATGGATTTTATTACTAAGTTGCCTAGAACAAGTAGTGGACATGACACGATATGGGTCATAGTGGACAGGCTAACGAAGTCTGCACATTTTCTGGCCATTCGTGAAGATTATAAGATGGAAAAGCTGGCGAGAATTTATATTAATGAGATTGTGGCGAGACATGGTGTGCCTGTGTCGATTATCTCTGATCGCGATAGTAGGTTACCTCGCGGTTTTGGCAATCGTTGCAAAAGGCGTTGAATACACAATTGGATATGAGCACTGCTTATCATCCGCAGACTGATGGGCAAAGTGAGCGAACGATTCTGACTTTGGAGGATTTACTTAGAGCGTGTGCTATTGACTTTGGAGGAAACTGGGATACTCATTTGCCTTTGGCTGAGTTTTCCTATAACAACAGCTATCATTCCAGTATTAGATGTGCACCATTTGAGATGTTATATGGGAGGAAGTGTAGATCACCTATTTTATGGGCAGAGGTTGGGACAAACCAACTAATTGGTCCTGAAATAGTGCAAGAGACTACAGATAAGGTGTTTCAGATTAAGGAAAGACTTAAGGCAACAAGAGATCGCCAAAAGAGCTATGCGGATAATCGCCGTAAGCCTTTGGAGTTTAGTGTGGGTGATTTTGTGATGTTGAAAGTGTCTCCTTGGAAAGGTGTTGTGCATTTTGGTAAGAAAGGCAAGTTAGGACCAAGATATGTAGGACCGTTTGAGATTACGGAAAGAATCGGGCCGGTGGCATATCGGTTGAGATTGCCTGAAGAGTTAAGTAGTGTGCATGATACGTTTCACGTATCTAATCTGAAGAAATGTTTGGCGGATGCTAGTTTGCATGTGCCATTAGATGAGATTAAGATTGATAAGACTCTTCACTTTGTTGAGGAACCTGTTGAGATTAGGGACCGACAGGTCACGAGTATGAAGCGTGGTAAGATGGCGTTGGTGAAGGTACGTTGGAATTCCAAGCGTGGTCCTGAGTTTACTTGGGAACGTGAGGATTAGATGAGGTCCAAGTACCCGAAGTTGTTTGCTGAGGAGGTTAATGAGACAAGCTAATAAATCTCGGGACGCGATTTCCCTAAGTGGGGGATAATGTAACAACCGTGATTTTAGCAGGTTAGTTTGACTAATAGTCTCAACCTATTTAGCTTTTATGTGGTGTGTATTATGTGCTTATATGTGCTTAGATGTGGTATATGTGCGGTTTGTGGGTAATAGGTAAGTGAGTTTAGCACTAAATCTCTTGGTGTGAGATTTTCGTCATGTTTGAGTAGTGTTAAATTTTGGGAAAAGTTCATTTTAATCGCCTTGGTGGTGTAGAAATGACTTATGTGATTTTGGTGTTTTGTGGTTTTGCGTAACAAGTTTTCGTTCAAATATTTGAGCGTTAGTAAGTTACGTGGAGGTTATTTTTTTTATGGGTTATATTATTATTAAGTGTGAAAAATCTATTTTTGGAAACTTTGTTTTGAAAATGATAATTTTCCGGGTTGTCGTAAAAACGGAAGTTTATCGCGTAAGGTGTTAATTTAGGTATAGGGTTGTTATAAAATATAAAGAGTACAAGGTTTTAAGTGTAATAATTAATTTTAATAAAAAATAAAATAAAAAATATATATATTTATATAGGGGCGCCGAATTTAGGTATTAGAAGGGAATTAGAAAACCAAATTTTAATCAAAATACACTTACCAATTTTAAGGGACATCTAGAATCCTCCATAGTGTATTATAAATAAAAAATCAAAACCCCTCACCTATTTGTTTTGTAAAATTCGGCCAAGCAAGGAAAAAAAGGGAGAAGAGAATTTTTTTAGGGTTTTCATTCTTCAAGAATTAAGGTAAATTTATAATACTTATGTTAATTAAATTTTTTATGATTCATGTAATACAAATTGTGATGGATCTAGGGTTTATGGGTTTCTGTAAATTAATGATATTGAACATGTTGGGATCATTAATTAATAATATTATGGTGATTGGTGTAAAGATTAGAGTTTAAAACATGTTAATTAATGAGTTAGGGTTTTGACAGATTTATAAGGTTGTAAAGATGCGAATGAATTTAATAGATGGTGATGAGTTAGATCACAAATTTTATGTCTAGATTGTATTTCAGTGAAAGAGCTTTCCAAAAAGTCCGACCATGAGTGTTTTCGAGGTCGGGAAGTCAATCAAACGAATTTTGTGAGTTAAGGTGTCAAAGCTCTTAAACCGGGACAGAATTAGGGTAAAAGTATAGAGGTCAAAGGTGGGTTAAAAAGTGTAATTTGGGTTAGGCCTTCTGTGGGAATTAAGTTCTATATTATATTTTACTTCCACGCGAAAATTAGGCGATAATAAGTTATGTGAGTGGGTCTACGAGGTCAATACTTTTTGATGTCTGATCAGATCCGAATCTGAGTAGTTGTCATATTTGATTTTTCATTGAGTACTTGTGTGTGTTTTTAGTGCATGGCCTTCTGGGAAAAGCTTGTATGCTTATGAAGGATCATGGTGAATTTTTGGTGTGAGTTGTGGATAATTTTTGGTCGTGATTTTATGTGGGTGAAAGTACCCTAAAAATCTGCGTTTTCTGAGAAGTTTTAATTAAGGGATTTAGTGAGTGTTAGTTATTGGGTGATGATTAGTATGGAGTCTAGGTGATCCGTAGTGGGTTATATGAACCTTAGACATCCATCATATATATGTGTTACATGGACTATAGCTTTTAGCTTGGTCGTGTGTAATGTGGTATTGTTTTGTTTGTATAGATTTGTGAATTGGTTAATTGGAAGCTGCAAGGTTGAGGTGAGTTCATAGTCCCATATTTTTACTTTGTTTTAAACTTGGGATGGAGATGATGCTTGTTAATATTGTTTTTGAGTTACTGTGATTATGTGTTGTTAAAATGCATGTACTTGTAATGGTTATTATATGTATACTGCATGTTATTGTGGTGATTATTTGAGTGGGAAAGTCCTAGTGGCTCTACTCATTATAATTATCTTGGATCGGTGGGCGCGTTCCGTCCCAATGGTGGTGGTATTTGGATCGGTGGGCACGTTCCGTCCCAATGGTGGTGGTATTTGGATCGGTGGGCACGTTCCGTCCCAGTTTATTGGATCGGTGGGCACGTTCCGTCCCGTAAGCTATGATTGCATGTTAGTTGTCTAATAACTATACTTTTGCTGTCCTGCTATGCTATGTTTTATAATCACAGTGAACTGATAATCAAGGTGTTTTGTGTGTCATAAACCTATGAATCTTACCAACATTATGTTGACGTTTTTAAGCATCATTTTCAGGTGAGCATTCTAAGGCTAAGATAGAAGGACGTAACTAGAAGAGACTAGTTTGCATTTGAGGATGACTTACCTTGCGTTTAGTTTGATATATTGGGTTTTGTTTGAGATACTTGATTGTCTTTCATTTTTTAACTTTATGTTTTAATGAAGATACCTTAGTGATTGTTTTGGTTATTTGTTTTGGGGTATCGTTACGACACTTTGTGTTTGTACTTTGCTCTATTTATTTGCATGTAGTATTTTCTCTATTTAGACGCCAAGTGTTGTGATGATATCCATGATGTTGCACTCGCATTTCCGCCTTTGGCGAGGTGTGAAAAATGCATACTAAGCGAAGCGGATGAATGCTGATTATAATACTCTTTGGCGCACCCTTTACGAATCTGAGTAGTTGGCAGTTTGTGGCTCAGGCTTTTTGTACGGGTAATGTGTTAGCCTCGTCGGTCTATTCAGATTCATGAGACTTGACGAGATTATTTGGTGTTGTGTTTTCTTGTTTGTAGTAGTTGCTCTTTGATCCACAGGCTAACAAGATGTTCCTTCCAAGATGCTTATGCCTCTGGAATTGATCGGGTTCTACTCAAAATGAGTATCTCCAGCTGACCGTTCCGGCATCCGAAAGACTGATGTCACTGTAGATGGATCGGGTTAAGGTCCGACCTATCGCTAGATACTAATTCGATATATATATTAATTGTAGAAATTAAAAGTTAACAAAGAACGGCTATTGAATATCAGAGTAAATTAATAAAATCGATTATAAATTTAATTTGATGTTTAAGATAATAAAAGTAGAACAAAGTCAACACATACGGGAAAAAAGGGTAAATTAGGTTAGTTTTTTAAAGATGTTCCAAATACATAAGAACTAAAAATAGTTTATAAAAATCACCTCAGATTCATTTTTATTTTTCACAACCTATAAAAATCATTCCAAATACATAAGTATTTGGCATAAACATCAGATAATGTTCCAAATTCATATAGGTATTTGGCACTGTTTGTACCAACCATTTCAAATACATGAGCAGTTGGCATCAAGAGTAGATAGTGTTCCAAATACATATACAAATTTGGCACCGATGGTACCAACCGTCCCAAATACATAAATATTTGGAACTGGTAACTCTAACCATTCCAAATACACATGTATTTGGTACTATTATTAAAAAACGTTCCAAATGCATACGTATTTGGAACACTTTCTTAATAGCCGTCTCAAATACCTACTTTTTTGTCACGGTGACCCCAAAAGTGCCAAATACATGTATTTGGCACGATTCTTTGACTGTTCCAAAATGTTTCGTCCTAAAAACCCTCGTTTCTTGTAGTGATGGCGGAGAAAGAAAACTCTTTCAGTGACCTAAAGTTATGCTTTTTAATGTATAATTAGTACTTATCATTGCCTTTTTCCTTTCCCCAATCTTCTTTTCTTCCTTTTTATGAGATTAGTGTATACCTGTTATGCATTAAACCTAAATGGATGAAATCATGTTATAAGCACAAATATGCATCACCATTTTCAATTATACTGGCTTTCAACAAGGTTTTTGGTCCCCTCTTTTTTATCCTACGCCTTAAATTCTTTCATTACAATGATAAGTCTTAGGATACAAGATAATACAATAGAATATGCATATGCATGTATAGTACATAATCTGCTTATTGCTTTGTTATCCAAATTGCTTATCTCAGCAGTTTAGAGTTAACAATATGAGTGTTGCTAATTCCAGACTGCTTATTTGATTAATCAAAACGTATTAACAATTTTTGTGAGCGCTACCATACACCCAATTTAGTATACTAACATTGTATGACAAACATCATTTTTCATAAATCAAGAACAAACTTGGTGGTCAGCTTCGTTTTATAGTATCCGGAGGAGATCCATTAAGTCATGAAGTGGAAGAATTCTTAAGGGTCACATCATGTGCTTTTGTAGCACAGGGATATGGTAAATGCACTTTGATCAAGTTATATATGTTTTATTACAGGATTGACGAAGACTTATGGTTTAGTTGCTATTGCATTCCCATATGAAATGTGCATGGTTGGTACAGTTGGTTCTCCTTTTGTATACATAGAATTACCTTTAGAGGATGTTTCAGAAACGAGTTATGTTCTATTGGCATATCCTTCACTAGGTGAAATATGTATTCGGGGAAGGACTCTTTTTGCGGGGGATACCACAAGAATTAACGAATGAGGTTATGAGACACGGATGGTTTTATACAGGTTAACTTGTTTCTACTTTCTGTTTTGTTTTGTTGCGTGTTCTGTTATCTATTTTTTGTTGTTTAGATTGAAGACGCGTATTAATGAATGAACATGTAATGTAGGGAAGATGCTACCAAAGGGATCATTGGAAATTATTGACAAGAAGAAACATCTTATAAAACTCATCTTGAGAAGTTTATGGCATTAATCCTATTATTGAAGAGGTAGTTATCCTTCACCTTAATTTTATATCTACGCAAAAATGTGGACAGGTCAAACAGGTTTGTCAAAGGGTCAAAATAGCTTCAGACTAAAACACATGATTTATTTGTACAAAGATGGTTGAGTTGACCTAATATACTTTTTCTTCAAATTTATACTACATGATAAATAGTTAATGTGTCAAATACGATAATAATACATTTTGCTTGACGTTTAACCCATTTGACTAGAGTAGAAGGATTAAATTCGTCACCTTAACTAGATTTTATATTTCAAGGATCTGACTGGTAAATTATGTGGTTAGATTTGGGTGTATGGAGATAGTTTCAAGTCGTCATTGGCGGCAATAGTCGTACCAAACCAAGAACAAGCAGAAAATTGGGCAGATCAAAACGGGTATAAAAGTTCCTTCTCCGACCTATGTACACTCAGTCAACTACGAGATTACATTCTCTGTGAACTCAAATCTACTACAGAAAGAAACAAGGTACAAGTACAACTATGCATTTTTATTCAAACAAAGATCGCATATGTGATATTTTGGTATCAATATTCTAAAGTTGATAGACA
Source organism: Artemisia tridentata subsp. tridentata (assembly GCA_021014915.2). Taxonomy (NCBI): domain Eukaryota; kingdom Viridiplantae; phylum Streptophyta; class Magnoliopsida; order Asterales; family Asteraceae; genus Artemisia; species Artemisia tridentata. The sequence continues at coordinate 240,430,499 of CP139501.1, read as the reverse complement.
TTGTTATTAATCTAACCATGTGCGATATACATTTGTTGAGACAATTTACGCGTTGATGTGTGGCTAAACACACATCATTTTTATACCGAAAAACATGCTAAAACGGACTAATAACCATAAAATATGTGAAGTTATATAGCAAATATGTTTGGTATGTGGTATTATGTCTTGCAGGTACAAGGGTTTGAAAATAGAGCACAAATGTTGATTTTCGGATGAGTTTCGACGACGTTTTCGCGTTTAACGAGATTCAAACGAAGTCGGAAAAATTCCCCGAACACTCCATTGGAAAGAGCACTAAATTATGAGTCCAACGGTACGAAACATGGACATTTGAGCAAAAGATCGGATTTTAGAAGGCTAAACGAAGATTATGATTATGAAAGCCCGAAGATAGCCAGATTATAGCCCAAGATCAATATATAAATGAAGCCCACCATATATTATTTCATAAGACCCGACCCACAACTAAGCTAGTACCCACATTTTCTAGCCTTCATTAGATGGTGCCACCTGTCCTCACTTGAGTAAGAAGCCAAAATAGATGGTGGATATTTGCTAGGTTTTTCTTATGGCTAATATAAAAAGAAACTAATGCATAGAGAGGAGGGGGGATACAATAGCCGCACCCCATACATATTACATTCATATATACATTTACATAGTTTACATTTTTATTCTAAAAATGGAAATATTTACATGACATCATTGCATACATCATATTGATATCTTTGGATATCTTGAAGATCTTTAGAATATCATGGAATGATCTTCACTCAAAGAATTAGATTTGATAATATCTTGGTTAGTGTAAAAACGTAGAGGGCGGGGGGGGGGGGTGTGATTACGTTCCCGTTATAAAAACTTAAAACTTGTTGTGGATGATGACTTCAAGATCTCCAAGCCTTTTGGCATATTAGGAGGTATGCTATGCTTGTGGTGGATGATGACTCTAGATCTCTGAGCTTGCTTCACAGGATCATTACGGTAGTATGCTTACAACATAATGAAAGTTAGTAACATTATGATCATGATGGAAAGGGTGATCAATGTATGTTTCTACATGATTAACTACTGATCTAAATGTATGCAAAGGGTAGAGAGAATGTATGTTCAAGTGATGATGCAATGGGTAAACAATGGGCTACTATTTATAGGCAAACTGTAAAACCAACTCACGGATTTGGCGGATCCAAATCCATGGGTCCGTCCCTTATGGGTTTTGGTTCTGTTGGTCCACGAATTGTATGTGGATCTCTAAGTAGCCTTGAATACTTAGTAGATGGTTGGGATAAATCCAAACCAGTCTAAGTGAGAAACCTTAATGATTGTTAATGTTAATGCGGAAACTTAACAAGAACAATGAAGAACAGAATTAACACTAACTTCGTATAATTCTATTAATCACAATAGTGAAACTCGTACAACTCTCACACCAAACTAACAATCTTAGGGATCCTTTTATAACACCAAGGAAACCCTAATAATAACCGACTAAGAAGATATTCACGAATCTTCTATAAAGATACTTACACGTTTTGTATCTTTTCCTAACATATCTCTAACAAACTTTCCTTATAACACGACCAGACTTAACATAATAAGTCAACCAGACTTAATACAGACTACCAGACTTAACTTGTATTACCAGACCTAATTACGAAGACAGACCTAACTCTGACATATTACCAGACCTAAGTTCGTCTTCTCTTGAATCGTATGATAATTCCCAACAATCCTCCCCTAACTTGATCTTCATGCTCCATGAACTTCAAGTTCTTCTGATTTAGCTTTCTGAGGATTGAATCTTGAATACTTTGAATTGTCTTTAGGTCTTGAACCTTTCTAGTAGCTTGAATCTTGATAAGCTCTTCTGATATGGTCTTTGCAGCAACATTGACTATATGTACATTAAATTCATTGAAGTTTCAGACTATTCTCATCACTTCCAGATGTGTTACCATCTGTGAGAGGTGAATCATTGAAAATGTAATGGATTTGAAATCTCTTTACCAATAGCCATTACCACTGGAGTAGCCAATGTTTTGGTGTGTAAGACCATGGTACATTAATAACCATATGATTTTTAGCAAATCATCAGCTTAGCAACGGATTTGTTAAGTCTTTACCAAAAGCCGTTTGCTTCTGGACTAGCCAATTCTTTGATGGAAAAGCACCTCATCATGGTGAATTGATTACCATTTATGGTTTTCCACAGCCTTTACCACAAGCCATAACCTTGTGGGCTAGCCAACTCTTTACTTATCTTAGATATGGTGAGTTGAATATCATACAATTTTTGGCAAATTGTCAGCCATAAACGGATTTGAGCAATCTTTACCTGTAGCCGTTTGCTCAGGATTAGCCAGTCCTTGTGTGGATGAGACAAGGTGGACTGATTACCTTTTGTTGTGTTAGTGCAAGGCACCTCCACCAAGTGAGAAGTTCCAATAGTCTCACTTAACAACTTGTGAAAATATACTTAATCCAGCATTGTCTATAAAAGAAATAGAAGACAATTTTTTTTTATTTTTTATTTTTAATACTAACAGAACTAAAAATAAAACTACAAGACTTAAAGATAACCTAAATGCTGGTAATTACTCATACTTTACATACTTTACAGTTTGACCTCCCCTTAAGCCAAACCTCCCCTTAACTCAAACTAGGGGTTCATCATACCAATGTTAACTACCAGATAATTGAACCTAGGGCCATCAAATGCTTTAGTTAACAGGTCAGCAACATTGAAATCTGTATGTATTTTCTCCACTCTAATCAACTTCTTTTCAAAGCAATCTCTAATAAAGTGATGCCTGATTTCTATATGCTTAGTTTTAGAGTGATATATTGGGTTCTTAACAATACAGATAGTACTCTCATTATCTATGTGGATAACAGTATTCATAAAATTCAAACCATAGTCCAGCATCTGATTCTGAATCCACAAGACTTGTCCACAGCAGTTAGCAGCTGCAACATACTCAGCTTCAGTGGTTGAATTGGCCACAATTGTCTGCTTCTTGCATTGCCAAGATATCAATCTTCTTCCAAGGAATTGACAACCTCCTGTTGTGGATTTCCTATCAAGGCTTGCACCAGCATAGTCACTGTCTGAATAAGCTGTCAGGTCAAAAGATGACTCCTTAGGGTACCAAAGGCCCAAATTTGGTTTGCCCTTTAAGTACCTAAAGATTCTCTTCACAGCATGAAAATGTGAAGTCTTTGGTTGTACCTGAAAACGTGAACAAACACAAACTGCATACATAATGTCAGGTCTAGAAGCAGTAAGATACATAAGGGAACCTATCATGGATCTGTAAAGATGCACATCCACATCAGCAGCATCTTCATCCTTTGTCAAAGGCACCTTGTTTTCCATGGGAGTGACTGCAATCTTCAAATTTTTTAACTCAAACTTCCTCAAAATTTCTGCAACATACTTGTCTTGAGAAATAAAAAGTCCATCATCCTTTTGTTTTACTTGCAGTCCCAAGAAAAATGTAAGTTCTCCCATTGAGCTCATCTCAAACCTGCTCTTCATTAAACCTTCAAATTCATCACACCAAGACTTTCTTGTTGATCCAAAAATGATATCATCCACATAAATTTGGACAAGAATGATATCCTTCTGGTCTCTCTTAATGAATAAAGTCTTGTCAATTACACCCCTGATGTACCCATGTTCTTCTAGAAACTTTGAAAGAGTTGCATACCAAGCTCTAGGAGCTTCATGAAGACCATACAAAGCTTTAATAACCTTGTACACTTGATTGGGGTTAGCAGGATCCTCAAAACCAGGAGGTTGATGTACATACACATCTTCTTCAATAGTGCCATAAAGAAAAGCACTTTTGACATCCATCTGATACACCTTGAATCCCATGTATGATGCAAAGGCCAAAAATAACCTGATAGCCTCAATTCTTGCTACAGGAGCAAAAACCTCATCATAATCTATGCCCTCCTCCTGTTTGTATCCTTGTGCTACCAGTCTTGCTTTGTTCCTTACAACTACCCCTCTTTCATCCCTTTTATTCCTGAAGACCCACTTTGTACCAATAACTTTAGCTCCATAAGGTAGATCTACAAGAACCCATACTTTCTGTAGCTTGAACTGCAGCAACTCTTCTTGCATGGCTTCTATCCAACTTTCCTCCCCTAAAGCTTCAGAAACTGTAGTGGGTTCACTTTGAGAAAGAAAGCAAGCAAATAAACAATGTTGCTGGTCCTTATGATTGACCCTTTGTTGTTGCTTGATCAGGCTGATGAGTGCAAGTGAATCAGACTGATGTTGCACTCTACTTCTTGTTTGAACAACAGACTTGGGATCACCAATTATTTGGCTCTTGGGATGAATGGTGTGGATCCTGAGAGTGGGAGTTGGACTTACATCCACTTCAGTAGGTAAGTTGTTGAAATCAGTAATGATACCTCCTTCATCATAGGAAGCCCCTTCAAAGATACCTTCATTTGGATTTGAAAATACTTCAAGTTCTGGCATCTCAGAGTCAACACAAACAGCACTTGAAGAAAGGTCTGGTTGAGCATCACTACCAGACTTAACATTTGAAGTACTGGTAATATTAGTGGTTGCTACTTTGCCAGTATCTTGAGACTTGAATTCAGAATCCTTTTCTTGAGAAGAAGAATTCTTGATTTCTGCTTCAGCTGCAGTAGACTTGATCTCTTTAGAAGGAAGCACAATAAGCTCTGCCATATCATCAGTGTTCCCTGTATTAGAAGGATCTTTGGTACCTGCATTGTTAGTAACTTCTTTGGTACCTGCATTAGGGTTAACTTGATTCTCCTTGGAGACAGGAATATAATTCATAGAATCAGTTAAATAATCAATATCAAACATCCATCTATGACCAATTCCCTTTACATTGGGTTTTTCTTCAAGAAAGTTTACATGCAGATTCTCTTCTACTTTCTTGGACACTAAGTTGTAAACCCTAAAGGCCTTACTGTTTAATGCATACCCAACTAAAAACCCTTCATCAGACTTTCCTTCAAACTTTCCAAGAACACTTAAAGTATCAAGAATGGTTACATAACACCCAAAAGGCCTTATATGGCTAACAACTGGTTTATGGCCAAACATAAGCTCATAAGGGGTTTTGTTTTGAGGCTTAGTCACTCTAACCCTATTAAAGATGTAATAGGCATTGCTGACTGCTTCAGCCCAAAATGTTGTGGGTAAAAGTGAATCTGCTAGCATAGTCCTACCTGCCTCAATAAGTGTCCTGTTCATTCTCTCAGCAACTTCATTTTGCTGAGGAGTTCTTGCATTACTAAACTGTTGCTTAATTCCTTTATTACCACAAAAGTCTAGCATGCTCTTGTTTTTAAACTCAGTGCCATTGTCACTCCTAATTATTTTAACTCTTTTATCAAGAAGGTTTTTAATCTGCCTAATGAAAGTTTGAATCAAAGGAGTAGCTTCATCCTTCTTAGACATAAAGAACACCCAACAATATCTAGTACAATCATCTGTAATGACAAGGCAATATCATGCATAATTTATACTATGGACAGATGTAGGGCCAAAAAGATCCATATGTAAGGTATGTAAGGGCTCAGTGATTAATCTTTCTAATTTAACCTTACAGGATGCCCTATGTTGTTTTCCCTTGTTACAAGTCACACAGGTATGGTCATTTTTAAACAATTTTGAAGGCAAACCTCTTACAAGATTATTCTTCACAAGCTTATTCATATTTTTGAAGTTCACATGGCCTAACCTTCTGTGCCACAACTTAGATTCATCAAAAGTAGCTTTTGCAATCAAACAGGTAGCACCTTTTGCAGGATTAGATGCTTTCATATCAAAACTGTACATTTTGTGTTGTCTGGGAACTTTAAGAAGAATATGATGTTCTTCAGGCATCTTAAAGTCCGGAGTCAACACAAGACAATCAGTTTCAGTAACAAGCACCTTATGCTGAGTATCACAAATTTGTGATATTGAGAAAAGGTTGAACTGCCCCAGTTCTTTCACAAAGGATACATTGTCAAATTCTATGTTGCCCACTATTATTCTTCCTTTACTAGTAATCTGTCCCTTGCTTCCTCCAAAAGTAACAGAACCTCCTTCGAATTCATGAAAATCATTTAGATAGTTCTTGTTACCAGTCATGTGCCCAGAGCATCCACTGTCAAGGATTCCTCTATCTTCCATATAGCAAAGTGGATGATCCTGCACAAAAAGAAGAGAAATTAGTTTCTCTTAGGAACCCAGGCCTGAGTAGGCTTGGGTCCGCCTTGTGGATCAACATACTTAAATTTCTTATTTGAACCTGATCCACTGTTGTATTGGGATTTATATTTGTTTGATTCCCAAGACAGACATGCTGAGGTCTTAACAGCAGACCCCCCATTCCCCTTTACAGCATTGGTTTTTAAAGGTTTTGCTGTTTGCTTTACAACTGGTCTTCTCACAGGTGAAAGTGATTTATAAAAATTATTTCTTTGAAACTTTGCATTCACTTGTGGCTTTTGAAATGGTTGTTTGGGTCTCACAGAATTAACATAACCAGTATTCACATTAGGCCTCATAAAATTACCATTTTGCCTATTCACATTAAAGTTCCTAAAGCCAGACCTAAAATTTTGTCTACCAGTATTAACATAAGAGTTAGATCGGGTAGAGTAAAAATGTTGGGCTGGTCTGGGATTAAATTGGTTGGCATGATTAATCCTGCTAGCATTATTCCAAACTGGTTTATTTGAACCATGACCAATATTAGCATTCATTCTCTTTTGCTCAGCCTCTCTCTTCATTCTCTTTTCATGGAAGTCACAATCTCTTATTAAATGACTCAAACTTCCACACACAAAACATCTTTTAGGAGCATAAGTGTAACTACTCCTACTTTCTCTGTGAACACTATTGCTTCTAGGTGACTCATTAATATTAACAGATTCCCTAGGAGTTTTTATGTGCTGGGCACAACTAGGTTTGATTGTCTCAGGCTTTGGTTTAGTCACTATAGGTTCAGTTACAACAGGTTCACACTTCTTAACAACCTTAGGTTCAGGATTCTCTTTTACCTCACTATTTGACTCAGACTTAGAGTGATCAGAGGAACCATCAATAGATCATTCAGAGTCATTGGATTGACAAGAAGAATACTTACTGTTTGTTCCTCTGAGGTGATTGACTCAGGTGTTTGAGGACCTTTCTTACCATACACAAAAAGTGAATCATCCAACTCTTCTTTTTTAAGAGGAGTATAGTCATCACTCAATGGTGGTGGTACTCCCTTAAAGTCACCAGTCTTAACAAACCTATTATACAATGGTTTGCCCGCATAATCATCTTCTCTAGACTTAAGGATTTCCTTTTTCTCATCTTCCTCATATCCTAAGCCACATTTTTTATTGGACTTTATTTGAGAATCCCAACATTTGAACAGGTTATTATTTGAATTGTTCCAATGATCTACCCGTTTTCTCAACTCGTCCCTCTCCTTTTGAATTCTAAGGCCCATTTGTCTATACCTTTTAAGCTTCTCATCTTGTTCATATATTTTATTAGCTTGAAAGTATAGTTTTTCATTTAAAGCAGCATGTTGGTTTTGAAGGGTGACCTTTTGTGCCTCAAGTGTTTTTACAACATTTTTATGTGCTAAAAGATTTACTTCTAGGTCACCTATTTGTCCTAACTGCTCATCACACAAAGCCTTAATATGATTATATAATCAATGCATAATTTAGAGCATAATGATACCTCATTACCAATGGCCATGAGAGCATGATCAGACTCCTCATTCACTCTTGGATGCTCACCCCAGTTGACTCCTCCAGCTTCCATTGTCAGCAAGCTCATCTGATTCTTTTCCAACTTCCCTTCTTCATCTCTTTTCCCATCAGCAGGCTTCTTCTCTAGACAATCTCTTGAAAAATGTCCATGCTTATGACAGTTGTAGCATTCAACTGTCCTCTTTGTGTATCCCACTGGTGATTTGTTGTTGAAGTTGATGGTCCTTCCATATTGCTTCTAAAATCGTTTGACCCTTAAAGCAACCATGGCAATGTGCCACTTTATGTCCATCTCCTCAACTTCAGCATCATTGATCTGTTCTAAATCTTCACTAATAAAGCTTTCATCTTCCGTTTGGTTGGCAAAGAAAGAATGAATCACCTCATCAGTAAAGTTTGAAGCAGATCTTTCATTTGAAGGAGTTTCATAGATACCAGACCTAACACTACCAGGTTTAACCTTGTAAGTACTGCTTTTGTTCTGTGATACAAAAGCAACATTTGATGAACTGGTTGATGCCTGAGTGTTGTTACTGATGTCCCTTTAAAACATCCTAAGATTATTGTAAAGGTCATCAGGTGTCATTGAATCTACTTCCTCCTTTATCCTCATCGCCACAGATACATTACCCTATTTTGATGGTAAAGATCTAAGGAACTTGTGGTTTGCATCCTCATTCGAAACTGCTGCACCATGAACTTCCAGCTGTGTTAACAGATGTTGAAATCTGTTATAGCCCTTCTCCAATCCTTCAGTTTTTGAAACACTGAATGTCTCAAATTGCTGTTTAAGAACAGCCTTTTGCATCTTCTTGGAGTTTGCATTGCCTCCAAATCGTTTCTTGATAGCCTCCCACATCTCTTTAGCATCAACCATGCCATGGAACCTTTGCAGATGCTCCTTAGGAATAGCCATAAGAAGCAAGGTTCTGGCCTTCTTTTCCTTCTCCACAGCCCTAATCTCCTCAGCAGATACTAGTGGCATTATTCTCAGCTGCCCATCAGTCCCTTGTGAAATTCTTTTCTTAGAGTTTCCCCTTTGAATAACCTTCCATACATCACTATCAATATACTCCAGATAATGTTCCATCTCCATGGCCCATATATCATATTCTTCTCTTTTCAGTAATGGAAGTTTTATGTTTGAGATTGTGGTTGTGGAAGGGATGGGTTGTTGTTGTGTTTGGGAGTTACTGGTTTCAGGTTTTCCTTCATCTTCATGGTTTGAATTCTCATCCTCACTGTTATGGAATGAAAAAGTTTCAGTGTTGATAGGCTTATCGGTTTCAGACATTGTGTGGGGTGAATTGAGTGAGAATAGGTTTTTGAGGTTAAGTGTTCTTCGAACTCAGAGTCTCTCGCCTTGCTCTGATACCACTTGTTGGTCCACGAATTGTATGTGGATCTCTAAGTAGCCTTGAATACTTAGTAGATGGTTGGGATAAATCCAAACCAGTCTAAGTGAGAAACCCTTAATGATTGTTAATGTTAATGCAGAAACTTAACAAGAACAATGAAGAACAGAATTAACACTAACTTCGTATAATTCTATTAATCACAATAGTGAAACTCGTACAACTCTCACACCAAACTAACAATCTTAGGGATCCTTTTATAACACCAAGGAAACCCTAATACTAACCGACTAAGAAGATATTCACGAATCTTCTATAAAGATACTTACACGTTTTGTATCTTTTCCTAACATATCTCTAACAAACTTTCCTTATAACACGACCAAACTTAACATAATAAGTCAACCAGACTTAATACAGACTACCAGACTTAACTTGTATTACCAGACCTAATTACGAAGACAGACCTAACTCTGACATATTACCAGACCTAAGTTTGTCTTCTCTTGAATCGTATGATAATTCCCAACAGGTTCCGCCAAAGCCTAACAGCATATCTTTCAAAATCTTTCCAAATCTTGCCAAGATATTACCAAATCCAATTCTTTGCTTGAAGATCTTTCCATGATATTCTCTAAATCTTCAAGATATCCTAAAGATATCCAAATGATGTATGCAATGATGTCATGTACATATTTCCATTTTTAGAATAAAAATGTAAACATGTAAATGTATATAACATGTATGTACCTTGTATAAGTAACATGTTGTAACGCCCCGTGACCAAACACGACTAAAAACGTGAAAAATTTTCACAAAAAGTACACCCGGAAACTGACACCCTGTCACTCTTTTGCATGCTGACAAAAATCTACACATATCTAAACCTTGAGACTGATTTTAAATGAAACTAGACTCAATTACCTTCAAAACGACGGGTGGCACGACCCGTGACGACTTACGGAACAAAAGTTATGAATTTTTGAAAATTGCCAAAAAAAATTACCGAGAAGCCCATCCGATCGGATGGGCCTCCATCCGATCGGATGGGGTCTGCTGATCCACCAAAATCAAGAAAACGTCCCGAATTTAAAAACCCGACCTCGAAACTTTACCAAACTTTCCAGATCAATTTAGTACACTATTTAGCTCATTTTCATGCAAAAACATTCGCTGATTGACACCTCGGAATAGTACTTCAAGTTATAACGGGTTATGCATAAAAACACATTTCAACCCATTTACACTCCAAGTCACCCCAAAACACATCATTTACCCACCATACTTAACCAACATTCATAACTTAACATACCCAACTTGACCCATACAACCTTGACCCGTTCATACTCCAACATGGGTAAAAACTAGCTTATGACAAACACCCTCTTAAAACTCATTTAAACTATACACTTTTGCCCAAAACATATGACCACTTCATATCCAATCGGAAGCATACATAACTTAGCATTTCTAACATATCGGCAAGGTGTTATTACAAGTCTAGACCCATAACTTCCCAAAACGGGTAAGATTGGCTAATTGCCAAACATCCCTCTAATTACCACCTTAACCACATAACATAAAGACTTCTTGACATTTGCATAAACTTGACTTACGATCCCACTTGAACAATGACCTTATATGACGACGAGACCGTTAAATAACAAAATAACCATATGGATTGAAATTTACCCAAAACACGAAAAAGACACTTCGGTGCTTCCAACTTCAACACGCTTGGTCCAAAAGAATGCGGTCTTCTAATCTACCTTCTACGCTACAAGCCAAACTAGGTCCTTACCCTTGCTTCCTCCACTTGAACCTACAACACCGTCATCAACTATAACCGTAAGCGAAAACACTTAGTAAGTATATAAGATATAACCAACATTACATTTACATAAGATTAGTGATTAACACCAATCATAACATTAACATGAAGCACAGATAGGATTTTTACTCACCTTGATCAAGCAAGTAATCATATAATATTATCATATCTAGCATTGGATCCAAGCTATCATACATTCACAAGCTCCATATCATAGTACATTATCATAATCACAACATTAACATCATAACATTCACAAGTTATACTCATATACTTACCTCAATTTCTATTAGCTTCCTACTTGGCTTTGATTTGGGCTTCTATAATGCTTCCTATTACAAAATTAACTTTGATTACCAACTAATTAACTAAGGAGATCATTAATTTACAACCTTTAGCCACCATCCTCAAAATCCACCATATGAACCCTAATTTCTAGAATCGGGGAAAACACTTACAAGATGAGGAGAGTGAAATTAAGGTGCCTCTAATGATTCTTGACCACCTCTTGATGACCAAATAAGCTAAAATGATGATTTTGATCTTCCCTCCCTTTTTCTCCAAAGAAAGTCGACACTCTCAAGATCACACTAGCCAAATCTAGACTTTTCTAAAGGATAGATATTTATCCTGTATTTATAATTAGTTTGGTCAATTGGCAAGACTAGTCCTCCTAGTCTTGTTCTTCCTATATTAGACACACATCTATTTACTACTTAACTTTACAACACATAACTTATCACAACATAACTTATTATTTACATAAATAGTACCTTGTCGGGATATGAGTGTAACAATTCACCCCTCCTTAAAATGAGAGTTCGTCCTTGAACTCTACTCTTGAAATAAATGAGGATACTTGTTCCTCATTTTCTCTTCCGTCTCCCACCTAATACTCGTACCCTTACGATGTCTCCATTGCACTTTTACCAACGGGATCTCTTTGTTCCTTAATTGCCCCACTTTCCTTCCTAATATAGCCTCCGGTTCATCCTCTTGCGAAAGCAATTCCGGATCAATTTCGATATCGTTTAGAGTAACCACACTTGTTTCGTCTGCTAAACACTTCCTTAAGTATGACACATGAAAGGTATTGCGAATACCTCTCATTTCTTCAGGCAATTCCAATACATATGCTACCTCGCCTATTCGTTTCAAGATTTTGAATGGTCCTATAAACTGAGGACTAAGTTTCCCTTTGTTTTTAAATCTAAAAACGCCTTTCCATGGAGAAACTTTTAACATAACCAAATCACCAACCTCGAATTCGATTGGTCTTCTTCAATTATCGGCATAACTCTTCCACCTATCTTGTGCCGCCTTAAGTCTTGCACGAATCATTTCAATCTTCTCCGTTGTTGCCAACACTACATCCGTTCTCGCCAATTCCCTTCTTCAAACTTTTTCCCAACACACGGGCGTCCTACACCTTCTTCCGTAAAGCATCTCATAGGGTGGCATATCTATACTCGCATGGTAACTATTATTGTACGCGAATTCAACTAGAGGTAAATGGTCGTCCCAATTACCTCCAAAGTCAATCATGCAAGCTCGAAGCATATCTTCTAAAGTTTGAATCGTCCTCTCGCTTTGCCCATCGGTTTGAGGATGAAAAGCCGTGCTCATATGAAGTTTCATACCTAACTCTTCTTGGAAATCTTGCCAAAAGTTTGAAGTGAAACACCCGTCTTTATCAGAGACTATAGAAATGGGCACTCCATGACGTGCGACTATTTCGTTGACATAAATCTTAGCCAACTTGTGAACGGGCATATTCTCTCGGATTGGAATAAAATGAGCACTCTTGGTTAGGCGATCTACTATGACCCAAATCGTATCGTTCTTCTTTTTCATCCTAGGAAATTTCATAATAAAATCCATCGTAATCTTTTCCCACTTCCAAACCGGAATGTCTAAGGGTTGGATTTTTCCATACGGATTTTGGTGCTCGGCTTTAACCTTTAGACAAGTTAGACATTTCTCAACATACTTAGCACAATCCCTTTTCATACCCAGCCACCAATAGTTCTTTTTCAAATCACGGTACATCTTTGTGGCTCCTGGATGAATAGAATACTTTGACTTGTGTGCTTCTTCTAGGATTAATTCTTTAATACCGCTCCGAAAAGGAATATAAACCCTTCCATATCACGTTTTAATCCCTCGACTATCTTCTTCTAGATATGGAATGTGAGAAGAAATATGTTAACTTTCTTTATTTTCTTCTTTCAATGCCTCCTCCTGAGCTAACTTGATTTTATCAAAAAGATTGGACGTAACAATCATCCGCAACGAATGAATCCTAGTAACTTCGTTTCGATCCTTGCGACTCAACGCATCCGCCACTACATTCGCTTTACCGGGATGGTAGCGAATTTCACAGTCGTAGTCTTTCAACAAGTCCAACCATCTTCGTTGCCTCATGTTCGGATCCTTCTTTTCAAGGAAGTATTGAAGACTTCTATGATCGGTGTAAATTACAAACTTAACACCATACAAATAATGCCTCCAAAGCTTTAGAGCAAAAACCACAGCCGCAAATTCAAGATCGTGAGTGGCATAATTTTCTTCATGCTTCTTTAGTTGTCTCGAGGTGTAAGCAATCACCTTTCCCCTTTGCATAAGAATACATCCAAGCCCAGAATAAGACGCGTCGCTATAAACCACCATATCTTCAGTTCCTTCCGGCAATACAAGAATTGGTGCTTCACATAACTTCCTCCGCAGAGTACGAAAGGCTTCGTCCTGTTCTTCACCCCACTCAAATGTAGCGTTCTTCTTAGTAAGTTTTGTTAGCGATGATGCAATTTTGGAGAAGTCTTGTATAAACCTACGATAATATCCCGCAAGGCCAAGAAAAATCTGAATTTCACCAACATTCCTTGGTGCATGCCACTTCATTACAGCATTCACCTTTGAAGGATCAACTTTAATACCATCGGAATTAATAACGTGACCGAGGAATTGAACTTCTTGTAACCAAAATTCACATTTTAAGAATTTGGCGTACAATCTTTCTTTTCTCAATGTCTCAAGAATCTCCCGTAAGTGCGCGGCGTGTTCCTCTTTACTCCTTGAGTAGATAAGAATATCATCAATGAACACTATGACGAACCTATCCAACATCAGCCTACATACGTGGTTCATAAGATCCATGAAAACCGCAAGCGAGTTCGTGAGACCAAAAGGCATAACCGTAAACTCGTAGTGTCCATATCGGGTCCTAAAGGCCATCTTTGGAATGTCTTCTTCCCGAACCTTCAATTGATGATAACCCGAACGAAGATCGATCTTCGAAAACCACCTAGCACCTTGAAGTTGATCAAAAAGGTCATTGATTATTGGTAATGGATACACGTTTTTCACCGTGACTTTATTCAATTCGCGGTAGTCAATGCACATCCGCATACTACCATCTTTCTTCTTAACGAACAAGATTGGAGCTCCCCATGGCGAGCTACTAGGATGAATAAAACCCTTGTCGAGCAATTCTTGAAGTTGACTCATCAATTCTTTCATTTCGGACGGGGCTAGACGATAAGGGGTCTTTGCAATAGGTGTAGCACCCGGAACAAGATCAATACGGAATTCAACTTGCCTTTCGGGTGGAATACCCGGCAAGTCTTCTGGAAAGGCATCACAAAATTCATTCACAACCAGAACATCATCGATGCTTTTCTTTTCAAAGCTCGTATCTACCACGTGCGCCATAAAGGCATAACAACCACGCGATAAATATCTCCTAGCCTTCATCTCGGAGCATAATTTTAGTTCACCCTTTCTTTTATCACCATAAATAATCATTTCACGACCGCTAGGATTCACAACCCGAATGATCTTTTGGCTACAAAGGATGGCCGCGTTATATTTGTCAAGGTAATCCATGCCAATAACGATATCAAACTCTCCAAGCATTATAGGAATCAAGTCAATCTTAAAGGCATTGTCATCAATCTCTATCTCTACGTCTCGATACACATTCGATACGACAACAACATTACTATCGGCTATTTCAACTTCTAGGGGCATCGGGAGTTTAACTAGTGGGGAGGTTAGTTGCTTGCTAAAATTATAAGATACGAAGGACACACTAGCACCCGAATCATACAAAACTCGAGCGGGTACGGAATTAACAAGATGAATACCTGAGATAATATCAGTCCCCGATTTGGCTTCTTCGGCACTCAATTGATAAACTTGAGCTTTTGGTTTTGGAACATCTAGTTTCTCCTCTTTGACGGTTCTCAACGGCTTTACTTCAATTGCCTTCGCTTTCGGGCAATCCCTCAACCTATGCCCTATCTCGTTACACCCGTAGCATACTATCATTGGTTTGGTGCAATCTTTACTTTGATGGTCTAGAGCTCCGCACTTGTAACAACCCGGCGTATTACGCCTACATTCTCCAAGATGGAACTTGCCACACTTCGGACATGCCACCTTAGTCTTGTTTCCCACACCTTTCTTGCCATGATCAAATTTGGTTTTCTTCCCATCTCGATCTACAAACTCTAGCTTTCTCTTCGGTTCCTTAGCCTCTTTCTCCTTCCTCCTTATTAAGTCCGCTTCCCTTACACGAGCCCTACTCAAAAGGTCTTCCAAGGTAGTACATTTGAATGGCGAGATTACATCACGAATATCATCCTTAAGCATCCTTTGAAATTTGTCAACTTTAAGCTTCTCATTCCCAAGGTATTCTGGACAATACGGAACCATATCATTGAACGTCCTCCACAACTCATTCACCGTCTCATTGGTTTGAGTGAGAGATTGGAATTTCTCTCGAATTTTGTCAATTTCTTCAACCGGAGCATATTCGGCACTAAACAACTCCTTAAATTCCTTCCAAGTACATGCTTCAGCCCAAGGTTCACCTTTCTCACACACCTTCCCTTCCCACCAAGTTTTAGCACTATCACGAAGAAAGTTAGTAGCATAGATAACCTTCTTCCTTTCCTCACATCCATTAGTGCGGAAAGCACCCTCCACAACCGTAATCCACCTATTACTAATAATCGGGTCGAGGACACCGGTAAACCGTGGTACATCATAAGCCATGAAGTCACGGTAAGTTGCTTTGTCACTTTTGGGTTCCCTTGCTATTCCACATTCCTTCTTGAATTCTTGAAATTCTTCTTTCATCAAACCCCGAAGATTTTGCGTTGTCTGAGTGACATAGAAAGGCATTGCCTGCTTGATTGCCTTACCCACTCTTTTTGCTAACATTGTGTCCAAGGCTTTCATTTCCTCTTCGGAGAAACCCCTAAAGCTAGGTCCCCCGGAACTAGAAGAAGAGGAACTTTCATTGTCTTTATCATTGTTACCCGCACTGCTTGCCGAAGACTCGGCATGTTTGGAGGCTGTAGATTTTGCGACTTCTTTTGGGTAAGGGGTTTCCATCTCTTCTTCTTACTGAAAATAGCAAGTCTCATATCAAGTACAATCATTTACGTAATCGATGCATGAATGACATATATATATCCTTATCCTACACACCCTAGCTTGTCACCCGTGTATGGTCTAAATGATTTCAATTTCACATATGTTCCATATTTTTATCACTACGGTGGCCAGGCGTAGTCATAAAAATATTTAACATATGGGTCCTCAAAATCACTTAAGCAATACACAAATAACAAACACTAGTTCTAACGAATCTACACAAGGTCTAAGTCTAGGAAATCCTAAATCTCTTAGACTGAAGCTCTGATACCAAGTTGTAACACCCCGTGACCAAACACGACTAAAAACGTGAAAAATTTTCGCAAAAAGTACACCCGAAAACTGACACCCTGTCACTCTTTTGCATGCTGACAAAAATCTACACATATCTAGACCTTGAGACTAATTTTAAATGAAACTAGACTCAATTACCTTCAAAACGACGGGTGGCACGACCCGTGACGACTTACGGATCAAAAGTTATGAATTTTTGAAAATTGCCAAAAAAAATTACCGAGACGCCCATCCGATCGGATGGGCCTCCATCCGATTCGGATGGGGTCTGTGATCCACCAAAATCACGAAAACGTCCCGAATTTAAAAACCCGACCTCGAAACTTTACCAAACTTTCCAGATCAATTTAGTACACTATTTAGCTCATTTTCATGCAAAAACATTCGCTGATTGACACCTCGGAATAGTACTTCAAGTTATAACGGGTTATGCATAAAAACACATTTCAACCCATTTAACCTCCAAGTCACCCCAAAACACTTCATTTACCCACCATACTTAACCCACATTCATAACTTAACATACCCAATGTTGGTCCACACGAGTTATGGATCCAAGTAGCCTTGTTACTTGTTAGACGACTTGTATAAACCAAATCGATCTAAGTAAGAATCTCTAACACCTTGCTTATTGTTAATGCGGAATCTTAACAACAAACAATGAAGAACACAATAATAATAACTAACTTCGTATATTGATTTGTTTTATCTAAGTGATTACAATCTTCGTCGTTATCTCTAAACTAATGACTAAGGTTCCTTTTATACACTAAGGAAATCCTAGATACAAAACTTGCTGAAGGATATACGTATCTTCTCTAAAGATAATTACGTATCCTTTCCTAACTTATATCTAACAAACTTTCCTAACTTTCATGACCAGACTTAACAACTAAAGTCAAACAGACTTAACTTACTCTACCAGACTTAATAATAAACAACCAGACTTAAATATTACAAGACTTAACTAATAACACTAACAGACTTAATAACGTAGTCCACCAGACTTAATTATGTTTTTCCATTAAGTCTTCTCTTGTTAAGTCTTCTCTTTTCTTGTGATAATTCCCAACAATCCTCCCCTAACTTGATCTTCATGCTTCATGAACTTCAAGTTTCTTCTGAATAAGCTTATGAGGATTTAATCTTGAAATCTTGGAATTATCTCTAACACTTCAAAACTTCATATCTGATCTTTATGCAACAACTTGACTTGAATAATCTTTTCACCATCTGATATGCAATCCATCTGATCTTCACAGCAACGATGACTACTTGTACATCAATACTTTTAAGTTTCATACTATTCTCATCACTTCCAGGTGTGTAAACTCCTGTGAGAGGTGAATCATTGAAAATTAATGGATTTGATGTCTCTTTACCAATAGTCATCACTACTGGAGTAGCCAATGTTTTGGTGTGTAAGACCATAATACATTAATAACCATATGATTTTTAGTAAACCATCAACTATCAACGGATTTGTTTTGTCTTTACCAAAAGCCGTTTGCTTTTGGACTAGCCAATTCTTTTGATGGAATGCACCTCATCTTGGTGAATTGATTACAATGTATGGTTTTCCACAGCCTTTACCACAAGCCATACCTTGTGGGCTAGCCAACTCTTCACTATCTCAGATATGGTGAGTTGAATACCATACAATTTTTGGTAAATTGCCAACCATTAACAGATTATAAATATCTTTACCAGATCCGTTTGTACTGGATTAGCCAGTCCTTATGTTGGTTAAACATGGTGGACTGATAACCATTTGTTGTGTTAGTGCTATGCACCTTCACCAAGTGAGAAGTTCCTATAGTCTCACTTACTACTTGAAAATTCTTTCAAACACTTCAATCCAACAATGTTTCCTTCAAAGACTGTAACTTAATTAAATCCAAAATCTGTTCATATACCTCATCCCTCTTATCTGCATATAACTTTTTCTTCATCATTTCCTTGCAAACTGAAGGTGAGAGGGGATATTTCACTTCTGCAAGCATATAAACATCAGCATTTTGCAAAGACAAACAATGTACCTTATAGTTGTGAAAATATCTTCAACTAACAATATTTTTGCTCCTCTGGAAGTTTCCACACTACATCTGACTCAGCTGGTGGCTCAAACATCACTTTCAAATCTCCCCAAAATACTCTTTCAAATTCTTCCTGAGGTAGATTATCTCCATGTTTGATATTCACCAATTTGTAAAGCTCTTGAAGATCTTGTCTACTCACATCATTTAAAATCCCTGGGAAATTAGTATACATAATATCAGAATTATCCTCCCTTATAATTTGATATGCAGCTCTTTTCCCTGACTTGATGATTTGATATCTGACAACTTTAGATGGTTCCTTAGAGCTTATATCAGATACTGTTCCCATAGTTTGTCCCTCAGATGAAGGTTCTTCTTCTGATTCCTCCTCATGTACTACCTTTTTGGACTTGCTCTTTCTTGCTATACTTTTTCTCCTTGTAAACTTTATGACAGGCTTTTTGACTTCTTTCTTTTCTTCCCCAACATCAGACACTTTTTCAGCATTAGACTCCTTTTCAACTTCACTAGATGCTTTCTCAACTTCAGATGCTTTTTCAACTTCAGCTACCTTTTCAATCACTTTCTCAGCTGCTATTGTTGGTTCAGATTCTGCTACTTTCTGTCTCTTAAAACTTCTTCTCAAAGAATCTTCATAATCCACTGGCCTATAGCCATGATCTCTCTAATATGCACCCACATATTCAGCTTGAATTTCCTCAAATGATCTTCCTCTCATCTTTTCCCATGTTGAGTGCAGCATGTTCTTTAGATACACCTTCATCCCATGCATTTGATCTGCTTTAGACATCTTCTTGGGAACTTTGGTTCTCTTCTGAGTTTGTCTTATTACTGACATAAAATCCCCCAAAGTTTCTTCATTCCTTCTAGCATTCATGAACTCTGCTAGTTGTTTAGCTCTCTCCTCAGCAGTCAAACCTGGAATAGCTTTAATTTCTTCAAACTTTG
Source organism: Artemisia tridentata subsp. tridentata (assembly GCA_021014915.2). NCBI lineage: Eukaryota > Viridiplantae > Streptophyta > Magnoliopsida > Asterales > Asteraceae > Artemisia > Artemisia tridentata. The sequence goes on along the minus strand of CP139501.1, from coordinate 240,410,802 downwards.
CCCTCAACTCAGCATCTTTTTCAATCATTTCCTTCAGTGGATCATCATTAACCTCTTCTGATATCATTCTTGCAAGCATTTCATCTTGTCTTTTCTGCTCTTCCTCCTTTTCTATCTCAGCCTTTTCCATTGCTTGTATCCTTGCAATCTCAGCTAAAGAAGCTTGATCTTCTCTTTCTTGTTTCTTTGTCCTCTTGGGCTTAGGACTCTCAATCATAACTTGTTTTCCTTCTCTTTGTTTCTTAGGCTGTTCCTCATCAACAGACTTATCTCCATGAGCAGAACTAACAACCTCACCAGACTTATCTTGACCACCAGACTTAATTTCCTTACCAGCATTAACTTCACCAGACTTAATCTCACAATAATTAACACCTTCAACAGACTTATCCAACTCTTCATCAGATTCTTCATCAATTATTAACTTTCTTTTTGGATATCTGCTTTTCTTCTTTTGTTGTTGAATTTTACTCAGAGATTGAGCTAGTGTTTCTGCTGCCTCCTTTGTTTCATGACTTATATCTGCTTCAACACCTGGTTTATCCTTTGCTGGTGTCTTAACAACTTGTTCTTCCTCTAAATTCCTCCCCTGTTTGGAAGAATTTTCATCCTCACCTTCTTGATCATCAAAAGCAACTCCTTTCTCCTTCATTACTTTTTCCAACTTTTTAACCCTCTTAACCAAGGTTAGAATAGCTCCACTCTTAGCATTATTTTCCTTCTCCAAGAATTCTATTCTCTTAATCAAAGCAGGCACCAATGTTAAAAGATTCTCCACAGTCATAGGGTTGGATTACTCCTCCTGAATAGGACTTTGAATATGGGTTTACTGTGGTGGTGAAGATGGTGTAGGTGTAGGTATCCTTGGTTGGGAAGGTGATGAACTTGGTTGTGGTGTTGGTGATCTTGGTTGTTCCTGAGCTTGCTCCACATTGATTTGTTCCATTTGTTCAGCATGAGATGTACCTGCAGTGTCAGTTGAACCAGGAAGCGTAGCAGGCAAAAGTGGCCAATGTGCCCCATTGAATCCCCTTTTCATGTTGGCAAATATTTTGGTAGTAAAAGCCACAATTACATAAATTTGCATTTTATCTTCATGTTCAAAATTTAAAATCATTTGCAAAAATCTTGGGTACATCACAAACTTATGTTTTGCATTTTTGACATTTGCAACCATGCTATCAAAAATCAATTTTGAAAAATTAAAAGGTCGTCCAAGTGCAAGACAGACCAGTGCAGAAGCAATGTTGCTTCCAAACTGATCCCATCCACCACTCTTCGGACTTAGGCAATGGAGCAAATGATGTATTAAAAATCTCCACTGTGGTGTAAAATGGCTTTTCCAAAAAGTAAAGGTACCATCAGTGGGATATCCTATAGTTCGCATACCCTCAAAAAGGTCATCATTAGTCAATATGTATTCCCCTGAAGCATCACCCAATTGGAGACTACTCCTAATGGAGGCTTCAGTAATGGTGAAGTCATGGGTGTCAATAGTTGCCCGTAGCTGTGGTGTACCGTCAGCTAGGGTTTCATAGGTCACAGACCCCCAAAATTGCTTAACAATAGATGCATAAATAGTAGGATTTGCAGTTAAAGCGTACCGAAGGTTAGAACCTTTCAAGAAATCTACTATCTGCTCAAAGCCGTCACTTTGGTTTGGTTTCTTCAAGAAACCAACTTGATTGTGCTTGTCCACAAACTTTAGTGAAGCCATTGATGAGAGAATGACTAAGTGCTGGTTGAGAATTTAAATTAGGGTTTTTACTGGTAGTAGAAAAATAGAGTAAATCTTTGCCGTGAATAAAGATTTTAGAAATTAGAAGTAAATAATGGATAAAGATGAAAAATGAATTAAATCTTATCCATATATACCTCTTACCCAAAAATATCAACGGTCATATTTAAACAAGATAAAAAATCTTTATTTGACTGACCAGACCTAACGGTTAGAAATTAATTACCTTTGACACTACCAGACTTAAAATTGGTCAACCAGACTTAAACACTGACTCACCAGACTTAACTAAAGAATCAGACTTACACACTGAGCAAGACTTCATATCACCAATCCATAGTGTTCTGCAAAAGTTAGTCCCAACACCAAGAGAAAAACAAGAAAAGCATAGAAACAAGAGATTAAAAAAAATATTAACTACCAGAATTAAAACTACTAAAAACATTTTTTTTATTTAACTAGAATTAAATCTACTACAATGATTAACTTCTAATATTACCAGAATTAAAAATAACTACAAGAATTAACTTCTAATATTACCAGAATTAAAAATAACTACAAGAATTAACTTCTAATACTACCAGAATTAAAGAAAATCCTAAGTACTGGTTATTATACAAACTTTACATTTTGACCTCCCCTTAAGTTTAACCTCCCCTTAAGACTAACCTCCCCTTAAGTCCAGCTATGGGTTTATCATACAAATGCTAACCACTAAGTAATTAAACCTAGGGCCATCAAAAGCTTTAGTTAAGAGGTCTGCAACATTGAAGTCTGTGTGTATTTTATCCACTCTAATTAATTTCTTTTCATAGCAATCCCTAATGAAATGATGCCGGATTTCTATATGTTTAGTTTTAGAGTGGTACACAGGGTTCTTAACTATACAGATAGTGCTCTCATTATCTATGTGAATTATAGTGTTCATAAAGTTCAAACCATAATCCAGCATTTGGTTCTGAATCCACAAGACTTGTCCACAGCAATTGGCAGCTGCTACATATTCAGCTTCAGTTGTTGATGTAGCTACAATGGTCTGCTTCTTGCATTGCCAAGAGATTAATCTTCTTCCAAGGAATTGACAACCTCCAGTTGTGGATTTCCTATCAAGGCTTGCACCTGCATAATCACTATCTGAATAGGCTTCCAGGTCAAAAGATGACTCTCTAGGATACCAAAGGCCCAAATTGGGTTTGCCCTTGAGGTATCTAAAGATTCTCTTCACAGCATGAAGATGTGAAGTCTTGGGCTTAACCTGAAAACTTGAACAAATATAGACTGCATACATAATGTCAGGTCTAGAAGCAGTAAGATACATTAGAGAACCTATCATAGATCTGTAAAGATGCACATCTACATCAGCAGCATCTTCATCCTTTGTTAAAGGCACTTTGTTCTCCATGGGAGTGACTGCAGTCTTCACATTTGAAAAGGCAAACTTCTCCAAGATCTCTGCTACATACTTGTCTTGAGAGATAAAGAGTCCATCTGCTTGTTGTTTCACTTGCAGTCCTAAGAAAAATGTGAGTTCACCCATAGAACTCATCTGAAACCTCCCATTCATTAATGCTTCAAATTCCTCACACCAAGACCTTTTAGTAGAACCAAATATGATATCATCTACATTAACCTGAACTAAGATGATATCCTTCTTGTTTCTCTTGATGAACAAGGTCTTGTCAATTACACCTCTTTTATACCCATGCTCTTCAAGGAAGTTGGAGAGAATTGCATACCAAGCTCTGGGAGCTTGATGGAGACCATATAAAGCTTTGATGACTTTGTACACTTTCATGGGTTTTGCTGGATCAACAAAGCCAGGAGGTTGATGAACATATACCTCTTCTTCAATAGTGCCATACAAAAAGGCACTCTTCACATCCATCTGATAGACTATGAACCCCATATATGATGCATAGGCTAAAAATAACCTAATAGCCTCAATCCTGGCTACCAGAGCAAAAACCTCATCATAATCTATCCCCTCCTCTTGTCTATATCCTTGTGCTACTAATCGTGCCTTATTCCTTACAACTACTCCTCTTTCATCCCTTTTATTCCTGAAGACCCACTTTGTGCCAATCACTTTAGCTCCACTTGGTAGATCTACAAGAACCCAAACTTTTTGCAATTTGAATTGCAACAACTCTTCTTGCATTGCTTCCACCCAACTCTCATCTTCAAGTGCTTTAGAGACTTTGTTGGGTTCCTTTTGAGAAAGGAAACAAGCAAACAAGCAATGTTGTTGATCCTTGTGGTTAACCCTTTGCTACTTCTTAATAAGACTGATAAGTGAATGAGATGTAGGAATCTTTTGCACTTTACTTCTGGTTTGAACAACTGATTGAGGATCACCAATTATCTGACTTTTGGGATGAACTTTATGAATTCTGAGTGTTGGAGCTGGACTTACATCTACTTCAGTGGGTAGGTTGTTGAAGTCAGTAACTACCCCTTCTTCATCATAAGAAGCCCCATCAAAAATGCCTTCATCTGGCTTATCAAAGACCTCAAGTTCAGGCATCTCAGAATCATCAAAATCAGCATTTGGAGTAGACTCAGGTTGAGCAGAATTAACAGCATCTCTACCAGACTTAACTGAGTTAATGTTGGTAGGCTTTTCTCCACCAGAATTAATGACAATACTACCAGGATTAACCAGATTAGTGCTGGTAGCCTTCTTCCCAAGATGTTTGTCAGCCAAAGCATTCATTTCTTCTCTGAAGGATAAGATTTCTTTTGAAACTTTTGTAGGAGAACCCTCTTCTTCTTGAGGTTTGTTCACTGTCTCCTTCCTATTGGTAGAAGATCTCTTTGATCCTTCATTTGCAGCAACATGGTTGACTTCTGTGGTAGGAATCACAATAAGCTCCTTAATTTCTTTGCCTTGATCAGCAGTGCTTGCATCTTGAGTACCTGCATTGTTAGGCACTTCAATGGAACCTGCATCAGGGTTAGCTTGATTCTCCTTGGAGACAGGAATATAGTTCATAGAATCAGTTAAATAATCAAGATCAAACATCCATCTATGACCTAGTCCCTTCACATTGGGTTTTTCCTCAAGAAAATTAACATGAAGATTTTCCTCTACTTTCTTGGTCACTAAATTATAAACCCTAAAGGCCTTACTATTTAGTGAATACCCAACTAGAAACCCCTCATCAGATTTTCCTTCAAATTTTCCAAGCACACTTAAGGTATCAAGAATGGTCACATGGCACCCAAAAGGCCTTATATAGCTAACAACTGGTTTATGGCCAAAAATAAGCTCATAAGGTGTTTTATTCTAAGGCTTGGTCACTCTAACCCTATTGAATATATAGCAAGCAGTTGCAACTGCTTCAGCCCAAAATGTTGTGGGTAAGAGTGAGTCTGCTAGCATGGTTCTAGCTGCCTCAATCAGGGTCCTGTTCATTCTCTTAGCAACTCCATTTTGCTGTGGAGTTCTAGCATTGCTATATTGTTGCTTGATTCCTTTTTCACCACAAAACTCAATCATGCTCCTATTCTTAAATTATGTGCCATTGTCAGTCCTAATGATCTTAACCTTGTGATTGAGTAGGTTTTCTATTTGCCTAGGGGTGGAAACGAGCCGAGCCGATCGTGAAAAGCTCGGGATCGGATCGGTAAAAAGCTCGAACGAGCCGAGCCTAAATGAGCTCGAGCCCGAGCTCGAGCCTAAGTTTGGGCTCATTTAATAATCGAGCTCGAGCTCGAGCTCTATAAAAAAAGCTCGAATAGGCTCGCGAGCCTAAACGAGCCCTAGAAATATATACGTATATATATTGTCTATACGTATAAACGAGCTTAAAAGTAGTAAACGAGCTCGACCCTTATGTAATTAATGAGCCGAGCTCCATTTTAACTTCGTTTTCTTTAAAAATCATACAAATTAGTCGAGCCCGAGCTCGAGCTCGAGCTTGTGAAATTTTTCACGAGCCGAGCTCGAGCTCGAGCTTATGAAATTTTTCACGAGCCGAGCTCGAGCTCAAATATTAGGCTCGAAACGAGCTCGAGCTCGAGCTCGAGCTTTCTAGAATATAAACGAGCCGAGCTCGAGCTCTGGCACGCTCGGGCTCGGCTCGGCTCGTTTCCACCCCTATATTTGCCTAATGAACCTTTGAATTAAATCAGAGGTTTCATCTTTAGTAGACATAAAGAATACCCAGCAATACCTGGTGCAGTCATCAGTAATGACAAGGCAATAACTAGCATGGTTGATACTTCCAACAGATGTAGGGCCAAACAAATCCATGTGTAAGGTATGCAAAGGCTCAGTGACAATCCTATCTAACTTAGCCTTACAAGAAGCTCTATGCTGTTTGCCCTTATTACAAGCTACACAAGCATGGTCATTCCTAAAAACCTTGGAAGGTAAGCCTCTAACTAAATTACCCTTCACAAGTTTGTTCATATTCTTGAAATTAACATGACCTAACCTTTTATGCCACAATTTAGATTCATCCAAAGTAGCTTTTGCAAGCAAACAAGCAGAACCTTTTGCAACCTCAGGTGCTTTCATATCAAAAATGTACATGTTGTGTTGTCTAGGAACTTTAAGAAGTATCTGACTTTCATCAGGCATCTTAAAATCCGAAGTCAATACAAAACATTCAGTTTCACTAAAAAGCACCTTATGCTGCTTATTACAAATTTGTGATATTGAGAAAAGGTTAAACTGCCCTAGTTGTTTCACAAAAGATACATTGTCAAATTCTAAATTGCCTACAACAATTCTACCTTTACCAGTTATCTGACCTTTACTTCCTCCAAAGGTAACATAACCTCCTTGGAATTCTAGAAAATCCTTCAGATGATTCTTGTTACCAGTCATGTGCCCCGAGCACCCACTATCAAATATTCCTTTGTCTTCCATATTCTTCAGTGGATGTTCCTGCACAAAAGTAGAGAAATTAGTTTCTCTTTAGGACCCAAGCCTCTGAAGACTTGGGTCTGCCCTGTGGATCAACAAATTTATAGGTCTTGTATGAGCTTGATCCACTGTTGTTCTTGGATTCATAGGTAAGTGTGTTCTTAAAAGGATCCCAAGACCAACATGCTGGGGTCTTAACAACAGAATCCCCATTTTCCCTTACAGCACTAGAGCTTGAAGCTTGTGCTGTATTATTAGTAAAAGGACTCCTCACAGGTGAATGAGGTTTGTAAAAATTGTTTCTTTGATTATACGAATTCACCTGTGGTCTATTTATTGGTTGTCTGGGTCCAGAATGATTAAAACACCCAGAATTAACACTTGGCCTCACATAATTAACATTTTGACCAACAGAACTAACATTTGGTCTACCAGAATTAAAATTTGGTCTACTAGAATTAAAATTTTGTCTACCAGTACTAACAGATGACCAACCAGAATTAACATTAGGCATACCAGAATTAACTTGAGCTGGTCTAGTCACAAACTTATTAGCATGATTAATCCTGTTAGCATTATTCCAAACTGGTTTAACATTCATATGGCCAATATTAACACTCTTATCTTTTCTAAGCTCAGCCTCTCTTTTCATCCTAACCTCATGAAAATCACAGTCCCTAATCAAATGACTTAAACTACCACACACAAAGCATCTTTTAGGACCAAGATTGTGGTTTCTCTTGTAATCTTTTCTCATTCTATCAGGCTTTGGTGACTCTTGATTTCTAATAGACTTCCTTGGAGTTTTTATGTGAGAATCACAACTAGGTTTATCTGTATGAGGTTTGGGTGTAGTCACAGCTGGTTCACTATTTTTGACTGATCTTGACTCAGAAACATTTTTAGGTACACTCTCTGATTCTGAATCAGACTGCTCAGAGATATCTCTATTAGATCCTTCACTGTCATTGGTTTGACAAGTGGAGTATTCTCTAGATTTATCATCTGAGTTGCCTGTCTCAGGATAGATAGGACCCTTTTTACCATATACAAACAAGGAGTCATCTAGGTCTTTCTTTTGTAGAGGGGTGTAGTCTCCACTTAATGGAGGTGGCACCCCTTTAAAATTATCAGCTTTAATGAACCTATTGTACACAGGCTTACCAATAGAATCCTCTTTCCTACATTTGAACACAGATCTGTCCATCTCTTCCTCATAGCTAAGAACTTCACTATCTGAATGTATTCCATAACCTAAGCCAATCTTACTTGTAGAGCTCATACTAGATGCTATTATCTTATCCTGACACTTAGCAGAATGAGTCCATTTATCTAGTTTCTTTTGCAATTCATCTCTTTCCTTAACAGCTTTTAAGCCTGCTTTTCTATATCTCTTAAGTTTTTCATCTTTTTCATATATCTCATTAGCTTGAAAGGTGAGTTTTTCGTTTAAGGAAGCTTGTTTGTTTTGATAGTTATCTATTTGTGCTTCTAAAGTTTTAACAGCTTTAGTATAAGCAAGAATTTTTGCTTCCTGATCACCTATTTGTGTTAATTGTTCATCACACAAAGCTTTAAGATGATTATATGAATCAATGCATAATTTTGAGCACAAAGATACCTCAGTACTGGAACTAATAGCCATAAGTGCATGGTTTGGCTCTTCATCCTCAGGTGTGTGCTCATCCCAATTCACAGCTTCAGCTTCCAATGTCATCAAGCTCGTCTGATTCTTCCCCATCTTATCATCATCTTGAGAGTCAGAACCCTTCTTCTTTTTCCAATCAGTAGTCACTTTTTCAGTGCAATTTCTGGAAAAGTGACCATGCTTGTGACAATTGTAGCACTCAACAGTCCTCCTATTTTATCCCACTGGTGACTTCCCATCAAGCTTAATGTTCCTCCCAGTCTGCTTGTAAAACTTCTTAACCCTGAAAGCAATCATGGCAATTTTCCATTTGATATCCATTTCTTCAACTTCAACATCATTGATCTGTTCAAAATCCTCACTGATGAAATCTTGATCTTCTTGTTCCTTAGCAAGAAGTGAGTAAATTACTTCATCAGCAAAGCCTGCTGGAGCATCTCTTTCTTTTCTCATGCTGCTAGAAGAAGTTCCATAACCACCAGAATTAATGCTGCCAGACTTAACCTTGTTAGTGCTGCTCTTGCCTTGAGAAACAAAAGCAACATTTGTAGAACTTGAAGATTCTTTTCCTTGGATTTCCTGTTCAAACACCTTGAGGTTGTTGTACAGGTCATCAGTAGTCATGGTGTCAATTTCACCATTCATCCTCATGGTTAATGTCACACTTGACCATTCTTTCGGTAGTGCTCTAAGAAAATTTTGGTTTGCATCTTCTTCTGACACAGCTGCACCATGAACCTCCAATTGTGATAGAAGATGTTGAAACCTATCATAACCTTTTTCCAATCCCTCTGAGCTGGATACACTGAAAGCTTCAAAGTGCTGTTTAAGAACAGCCTTTTGCATCTTCTTGGAGTTAGCATTCCCTCCAAATCTTTTCTTGATAGCCTCCCAAATTTCTTTGGCATCGTTCATGCCATGAAATCTTCTCAAATGCTCTTTGGGAATTGCCATTAGCAGCATAGTCTTGGCCTTTTTCTCCTTTTCAACAGCCCGTATCTCTTCAGCAGATACTGGTGGTAATATCCTAATCACTCCATCTGTTCCTTGTGAAATCCTTTTCTTCGAATTCCCATTCTGTATGACCTTCCAGATTTCGCTGTCAATATACTCCAGATAATGTTCCATCTCCATAGCCTAGATGTCATATTCTTCTCTTTTTAGGATTGGGAGTTTTATGTTGGATATGGTTGTTGTTGCAGAGATGGGTTGTTGTTGTCTAGATGTGCTTGCTTCAGGTTTTTCTTCATCATGGATTGATTTTTCATCATCACTGTTGTGGACTGAGAAACCATCATTCTTACTAGAATTTTCAACGCCAGACATGTTGCAGGGTTTAGGTGAATGAATTTAGGGTTTGGTTGTTGTGTTTCTTCAAACTCAGAGTCTTTTTACAGGCTCTGATACCACTTGTTGGTCCACACGAGTTATGGATCCAAGTAGCCTTGTTACTTGTTAGACGACTTGTATAAACCAAATCGATCTAAGTAAGAATCTCTAACACCTTGCTTATTGTTAATGCGGAATCTTAACAACAAACAATGAAGAACACAATAATAATAACTAACTTCGTATATTGATTTGTTTTATCTAAGTGATTACAATCTTCGTCGTTATCTCTAAACTAATGACTAAGGTTCCTTTTATACACTAAGGAAACCCTAGATACAAAACTTGCTGAAGGATATACGTATCTTCTCTAAAGATAATTACGTATCCTTTCCTAACTTATATCTAACAAACTTTCCTAACTTTCATGACCAGACTTAACAACTAAAGTCAAACAGACTTAACTTACTCTACCAGACTTAATAATAAACAACCAGACTTAACTATTACAAGACTTAACTAATAACACTAACAGACTTAATAACGTAGTCCACCAGACTTAATTATGTTTTTCCATTAAGTCTTCTCTTGTTAAGTCTTCTCTTGTCTAGTGATAATTCCCAACACCCAACTTGACCCATACAGCCTTGACCCGTTCATACCCCAACATGGGTAAAAACTAGCATATGCCAAACACCCTCTTAAAACTCATTTACACTACACACTTTTGCCCAAAACATATGACCACTTCATATCCAATCGGAAGCATACATAACTTAGCATTTATAACATATTGGCAAGGTGTTAGTACAAGTCTTGACCCATAACTTCCCAAAACGGGTAAGATTGGATAATTGCCAAACATCCCTCTAATTACCACCTTAACCACATAACATAAAGACTTCTTGACATTTGCAAAAACTTGACTTACGATCCAACTTGAATAATGACCTTATATGACGACAAGACCGTTAAATAACAAAATGACCATATGGATTGAAATATACCCAAAACACGAAAAAGACACTTCGGGGCTTCCAACTTCAACACGCTTGATCCAAAACAATGCGGTCTTCTAATCTACCTTCTACGCTAAAAGCTAAACTAGGTCCTTACCCTTGCTTCCTCCATTTGAACCTACAACACCGTCATCAACTATACCCGTAAGCGAAAGCGCTTAGTAAGTATATAAGATATAACCAACATAAAATTAACATAAGATTAGTGATTAACACCAATCATAACATTAACATGAAGCATTGATAGGATTATTACTCACCTTGATCAAGCAAGTAATCATATAACATTATCATATCTAGCATTGGATCCAAGCTATCATACATTCACAAGCTCCATATCATAGTACATTATCATAATCACAACATTAACATCATAACATTAACAAGTTATACTCATATACTTACCTCAATTTCTATTAGCTTCCTACTTAGCTTTGATTTGGGCTTCTATAATGCTTCCTATTACAAAATTAACTTTGATTAGCAACTAATTAACTAAGGAGACCATTAATTTACAACCTTCAGCCACCATCCTCAAAATCCACCATATGAACCCTAATTTCTAGAATTGGGGAAAACACTTACAAGATGAGGAGAGTGAAATTAAGGTGCCTCTAATGATTCTTGACCACCTCTTGATGACCAAATAAGCTAAAATGATGATTTTGATCTTCCCTCCCTTTTTCTCCCAAGAAAGTCGACACTCTCAAGAACACACTAGCCAAATCTAGACTTTTCTGAAGGATAGATATTTATCCTGTATTTATAATTAGTTTGGTCAATTGGCAAGACTAGTCCTCCTAGTCTTATTCTTCCTATATTAGACACACATCTATTTACTACTTAACTTTACAACACATATCTTATCACAACATAACTTATTATTTACATAAATAGTACCTTGTCGGGATATGGGTGTAACACATGTATATACTTATGCTACTAAAGATGTTAAACTACTTATGCTACCATGTCATTAACATCATTTTCATAAGTAACCACATTTGTCTTAGATTGACACCTAAAATGTACTTATCCTATTATGACATGAATGCAACTAAGAAAACATGGTGTACAAGTAAAAATACTTGTATATGCAAAATGTAAAATGAGGTTCTAAGTAGAATGGTTAACCTTTTAAAATACTTAGTGAACTAAACGTATTTTAAACATTCTAAATGGTTTGTTAAGGGTTTGATCATAATGCCACATAACAAACATGTACGAACCTGTGTTGTACCATACGAGGAATTGAGAAGTCGAGAGGTGTTGAATGTATGCTGAGACAAAATAAGATTACAAGTAACTTGTACATTTTACGCTATGTATCAAGTTACATGTTTGTCATCAATCAAAACAAACGAGACTGCTTGCACTAACAATCTCCCCCTTTTTGATGATGACAAAATATGTAAACGTGATAGAAAGTAAAATGTAAAAAGTTACTTGTGTCCGTACTAACTTTACATTACCTTCTCTGTTTATACTCTTCTCCCCTATTACTTTCTCCGTTTACACCTTTCTCCTCCTTTTGTCGAAACAAAAAGGGTGTGTCCTTGGAGTTAACTTCATTTCTCCCCGAAATGGCAAGCTTGTGTCATCCCTAGTGAAGTTAAATTTACCACTCCAATCCCCTATGGTTGTTGCGTTCCCTAGGTTGTTAGTGGATCCATGAATCAAATTAAGATTCTTAACCTACATCAAGGTTAGTGTTGTGCAACAAAACAAAAAATATATGAGAAATGCACGATAAATAAAATGCACATGACAATCGATACACGTGGGTAAGCTATGTTGGACTATCTCCTCCTTTTTGTCGAAACACAAAGTTATGTCAAAGAATGAGAATTATGAATGCGTGCATGCTCCCCTTGACTATTGCTCTCCCTTGGTCAATACTCCCCCTTGTTAGGGTGCCAAAGTATATGATGCAAGGATTTTGAGTGCATGGATAGCTCCCCCTTGGACAATACTCCCCCTAGTTGGAGTACCAAGTATATGATGCATGAAATAAACAAAGCTACAAAAACAAAGGTTAGTGCATGATTTGCTCCCCCTAGATCAATACTCCCCGTTGCTAGGGTACCAACGTATATGATGCAAGGATGAAGAATGCTACAAAATAAAGGTTAGTATGAAACAATATTTGTCCTTGGACGAATATGTGATATACAACAATGCGTGTATATGAGGCATTCTATAAATGCTTGACAGGAGCTCCCACTTGCTCTAGGGCGTCAAGTTAAACCTACAAAACAAAAATTAGTACACTAGGAGATATGTCTTAAGACAGATATGTCATATACGACCAATCTGTATAGACAATGCAATATGAGTGCTTGATAGATATTCCTCCTGATTTGAGGACGTCAAGAAGCACCTACAATAAGAGAAAGAAAATATTTGATGCAAACTTCATCCTTAGATGAGTATGCTATATATGACAAAGCATATAAGATGATGAACCTACAATGAAAGGATTAGTGCAATATATTTCATCTCAAAGAAAAATAAGATGTATATATATGATGCAATATATCAATGATGTAATCATAAGCAACTCTAGATAGAGAACCATGATCATTTAGCAAACCATGTCATAATGTGTAATCTTCTAATAAGAATTACAATCACAAGAATATGATAAAATCCTACAAAATAATGTCTATGAGGAAGATATGAAGTGGAGTTTAAAGTGAGTGGTGCTAGTGTTGGTGTTGGTTTACTAGTAAGTTTTTCGCTAATCCATGGGATTGATGATTAGTGAAAAAAAAGTGATGAAGGGTGGTAGTTATAATGAATGCAATGAATTTAGAAACTCTAATGTATAGCAAATGCTATAAGAGTATTGAAGACGGTTAAGGTTATTGCATTATCATCTACCAAAGATAATGTATCATGCCATAATATATGCTCGAATGGAATTACGAGGAAGTGAAGACATTGATCACTTAGGAATAGAAATTCCATATGCAAAAATTTGAAATGCTAGATACCTATATGAGGATGAAAATTACATCATATGATGGGAGAGTGTTGGTTGGACCAACGTGTTGAGAATGATGGTTTTGATATGTCGTTTGCACTGACAATAATGTGCTTGATATGTATCAAGAATGAAAAGGATGAGATCCTATGATGGTGTTCTAGACAATGAAGGTGTTCTAGACAATGAAGTTGTGACATTAAGATTTAAAAAGAAAATCTTAGACTCTGTTGTGAGAGGATTCTTTGTTTTGAATGGTTAAAAACTGAACCAGGTACCCGCGGATTGGGCGGAACCAAATTTTTGGTTTCGCCCGTCTTATCGAAGGGTAACGTGGGACCAGAATTGATTTTGTCACGTTTTGTCATTTTTGATAAAATGAAGGTTCAAGCTAAGATCTATTTACTTATAACTACAGATTTGGTTTCACTAAACCTAGTCAAAGTCTAAGGAGACTTAATGGTTCTCGTTTAAGAGGTTTGTCAAACACATGATGTGTTTTTCACTTGACGAGGTATTGGTGCAAAACTGTGATGTTGAGTTAAGAAGGTTTGAAACACTTGTGATTTTGTGAGCTGATTTTTAACTGAATGATGTGAACCTATGTGTAGGAGATGTGAGTAAGTGTTCTTTAATATAAAAAAAAAGAAAATTATGTGAATGAATTTCTCTCCCCCTTAATTGGTAGACATTCACCATAATGTGTAATGTATTGAACGAAGAATGACAACAAAGTGTTGCAGGTTAATGAGAGCGATGAGCTTGATAATGTTTTTGCGGATGTTTGGTTAGCATACAAAGAACTTCATCCTTGAAGTCACGTAGCTCTTCTCTATCAATGCGAGATGATCGCATGATGAGGCATGTGGTTTCCTCATGGGAGGTGTATTGTTATAACTAAAAGATGATGGAGATGTTGTTAGAAAAGCGGAAGCAATAATGCGATTTGGAAAGAGGTCGATTGAAAGATACGTAAACACAAATTTCAAGCCTCTAAAACTTAATCCTATTAGCTTCAAAAGCTATATGCAAGAGAATGGGTCCCATAAACATATTACTAATCTATGTAGCAATAAAAGGATTACAATTATGCAAAAGTAGGCATAATAAAGTAAAATAACAAATAATTTGTTATCAACCTACAAGACAAAGGTCTTAATGATAAAAGATGTGAATATCATAAGATAAAATCTTATATAAACAAAAACAAATAATCGACTACTAGACAAAAAGTTACCACATAGCATCAAGACAAATAATGATATTACAAGAGAGCATGATATTGTTTGAGATACTTTATTGTGAAATTATTTTAATGTTAGGCTTAGTCACTTAAGCACATTTACCCATTAATTAACACAATGATCTATGTGATTAATCTCTAGAATAAAATCACTTCTAAATGTCTATCATACCAAAAGCACTTTGACAAATTATAGGTGCATACATGGTAAACAAATAGTGTGACAAAGTCACAAAAGAAGTAAGACAACAAATTCATGCAAACCATTATAACATTTTGGAGCATGCATCAATTAGGCTATCCTACGAAAAGGCTCAATGAATGTAAACCGATGACAAGAGCTTTCAAATATAGAAACATCATATAAAAACATCATGTATCAAAATGACATATCATGAGTTAACATGAAGCATATAAGCCTGCAGACAAAACCTTTCTCAGGTTTACTCATTTGATTATCAATCAAATTGTTATCATGATTATGTCAAGATACCTAATCATATCAAATAAATAACATGTAATCAACACATGTATGTGAAATGCAAGTGATTCTAAAGAAAAATCACATCTACTCCTTGTTAGATTAATTATTTCTAAGACAAGATAAAATATCATCTTTTAATACTTACTTTAGGCAAGTATAGGAATACAAAATTTTCAAGTTTGGAGAATGAATATGAGACTATTACTAGCGGTGCTCAATTTAGGCTAAACACAACCATTTTTACGGGTGATTCCACATACTCATCTTCTTTCCTGGAAGCAATTTAACCGTTAGGTTAAATTGAGTTTCTAGTGCAATAGGTTCTCCAGTAGTCATTTTCATGTCTGAAAGATAGAAATTCCTATTTTTGTCTATTGAAGTATATAAAGATGATAATTCACCAATACATGACTTAATGAGACTCAACTATATCTAATAAAACTAAGGTGATGAATATGTCATGTTTTACACAAGAATATGTGTTATGAAAGTGATTTGATCGTCTAAGACCAAGAAATGTGTTTTGTGTGTGATAATGGACTATATTAAGAACGTTCTTAAGAAAGCTCTTTGGAATAAGAATCTAAGTAAAGTTACCAACTTTAATAGATCTTGTGTATGCTTTGGAGATGTGTAGTTTTAATATTGGATATGCACAAGGTTTGAGCAAGGTTTGGTTATGATGTTTGTTTAAGATCATTAACCCAATGAGGTGTAATGAAATCTCTTGTAACACAACCGTTCATGTAGCAAGTAGAGAATGATGCATAGGATATATTTTATCCTTTTAACAAGATGAAAACTAAACATATGATTTCTTAGGCATAATATTTTCCGAAGCGTTATGTTTTCCTATATGAACTCAAAGTGTTTGAGTTGGATAGACCTTTACTAGATGAAGACAAGAGGAATTTACTTGAGTTTCTTATGTATACTCCTTAAAAATCATTGTCACTTGGATTGCATGAGGTTGTCTTTGAGATTTCATTTTAACATATGTTGTTAAAATGTTGATTTAAGGTTTAATGAAACTAATGCAGAAATTTAACGACAAAGTATTACCAATACTTTGATAACTTGTGAAAATGATACTACTTAAACCTAGTGAAAATTGATAAACAATGAATGTGAACATCATGCTCATTTGATGGTGAAGGTTCTAATCCTATAGGTGATAAAGGTTGAGTTTGTTTAACGTACATTTGATTTGGTACAAGTGTTTGGACAAAGGGCTTTTTGAGCAATGCACTCAATGGATTCAAATGATGGTAAGGATTGTGGTGTTATAGGGGCTTGTTGTGCTTTAGGAGTACTTAGGTTTCATGGATGTTGAAGACAACAAGGATGGAGACTAATTCTTATGGTCCATTGGTTGGTACAACTAGTGGGTGATGTGATTTGAGGCTTAGGGCCTGAGACATATCACAGAGGTGAATGTGATGGAATGATGGTGAAAGTACAAGTGTACTTAGGTGATAGGATAAGTGTTTTAACATAAGTTGTTAAAATACTTGGGTGTTGATTCTTTCGGATATGACTTTTAATGACTACAATCGTAAGTCAAATTTACTTGAATATTTCGGATGAAATACTTAAATTGTCAATCCTACTTTGTTGAGATTGGATAGCATTCAAGGATAGTAAGACTTGATAATTACATCTATAACCTAAGTGTGAGTTATGACTCGATGTAAATCTTTATCGTCTTGAAGGATGACATGTTAACCAAGAAAGGCAACATATGTGGATATACAACAATATCTATAGTCATAAGTTGGACTTGTGATCTATCATATTTTTGCACACAGTGAGTCCGGATTAGTTAGGAAGTTGTCAATTTACAAATCAAGCTAATGAGTAAAAGACGGGAGGATGTAGTGAATGTGTGTAACGATCACAAATACTCAGTAGTCCACGGATTGCAAGGAACCAATTTCAGGGTTCCTTCCTTTATGGAGAAAGGTACCTTGGAGCATTTTTGTGAAATTTTAAAGTATGGTTAGAGATGATTATCCTATAGGTGCAAGTGAGATGTTCTAATCCTAATAAGAGTGAACATCTGTGAAAAGAATCCTAGTGATGAAAGTGAGTGATCTTGAGTGAGGGATTTAAACAAAAATTAAAAAATAAAGCTGTTTGTTCTGGCGGAACCAATAAACAACACAGACGGAACCCTATTTTTGGTTCCGCCTGATCCGTTGGGTGAATTATGGCGGTACCAAAACTTTGAACAGACGGAACCATATTTTTGGTTCCGCCATATTCGCCAATCAAAAAAAGTTTACAGAGCGGATTTCTAAATGTCCTAAACCCGTTCAAATCCCATAAATTTTCTTAAAACACATGTAATTAATTAGTTGTGATTGATTAATGATAAAAACACGGGTATAGACACATGTTAACATAGAGATCAAACGGACGATTTTGAACTTACTAATAAAGGAAGTTTAGCCAAACAGTGGCTTTAAACATTGAAAATTGATAACATCAAAGTGTTATCGTCCTGCACGATATGATTAGTTCACATGATCATTCAAAGGTAAGTTTCTATCCTATGACAAGACAAATACATTAAATATCATGATTAGAAGCAAATGTACCAATCACCATTTTCAAAGATACTACATGTCTACACATTTTAACACTTGAACCATTAAGTGAGAGATTGTGTAAGACAATATTTTTCAAGATACTTAACTAGTTTTACTTAATTCTTATTTCTAAGTAAATTATGCAAGGCTTTCACATAACACATAAAAATATCTAAGTCTGTAAGTAAAACAAAAACAATTCACCAACTTAGTGCACAAGATCCACTAAATGTCCTATTGTGCATAAACAAGAAATTGATAAACAAGCAAATGAAAATCATGGCAAGATACTTATGTATCACAAACAAAAAAATGTAATCACAACATTCAACAAGCAACAACATGTATGCAAACAACTAGAACAAGTAGTCACATAGCATAAAAAGAAAGATACTTTTAGTCACTTTGTGTTTAAATATGACGATGTATACCAAGCTTGATTAGTTTCCTTTTCATAAATAAATATTACCTATTCTATCATCATTTATACTAATGTGACTTATCAAATCATTTACGAAGGGATTTTTCAACTAAATTAATAGTTATCCCAAACACTCCTTTCAAAATTGTATTTTTCGTAAATTTGCTTTAAGCACACAATTTGACACTTAATTCTTTTGAAACATCTTTTCTTTTGATTTTTCAAAGACATCTTCAAGCTTGTATACAAAGTATCATTTAACACAAAATTTCTAAGTATACTTTGCGAAACATTTTTTAATATTGTATTCCGCTTCAATGGTAATTTGATACATGGATCGTACTCCATTTTAAAAACCATTTGTTTTGAAAATAAGAGCCACGAGGCTCTGATACCAATTGTGAAAACGTAGAGGGGGGGGGGGGGGTGAATACGTTCCCGTTATAAAAACTTAAAACTTGTTGTATCAAATTTCCAATTTAGCTTGTTCTAATATGAAAAATGTCAATTGTAGTTTATGACTAGCATAAACTAAAACATGTTATCACATAAGTATTATCAAGAAGTCACAACACAAGAAATTATGCTAACATAATAGTAAAGCAATAAGTAAAAGAAAGCGCAAACCAAACACGATGATTTATAGTGGTTCGGTCACGGAGCTCCTCTCCGCCCTACTCCACTCCCCGAGTACCCAACTCGAGAGTTACTTCACCAGATCAACAAGCTCCTTTCTTGGCGGAGAAAACCTTATAATCGTCGCTTACACTTTTTCCGGTACAATGCTATATACCGGGTTCTAGTTCGAGGTAGAACCAACCTGACGTCGCTTATACAATTTTCGACACTAAGGTAGATGTCGAGTTCTAGTTCGAGGTAGAACCAACCTGACGTCGCTTACACTTTTTCCGGTACTAAGCCAGATACCGAGTTCTTTTACAAGGGCACAACCACTCCCGATATGTTTTATGGCCCAACATAAAAACCTTGTGTTTTGTGGTACAAACACATAAACCATCCAATCTAGTTTGGTGTTTAGATTGTAATGAAATGATGTTTACAATGATGATCCATGACATAAGTGTCCACTGGATATGAATGGCTAATCTAAATGAACTTCCATTGACAGGAAGCCTTCAATGGATGGAGATCACACGCTCCCTAAACTTGTTGTGATGGATCTTCATATATGCATACATGTGGAATGTACTTCTTGAATAAGAAGTCTTCAAACATTGAGGATCTCAAGTGGCCTTGAATCTTCATATGTTGATATGCTTTAATGGATGATGACTTCAAGATCTCCAAGCCTTTTGGTAGATCAGGAGGTATGCTATGCTTGTGGTGGATGATGACTCTAGATCTCTGAGCTTGCTTCACAGGATCATTACGGTAGTATGCTTACAACATAATGAAAGTTAGTAACATTATGATCATGATGGAAAGGGTGATCAATGTATGTTTCTACATGATTAACTACTGATCTAAATGTATGCAAAGGGTAGAGAGAATGTATGTTCAAGTGATGATGCAATGGGTAAACAATGGGCTACTATTTATAGGCAAACTGTAAAACCAACCCACGGATTTGGCGGATCCAAATCCAGGGGTCCGTCCCTTATGGGTTTTGGTTCCGCCAAAGCCTAACAGCATATCTTTCAAAATCTTTCCAAATCTTGCCAAGATATTACCAAATCCAATTCTTTGCTTGAAGATCTTTCCATGATATTCTCTAAATCTTCAAGATATCCTAAAGATATCCAAATGATGTATGCAATGATGTCATGTACATATTTCCATTTTTAGAATAAAAATGTGAACATGTAAATGTATATAACATGTATGTACCTTGTATAAGTAAGATGTATATACTTATGCTACTAAAGATGTTAAACTACTTATGCTACTATGTCATTAACATCATTTTCATAAGTAACCACATTTGTCTTAGATTGACACCTAAAATGTACTTATCCTATTATGACATGAATGCAACTCAGAAAACATGGTGTACAAGTAAAAATACTTGTATATCCAAAATGTAAAATGAGGTTCTAAGTAGAATGGTTAACCTTTTAAAATACTTAGTAACCTAAACGTATTTTAAACATTCTAAATGGTTTGTTAAGGCTTTGATCATAATGCCACATAACAAACATGTACGAACCTGTGTTGTACCATACGAGGACTTGGGAAGTCGAGAGGTGTTGAATGTATTTTGAGACAAAATAAGATTACAAGTAACTTGTACATTTTACGCTATGTATCAAGTTACATGTTTGTCATCAATCAAAACAAACGAGACTGCTTGCATTAACAGTTAGATTTATAAAGATATTTGCAGATTTGCTGTCAGAGACTGGGGGATCCAAATTGCATAAAGGATGGAACCGTCAATTTGGTTCCGCCCAATTCGTGGCCTGTTATATCAGTTTGCCTATAAATAGCAGGCCACTCATTCATGTTTACTCATCACTTTTAGCATAAACAACATTCATTCATTCTTTCATACATTACTAACCCATTCTTATTACATATTTCATTTGTAGTGATCTTTCTTTTGTAGCAAAGAGATCAAAGCATTACAAGTTTCAACATACCGTTGCAAGACTTGTTAGAATAGTCACTGTGTGAATTAGTTGTTTGTCACACATCATTGTTGTACCATTCATTCATTTACCTCAGTAGTGTCCGGTTAGTATTTTAGTCCTTAAAATACATAGAGTGTCGGGAGTGGTTGTGCCCTTGTAAAAGAACTCGGTATCTAGCTTTGTACCGAAAAAAGAGTAAGCGACGTGTAAAGGTTTTCTCCGACTAGAAGGGAGCTTGTTTCTTAGTGAAGAGAACATCTCGAGTTAGAGGCTCAAGGATTAGAGTAGGGCAAGGAAGAGAGTCCTTGTAGACCGAACCACTATAAACATCCGTGTTGTGGTTTGATTGTTTCTTTCTCTATTTACTTGTTATATGTTTTATTGTTTGCATAACTTTGAAATCACGTTAAGTATTCAAAGCAAAAGAATTTTAAAATGGTAAGACTATTCAACCCCCCTTCTAGTTTCCACAACCTACTTATTTATACACATAATAATATATATTTTTTATTTTTATTTTTACGCATAAATTAAAACAAATATATAGGCTAAACGGGGTTGCGTGGGATATAGACAATACAAGGTTTTGAAAATTTTGATAGAAATCCCCCCCCCCTACACTTAGAACTGAACATAGGCCTCAATGTTCAAAAATATCGGGTGTTACCCCCACACTTAGGAATGAAAAAAGGCAAATGCTTAAAATTCCAAGTTTGAAAGGGGAAAACTATATCAGATAAGCACATATGATAAAAGATTTCCCTAAATATAAAAATGAAAATGATCGGAGACCGAGTGTTGGAGGGTTTGAAAACAAGCACGGAGGTCTTCACGGTCATAGGGAATCCTGCAAGCAAACACGGAAAACCACAAAACACAACATGGAGAGAAGCACTCCCCCACACTTATCCGAATACAACATCACACTTATTCAAAAAAAGAAAAATAAAAAAAGAAAAAGAAAATAAAATAAAGATAGATAGATAGATAGATAGATAACACGGTGTAACACCCCCAAAATATGGCATTGCGGAAGCATTCGGGTCATGGGGTGCTACTAAATTGATAATCACAACACAAGGTAACAAAGAACAGAGTACATACTCCGTTTTAATTCATTTAACCAATTTAATTTAGTTTACAACATAGTTCGAGTTCATAAAATAAGGCCCATAAATTTAGTTGTCCCAGTAAAAAACAAGTCATAGTTTAAAATGCCACAGGACTTTAGACAGTAGTCTATGACCCTTGCCCTGCCACCACCTTGTCATAATCAGTCAGCTTAAACACCTGAGAAAAACATGCTAAAATTCAGCAAAAAGCTGGTGAGTTCATAGGTTTATCAATAAGCAGTAAAATCAGCAGTTGGACCATGAGTTTGGCATATGAACATTACAACCCATGTAATGCCATATAAAAATACAGTCTATTATGTTAGCACTAAGTTCATGCAACCGAAGTTATAACATTGTGCATGCTCTAGAAGCATGTTAAATATAAAGGCTCGACAAGTGTTTATCCCAGACACTTGTGTTTTGACATGGTATACGTTCGTTGGCCTATCCGGTCAACCCGAACGGGGACGTTACTCCCAATAGATCTATTTATAACATTCGCGCTTCCCAGCAGGAATTGACAGTTCATGAGTTGGGCATAGTGGGACATAACAGGGCTTAGGCTAATCCGCGTAATAGCATAGACAATAGTTTGGTCCATAAAATAGTTTTGCCTGTTTCTCACCCCAATTGTAAAACAAGTTTAAATAGAGTGGGGCTATAAACTCACCTTGGTAAATAGCAGTCAGTTAACACAATAGTTCTGATAGTGTTCAGCACCAACACGCGACCTAGATTAGTAAGGTTTGTTTTAGTTCACAGTCTAAATTTAAGAACTTCAGAAGTTTTAAAGAGTTTATGTTATTGTTGATGGTATGGCAGCATTTAAGTTTGAAACAATGTTTTAACATTTGGAGGTATTGGCTCTTGGAAGTGCATAAGTGTATATTAGAAAAAGATCAAAGTGGATAAGCCTCTGGTTTGAAAGTAACCGAAAGACTACGTACGAAAGGTAATTACTATCACATATTAGACGTTGACGACATATGGAAACGTTGTCGTTAAGTGAGCATATATTACCAAGTGCGTGTGTGTATGAGAATGATGGTGTGTGTATATATATACTTGTAAACATATATAGTTTTTGTAAAGGTGATGTTACGTTTGAAAACTCCTCATCATTGTTTATGTCACTTAACGATAAGTTAATAATTCATGTATATGAGCTCTTGGATAATAAGTAATCCTCGTGCTAACAAAAATTGTAAGACTTGTGTTTGAAAATAAGCGTTTCATAATCTAACGAACTTATATAAGTTTGGATAAAACACATCGAGTTTATATGCAATCGAATCAATGAACTAGTTTATATTCACAAATTTTGTTTTTCACCTTGTTCATACATCGTTAAATATGTAAAAGTGTTTTTCATTGTATGTGCCACGACAACCAACTTGGTTTATAATTTAAGGCGTTTTGTTATAAAACTCATGTTGAATTTCTAATTAGGCCGTATGATATATATCTATATATATCGAGCTATTAAGTTTTTGTGACGTGTATTGGGACGATAAGTAGTCGAGTCATTTTTAAACCGTAAAATATAAAGTTGTAATAATTGTAAACGACCACTCGAACGATGGCGATCACAACTCGTGTATTCAGAATGGATCATTCAAATTCGTTATTATATTAAGGTTTTGACGAGTTGGGCTGTTGTCCAACATTGGATTAAATGAACTTAAATAAACTCACTCTCTATGGACTGTAATGAAGGCCAGCGGCTTGTATTTTTGCTACATGGGCTTCGGCCCAAATTCTGAGATTTTGAAGTCCAACAGAACTCGGCCTGGTGGAGTATGAATAGACACACAATCCCTTTTGGGGTTTTAGAAGATTTTGGCCCACACATAGCCACTAAAATTCCCAGTATCCACATTTTGAAACATATGTATTATAAGTGTTTTTGTTGTGCAGAACATGTGAGGAAAGGTTTCGAACCATGAACTTGACTAGGAAATGATTTAAAAGAGCTCGATCATAGGGTGTGAACCCTTTGTGTGAGCAAGTGAAAATAGCACCCCGTGGGTGTTTTTAATGACCCAATGGTCGAACCAAACAAGGGAAGGAACAAGCCTAACCAAGGCTCGAGTTGATCTCGGTGACCATAACCCATGGTCTCTCGGCTCATGGGACAAACAAAACCTACAAGCCATGATAACTCCCTTGCAAGACTAAGGGTACTTATACCCATGACTCGAGACAATAGCCAACTGAGCATAACCTCAAATAAAGTTCCGAAAACCACACAACTTGAATTTTAACTACAAGCACACCAATTTCGAATTCTATACAACTCGAGCTGAGTACAAACACAACCAAATATGTCGAGCACGAGTGCAATTTAATTCGAACACAAGCATAGATTCTTGAGTGTCAAAACACACTCTATTCGAACCAAATATCAAACACCTTATGAGCATGTTTTTCGACTAGGAACCCAAGTAGTCCAAGTTTAACGCGAACACAACCATTTTCTAGCAAACCATGAACACAACGAAGAATGGACATAAACACAGACGAAATGTGAATCTTAACACAAACACATGGATTCGAACGCAACATACCCACCATCATTCCAGCATAACTCAAACATAGATTTTCTTTCATCCTCAATTTAATTAACATCATTTATGCTTATGGTTCCATCAAAAGAAATTAATAAAGACTCGAACACAACATTTTTTAACAGCGTACACTTCATGATCTTGAGCCAACATTTGTTTTAATTCAAGTTCTAGTTTTTCAGTGTTAAAACTTTTTACCACACCACAACATAACAGTAATTCGACACAATCTTTTTACCACAAAACTCATATCAACAACAAGAAAGAATTGATATACGATTCGAGAAAATTAATCAATCACATCAAATCAAGTTTCAAAAACAATAAAAGGATTAACCTTACAAAGGGAAGTCAAGTGTCGATTTACAAGAGGAACAAATAAAACCCAATCCGATTTTCTAGCAATTCCATACACCCCTGCTTCCTCTCGAACCCTTCGAATGATGAGAATAATTTGTGGTGAGATGATGATGTGTGGTTCATTGCTGGAAATTCGGCAGTACAAAAAGAAGAAATAGTGGAAAGGTTTTGGTTTCTTTTTGATCTCCAAAGGATAAGATTCCACCATAATCAGCTCTTCTCCCCCTCCTTCCTCGATCTCTAGGCTGTGTTGACTTATGGGGAGAAGGTTTAAGAGGCAACAAAATCCTGGGAAGACTCGAAAGTATAAGAGTTCAGTGATTTGATGGTGATGGTGGACTGCCGATGGTGATTTCCTGGGGTATATCACCAGAAGAAGTCAAACATGTTTGTGGATTGTCGTGTGGGAAATATCAAAGAAAAGAGAAGATAAGGATCACGTGTGTGTAAGTGGTTGGGTTTTAGTTATTTTAATTGTATTTTGTATACCCCGTGTTCTGTTGAGCTAAGGTGCAATCATGGTACCCCGGTTTCACGTAAATATGAAAATCATAAATCTGGAGTCGGTACGCGTGTGGTGTCGTTTTTCAGCAAAATTATTAAACTAATATAAAATAAAATTTATTGACTCCGAAAATGAATTATAGAATTAAACCTTTACTAATGTGGTGTAGGTACGCGTGTGGTGTCGTTTTTCAGCAAAAACGAGATAACCTCTCGTTTTTGTTACGTTGGTATCTGTAACTGTCAGAAAGTGAAAAATTTACCTTTTCTGATAAATTCAAATAGTTTTGGTGAGCAATTGTATGCTACAGCGTGCGGGTTTGCTTCCCGTAATAGTTATGTAAACACATAAATGTTCAGTCTAACAGTTGTGTAATAATAAATTGACATTTATTATTAAAATATTAGTGGAAAAATTACCGTTTGTCACATCCTCCCCGCCTTAGAAGAAAAACCGTCCTCGGTTTTCACTTAGAGTTACCCGATGAATTTGAGAAAAAGTGTGGGTATTTACGCTTGATCTCGTCCTCACGTTCCCACGTGTATTCGGGACCTCTTCAAGAGTTCCAACGAACTTTAACAATAGGAATGCGATTTTACATAAGCCGTTTGATTTCCCGATCCATTATTTTGACAGGTTCTTCAATGAAATTCAGTCTCTCGTCAACTTGGATTTCCTCCTGAGGAATGGCAAGTGTTTCGTTTGAGAGAAATTTCTTCAGGTTGCTCACGTGAAACACATTGTGTACAGAGCTGAGTTTTGGCGGTAACTCGAGTCGGTAGGCTACCGGCCCGATTCTGGTGAGGATTTTGAAAGGTCCAATGTAGCGGGGATTTAATTTCCCACATTTTCCAAAATGAATCATGCCTTTCCATGGCGAGACTTTTAACATAATGCGATCACCAACTTGGAACTCAAGTGGTTTCCGTCTCTTGTCTGCATAGCTTTTCTGATGGTCTCGAGCCGCTTGCATTCGGCTCTTGATTTGCATAATCTTTTCAGTAGTCTCTTGTACTAGTTCGGGACCAGTGAGCTGGCTTTCTCCCACTTCAGCCCAGCATATAGATGATCTGCACTTCCGACCATAAAGTGCCTCATAGGGTGCAGCTTTGATGCTTGTGTGATAGCTGTTATTGTAAGAAAACTCAGCTAACGGCAGATGCCTATCCCAATAATTTCCAAAATCTATCACATACGCTTGCAGCATGCCCTCTAAGGTTTGAATGGTTCTTTCACTTTGACCATCTGTTGGAGGATGGTATGCGGTGCTCATATCAAGATCGGTTCCTAAGGCATCTTGTAATGATCTCTAAAAGTTCGACGTGAAACGACTGTCTCTGTCGGAGATGATAGGAATTGGGACTCCATGTCGTGCAACTATTTCTTTTACATATAACTGTGCAAGTTTATCCACGCTGTCGTTTTCTTTGATCGGTAGAAAGTGGGCGGATTTGGTGAGACGGTCAACGATGACCCAAATGGTATCGTAACCACTTGATGTCCTTGGTAGTTTGGTAATAAAGTCCATCCTTATGCGTTCCCACTTCCATTAGGGAATCTCGGGTTGTACAAGTAAACCCGATGATCGCTGATGTTCAGCATTGACTTTCGAGCACATTAAGCATTGACTGACATGTTGGGAACGCATTTTATTTATATTCAAGTCTAGGTCATAACGTGTAAAAGGTTGCTCAAATATGGATTCTAAGTTAGTGTTTAATAGCTCGGTCCATTAGGAGTCCATGGGCCGGCCACTTTGTAATAATATCTTCTAGAAGCCCTTAAGGAAATGACGCCCTAAATTGTGCCTATAAATAGAAGGCTTGGGTGCTCATTTCCCTTGTTGGTTTTCATTCCATGTGCGTAAGCTCTGTCCAAGTATTTAGTGAATGTTAATCATCCAAGTTCTCTTCTTCTCTACTCTTATCTAATCTCTCGTATTTCATTTCTAATTTAGTTGTTTACATTTCGTAGTTAATAGTAGTTGTAGTCGTGGTTAATATAGTTGAGTAGCTTGTGTTTACGTTAATTATAGGGACCATCAAGTGGTATCATTCGCCTAAGGATAGTTATTGTGTGTGTTTAAGAGTAGATTAAATCGTTAATTAGTTTGGTTTTGTCATTTACGCGTGGATTTTTTGAGTTTTTGTTCGAAGTTGTGTTGAAAACATTTGTTCAAATCGTTGCTAGTTGCAGATCTTCACCAAATTTTAGTTTTTCACGTTCAAAGTTGCAAAAATCTTTGTATCTACGTAGCTTTTTTCGTTAAAAACCAAAATAATCGAATAATCATCATTGCTGAAAGTTCTAGACGAAATTTGGAAAAAGTCGGTGAAAAGAGGGTTTTCGGAATTGGTGAAAAGAGGGTTTCTCGCAATTGGATAAGAAGAGGGTTTCTCGCAAATCACAAGCATTTTTGGAATTGGTACTCGGTATTTTCTTTGCTTGTATAAGTTCGTGAAAATACTTCGACTTGGCATTTAATCTCATCTCTTGTATAAGAGTTGAGAAAGTGATCGAAATTATAATTTTGATAATCTATCGAAATTGCTTGATCTTTCGCAATTCTGATTAATTTATCGAAATTGCCTTTTTTCATATCGCAATTAAGATAATTTATCGCAATTGCTAAGCTCTTTCTCAAATTAGACAGTTTATCGTAATTATCAATTCTCTTTCGCAAATTGTTGAAGTTTTCGGAATTCTCTGTTCTTTCGCAATTGAACGTTTCTTTCGCAATTGGACGCTTCTTTCGCAATTCACAGACTTTTCGCAATTGGCAGTGTAAACAGTGTTTTTCGCAATTGGAGTGAACAGTAAAATTTCTTCGAAATTGGACAAAAACCTCAATTAACCAAAACCAAACCTCATAACTCATAATACACATTTTAATTATCTAAACAATCAACAAAAACACAAGAATGTCTCAACCACCATACAATTACAACTTCTACAATCAACAACAGCCACAGTACCGTCAACAACAATTTTAGCAGCAATATCCTCAGCAACAGTATCAACCATCATACCAACCACAATATCAACAACATCAAATGTTCATGCATCAACATCAATTCCCTCAGCAGCAACAACTTCTTCCACAACCAATGCAGAACTACCAACCATCTTCCAGAGAACCACATTGGTTTACCAAAATGTGTGAAGCCATAAGTAGTCAGCAATTGAGGCATGAAGCAGGTTCTCAAGACACACCACCTATGCTCACACCTGGAAACTATGTGCAGTGGTCCAGTCGTTTTCTCCGTTTCATTGAACTAAGGAAACCTCACGGGAAACATATGAAGAAAGTCATCATTGATGGACCATATCCAGCACCTACAACAACCATTCCCGGTGATCCAACTCAAGTTCCTCCAAGAGAAGCGACAACAACCCCCACTCCTCTAGCTCAACTAACTGCAGAACAAGTCCTACAACAAGAGGCCAATGAGCTAGCTATGTCTTATATACTCCAAGGGATTCCCAATCCTATCTTCAGGAGTATTGATGCCCAAAAGACAGCCAAGGACATGTGGGAGCACGTACATCTGCTTATGGAAGGTACTGAACTGAATCAAGAGGATTTGGAATCAAAGTTGTACATGGAATACACACACTTCATGATCGAACCTGAGGAATCATTGGAATCATACTATCATCGTTTCACCAACATCATTAATGATCTGGATCACCACAATATCATCTTACCAAAGATTGCTATCAACTCCAAGTTTTTGGGATGCCTCGGCCCAGATTGGCAGAAGTACGCCACATTTGTTCGTCAAGCTAAAAAGATCAATGACGTATCTTATGGGTTGTTCTATGATTACCTAAAACAACACCAATCTGAGGTTGATAAGGAGCGAGTTGCACGTGGAGGATTCTCACCAGCACCTACTCCAAACTCACTTGCTCTCATGGCTCAGTCACATTTTGCACCAAATCAGGAGTTTGTTCCACCACCATCACCTCATTCGGGCTTTGCACCTCAACCGTCAAACCAAATTGTCCCTTATGAAGCACCATCTCAATACCCTGAGAATCAACTCATCCAATATGACAAAACTGATTACAGCATGTACTCAATTGTTGACACTGATGAAGATGATGCCTTTCAATCTCTGAATGAAGGATTTGCACTGATCGCCCGTGCATTCAGCAAATTTTCTAACAAATCAAACAATCGTTTGAGATCTTCATCGAATACAAGAAACCAAGCAGTCATCAATGATGGAAGAGTAGAGATTCAGAATAGGTCTTCAGGAAGGTTTGGTTCAGGAAATATGGGGAATTCAGGTGGTCAACGATTCAGCTCAGGAAGTGGTAGAAACAGTATGGGAAATTCTCAGAGAAGGAATCAGTTTGCTGACAAAGGGAAAGGGATTGCTAATACTCCCATCACTTGCTACAATTTTAGGGGTAGTGGTCACATGGCAAACACATGCCCCAAACCAAGAACAATGGGCAGTGCATACCATAAAGAAGCTCTTCTCCTCGCACTAAAAGATGAAAAGGCCAGTGGTGCTTTGGCAGAGAAAGAACACAACAACTTCATGGCAAACGCATTATCTGATGATGAAATGGAAGATCTCGAAGCAAATGTTGCTGTGATGTTAATGGCCAACATGCAGGAGATAAACATGAGTGAGACAGGCCCGGTTTACGACACCGATGGCTTATCTCAGGTATCTGATGCAGATTGTCTTATTCATGAAATTGACTCACCATCTCTATCTGTATCTGCACATGAAAATTTTGCTCAAAATGACTTATCATTTTCACCCCAAGACAATGATCAAATAAGCACAGTGGTTACCTTTGATGATGATGATCAAATTAACCCGGTGGTTTCATTTGATGATTCTCTTGGTGATGACAATCATAATCATCTTGAACAAAATGATCCTATGCAAGATTCGGATTCAGAACTCATGACCTTATTGCTTGCCACCCAATCACAATTGAATGCACATAAATCCCAGATGGACAAATGCAATGACATTAACAAAAGTTTAAAAAGCCAAAGTTGCACTGTTAACAAAGGACCTTGAGTGCTACAAGCAACAACTTTCAAATTTTGAAAACCAGGAAAAACGTGAGAAAAGTTTTGAGTCTGCATTCCAAGAGTCATACGTAAAAGTACAAAATTTGGAACATCAAATTCGTGAATTGACCGTTTCCAAGAATGACATAATTTCACAAAAGGAACAAGAAATATTTAGTTTTCAAAAACAAGTTGACATTCTCCAAACGGAAATTTCTAAAACCAAAACAGAATTGTCAACTTGTGAAGCAAATTTTTCTGAACACAAAGAAGCTTCCAGGAAACGTGTCGATTCATATCTTGAAGAAATTGTGACATTGGAAGGCAAACTAAAGGATTTTCAAAATGTTGTTTATAAAGCGGGTAATTCTGTAACAGCTCTTCGAAATCTAACTGTCAAACCAAATCCTCGCGGATATGGATTTGCAATCGGATGTGATCAACCTCGTTTTTTAAACAAAGCACTCGAGGCACACCCTAAGTTGTACAGTGCCGAATTATTGTTTGATGATACTTTTCAACGTGTGGTTGTTTATAGTACTGAAGAGGAAGAAGAACATGATATCGAGTGTCGATCAAAGATGAGTCATGTAAAATATAACAAACCATATGATTATTCAAAAGCACCTCATATTAAAGAATCTTTTGTACCTCAAAAAGAGAAATCTTTACAACCAAGTTCTTTAAATGAAATAAATACTTCATCTGAAGTTGCTCCAGTTACCACTGTTGCCCAAATCAATGGCTCATTACCAAGTCAAGGTGATAATGAACAAATGCCAAAAGAATGTCGGATTCTTAAATATTTCAAAACATTTATGGAGGACATTCAACTTTTGGACAATGCAATTGAAAGAAATTCTGAAATCAAAATATCCACTTTTCTCTCTCCTTATGAGAAAGAAAAGCGAGAAGTTTTTCAAAAACAATTCTTGCCACTTGTTAATCACCTGCGACTTTGTGCAACTCAGTGGGAACAGGAACTCCAGCCAGAAGTTGTATCAATGATGAGTATTTTCAATGCAAAAGATGTCAAAATTGCAAAACAAAAAGGTCAAAAGAAAGCTTTAGAAAAAGATGTTGATCGACTCTTGATACAGGTTCTCAGTTATGATGTGATATCTGTGATAATGAATTCTATCTATTTGTCATGTCATGAATTGCTTGTTGATGATCACTGTGATGAACTTGAGACAATGAGAATTGAGAATGAAAATCTGAGAAAAGAAAATGAGAGACTCAGACAAATCAATGGTGATGTGGAAACCAAGTGTGCAAACAAAATTTTCAAACTTAACCAAAGGTTGCATTGGGTTCAAACTCAGAGTTCTAATTTTGAGTTAAAATACCAACGTCTAAAAGAATCTTTGTCATCTCAAAACGTTCATGGTTCAGAACATCAAGATCTTGCAAAAGAAATTGATGTTTTAAAACATCAAATTTTTGAGTATGAAAAAGATATTGGTGACGTTTGTGAAAATAGAAATGAAACTGTTCGGTTAAATAGAAAATTGGAATCAAAAATTCAAGAACAAAACCACATCATCATTGAA
Source organism: Artemisia tridentata subsp. tridentata (assembly GCA_021014915.2). Taxonomy (NCBI): domain Eukaryota; kingdom Viridiplantae; phylum Streptophyta; class Magnoliopsida; order Asterales; family Asteraceae; genus Artemisia; species Artemisia tridentata. Next base: position 240,378,735 of record CP139501.1, on the reverse strand, counting down.
ATGAAAGAGAAACTCAGAACTCTTGACAAAGGGAAAGCTGTATCAAATAATGTGATTGCACCAGGAATGTACAAAGTAGACAAGGACTCTAAGAAAGCATCACCACAAATTACTAATGTGAACACTTCAACTTCCACAGGATTAGACACCACATCTAAGGCTAGCAGCTCAAAGACCACCAAGAGTCAAAAGAAAAGACAAAAGAAGATTAGAGTTTGGCAACCTAAGAGTGGATTATCTAAGAATGCTGAAGTAGAAGTTAATGATAGTAGTTTGAATAAGACACATGTTACGTCTAGTTTGGAATCTAGCTTGTCTAAGTCTCATTCTGAATCTGATGTAATGAATGTTGAATCTTTGAATGTTACTAATGATATTATGGTTGATGCTTCTTGTGTAGTCTGTCACACTAGTATGTTATCTGGAAATCATCAGAAATGCATTGCTAAGACCCTTTTGTCACGGAAAAAGAAACATACTTCTGGCATTTCCCATAGGCATAAAACAGCTGCTAAGTCTATTTTAGGAAAACCGCCTCAAGTAGTTTCTGAGACCACCATTGACAAGCCCGTAGTTGCCCCTAGGAAAATCCATTCACCTAGCAAATTCACTAAGAAGAAAGCACAAAATAGTTGGGCGTGGCAGCGTTGGTTGCAATACAAACCTAGTTTTACATGGGTTCCAAAGATATTGAAAACTTGTATTACTAACCCAACTGGATCCACTGGTTCCAACCCTCCTGTGTCTTCTCCTTGTGATGCAGGTAATTCAAATTGTGCCATGGATTGTTGATAGCGGGTGTTTCCGGCACATGACAGAGAAATTTAAAGCTTCTAGTAAACTTCGTTGCGAAGTTCATAGGCATTGTCAAGTTTGGGAATGATCATTACGTAGCTATCATGGGTTATGGAGATTATGTCAATGGGAATATCAAGATTAGCAGGGTATATTACGTTGAAGGCCTAGGTCATAATTTGTTCTCAGTCGGACAATTTTGTGATGGTGATCTAGAAGTGGCATTTAGGGAGAAAACTTGTTTCATTCGAGATCTTGAAGGAGATGACCTCATGAAAGGGAAACGTGGCACCAGTTTGTATACCATTTCCTTCGATGGCATGACAGCTTCCTCTCCAATATGCTTACTATCCAAGGCACATCCCACAAAAGCTTGGCTATGGCACAAACGGATGTCTCACCTAAACTTCAAAACTATGACCGAGCTTGCTCACAAAAAGTTGGTAGACGGTCTTCCAAAATTCAGATACGCAAAAGATCACCTGTGTCCCGCTTGTGAGCAAGGAAAAAGTACTCGTGCTCATTTTCCACCTAAACCTGAGCACAGTACTGATCACGTACTTCAATTGTTGCATATGGATTTGTGTGGTCCTATGCGTGTTCAAACTATTAATGGGAAGCGGTACATACTGGTAATAGTCGATGATTATTCGAGATGGACTTGGACTTATTTTCTTCGCAGTAAAGATCAAGCACCGTCAATGATCATCACCTTTCTCACAAAGATTTAAGTTCAGCTCCGGAACACAGTCAAAAAAATTCGAACAGATAATGGAACTGAGTTCAAAAATCAGACTCTTCGGGAGTATTATGAGAAAGTGGGTATTGAACATCAAACGTCCATAGCTCGCAGCCCCGAACAGAACGGTGTGGTCGAAAGGCGCAACAGGACTTTAGTGGAAGCAGCTAGAACAATGTTAATCAATGCTCAGTTACCTGATTACCTTTGGGCCGAAGCCGTTTCAACTGCCTGCTACACCCAAAATAGATGCATGATCAACAAAAGGCACACCAAGACACCATATGAACTAGTTTACCGCAGAAAACCGAATATCAATTACTTTCATGTCTTTAGAGCTCTCTATTATCCAAAGAATGATCGTGACGATCTTGGTAAACTCAAAGCCAAAGCGGACATAGGAATTTTTGTTAGGTATTGTGAAAATTTGAAAGGATTCAGAATTTGGAATCTTCGTACTAGAGAGATTCAGGAGACAATCCATGCTAATTTCGATGAGCTCACATAGATGGCTTCTGAGCAAAACACCTTAGAACCCGCACACAACCATCTCAACTTTCCTAAATCTTCCGCTGCATCTTTACCGTTCAACAGAAAGGATTTAGAAGATTTGTTTGCTCCTCTGTTCGATGACACTCTAGTTAATCGTGCCTCTGATGTATCCACCAATTTCGCTGCTCAAACCATGATTGCGTGGTTTTGTAACCTTACAACAGGTTTTACCTCTCGAGGGATCTCAAGAGGCTTACAACCCCACCAGGCAGTGTACCTGACCGATGTAGTATAGTGTAGTGGTAAGTACGGGGGATTGATCGTTCTCCACAGGGAATAGTGTTCGTTAGGTATGAAAGGCTACTCTAATTAGGTCTAAGGGTTGAGGAAGATTCTTTTTTATGTTTTTATAATTTTATGAAAGCAAATAAAATCTCGGTTTTGAAGGAGTGGGCGGAATTAGTTGCTAGTCAACTAACCCAAATTACTACGAATGCAAATAAAATAAAATAACAAAAATGAAATGTGGTGAGAAACTTATGTGTAGAGAAATGTGTTTACTTAGATTTCCTTACTCCCTAACTATCTTTTACCGGTTAATTAGTGTGTATTAGTCGCGTGGATGACGGGTGTATTCCTTAATACCATTCGTGGGGTGGCGTACTTACTTCCCCAACTCTACAAGCTCCTACTTCACTCCTATGTCGAGCCGGCTAGGAAGCTCCTAACATGGGATCACTAGAATTCGCTTGTGCATTAAATACAACCATAAAAACCTTTAGTACGCGTTTGGTTCATGTTTCTTAAGACGTTCAAGCAAGTTACCGAATAGGAAGTTAGCCAGTTTTCTTAAGCCTAACATAGATAAACAATCATCCAATACAACTAACAACACACTAACAACCAATAATCAATAGCTAAGTTTCATTAGATCTAAGCAAACACAAGATAAATTTAGCCTAACATGTTAAACAAAAGACAAGAATAAGATAGAATCAAACAACACATAGACATATTGAATGATTAATTGATAACTTATCTTTCAATGAAACATGGAAGATCTCAAGGAAAAAAGCCCTGAAAAAGTAGCTGAATTCGTCCTAGGGTTTTCTCCCAAAACTCCACACACTAAGCTCTCCCTAATGACAAAAGATTAGAAAACTATATATAGATTTTTGGATCTGACGGCGTCACCTTATGGAGTGTGACGCCGTCACCTCGCCGCTTCTAGGGTTCCCGGATGACCTTCTTGACGCCGTCCCTCTTTAGCTCTTCAAAAATCCATTCTGGCTTATCAAGGCTTGACGCCGTCGAACCATGAACGTGACGCCGTCCCCTTATGATTTAAGCCGTGACGCCCTTGATCAAGTTAAAGCGTGACGCCGTCAGAATTCACATGCTATTTTCACTGGCTTATCATGAGTAAATTTCACGTCCAACTTTTCTTGCCAAAGCATGACGTCGTCCAGAGTAAATTGTGACGCCGTCAAGAGTAACTTTTAGCCGATTTTTGAGACTTTGTCGTTTTCTTCACTTTTATGCTCCAAAAACGTCCAAAATGCCTCCTTTTCCAGATTTCTCCTCAAAAGTACCTAAAATGACAAAAGGAACGATTTAGGGCAATATTTGATCAAATAAATACGATTTAAGGCTTAAATGACCCCTTAAAAGCGGTACACTTTTCGCTTCATCAAATACCCTTACACTTGAGATTTGCTTGTCCTCAAGCAAATGCGCTTTTATTCTAATCAAAATACAAGCTAGGGGTCATTTAATGCTAACATAAAAGTAATTACAACAAATAATCGTTCCACTTCAATCATAATAAGCACGGAGATTATAAACTAGCACCTCACAAGTAGTGTTTAGATACTCACATCTCTCAAGTGTCATCAAAATAAATCTCGTAAATGAAAACGGATAATATCTCTCACTACCTGTCATAGCAAATAGATTACCATAGGCTTGGGAAAGGATCGAAAACCTCCTCCACTAGGCGTAAGCACCAAAGATAAACTATCAAAGAGGGCTTTTAAATGGGTTATAACGTTAGGTGTAGGGAAAAGGAAAACACGGTTTTGTTGGATAAAGGATATTTTACTGGTGGCGAGTTAAAAATCTTGATCAATTACATGTACTATACAATGTTGCTAAGCCAAGACTAGACTCGATCTTAAGCTAGAAACAAAATAACAAAATAACAAAAATATAAAATAAACATAAAATAAAATGGGATGGTAGTCCGTATGTTTTTTCTATTTTTCTTTTTTTCATTTTTTTGTGTTTTTCTTGATTTTTTTTTTTTTTTTTTTTTTTTTTTTTTTTTTTTTTTTTGCATACACTTTTACCCTACCATCCAAAATAATACATCATAGGGGCATTGCATCCCCCTTACACTTGAATTTTTACATAACTTTACAAATATTAATCTAATGACTCGAATTAAGATAATCGAAAAACTTGGAGTACTTTTAAAATATTTAGCACATATGGGGGTAATAAATGATGTTCTTCCCCATTACTCCATTACACTAGTACTTTACCCATGAGTCCCAATCGTCCCAAAACAATATGTACAAGGATATGACTCGACTTAGCAACCATGTAATCAATTAGATAATTAACTTGGGTTTAAACAAATGTTGTAACAATAATGCACTAAAGATGAGTGCATACAAGGTAGGCTAAGGCGATTTGGGTGTACATTTAAGTGGGGTGTAACAAATTCTTCCTTTAAGTAAAATGCTTAAAGGTCGAAACGAAAAGATCGGCTCTGAGGGGTGTACTAGGGGTATCGTGTACTAAAAATGAGTACAACGCAAAGGGTGTGGGAGAATTACTTGACCAATGTAGCCAATGTAATTATAACAAAAACACAGGTATAAAACAATGGGTTAATCCTAATGCCTCTTATCATGTAGTAAATCTAACTACACGAATGTAGTCTCACTTGTGGCCTTGGAATGGTCCTAACGCAAGTTCTAAAATCTAAGTGCTACCGGTACACACATCATAGCATAAATGCTTTTCCTACCAATTCTAGGGGCGAACCTCACATATTTGGGGGTGGAAAAATTTTTTTAGTGGTACGGTTTTGTGCTAGTCATATAACTCCTATCCGTGAGACGCTCATTAAGATCAAAGTTTCACTCCTATATGTTGTAAAAAATTTTAAATTTGGCACTAAAATTACCTTAACAAGTATTTCTCTCAGTTTTATTACACATCTATTATTAAACAAACAAAAATCAAGCGTAATTGTATTCTCTAAAATCGTACTTTTACCCTCCCCTTACACTTAAGATGAACATTGTCCCCAATGTTCAAATAATAAGATGTAAAAGCAAAAAGTAAAAGAATGAAATCAAATACTCCCCTGATTCACTCGGTGGATAATGAAATTACACGGTTAAATCTTCCTCCAAAGAGAATGTTGAAGCTCCATGACTAATGCATCGCCATAAGCTTGATTCCATAAACATCTCCTTGTCCAAAATAACCTGTTAAACCTGAGAAAACAAACACGAAAACCTGCATAACATCGGCGGGATAAAATCTATATATAAGGATATAATGCTTGTGGAATGAAAATTTTGCAGATTCCTGGAGATTATAAGTTGGAGATTTTAATAAAAACTTTTTATGAAAACAAAACTTTCAAAAATTTCTGGAAATTAAATCTGACGCCGTCAGGTTATAACCCCTGACGCCGTCAGAAATGACCTGACAAAAATTTTCATTTTTAGTTTCCGGAAAATTTCTGGAAAAACCTTTACCTTACTTCCTGGAAATCCTGCAAAACATCATTATGACTCGATACAAGCATTTGACTCAAACAAACACTAATATGTATGCTAATTTATTATTATTACGATTCATGTTAATTTGTGTTCTAATAAACCGATTTAGATTTCCCTTACACTTATCTTTTGCAAAATACCTTTATATGTAGTTAAGACGAAGTTAAAAACAACATAAAGCATTTTCACAAATTAGTTTTGAACATGAATCAATAATAATAAAAATTAAACACACATACGGAAACAAATAAAAACAAACAAACAAATAAATAAACACACAAAGCAAATAAAACAAATAAAGCTTGGGTTGCCTCCCAAGAAGCGCTTTTCTTTATTAACGAGTCTTGTAGCTAGACTCAAAGTCACGCTACCCTATGTAAGTGAGCTCGTCATCAAGGACGTCTTTAGGGTTAAGCTTGGATTGAAGTTTCCTATTGGTTCGCTTAGTACGATATATCTTTTCAAACTTCTCTCCATCCGGGTCATACAACGTCATCTTAATATGCCATGACCCATCTCCATCTTTGGGTGGTTTATCCCAATTCCACTTATGATCATCTTCCTCACAAATCCACTTATTCATTCCTAGGTTAATTGGCAGAACTCCTAGGAAATCAATCATCTTTCTAAAAACTAGAGGGTCTTCAAATGGATCCAATTCGGTGTCCCTAGCCAAGAGTTGCTCCACCGAATGCGTTCGGTTAACAAAGTCCTCTTCTAGGTAAAATGGGCGTTGGGGTCCTATGAAGTCTCTATCAATCCAAGGTCCATATCTAGATGGTCTCCTATTTGATTCTAGCCAATGTGGTGTTGGTTCCTCACTAGTATCATAGGCATGTTTCTTAACATCATAGACTGACCAAGTATCTCCTTCTCCTACCGCTATCTTGGATTCCTTACAATCAATCATAGCACTAGCGGTCGCCAAAAATCCTCTACCTATCAACAAGGGGCATGTAGGGTCGCTAACCATATCAAGGACGTGGAAATCGGCTAAAATGGTTAGTTTTCCAATGTGCACTAACACGTCCTTAACTACTCCAACCGGGTAAGCAACACTTCCATCCGCTAAGCCTATTATCACCTCGGTTTCTTCAAGTTTTCCAAGTTTTAGAGAGGTGTAGAGAGGTAACGGAAGTAGGTTAAGGCTTGATCCAAGATCGGCTAATGTGTCATAAGCCTCCGAATTACCGACCTTGCAAGGTAGAACAAATAAGCCCGGATCATCTAACTTCTTAGGTAGTTTGTTTTGAACGAAGGCGGTCCCTTTTTCGCCTAATTTGAGCTTCTTCTCATCCAACACATCAACAACCGGACTTTCAAGGTGGAGCTCCTTGAATTCTTCGTCAAGGTTTTGAGTGGGAGGTGTTTCAACTATGTTGTTGACCAATTTGGATGTCATAACTTCTTGGTCATTTGGAACGACTTGGGTTTGTTTGAAACACGTGCTCATGGAATTGACCGAATAATATTGTGGACAAGAACTAGGGGACAAAACCGATGAAATAGCGTTGACGTTCAGTTTCGGGTTCTTGACCGTGTTGCTAGGGAGTGCTCCCATTTCTCGGTCATTAAGGGCTTTCAACAAGGTGTCAATCTTATCGGTCATCTCGCTTTGTTTTTGTTTGAAATCGGCTTCAAACTTGGCTAAACGAGCTTCTTGAGATGCCATAAATTGAGACATCAATCCTTCAAAGTTATCGGTACTACCATTGCCGGAAGGATTGTTGTTGAAAGTACGGTTCGAGTAGGAACCGCTTGATTGGAAACGATTAGGTGGGTTGGAAGAATTGGTTTGTTGAGAGTTTTGGTTTTGTTTCCACCTAAGGTTCGGGTGATTTTTCCATGAGGGGTTGTATGTATCACCGTAATGGTTCGGCTCGGGTTTGAAAGTGTACCACTTGTCTCCCGCTCCGTCGGTACGCGAGGATGCGTAGTCCACAAAAGCTTGTTCGGGGAGTTCCATGCAATCACGAGTGTCGTGGGGACCACTACATAATTCACATGAAGAAGTGATTTTGTTCACTTGGTTTGAAGGTTTAGGAGCCTCGTAGGATTTCATGAGAAACTTGACTTGGTCTTCAAGTTCTATGATCCTACGGTCGGAAGTGCTTGAATTGTTCGAAGGCAAAGATATTGCCTTGACCGTTTTATTCAAATCACGGGGATCACTCCAACTTTCGTTGTCATAAAGAGCAAGATCCTCTAGGAGAGCCCATGATTGTTCCGCACTTAGATCACGTAGCTTGCCACCGGCCGATTGGTCAATGGTTTGCCTCGTGGAGAGATTGATATGATCATAGAAGATTTGGACTTGGAGCCAAAGTTCTATGCCATGGTGAGGGACTTTTTGGAGTAAGTCCTTGAATCGAGTCCATGCCTCGTAGAGAGTTTCGCCTTGACGTTGTTGGAACATCAAGATATCATTCCTTAGCTTGGTAGTTCTTCCCGGTGGGAAAAACTGAGCAAGGAAACGAGTGGTGAGATCATCCCAAGAGGTAATGGATCCTGCGGGTTGACGTTCTAGCCACTGACTAGCTTGGTCCCGCAAAGAGAATTGGAAGAGACGCAATCGGGTCGTCTCTCGAGTGGCAACATCAAGGTCTATAGACTCAACGATTTTAAGAAAGTCCTTGAGATGTTGATTAGGATCTTCAGAACGAAGTCCATGGAATGCGCATCCACTTTGCACCAACCGGATGGTGTCGGATCGCAAGGGTGTGATATTGGCTCCTTGAGTGAGCTCAATGGTGTTTCGATAGCCATGGTGGCTAGGACGGGAATACTCTCCTAAAGTACGGGCTCTAGGAGGTGGTTGTGGTTGTTGTGGTGGTGGGTTGTGTGGGTTAAGGATATTACCATCTTCCATGATGTCGGATGGTATGGTTACGAACAAAGACACGAAGAAAATAGATAGACTAAAGAAAACCTAGAAAAATAAAATAAAAATCTCACTAGAAAGGAATCTAGTGAGTAGACCTAATAGAAATAAAAATTCGACCTAAACAATAACAATCCTCCCCGGCAATGGCGCCAAAAACTTGATTGCGTGGTTTTGTAACCTTACAACAGGTTTTACCTCTCGAGGGATCTCAAGAGGCTTACAACCCCACCAGGCAGTGTACCTGACCGATGTAGTATACTGTAGTGGTAAGTACGGGGGATTGATCGTTCTCCACAGGGAATAGTGTTCGTTAGGTATGAAAGGCTACTCTAATTAGGTCTAAGGGTTGAGGAAGATTCTTTTTTATGTTTTTATAATTTTATGAAAGCAAATAAAATCTCGGTTTTGAAGGAGTGGGCGGAATTAGTTGCTAGTCAACTAACCCAAATTACTACGAATGCAAATAAAATAAAATAACAAAAATGAAATGTGGTGAGAAACTTATGTGTAGAGAAATGTGTTTACTTAGATTTCCTTACTCCCTAACTATCTTTTACCGGTTAATTAGTGTGTATTAGTCGCGTGGATGACGGGTGTATTCCTTAATACCATTCGTGGGGTGGCGTACTTACTTCCCCAACTCTACAAGCTCCTACTTCACTCCTATGTCGAGCCGGCTAGGAAGCTCCTAACATGGGATCACTAGAATTCGCTTGTGCATTAAATACAACCATAAAAACCTTTAGTACGCGTTTGGTTCATGTTTCTTAAGACGTTCAAGCAAGTTACCGAATAGGAAGTTAGCCAGTTTTCTTAAGCCTAACATAGATAAACAATCATCCAATACAACTAACAACACACTAACAACCAATAATCAATAGCTAAGTTTCATTAGATCTAAGCAAACACAAGATAAATTTAGCCTAACATGTTAAACAAAAGACAAGAATAAGATAGAATCAAACAACACATAGACATATTGAATGATTAATTGATAACTTATCTTTCAATGAAACATGGAAGATCTCAAGGCAAAAAGCCCTGAAAAAGTAGCTGAATTTGTCCTAGGGTTTTCTCCCAAAACTCCACACACTAAGCTCTCCCTAATGACAAAAGATTAGAAAACTATATATAGATTTTTGGATCTGACGGCGTCACCTTATGGAGTGTGACGCCGTCACCTCGCCGCTTCTAGGGTTCCCGGATGACCTTCTTGACGCCGTCCCTCTTTAGCTCTTCAAAAATCCATTCTGGCTTATCAAGGCTTGACGCCGTCGAACCATGAACGTGACGCCGTCCCCTTATGATTTAAGCCGTGACGCCCTTGATCAAGTTAAAGCGTGACGCCGTCAGAATTCACATGCTATTTTCACTGGCTTATCATGAGTAAATTTCACGTCCAACTTTTCTTGCCAAAGCATGACGCCGTCCAGAGTAAATTGTGACGCCGTCAAGAGTAACTTTTAGCCGATTTTTGAGACTTTGTCGTTTTCTTCACTTTTATGCTCCAAAAACGTCCAAATGCCTCCTTTTCCAGATTTCTCCTCAAAAGTACCTAAAATGACAAAAGGAACGATTTAGGGCAATATTTGATCAAATAAATACGATTTAAGGCTTAAATGACCCCTTAAAAGCGGTACACTTTTCGCTTCATCAAACCATAACAAATCAAGCACCTGATACACCAGAAACTACTTCCACAGCAGTTGCTGACGATGCACCTCAACCAGAACCATCATCGTCAGTAGATCGAACACCTTCCACTTCTACAACCGCAGCTGAAGATTCCCCCCACAACTCTGCTGAAGTACCCACACCAACAGGTTATGACGGAGATGCATTCTTTAATCCATTTGCACCTGCACCAACCTTTCCAGATATTGCAGAATCTTCAACACGCAATTTGGAACCGTCAAACCTGCACAATAATTATCAACACTATCCATCCACTCATAAATGGACAAAGGACTACCCCTTAGTAAACATCATTGGTAATCCAGAAAACCCAGTCATGACAAGACAAAGACTCCATACAGACGGTGAAACCTGCATTTATGCACTCACCATTTGTCAAGCCGAACCCAAAAACATTAAGGAATCCCTTACCTATGACAACTGGATTGAATCCATGCAAGAGGAATTGGAACAATTCAAGCGATTAGAAGTTTGGGAACTAGTAGAGAGACCAAATGGGGTTTATGTTGTTGGATTGAAATGGATCTGGAAAAACAAGTTAGATGCAGATGGTACTGTCATTCGTAACAAGTCCCGCCTGGTTGCAAAAGGATTCAGCCAAGAAGAAGGAATCGACTTCGACGAATCATTTGCTCCAGTTGCAAGGCTCGAGGCTGTTCGCATGTTTCTGGCTTACGCGGCTCACAAGAACATAACTGTTTACCAAATGGATGTGAAGACTGCATTTCTCAACGGCCAACTCCGGGAAGAAGTGTACGTTTCCCTACCAGAAGGCTTCGTGGACCAAGAACATCCGAATCACATATATAGGCTAAAGAAAGCCCTTTACGGCCTTAAACAAGCCCCAAGGGCCTGGTACGACAAATTATCTGCTTTCTTACTTGCAAACCATTTTACTAAAGGAACTATGGACCCGACTTTGTTTATACAAAAACACGGGGAGGACATTCTCATCGTACAAATTTATGTAGATGATATCATTTTTTGATCAACACATAAAAAGTACTCAAATGCTTTCGCAAAACTAATGAAAAATAACTTTGAGATATCCATAATGGGTGAACTGAAGATCTTCTTAGGACTGCAAGTTCATCAATCACCCCGTGGTATATTCTTAAGTCAGTCCAAATATGCTCAGGAAATCCTGAAAAAGCATGGTATGACCAGCTGTGACACCTATAACACCCCTATGTCCTCCTCATCCCCGAAGCTAGATGTTGGTATACATGGGACACCCATTGATCCTACCAAATATCATAGTTTGATTGGGTCGATCATGTATATCACAGCTAGCAGACCGGATTTTGTATTTGTCACGTACCTTTGCTCCCGATATCAGTCAAGACAAACTGAGCGGCATTTTTCAGCCGTTAAAAGAATCCTTAGATACATAAAGGGAACCATTAATTTGGGGATCTGGTATCCAAAGGATTCTGGGTTTGAACTTGTTACATTTTCAGACGCTGACCATGCAGGGTGCTTAGCCACACGCAAAAGTACATCAGGGGGAGTACAGTTTTTGGGTGACAAGCTCGTCTCTTGGTAATCAAAGAAGCAAGACTACACATCACTGTCGTCTACAGAATCGGAATACGTCGCCATGTCAGCATGCTGCGCTCACGTCATTTGGATGCGATCTCAGCTAATGGACTATGGATACGTCTTCAACAAGATTCCTATGTACTGTGATTCCAAGAGTGCCATCGCTATTTCCTGCAACACGGTCCAACATTCCAAGTCCAAGCATATTGCTCTACGCTATCATTTCATCAAGGAGCATGTGGAAATGGGTACTGTTGAATTATACTTTGTGGGGACTGAACACCAACTGGCGGACTTGTTCACCAAAGCCTTGCCCCATGCAAGATTTGTGGAACTGGTTCACCAGATTGGCATGAGATGTTTGACTCCAGAAGACTTAAACAACTTTCTTACTCAAAACTAAAAGGAGTCATACATCAAACTATCTTTGTAAATAATTATTGAAAAACACAAAAAGATTTTCCATTTCTATTAAAAAAAATGCAAGTACAATCCTTAATCAACACTTTGTTCATTTTTTACACCGTCATCAATTATTTTTAGAACAAGTGTTGAGGGGGAGACACAAAATGTTTAAATTTTTTTCAAAAGTTGTACTTGCATCGTTTCTTCAACGTTGGTGCCTTTAAAGATTGGTGTTAATCTAGGATTAAGAAGTTGTGTGCCAAATTTGCTAAATTGAATACTTTAAGTTAGTATGGTGCTATGGTAGGTTGATAAGAGCAAAAGATACAAAGCCTAAGGACTTAATGTGCAAAATTAGAAAAGTAAAATTCAAAAGTAATAAAAACAGTTGGCAATTAACTGCAGTACATTTATTTCACTGACAACCACATTAAATACCTTCAACCACTTCATCAACGGCCCTAATTGATTCTGCATATCCGTTCAAGATTGTTCAAATTTGTGAGTGTTTAAATGCTTAACATATGATTATGAACAACGGTTCTTAAGGATTTCACGATCCAATGGTTGAATTTGTCTGAAATAATTGTTTTAGATCTAGGGTTTTGCGTAAATTGTGCATATTGATTCTGTGTGTTTATAATGATTATTGTTGATGAATATTGGTTAAAATGAACCCATAAACGTAATGCCTAACTTGAATTAGACCCAGAAACTCGTATTGTGAATGTTCTTGATTTAGGGTTTAAGCGTACGAATTGGGGAAAATCAATTGCAAGTGTTTTAGTGTAATTAATGTGTTGAAATGTTGTAGTTATGCCTTGAATTGAGTGTTTGTAACCTTGGATTGAACCCAGAAGCATCAAATGCGTATAATTGATCTGTAGGGTTTATGAAGAACACTTGAGCACGTTCAGTTTGATTCTTAAGATCCTGTGGTTAAAAGTTGTTAAAACTTGGTCAAAATGCTTAGAAACTTCATAGGATTCCATTGTAACAAGCGTGATAACAAAATCTCAAGTGAATATGAAATGCGAAGAATATGGTGAATAGTACGTCTTCAAAGGATATCAAAATTTCTTGTATAAGAAATTTTCGAACTTGAAATTGCTTTCGCAATTGTCAAATGCTTTCGCAATTGTCATTTCTTTCGCAATTAACAATTCCTTTCGCAAATGACAATTACTATCGCAAATGATAATTTCTTTCGCAAATGAAAATTTCTTTCGCATTTGACAAATTTTTTCGCAATCGGCAAATTCTTTCGCAAATGATAATTTCTTTCGCAATTGACAAATTCTTTCGCAATTGTCAATTACTTTCGAAATTGTCAGACTCTTAAGAATTTATCAATTCCTTTAGGATTTGTCAAATGATATAGAAATTGTCATTTCTAAAGAAATGGTCATATATCAACGTGTATCATCAAATTGAAAAATCATGCTCAGTTAAGGATCTCATGTGAATCATTAAGTTTAAACTAAAATGTTAACACACATGTATCCTGCAAATTCGTGTCTCATGATGTTTCAGATTGTTTACAATGTCTGAACCAGTACAACAACCACTACCCATGATCACCAAAGAAGAACTGTTCCCTCAAGGGTACAAGGCTAAGTTTGGAAAAAACAATGCAAGAGTTGTGTTTGATAACATCAAATGTGCTGAGCCAAGTTGTCAAATAGCCATTGAAATTCTCAGAAGACACGAATGCAAGAGTATCTTGGAGAATTCAGAAAATGTCCCAGAGTTGTACATTCATCAAATGTGGAGTACCATTCAGCTCGATGACTATGACAGATACTTCACGTGCACCCTGGACAGAAAACAAGTCAAAGTCACACCTACACACCTACGTAAAGCCTTATCCCTACCCAAACCACCTGAACTATCTAACAGATATTGGCCTGGACCATCAGAACATGATATCCTCAAATTTCTCCTCGACATTGGTTATGATGAACATCCCAACCTTCCACTCACAACAATCTCAAGCATAAATGCAAAATCCATTCCACAACCATGGAGAACCATTTACTACATATTGGTTCGGCCAGTTTCAGGAAGAGACAGTGGACATGAGCATCCAAGATTCTCACACGCTCAACTCTTCTGGGGCATAGTTAATTAGAGAATTCTTGACTATGCTGCACTCATCTGGGAAGATCTTGTGTTTCAGATAAGAGCCCAATGTAAGAAACCATTAACAAGAATCCCATTCGTCCGTTACACCAAAATGCTGATCAGTTTTCTCATTGATGAGAACCTCGACATTTCTCCACGACCCGAAGACAGGGAACTACATGTGATGAGAATGGATAAGACTGTCAACTCAGTTTACTTTCCTAAAGACAGTACTCACAAACAAGGGTCGAGACTGCCAGAAGAATTGTTGACCGACTCAGTAAAGGAGACAAAGGCTTTCAGAGACTATGACTATGCATACAGCATAAGTTAGGTTGGGTTCTCTAAGCATGGTGAAGGAACGGGTTCTTCGAAAACTCGTTCTAAAAGCAGTAAGGTTGGGAGTGCTTCAAGTGATTCAAAGCAACCACAGAACCCTAAAAAGACGAGTAAAGACAGATCCAAATCCAAAAATGGAAGAAGGTGGAATTCTTAATGAAGAAGAAACTGAATCAGATAAGACAGAATCAGAAGAAGAAGTAACTATTCAGATGAATGAGGAAGATGCTGACATGGAAGTTGACATTGCTACAACAATAGCAATGGAAGCTAGCATGAAGTCAATCAAAGAAGATGACGCCAGAAGGGCTGATCTAAGGGTTGAAGTAATGAGAAAGATGGAAATGGCAAAGGGAGCTGGAGGATCCGGAACCGTTCAAGAAGTAGCTCCGACCCATATTGATCCGGTTAATCAACCCGGAGGGTCTATAGCTGCTACTTCCACAGCTCAGCCTGATACGATTTATCAACCCGAGAGGGCTGAGTCAGCTATTCCCCCAACACCATGTCCGGTTAATCAACCCGACAGTGACAATGAAAAAGAGAAGAAGGTCCTGACTGATGAGGAGATTCCTGATGATATGCTGGAAAGTGATAAAGAGAAAGAAGGAGTAAAACTTGATGACCCAATTGATTGGTTATCTGAGGATGAACGGGACATTCTTGGGGATAAATCTATTGAAGCTGCCAAAGAACTGGAAACTAAGCACAAGGCAGAACAAGAAAAGAAAGAGGAGGCAGAAAGGCTAGCAAAGGAGACAGAAGAGGAAGTTGAAGAGGCGAAAAAGGAAGCAGACAATTACATTAATACACCTCCAAAAACCCCACTTCATCTTACTCTCACTCCTCATGAGGAGTTACAATCAAAGGCTCAAACTTCTCCTAAACCCACAACTCCTCCCACCTCCCCACCTAAAACTCCACCATTTCCTCCTAATTCACCACCAAAGGAATCTACTCCTCTGGTCTCACCTCCTAAATCACCAACTCCTCCTAAGGATCCTACCCCTCCAGACTCACCTAATGCATCAACTCATTCTGAATCTTTTTCATGTTCATTATCACCAACAACAAAGAGAAAAGCAACAACAGAGGAAACTCTTAAAGGAATCATCAAGGGCAAAAGTGTGAGAAGAATCGCAAGAGTAACCAGAGTTGAAGTCATCTCACCAACAGCCATGAAGTTGAAGAAAGCTGTTAAACTGGCTCAAGCTCAGAAAGACAACAAGGTAAATGACCAAGTAGCAGACTTGAAGAATATGGTCAAAGGGCTATCTGAGCATGTTGATGAATTGCTGAAAACAAAGAAATTGATGGATGAATTCCTGGATGACGATGTCAAGAAAAGACTCCTCAAGGAGTCTAAGGTCAACACAAAGCACTATGTCAAGAAGTATATGCACGAGCTTGAGAAGAATATCACATAACACATTGACTCATAACTCGAATAAAAGGTTCAAGACATCGCTGCATCAACACACCAACAGAAGCATATTCTTGAATACACCGTTGAAGAACTTCAGGACGCCCTTCTCACCAAACTCATTGCAAAACCTTCCCTAACCTACACAGAAATACCTATCATTGATGCTATTCAGGCTAATATGGAATCATGCAAGGTTGCAGCTAAGGGTAAACGTCCTCGTGAAAATGACGACCAAGACCCTGAAACCCAATCAAAGAAACACAAGGATTCAGGCAGTTCAGGTCCTCAATTCAAAATCCCAACTGGACCGTCAACTACGACCACATCTCAACCAACAAAAGCTCCAGAATCTGCTCCAACTGCTACTGAGCATCATTTTGAGCACTTCACCACCGATGAAATGGCTTTTCAACAGCAAGATGATCAACCTCAGTCTCCACCAAAGACCAAGACAACCACAAGCAAGAAATCTTCTAGCAACACAAACGTGGTCTCGTGGTTGGACAATGATGATGACACAAATGGCAATGAATGGTTTGATCAACTGGCAAGTGCTCAAATCCATGAAGACGAAGATTCTAAGATAGAAGACAGTACGTTTGCAATCACACAACAAGTCAAACATACTCTGAACATCAAGAAGATGACCAAGAGGGAACTTCGTCGGATAAAGAATGATGCATTTAATCTTCTCAAAGACAAATCTGCGAGCGCAGCTGAGCTAGAATATCACCTTGAAAACAATGCCCGTGCAATGTCAAGTGAGTTTCACTGGACGAATCCAGACATACTCAGGGTTGATGGCAGAGATAGTAAAAATCGTTCTTACATCACAGACTGGACCAAGCCACTTCTCGTGATTCGCAAACACCATTCAGAAATCATCCATTACCAATTCTTCTTCAACAATGATCTCGAACTTCTCAAGCACGGAGCCAAAAGCAAAACCAAGTATGCAACATCAATAACCTTCACCCCAGCAGCAAGTTACCCACAACCAGCCATTGAGGAAAATGCCATTCACCAAGACCTTTTCATCAAACAACTAGTGAATTATGATCACGATGCTGAATTAGGAATCTACCACTGGTTCGAGAAACGAAGGACTTGGTATCGAAGTAAGCTAGTTAACAAATCTCCGGATTCAGTAAACAGTGTCCTCAGGATTGTGGCAGTGGTTAGTGTCAAGGGAGTAAAAAAGTATGACTACACATTCCTATCTGAGATCAACGTCAGAAGACACGACAACAAACTCTACTCGTTCTCATAAACAGACTTCCCAGATTTAAATCTCAATGATATTGAAGACATGTATCTCATCAAAGTACAAGGGAAGCTGCAACATCTCACCACCGATCTTCAATACGCCTTCAGTACGGCTATCTGCCATTTCATCAAAAGAACGATCATCAAAGAACGAGTAGAAGATCTCCAGCTAGGAGTAGAGAGTTATCAAACGAAGTTGAATCTCATTGAGCCTGTACTACATCTTGAAAACACCAATCATGAAGCTCAATACACCATGAAGAGCCATCCAATCTTTGGTTTCGTCTACAGAAGTGCAATAACAATAAACTGCTTCATGTCATATCACGAGATTCACAATTTTTGCGACGATACATTGAAAAATGTCCGTGACGGGTTGGTTCATAGAGTTCGTGATCAAGAATTGGGAAAGACAAGGAGATGGAACAGTGATCAGCTGAGACAAGTAAAGCAGTTCATCTGGAAGATCAAGAGAAGATTATACCGCAGAGATCAGATGCGGAGATTGGAATGCTATGTTAGAGGTCGTCCACCGTTCCCGATCAGAACATATCAAAGGACGGATCCGGTATTCACAACATTTGGAAAAGGAGGTTGATGTAAGAATTTGATTTCATAATTCATTATTCCTATTTGATATTCTTACTAATATGATTGTGATATTATGGCTTGTGCACACATAACAGTGCACAACCCGTACCTATAAAGAAAGGACCCTGAGGTACGCTTCAGTGCCTCAATCCTGATCAAAGGAGCGAAAGCTTCTTTCTTATGAGTAGAATTAAACCAGAATTTTTTCTAAGTTTTTAAAAAAATTCTGCTCATAAGGACAAGTATTCCCTCGTCAAAGGGGAGTATTTGAAAAATAATCTTTGTTCGGAATAACAAACATTCTTGAAACTCTTCCCACAAAACTCAAAAACAGCATATTTTAATAATCAAGTTTTTCAAAAACATCATGAGTATGCTATTTTTGAGGGGGAGAATAAGTAATGATTAAAATATGGTAAAGGAAAGATGGTATATCATAAGTGCTCGACTCAGAATTGACCCTCGAATTGACGATAAGAAAAATTCAGTAGTCGAAAAGACATGTCCCGGACGGGTAATAATTTCAAGCCTGTTCATCTGGTGATGTAAATGTGTCTCGCAAAGGACGTGTCTGAGTAGAATGTACCGATTTCGAGCAATTTTCCTTGAATGTGATCTGGATGGGTAATAATTTCAAGCCAGTTCATCTGGTGATGTAAGCGCGTCTCGCGATGATCATGTTCATTGAAAATCAATCAATTCAAAAAGTGCCAACTCTACCCGGCATGTGCAAATTTACTTTAACAATATATGAGCACATGTTAAGGGGGAGTCTTTCTGAAAATCACAAAACTCTCAAAGTGTTAACAAAATATGTTTTCATAATCATAAACACTTTGAGAGATTTTCAAAAGGTTTGGTTTATGGCATCAATAGGATAGTCATGGAGTTATAAGGTGACTAAGGTTAGGAATAACCGTCCTATGATCCGCCAGAGCCGGAAGGATCTACCCAAGGACAATACCAATAGTTTAGAACTAGAAAGTCCTAGGTATGATTGAAAAAGGAGAAATGAAATGAACGGAGAAAGAAGGGGTTGAAGAATTAAAAAGAAAAGTAAAGAAAAGGGTAAAAAGAAATAGCCCTCCATTTGTTCAACCTTAGGGCAGACACCGGGTTCAATTCATAATCTACTGGTTGATGGGCATCACCGGTATTGAAGATAAAAGACGTCATGGACCCAGTGACGCACTGCACTAACCTTCTAGCCACTCAGGTATCTCTCAAAAGACACTTGTTTCATTTCACACAGAGAACCCTTCATCATCTATCGACCTCTCACTACGAGATGTGTTGATATTGAAAAGGAGGCACTCTGCTCCACGCCTCCGACGACCAAACAAATGTGCACTAATAGAGTCTAGAGCCATGAGATTCATCAAAGATCTTTTAGGAACACTTAGTATTACACTGTTGTTCTACATCATGGGCAGCAGTTGTAAAATTAAGAAGAGTCCTTCGCAGATCTTAGCAATTTGCCGAGAACATTCTTGAGAGAATTCACAATTGTGATTCTCAGTGATAGAATGGAAATCCTGCCAGGGTCAACATCAAACAGCCCTGACAGCAGGTCACTTCGGTAACTCCTTGTGGGTTACGCTTAGTGTTTGCTACAAAACGGTCTACAGTCGTGGGGTGATCTCCAGCGACTCACTGAATCGTGGGTGCACTTCGGTGTGTCCATGTAAGCCCTTTCGGGGTATCCGATTCAGAACGGCCTGGGTAAAGATTAGAGAAAGTCTTCACACTATGTTGTTGACGATCTCGAAGTCTGAACCCGTAAGTGCCGGTTGGTTCGTGATGTACCTGCGGAGGAGCTTGAAGACCTGGAGTTCAACCACCATCAAGATTTCATCATGCTCATATCCTAAAGATATGTTCTCACAAAGACTCAGAAATAAAAAAAGTTCAATAAATGTTAAAGAAAAGTCAAAGTTCAAGCACTACAACCTTTCACAAAGTCAAAGATTGAAGATGTGAGAACCAATTGCAGAACTAAAGTCCAAAGACATATGAGCATGGTGGAGAAGACGTGAAGACACCAGAAGCAGAGACCATTGGAGATCGGCAGATCAGTACCATATCATATCAAAACGTATCAAGAACGAAAGAACAAAGATTATGAAGACATCAGAAGCCAAAGAAGCAAAGATGACGTCAAGCAACCAAGATGACCAAGACTTAGGGGGAGATTGTTGGGAACGCATTTTATATATATTCAAGTCTAGGTCATAACGTGTAAAAGGTTGCTCAAATATGGATTCTAAGTTAATGTTTAATAGCTCGGTCCATTAGGAGTCCATGGGCCGGCCACTTTGTAATAATATCTTCT
Organism: Artemisia tridentata subsp. tridentata; assembly: GCA_021014915.2. Lineage (NCBI taxonomy): Eukaryota > Viridiplantae > Streptophyta > Magnoliopsida > Asterales > Asteraceae > Artemisia > Artemisia tridentata. The sequence goes on along the minus strand of CP139501.1, from coordinate 240,358,305 downwards.
AGAAGCGTGATGTGCGTTACGGTACTATATGTTATATCCCAAGTTCACTTAAATTTTAAAATTTTAAAAATACCTCTTTACCGTTTATCTAAGAAACACATACGAGCAAGTATACTCGTTCGATTGTAGTATTGTTGATGGTAAATAAGGATCGTCCCAAGAGACTACTAGTTTTGGTTTAGGCAATTTAAGTAAGAGCAATAAGAAATAGTACTTAAGACTGTCACGATCTAAAGCACTTAAGAGTAATTAAACGAACGATTGTTTCAAATCAAATCAAGCAAACAACCAAATACTTGTTTAGGAACCATGACTAATCGTGATAGAATGTTGAACATGTTTGGGTGAAACTTAGAAGGCACATGTCAATTTTCACAAGGACCTCTAGTCAATGGGTAATATCAAGAAAATCCATGTTTCTACTAGTTTCACGGGTGAGTCCGTTCGGCCAATTCTCATCCCACTACGCTAGCTCTTTTTGTGATCAAATGTATGAAAAAGATGATTAGTTAAATTAGTTCTTACGAGTCTTTTCAACCCAATCTCGTGATTTAAATATTTCCGAATTCATTTAAAAACTTGCATATTTGATATTCGTCACTTATCAAATACCAATCCGTTTGTCACTAACTCTTGGAATTTAACAATATTAGAAATCTTTTCAACCTTTAAATCCAATAATATTTAACCAACAAGTTTTAGAACACGAATTATATTTAAACAAACTCATGAAAATAATCACTTTTTCTAACCAACTAAACATCCAACATTCATTCGAAAGTCACATCATTCCCAAACAAGCATCACTAATTATTCCATAACAAGCATCATCATAAAACATAACATTGCATTCAACATCAAACGGTCTAACATGATTAATTAAAGTAAAGAAAATTACCCAAAAGTAAGATTACAATGAGTAATAAAAGAGTTATAGCACTCCTTAGAGCCTCCAATTGAACAAGGGAATCTTCCACCTCCTAATAAGTATCTCCAACTCTTCTACTTGGGACCTTCTTGAGAATGGCAGAGATTATTTAATTCTTTTGGGTTTAGTAAGAAATGTGATCAAGTCCTTATGGTGTAAGGCTTGATTGTAAGTGTTGTATCCAAAATGGATGATTAGGGGTCTTATTTAAGCTTGTAAAACACCCCAAAAACTGTCATATTACTTCAATTATCATAAATGAGAAGGTAATGATCGGACTCAAGCCATTATGGTAGTTAAAGTTAAGAGTTAATGCAATTCTTCATCTCAGAATTCTCTCGACCTTCGGTCTGAAGCATGGACCTTGGGTCTGGACGTCGGCTGAACCTGAGGTCGAATTCCTGAACCTTGGGTCTGGAATCCCAGCTTCGACCTTGGGTCTGGAATGTAAACCTTGGTTCTGAAACCCCAACTTCGACCTTGGGTCTGGAATGTAAACCTTGGGTCGAGACCAACTTTTGCACATGAATTTCCACTCTAAGCTAGCATGTAACTCCAACTTTTAATACACTTTTTAGCACTTAATCTTGACTTCATCTTTTCATCCTTCTCATGTACAATGGAAATAATCATATCATGAATCAATATCTTTGTTGACGATCTTTTCTTCAATATTTGCTTGATTTTGTAACTTTTCTTCGTCTTTCTTGATATTTCCTTGTACCTAGACTTGAACACATCTTTAACAACTTTTAAGCATAAAACAATCATAAACGTAACTAAATAACATATAAAAACACACAAATAACGCGATAAAAACATGTATAAAATAAGCGTTATCAAATCTCCGACACTTAAGTTTTGCTTGCCCTCAAGAAAAGTAATCTTTAGAAAAGTTATTTTTCCAATAGCCACCAATCATGATTTTCTAAAAAAATTTCACTAATCTTCCTTGTTACCAAGGCAAAAAGGTCAAAAAGTGATTTTTACTTTTAATATGTGAAATTTAAACAACATACTCGGTCAAGCTAGATAACACAACTAACCTTTTCACGAAAAGAAAAGAATAATATAATTCACTCACACTCATTTCTTTTGTAGGGGATATATTTCACTCAATTGCTCAGTCGTTGTTGGGCTATAAAAGTCAAAGTACTGCTATTCAAGTCAAAGTACTGCTATTCGATTAAAGTACTGCTGCTCGTTAAAGGACTGCCATGCAAATAGTTTAAGGACTAATGTGTAATTCTAGAATATTCGTATTAGATTAGAGTTATAATTAGAATTTACTTGTCGTTCAAGTATTGTAAACCGACTAGGGTTTTCCTTGTGCCTATAAAAGGATCCCTAGGTTGGCATTAGAGATATGTGTGTTTTAGAGAGACAAGTATATGCGATTAGTGATATACGATTATTAGAGTTTAGAGTTTGTTAGTGAATCTGTGTAAGAAAGCAGGTTCAAAGTTTTAATAATATTCAAAGTCGTTTATTAAATTCTTCTTAGCTTTGTTGAAGTAGATTCCGCATACTTAGCAAAGTATATCAGTGTTTCACTATTAATAGTTTTGAATTCATTCAAAGTTGTTAAACCGTAGACAAGCTACAAGTTAGTTTGGTCAGAGTATATCGATCCAACAAGTGGTATCAGAGCTTGTGTGGAGACTCTGATTAAGAAGAAACCCTTAAAACCGATTTATCTACAAACCCTTAACAATGTCGACTGAAGCTGCACCTATCCCATCCATCACCTCACTTAGAATTCCTATCATCAAGAAGGGAGAATATGATCTCTGGAGCATGAAGATGAGACAGTACCTTGCTATTACTGACCATGCTCTATGGGATGTAATTGTCAATGGTAATGTTGTTCTTGATGAACCTCTACAAATTGAAGGACAACCCAAACCACCTCAACCACCCTTACCAGCAGCTACAAAGAGAAATCAAGATAAGGCTCTCAACATACTGCTGTCTGCTATTCCTGATGGTCACCTATTGAAGTTTCATGATGCTAAGGATGCAAAACAATTATGGGCTGCTATCAAGACAAGATTTGGAGGTAATGATGCTTCAAAGAAGATGCATAGAAACTTATTGAAGCAGCAATTTGAAACCTTCACTGTTGGTGAAAGAGAAAGTCTTGATGATGCCTATGACAGATTCCAAAATCTACTTAGTATGCTAGAACTATATGGAGCAGAGGTATCTGTTGAAGATGCAAATTTGAAGTTCTTAAGGAGTCTGCCATCTGTCTGGCATGTGGTTGCTACTATGATTAGAGGCCAACCTGGATTAGAGTCTATGGACTTTGATGATCTCTATAACAATTTGAAAGTCTACGAGCAAGAGATGAATGGTCACAGTTCTCAGAAAACTCACAACATAGCTTTTGTATCTTCTGAAAACAGAAGCAGTACTTCCACTAAAAGTACTGCTTATCCTTCTCAAAGTACTGTTGGTGATTCACAGCATGTTTGCACAACCACAACTACCCCCAACCCATCACCAACAAACAACACCAATTCTGATGAAATTGTATGTTCCTTCTTTGCACAACAAGCCACTTTACCTGTTACCTATCAAGAAGACTTGTTGCAGATTGAAGAAAATGCTTTAGAAGAGATTGACATAAGATGGCAAGTAGCTATGATTACTGCTAGGATCAAGAAGTTCATGAACAAGACAGGAAGGGGAATTGATTTCAAAGCCAAACAAGGTATCACTTTTGACAAATCTAAGATTGAATGTTTCAATTGTCAAAAGCTTGGACACTTTGCAAGGGAATGCAAGTTTGCAAAATATCAGGCAAACAGGATGATTGAACAACCCAAGGTTGAAAGAAAGGAGGTTCCTATTACTGAATCACAACCAAAAGCTTTGGTGGCTCAAGAAAATTTAGCAGAAATTGACTGGAGTGCTGAATTTGATGATGAACCTGTAACCTATTCTATGGTTGCAATGGAAGAGTTTGATTGGGGCACAGCTTTTGATGAGGAACCTGGATATGCTGCTTTGGACTCAAGAGATGGTCTTGGAAGCTTTGACTGGAGCATGGAGGATGAAGATGAACCTGTTCAGATTGCTATGGTAGCCACTTCACCAAGTTCATCCAATGTCTCTGAGGTATGCTCTAAGTGTAATGATGTTTATCAAAAGTTGCTTAAAGATTATGTGACTGAAAGAGATAATTGTAGAACAGCTAGGTCTGAGGTAGCTGGTTATCAATTAACTTTAGAGTCAATGGAAGCCAAAATTTTAACACATGAAAATAATGAAATAGCTTGGGCAGAAAAATATGAGCAACAAGATTACCAATTGAAATTAAGTGAATGGAAGTTAGGATGTAAGGTGTCTGAATTAGAAAAGATTACTAAGGAAAGAGATACTTTGTTAGAAAGACTTGGTAGTATTAAACAGGCTGGTCTATCACATGTTCAATTTGTTGAAAAACAAAGAGTAATAAACAGTAGAGCTGGACTAGGTTATGGTGAAGCTAGTAGTTCAGATGAGACCTCACCTAGTGATAAGGAAGAAACTCCACCTAGTGCTAAGGAAGAGATTCCACCTAGTGATGATGACCTTACAAGCTCAGAAGAAAACACATCTAGAAATGAGGAACCAATTAGTGAATCACCTCCTGAGTTTAAGAAAGATAAGGAGTACCATTCAGTTCCTCCACCCACTGGTCAGTTTCAACCTCTTAGGACAGATGTTTCTCGTTATGGTGTAGACAACCTAGAGTTTAGGAAGAAGCTTAATGGTAGAATTAGTTCTGAGAAGCCTAAGAATGATTTTCAAAGGGGTCATGATCAAAAGTTTCCTACAGCCTTTCAAAAACAAGCAGTACCTCCAAAAACTTTTCAAAGTACTGCTGGACATTCAGCAGTACCTCCAAGAGAAACTTTTCAAAATACTGCTTACTACAGGAAACCTTTTAATCATAGAAGAGGATTTGGGAATATGGAGAGAAAGTTATGTTATGTATGCTATAGTCCTGATCACTTGATTAAGCACTGTGACTTTCACTCAGAATACTTAAGTCAGTTTCCAAAGAATAGACCTCCCACCCATAAGCCAAGAGAGACTAGACCAGTTTGGAATCACTCAAATAGGGTCAACCATAGTAACTTCTCAAAAGACTATAGGTACCCTCACCAGAAAAGAATGTTTTCTAAATCACCAGTACCTTCACAATCTGATAAGTCTCAAGAAATACCTTCTCAAAGGACTGATAAGTTTTCACCCACTCATGGTACTGCTCATACTTTTTCACATAGAAGACCTAAGAGATTCAATTCATATAAAAGGTCTTCCACCTCAAGCAGAGTACCTAGCTCAGAGAAACCTAAGGTCAAACGAAATTGGGTTAAGAAAGAAAGTACTGATGGGGAACAAGAAGTACTTTCCTCAGATAAGGGTGAAACAGGGAGTGTTGTTGATATTGCAACACAGGACATGGGACCAACATAAATAATCATTGACCATGCCTTTAAAACCAGTGGAGATTACATACTGAAGGAATTCAAGTATGTCACTCCACAAGGGGAACACAAGTCAGTAATGGCTTGGGTTCCTAAAAGAAACTAACCCTTTTCTTTTATGTGCAGGGCAACCCAGAGGAGGAGCTTAAAGATCATATTATTGTTGATAGTGGTTGCTCTGGCAGCATGACAGGGAACAAGGAGATCCTGTCAGACTTTAAGGCATATTATGGAGGAAGAGTTGCATTTGGTAATGATCCTGATGGAGGAAGAATCACTGGCAAAGGAACAATCAAGGCTGGATGTATTGATTTTGAGAATGTTAGATATGTAAAGGAGCTCAAGTTCAACCTATTGTCAGTATCTCAAATTTGTGACAAGAAGTATCCAATTCTGTTTACTGATACAGAATGTCTCATTCTCTCCCCTGAGTTCAAATTTGTTGATGATCACTTGGTGACATTGAGAGTACCAAGAACCAATGATGTATACAGTTTAGACTTAAAGAGTCTCAATTCTGCTGGAAGAGCAACATGTTTAGTAGCAAAGGCATCATTGGAAGAAGCACATCTGTGGCACAGAAGACTAGGTCATGTTAATTTTAAGAACATCAACAAGCTGGTCAAAGGAAATTTAGTTAAAGGTTTACCCTCCAAAACATTCAAAACTGATCATTCATGTTTGGCTTGCAAGAAGGGTAAACAACATAAAGCTTCATGTAAGAAGCTTGGGGAAAGAGATATTAGAGAACCTTTGGAGTTGCTACACATGGATCTGTTTGGACCAGTCTCAGTAGAAAGTTTAAACAAGAAGAAGTACTGCTTGGTTGTGACAGATGATTGTAGCAGATTTAGCTGGGTCTTTTTCTTGGGATTCAAAGATGAAACCTTTGATGCTATCCATGACCTGATAGTAGCCCTTGAAAATCAATTAAGACTCAAAGTAAGAGGTATTAGATGTGATAATGGAACAGAATTCAAGAACAAGCATATGGATGAATTCTGTGCCAAGAAAGGGATCAAGAGAGAGTTTAGCATTGCTAGAACACCACAGCAGAATGGTGTTGCAGAAAGAAAGAACAGGACTTTGATAGAAGCAGCTAGAACAATGCTTGCAGATTCCCAATTACCTATTCTCTTTTGGGCTGAAGCCACAAGTACTGCTTGCTATGTGTTGAATAGAGTTTCAGTAACTAAACCTCAGATGAAGACACCTTATGAGTTACTCATGGGAAAGAAACCAAACATTCGTTTTCTAAAACCTTTTGGCTGCTCTCTGACTATTCTAAATACCATTGATTCTCTGGGTAAATTTGATGGTAAGTCAGATGAAGGATATTTATTGGGATATTGTACAAATAGCAAAGGATTTAGAGTTTATAACAGGAATACCAGAAAGGTACAAGATTGTCTTCATGTTGAATTTTTGGAAGATAAGGAAACTCAGAAAGGTAAAGGTCCTGATTGGATGTTTGATCTTGATCTCAAGCTCACACCATCTATGAATTATGTTCCTGTTAGAGAAGAGAATCAGGCTAATTCCAAAGAAGATGATTCACAGTACATTGTTCATGGAGTCAATGTTACACCAGAAGAAGTTCCTGACAAAGAACCTGAAGTTACTGTTGAGGAACAAAGTACTGCTCAGCCAACTCATATAGTATCTGATGAAGATCAAGCCATACAAGATGAACTTAATAGGATGCTTTTTCAAGAAACTATAGCACAATCCTATGAAGATGAACAAAGGAAGGCTTATGAGGCTGCAAAGAAAAAGAGTAACTTTCAAGATACTGCCCACAGTACTTTAGATCAAAGTACTGCTGATCCTTTTGACAGTACTTCTGATGTATTAGAGCAATCAAATTGGAACAATGCTGATGATTCCAATGTTGATGATGATGATTTAGTTAATGCTAACATTCCTGGATTAGAAGAAATTGATGATGAGCTTATTCAAGACGGTATTTTCTCCAATGAAGGCATTGATTTTACTAACTTAGAGTCTGATCTTCCAGTACCACCAACTCCTACATTGAGAATTCATAAAGCTCATCCTCAAAGTAATATTATTGGATCACCCTCTTCAGGAGTGGTTACAAGGAACAAAGTTAAAGGGCTTTCTAAGCAACATACTGCTTTACTTAGCTTTGTTTATAAACAAAACAGGATGAATCACAAGGATCAACAAACATGCCTGTTTGCTTGCTTTTTATCTCAAGAAGAACCCAAAAAGGTAGCTCAAGCTTTAGCAGATGAAAGTTGGGTTGAAGCCATGCAAGAGGAGCTTCTACAATTTAAGCTTCAAGAAGTCTGGGTATTATGTGATTTACCAGATGGCAAAAGAGTCATTGGTACAAGATGGGTTTTCAGAATCAAAAGAGATGAACGAGGGAATGTTATCAAAAATAAAGCTAGATTGGTTGCACAAGGATATCGCCAAGAAGAAGGAGTGGATTATGATGAAGTATTTGCTCCTGTTGCAAGGATAGAGGCAATAAGGTTATTTCTTGCCTTTGCATCATACATGGGATTTCCTGTCTACCAAATGGATGTGAAAAGTGCTTTTCTTTATGGCACAATTTCTGAGGAAGTTTATGTTAAACAACCTCCTGTTTTTGAAGATCCTGCACATCCAAACAAAGTCTACAAAGTGATCAAGGCATTATATGGCCTTCATCAAGCTCCCAGAGCTTGGTATGAGAGACTCTCAAATTTTCTATTACAACATGGTTATAGGAGAGGAGCAATTGATAAGACTTTGTTCATCAAGAGGGATAAGAAAGACATTATGTTAGTCCAAGTATATGTGGATGATATTATATTTGGAGCTACAAAGAAGTCTATGGTGAAAGAATTTGAAGATCTTATGCAGAAGGAGTTTCAAATGAGTTCTATGGGAGAATTAACCTTCTTTTTGGGTCTTCAAGTTAGACAAACAAGAGATGGAATCTTCATTAACCAAGAAAAGTATGTTGCAGACATACTCAAAAGATTTGATCTTCCAAATCTCAGGCCTGCCACCACACCCATTGATAAAAATAAACCTCTAGGCAAGGATGAAGATGGACAAGCTGTGGATGTCAAGCTTTACAGATCTATGATTGGTTGTCTTATGTACTTAACTGCATCAAGACCTGACATCATGTTTGCTGTTTGCTTATGTGCAAGATTTCAGGTTACACCCAAGGTTTCCCATATGTATGCAGTCAAGAGGATTTTTTCGATATCTCAAGCATCAACCAAAGTTAGGATTATGGTATCCTAAGGAGTCACCTTTTCACTTAGAAGCCTTTTCAGATAGTGACTATGCAGGGGATAACTATGATAGAAGATCAACCTCAGGAGGATGTCAATATCTTGGAAGAAGATTAGTCTCCTGGCAATGTAAGAAGCAAACCATTGCTGCAACCTCCTCTACTGAAGCAGAATATGTTGCTGCTGCAAGCTGTTGTGGACAAGTTTTGTGGATGCAAAATCAACTCTTGGATTATGGATTCAATTTCAAGAATACTCCTATCAACATTGATAATGAGAGTACCATCTGAATTGTGAAGAATCCTGTTTATCACTCCAAGACCAAGCACATTCAGATTAGGCATCACTTTATTCGGGATTGTTATGAGCACAGGCTTATAAATGTGGTTAAGGTTCACACAGATGATAATGTAGCTGATCTACTCACTAAGGGATTTGATGTTTCAAGATTTAACCACTTAGTTGTGAGCATTGGGATGATTAACTACTAGGCTACATTTGAGGGGAGGCTTTAGTATTAGTTAGAATACTTTATATTCGGTCTTAATGAAAGTATTGGTTATTAGTGATTTAGTTTAGCCTATATGTTATATTTGAGGGGAGGCAACATTAGCTATTAGTTAGAACTTAAGCATGAACCTTTTACAAGTTCTTGGTTTTAGTTTGGAGTATCGATTGTGGATAACAAGATGGAACGTACTGCTTTGTTGCTCAAAGTACTGCTTCAGCAACGTACTGCTTCAACGTACTGCTTACGTGGACGTACTGTTCCAACGGTCAAAAATTGTGGGGCTCACGGTTAAGTAATTCCTTATGGCGGAGATAATAAGTTAATCCAAACGGTAATTTTATTATTAAGAGTTTGATTTGTTTTCATCCTATTTAAAGAAACTCACTCCTATTTCCCCGCCTTTTTACGTATTTGAGATCCCTCATTCGCTTTTACACCACAATCTTTTTATCAAAACACACACTCAAAGCGAATTCTTCTCTACCAACTCATCAAGGCTAATCGTCTTACTGTTAGCAAACATAATATGATCGCTAATTTGGACAAGACAAGAGATAATCTTGATTTTCATGCGATCATTGATTTCTTAACTGGGTCTTCCATCAACTACTCTATTTTAGTTGACCCTGATGTTATTGGTCCCTGGATGCAAGAATTTTGGGCTACTGCAACGAAAGAAGGTGATTCGTTGATTAGGGCTACGGTTGCTGGACGAGCCATTAGGATTACTGAGGCCACGATTAGGGATGTGTTGATGTTTGATGATGAAGGGGGGGCTGTTCGTTTTGAAAAACAAGTGCTTTGGGACACTTTAAGTGATTTAGGTTATGAAGGCGATCTGACGAAGCTTACTTTTCAAAAGCCTTTGTTTTGTTCTCATTGGAAGTACCTAATTCACGTTCTACTTCATTGTTTGAGTCCCAAGAGTACTTCTTTTGATCAATTTGGTCAAAATATTGCATCTGCATTAGTGGGTTTAGCTACCGATCGAAGATTCAATTTCTCAAGACTCATTCTGGATGGTATGCTTACACATATTGGTAATGGTTCACCATTTTTGATGTATCCAAGGTTTGTTCAGTTATTCTTGAACAATCAACTTGAGGATGTCCCTAAACCTCAAAGTTTTCTACCCACTGTCAAACTTCCATCAAAGGTGTTTACTTTTCTATCTAAACAAAGTGCCAAGTTTTCTGGAACCAACACACCTTTGACTGCTCATATATTGGGAGTTGCACAAGTTGTAAGAGATGCAGAGCAAGAGCAAGAGCAAGAAGCAAATTCTGGGTTAGCAAGCCAAGAGTCTCCAGTTTCTAGAGAAGTTAGTATTCCTCAACCCACTGCTTCTCAACATACTGCTTCTCCACATTCTGTTACTAGGGAAGGTACTGCTCCTATGGACATTCCTACTCATGAGGAGTCAGACCAAGGTATGAATAATTCACCATCTCCTATTGCTGTTTCTTCCACAAATGTGTCTAAGCAATTTGAAGAAGAAGAGGTAGAATTGGACAATTATGCTTTAACAAGGGAGTTAAAGAGGTTGAAGAAGGAGAGTGAGGCTCAAGCTGCTAAGATAGACAAATTAAAGACTAAGTTTCAAAAATTGAAGAGGTATGTTTGGCCACTAGTTCAACACCATAGATTATGGGTGAAGTCTCAGAAGAAGAGTGGTAGGATACCTACAAAGATTTCTAAGAAGAAAAAGTCTAAAAAGCAATCTTCATTCCAAATGGGGAGGAATTTAGAGAATTTGAATGAAGATGATGCTGGTTTTGAACAAGATTTTAAACAAGATGCTGGATTTATGGATGATACTCAGAGGACATCACCTGAAAATATTCCTCAAGATACTGTTGAGAGGAAGAGTGATGAAACAGAGCAAATAAATTTGGAAGAAGCTACTGTTGAAGTGAGAAGTGGTGATACTGAGGAAATAAACTTAGAAGGAGTTGAAGCTGAAAGTACTGCTCAACAAGGTACTGAGAGGCAATTCACTATTACACCTAGAACCTTAGATTTTGAAGAGGATATTGGTCCTTCAATTCAAGTTCAAGAGGAAGTAGGTCCTTCTAAACCAGCTCAGGAAGAAGATGATATAGCTCATACTAACAGTGATGATGAAACAATTGCTGATATCATGCTTAATATGTCAAGTCAAAGAGGTATTAGTATTCATGAGGTTGAACAACAACATCATACTTCTTCTCAACCTGCGCAAGAAATAGATCCAAAAGATAAAGGCAAAGGGATCTTGGTAGAAAAGAAGAAGAAGAAGATGACATTGGCACAGTTAAGACAAATTCAGGTTGCCAAAAATGAGGAAGCAGCTAGAATATTACAAGCAGAGATAGATGCTGAAGAATCAAGAAAGAATGTTCAATCAAGAAGGCCAATTAGTAAAGCTAGAGAAAGGAATGATATGATGACTTATCTGAAAGGTCAAGGATACACAGGTTTGGTTAGATTGACATATACAGAGATGAAGGATCTGTATGATGCTGTTAGAGAAGCTATTCAAAGAGATCTTGCAGGCATTATTTCTTTTGAAGATGACAAGCTTGAAGATAAAAGAAAGGAAAGAGCTGTTACAAGAAGCTCAAAGAGGAAAAGAGTCACTGATGAACAGCCATCAAAGAAGTTCAAGGAAGCTGTTGAATTAAGAACAGACACAGTTGATGAGCTCAGAAATTATCTTAGAGTTGTTGATTTTGAGAATCCAAAAGAAGATACTGATAAGAAGTCCAAGATATCTACTTTTTCAGTTGTAGAATCTAAAGAAGGAGATTATCTAATCTTTCATAGACTAGATGGAAGTTTTAGAGTGTTTAATTCATTATGGGATATTCTACATCTGATTGATAGAGATGATATGCTTCAGTTATATCTCCAAGTGCAAACTTATTTTGAGCATATTCCACCACAAGGAGTAGGTTTGGTATTGTTAGGAGATCTCACAACAATCTGGGAGACAGAGGAGTCTAAGGACAGTGCTTTGTGGGAAAATCAAGACAACTGGGAGATTAACAGATGGAGATTCTTTGGATCAGTTGGGATACATGTTTTAGAGTTAGAAGATGGCACTATGATTCATATGCTAGCAGAACAAAGATATCCACTCACAAGAGATCTGATGATCAGAATGCTAGAGCATGGAATGGAAGTGGAACAAGAGGATGAAGTAGCATTGATGGTCATAAAATTATTCATCAAGTGGACTACTGAATTTGAAGATTAAGGCATAACTACTGGTATGGTTTCATTATTATATAAATCTTTTGAAAAATAAAGTACTTTCTTCAAAGTACTGCTGGTCAGACAGTACTTTCTCAAAGTACTGCTTGCAGCATAAAACCAGTAAAGTCTTTTGATAAAATTAGTAATTTTTGATAAGTGCAAAAACATTTTGAAAGCACAAAGATTAAACAGCAACAAATGGTTTTGAAAGCAACAGCATGGTGTTAGTACTTGTACTACACAACAAATGGTAATCAACTCACCATGTTTAATAAACAAGAAAGAGTTTGACTCATCATGAGGGTACGGCTCTGATGTGATTATCAAATCTGTTTTTAGTTGGCAATTTACTAAAAATTGTATGGTTTTCAACTCACCATATCTATATTAGTGAAGAATTGGCTAGCCCACAAGATAATGGCTTGGTGGTAAAGGCTGTGGAAAACCATTATATGGTAATTAGTTCACCATGGTAGTGATTGTACTAAAAGAACTAGCTAGTCCAAAAGCAAACGGCTATTTGGTAAAGACTACTCAAATCCGTTGATAGCTGATGATTTGCTAAAAATCATATGGTTATCAATGTACCATGGTTTTTCCTAAATCTAAACATTGGCTACTCCAGAGTTAATGGCTTTGGTAAAGAGACATCAAAATCCATTAAGTTTTCAATGATTCACCTCTCACAGGAGTTAACACACCTGGAAGTGATGAGAATAGTATGAAACTCTTAAGATCTGATGTACATATTGCCAATATGATGCTGAGTTGCTGAAAAGATCTGATGCTGAAAAGAATTGTTGCTGATGAAGATTGAAGATACTGTTTGCATTGATGATGACAAAACAATAACGAGTCAGGTTTGAAGAAACAACCTTTCCTTGAAGATAAAGTATTGAAGTTAAAGACATACAAAGAAACTTGAAATCAAGCAAGTAGAATTCAAGTTAGGGGAGGATTGTTGGGCTATAAAAGTCAAAGTACTGCTACTCAAGTCAAAGTACTGCTATTCGATTAAAGTACTGCTGCTCGTTAAAGGACTGCCATGCAAATAGTTTAAGGACTAATGTGTAATTCTAGAATATTCGTATTAGATTAGAGTTATAATTAGAATTTACTTGTCGTTCAAGTATTGTAAACCGACTAGGGTTTTCCTTGTGCCTATAAAAGGATCCCTAGGTTGGCATTAGAGATATATGTGTTTTTAGAGAGACAAGTATATGCGATTAGTGATATACGATTATTAGAGTTTAGAGTTTGTTAGTGAATCTGTGTAATAAAGCAGGTTCAAGGTTTTAATAATATTCAAAGTCGTTTATTAAATTCTTCTTAGCTTTGTTGAAGTAGATTCCGCATACTTAGCAAAGTATATCAGTGTTTCACTATTAATAGTTTTGAATTCATTCAAAGTTGTTAAACCGTAGACAAGCTACAAGTTAGTTTGGTCAGAGTATATCGATCCAACATGCTGAACCTCAGGTTGAGTTTCTTGAACCTTGGGTTTGAATCTCAGCTTCAACTTGGGTTGGATTTGTGAACCTTGGGTTGAGACGATTTTGCACTTGAATTTCAACTTTAAGCTAGCACATAACTTCAACTTTTAACACACTTTTTGCACTTAATCTTGACTTCATCTTTTCACCCTTCTCATGTACAACAGAAATAATCATATCATGAATCAATATCTTTGTGACGATTTTCATCAATATTCTCTTGATTTTGTAGCTTTCATCGTCTTTCTCGATATTCCTTGTACCTAACTTGAACACATTCTTAACAAACTTTTAAGCGTCAAACGATCATAAACTAACTAAATAACATGCAAAAACATACAAATAATGCGTTTAAAAACATGTACAAAATGGCGTTATCAAATCTCCCACACTTAAGTTTTGCTTGCCCTCAAGCAAAGTAATCCTTTTGAAAAATTTGTTTCTAATAGCCACTAATCATGATTCTCTAAAAATTTCACTAATCTTTCTTTTGCCAAGCAAAAGGTCAAAAAGTGATTTTTTTCTAATAGTGAAATTTAAACGACATATCGATCAAGCTAGATACAAAACTAAGCTCCTCACGAAAATAAAAGGATAATTCTATTCACTCACACTCATTTTTTTTGTAGGGGTATATTCACTCAATTGCTCTAGTCGTGATTTCATTTCATACCATAGGCTTGTACAAGTATCAAGACTAATCCAAATCATGTAAGAAATAAATTAATTTATCAAAGAGGACTTTTATTCGGGTTGAAATATTAGGCTAAGGGTTAATATCAACTTATGCTCAAATAACTATCGTACAAATATAATAGATTGCTAACAACGAATTCTCGAATAATTGAACAACGGATGGTCACTAGATTGTACCTTGGCTCGCTAACAATGTTACTTACATAACGGATGGTCACCAAAACATGCTCTAGCACGCTAGCGACGTTTTCCAACTATTCAAAAACCGGATGGTCACTAGAATACTCATACAATCGATATCTTCACAAAGCAAAAAGGGGTTAGGATAAGACATGGGATTATTTTGGCGGATATAATAATATACAATAATCAAGTCGAATACCAAAATTACTTACTGCAAAAACAATCGAACCATGTATCCCCAAATGCTTATAGCCTTCATAAAAATTCTTTCCTTCCTCTCTTATTTCATTCATCGATCACCATTCATATCAAGTCTTAGCACATTGGCTAATCTTCAAAAGTACTTCATCTTCATAATTATAGCACATTGGCTCTTTATATCTCTTTTTTTTTTCATCACATCTTCTCCCACACTTTGGATGAGCATATACCTCAAAAAGATACAAATAAGAAGTAGCTACCTTCGTCTTCGTCAGAAAGGTATATCCGAAATACAAAGTGTAAGCTCATAATCATCAAAAACTTCTTCTGATCAACAACAAGTAATTCATCAATTCGACTTGACTAAAAAGGTAATGCTAAAGTTTAAAGGCGCAAAATCTTTTTGTATTTTTCTGGATGTAACAAAAATGAAAAGATAGGCTCAAAGGGTGTTCTAAGGGTATCTAGTGCTAAAAATGAGCATAACAAATGGGTCCATAGATGGGTGGTTAACTAACCAATGTAGCTAGCTAATATATCATTAGATGTAAATGGAAGGCCATTTGGTTTAATCCTAAGTTGCCTCTTATCACTTAAATTCATTTATATCACACGAATGTGACCTTACTTTGGAATTCGTAATGTATGACAAGCACAAGTTCTAGAATCAATTCAATCACGGCACACTCTTAACAGAAAAATAGAATTTAAGCATAGAAAATATATGCTTCAATGATAGGCTCAAATCCTCACAATTTGGTAGAATAGGCTAAAAATGCACAAGTAATGTTATCAATCCTAAGAACAGATCGTTTCACTTAACCGAGATTCGTTAAAAATTTCAAATTGCCATTTTATGCTATTGGAAAATTTCAAGTTGTTTCAATTATATAATCTTTTAGTGTAAAAACAACTACTTCCTTAAGGGCAATAAAACAAATTCCAAAATAGTCACAAAAAGTTTTAAAATTGGATCATTTTCACTATTTACTTCCCTCCCCCACACTTAAGTTTTGCATTGTCCTCAATGTGAAAAATTAACATTCAAAGTAAAGGAAATAGGGAAAATAGAATTGTAAATGATATCACCGAGAAATCAATGCGAGATCCATATTTGGTGTTAAACGCATGAGTTGGAACTCCAAACTCCAAAATATACCAACCATATGAACGAGCGATGATTTCATGGTATCTCAACCTGAAGAATAAACAAACACAAAATACAAAAACAATATGCAAAAATTTCTAATAAACAAAATACCTTAAAATCCTAGTCAAATAAAGATAGCGTAGTTCTAAAACATAAGAACAATTATAATCCTACATAACATAATAATAATAATAAAGTACTAATGAAATATAAAAAATATTGTTCATCACACATCATAATCTCGAATGATAATCATAATCATTCGTCTTCCATATCATCACCTGGATAGTCAACCAACGCAAATCCAAAACCCCGATGATGTTCCAGCTTCATAACCTTGTGTTCCTGCATTAGTAGAATAATACCCCGCAAAACCTCCTGGTTAACATTTACCCATCATTTCCTTGATATCCGCTAGACGTTAGGTAAGGTACATATTCCGATGGATAAGGCGTATATGGGTAAGGGTAAGGTGGAACACTAATTGGTGCATACATCATTGGGAATTAATAAGTTGGTTCACTCTGCTGTCCAAGGTGGGTAAGAATTGGTGCACAATAATCCATTTGGTGTCCAATCCTCATCATCATCATGTCTCTCCAAACATCTTTTGTCTCTTCTTGTGGCAAATTCGCATGCCAATCACCCCAACTCGAATTCAACCCCGAAGATTCTCCGATATTTTGTTGAGGTTCTTGTGGTGGTGGTGGTGGGTTGCGAATCACATTGGCAATTTGATCAACCAAACAATATCTATCATCATCCAGCAACTCTTTCAAATTCTTCTTGTCAAGTTTTTCACATTCCTTTATCACCGTTATCTTCTTCATCTCATCGGGTGTATCATATCCCAAACTTTTCCCTATTATCGTCACATAATGTCCTCCATTTATAAAACAGTGCTCAGTAATTAAAGTCGCTCTTTTTGACAAATAAACTGCCAAAGTCCATAAGACATTCATCTACTTATTTGGATCCATAATCATTTCAATTATCCAAAAATCCGGTCCATGAACTTTGTCTTGACTATGTCCTCTATGCACAAATGAGTTCACAATCACTTTATGTAAAAGTCGAGCCATCGGTGAATATATCTCTTTTTCTTTAAATCTCCCACTGTTGGGATCTCCTATCTCATTTCATACCTCCCTACCAACATACTTTGGTGGTTCTTTCTCTAACTTTGAAAGGTGGTCTTCAAACTCTTCATGTTCAAGATCATCATCATCGTATAATCCTAATAACAGCCCAAATTTCGGCAAAGTAAGTGCATGATCGTTCCCACACAACCTAAATCAAATACATTTCACCTCCATAATGTCGCTCACTTCTTGGTTGAAATGGATTGTGGCAAAGAACTCTAGACACCATTCTCTATAGATTTGCTTTTCCTCGATCCTAATTGCGTATTCCAAACTAAAATCTTCAAAAATTCCGTTTTCAGATTCCGTATTAACCTCCCATAACTTCACAAGAGTCTTATTAAGGTTATATTCTTTCATCAAACTCCAACTTACTAGCTTTGGTACCGCAATTTCCTTTCTTTGCAATTTCGCTAACCGGCTATTGTAACAAGCTTTTGCTTCTTTACTTAATTTGCTCCACCTCAAATGTTCACTTGTTACCGGCATAAGATTAACATCTCCTGCTTGACCATGTCGCTTGTACAAAGCAACTATTGGGTTTTCTTCATTTTGACGAATACATTTCTACAAAACAACCAAAACAAGCACACGAGAAATATTGAAACTTAAGGTTAGAATGTAAGATAAATTAGCAAAACACAACACACAAAAAAAAAATTAAACAGCATGGCTGGACCGCCGCGGTCGAGAGTCAGACCGGCGGTTTGGCTTTTGAAAGTTTTTACCGAGGCATCAAACCGGACGGTCGAAGGTCCGGACCGTCGGTTTGGCCTATTTCTGGGTATTCGACCGGCGGTTGGAACTTCCGACCGTCGGTTTGCAGTAGCAGAACTTCCTTTTTTTTTTCTTTTTTTTTTTAATTTATTTATATAGCTTATCCACATTCTACTCTTTCTACCATTTGCTTTTTAGTTCTTATTCCTATATCTCCTTCATGTCTTATTTTCAAGAATCTAAGAATCAAAATCAATTCAAACAAAGTAGTGGTCCATATAATCAATCATATAGCACACAAATATTAATTCTTAATCATATACCATAATAAACCCAATCAATCTTGATTAAAAATCCTCAAATTTTCGACATACATAAACCCTAAATCTTAGAACATCAAATTCTCTTTCAATTCTTAACCATTTCATCTAATTCCACTTCCAATCAATCCCTATATCAATCCTCTAGTAAACCCATCAAGTAATTTCACTTAATTCGAACTACAGCAAATTCGCCCAATTAAGAACCCTAAAAATCAAATTCGAACTAAGAATAATGCAAAGTAATTGGATGGATGTTACTTACTCTTTTTGATGCCATAGGATTGCTAGAACCTTAATTTGATACTTAACTTCAATCTTGGAATGATGAGACTTGTTGGGGATTGTGAAGGCTCAACCGTAGGTTGGGTACTTCAACCGTAGGTTTGGTTCTCAACCGTTGGTTTGCAAAACAAAACCGTTTCAAACAGCTTTTATTTCTTAATCATTTCCAAATCATCACCACAACTCAAAACACTTCCAACATTCCATTTAACTTAAGATTAAACAAGCTACATAAATTAAAAACAACTAAACTTAAACTTAAATATTTCTTATTAATCATTGCTTATAAAGCTTAGGAGCTAAAACACACTCAACTTAACAAAGAAATGCAAAACATTATAAGATAATAAACAATACGCAAACAAGATAAAACTCATAAGAACAAAATGAGCAAAAGCTTAACAACAAGCTTCTTTATTCTTCCACATTCCAAGCTTCCTTTAATCAAAATAACTCCCAAACCTTAAAATATCCTCCGAATGAAATTTCCCCGAAAGAACTCTATCGGTTTCCTTTGTTTTGAACTCACGAGTGAATCGGCGTCTACCCGGATTAGTAATCTCTATCTTAGTGTGCCAATCATTGTCTCCTTCAATCTTTTGATATTTGCTATAACCATCTGATGTCAATTCAATATTTTTAAGCTTAATTGGCATCGAACCAATGAAATCAACCATTTTCTTGTAAACAATAATATTCTTGAAAGGATTAAAGTAATTCTCTATAGCCAATGCTCTCTCCATATCATCTTCAATATGATCAAACGATGGGGCTGTCTTCCCATATTTTGGATTTCCTTCATTGTCATGGCTAATATCAAATACATCCAACCCATCTTCTTCATCTGCTAGAACTTTGTTTCTTTTCTTAGCGTGGTAAATCCTTCTAGCCACTCCATCATCAATTTCCATAGTTCCTTTTCCATTATCAATTATTGCTCCTATCGTACTCAAGAATGGGCGTCCCACCAACATCGGTGTCTCTTTATCAATAGGTACATGCATAATCAAAAAGTCACACAAATATGTTTGGAATCCAATTTGTAATCTCACATTCTTCACTTTACCATAAGCTTTTGCCATGGTATTATCGGCCATCAACAACACATCATTGGAAGGATAAGCTCTTCCCAATTCCATAATCTTGTAAAGCTTATAAGGCATTATACTAACACTCGCCCCCGTATCGGCCAAAGCATTGATTGCAATAGTTCCATTCACTTTTAGTGGAATAAGGTAGTTACCCGGATCTTCTTTCTTTTCAGGTAAGCCTTTCTCCATCACTTTCTCCTTTTCTTCTTCTTCAATTTCCTTTTTCTTATCAAGTTTCATTTTCTCCACTGAAATTTCATCCAACAACTTCCAATAGTGAGCATAGTGTTCCAACACATGAAGCATTGGTTTTTCATTTAGCAATTCTTTGAACTTTGTAGTAATCTCCTCAACACATTTTGCTTCATCGATGGGTACTTTGGTTGGTTTTTCTTTTGGTGAGGATGTTTGGTTTGAAGAACTTTCTCCTTTGATTAGTGTGGTAGGGTGTGGTAATGATGATGGTGAAGGTATAAGACCTTTAAAAGGTGGGTATTTTTGTTTCAAACGAGTGGCCTTTCCCATTTAACCATTTCCATGCTCCCACTAATACCATCTTCATTTTCACAAACTTCCTCCATTTGTTCAAGTAACCAATTAACATCTTTATCATCTTGTAACTCTCCAACCTTGACTTGCATTTCACCTAAATCAAAATCAATAACACATTTCGTTGCCAACAAGAAATTTCGTCCAAACACCACGGAAGGATCTGTCGTGTCCTCATACTCATCAATAATCAAATCCATAGCAAAGGTATAGCCATGAATATCAATTTTCACATCCCGTGCAATTCTCCTATTATATTTGTCCACGTCATATATCCCATTTCCAAATTTTTCATAGAAAGCAAATGTCACATAACTATCATTTTGTCCAAGGTTACATTCCGCATCCCAAGCTCCTAATCCTTCTATTCCACAAGGTGTGGAATACCTCATACTTGGCTCGTCATATTCTCTAAGCTTAGCACGGGTAAAAGTAACCACCCGAGGCTTTTCATTCTCATATTCCATACGTTCAACTTCCTTCCCTTTTGCTTGCAACTTCACCTTTTCAAAATCAACTATTTTTTCAATCCTAGATACAGCATCACCATCATCCATCAATTCCATTTCCAATTTTTCCAAGTAAGCCGAAACTTCGCTAGGTGAATCCATAACTAAAAATAAGCTAAACATTCATAGACAACACATCCAAAACAAACGTTAGGGGTTAGTAAAAAAAACTAAGTAACTTGAAAAAGAAATCATACAAAAATGTAGAACAAATAAACTAAATAACAATTAAAATAAATAAATAGAAAAGAGAACAAAGAAAAACAAAAAAATTTTTTTTTTATATTATATTTTTTCGGACCGGTGGTTTGGGCTGTGAAAAGTTTTACCGAGGGCTCAAACCGGACGGTCGAAGGTCTGGACCGTCGGTTTGAAATTGAAAAAGTTTTACCGAGGAGTAGGACCGGACGGTCGAGAGTCAGGACCATCGGTCAGGTGAAAATCAAAAAAAAATTTAAGTGTCGAATGGCTTCAAACCGGCGGTCGAGATCTCGGACCGGAGGTTTGCAGCAAAAATTTCCAAATTTTTTTCTTTTTCTTCTTTTTTTATTATAGTTTTTATATTTTTATATTTAACTTAACTAATAAAAATAAAATCGAGAGAGACTCATTGAAACTAGGACAAAGTAAACACTTAACAATCATCAGCCAAACAAGGCAAACAATCACATAAACAAACATGAAACAAACTCTAAAATTACGCAAACAACAAGAACAAAGTTACGCTACTATGTACAACTAAACTAACCTAAACTAAACTAAAAAGGAATAATAGTCCCCGGCAGCGGCGCCAAAAACTTGATGTGCGTTACAGTAGTATATATTATATCCCAATTTCACTCAAATTTTAAAATTTTAAAAATACCTCTTTACTGTTTATCTAAGAAACACATACGAGCAAGTATACTCATTCGATTGTAGTATTGTTGATGGTAAATAAGGATCGTCCAAGGAGACTACTAGTTTTGGTTTAGGCAATTTAAGTAAGAGCAATAAGAAATAGTACTTAAGACTGTCACGATCTAAAGCACTTAAGAGTAATTAAACGAACAATTGTTTCAAATCAAATCAAGCAAACAACCAAATACTTGTTTAGGAACCATGACTAATCGTGATAGAATGTTGAACATGTTTGGGTGAAACTTAGAAGGCACATGTCAATTTTCACAAGGACCTCTAGTCAATGGGTAATATCAAGAAAATCCATGTTTCTACTAGTTTCACGGGTGAGTCCGTTCGGCCAATTCTCATCCCACTACGCTAGCTCTTTTTGTGATCAAATGTATGAAAAAGATGATTAGTTAAATTAGTTCTTACGAGTCTTTTCAACCCAATCTCGTGATTTAAATATTTCCGAATTCATTTAAAAACTTGCATACTTTATATTCGTCACTTATCAAATACCAATCCGTTTGTCACTAACTATTGGAATTAAACAATATTAGAAATCTTTTCAACCTTTAAATCCAATAATATTTAACAAACAAGTTTTAGAACACGAATTATATTTAAACAAACTCGTGAAAATAATCACTTTTTCTAACCAACTAAACGTCCAACATTCATTCGAAAGTCACATCATTCCCAAACAAGCATCACTAATTATTCCATAACAAGCATCATCATAAAACATAACATTGCATTCAAAATCAAACGGTCTAACATGATTAATTAAAGTAAAGAAAATTACCCAAAAGTAAGATTACTGATGAGGCGAAAAGTGTACCGCTTTTAAGGGGTCATTTAAGCCCGAAATCGTATTTATTTGATCAAATATTGCCCTAAATCGTTCCTTTTGTCATTTTAGGTACTTTTGAGGAGAAATCTGGAAAAGGAGGCATTTTGGACGTTTTTGGAGCATAAAAGTGAAGAAAACGGCAAAGTCTCAAAATTGTGCTGAAAGTCACCTTTGACGGCGTCAACATTAACTCCAGACGGCGTCATGCCTTGGCAAGAAAAGTTGGATGTGAAATTTACTCATGACGGGCCAGTGAGTTTGCATGAGAATTCTGACGGCGTCACGCTTTAACTAAATCAAGGGCGTCACGGCTTAAATCATAAGGGGACGGCGTCACGTTATAGGTCCGACGGCGTCAAGCCTTGATAAGCCAGAATGGATTTTTGAAGAGCTAAAGAGGGACGGCGTCAAGAAGGTCACCCGGGAACCCTAAAAGCGGCGAGGTGACGGCGTCACAATGCATAAGGTGACGCCGTCAGATGTCAAAGTCTATATATAGTTTTCTAATTTTTTGTCATAAAAGAGAGCTTAGTGTGTGGAATTTTGGGATAAAACCCTAAGACGATTTTAGCTACTTTTTCAGGGCTTCTTGCCTTGAGATCTTCCATGTTTCATTGAAAGATAAGTTATCAATTAATCATTCAATATGTCTATGTGTTGTTTGATTCTATCTTATGCTTGTCTTTTGTTTAACATGTTAGGCTAATTTTATCTTGTGTTTGCTTAGATCTAATGAAACCTAGCTATTGATTATTGGTTGTTAGTGTGTTGTTAGTTGTATTGGATGATTGTTTATCTATGTTAGGCTTAAGAAAACTGGCTAACTTCCTATTCGGTAACTTGCTTGAACGTCTTAAGAAACATGAACCAAATGCGTACTAAAGGTTTTTATGGTTGTATTTAATGCACAAGCGAATTCTAGTGATCCCATGTTAGGAGCTTCCTAGCCGGCTCGACATAGGAGTGAAGTAGGAGCTTGTAGAGTTTGGGGAAGTAAGTACGCCACCCCACGAATGGTATTAAGGAATACACCCGTCATCCACGCGACTAATACACACTAATTAACCGGTAAAAGATAGTTAGGGAGTAAGGAAATCTAAGTAAACACATTTCTCCACACATAAGTTTCTCACCACTTTTCATTTTTGTTATTTTATTTTATTTGCATTTGTAGTAATTTGGGTTAGTTGACTAGCAACTAATTCCGCCCACTCCTTCAAAACCCGAGATTTTACTTGCTTTCATAAAATATAAAAACATAAAAAAGAATCTTCCTCAACCCTTAGACCTAATTAGAGTAGCCTTTCACACCTAACGAACACTATTCCCTGTGGAGAACGATCAATCCCCCGTACTTACCACTACACTATACTACATCGGTCAGGTACACTGCCTGGTGGGGTTGTAAGCCTCTTGAGATCCCTCGAGAGGTAAAACCTGTTGTAAGGTTGCAAAACCCACGCATCAAGTTTTTGGCGCCGCTGCCGGGGAATAGTTATTGTTTAGGTTGAATTTTTATTTCTATTAGGTCTACTCACTAGATTCCTTTCTAGTGAGATTTTTATTTTATTTTTCTAGGTTTTCTTTAGTCTATCTATTTTCTTCGTGTCTTTGTTCGTAACCATTACCGTCCGACATCATGGAAGATGGTAATATCCTTAACCCCCACAACCCACCACCACAACAACCACCACCACCTCCTAGAACCCGCACTTTAGGAGGATATTCCCTAAGTTTGGATGATGACCCCCCTAATCTTAGAATCACTAGGAGCCGAAGCTCGATAAAGACTCTTGCCACACCCTATGCTGAACCCGAAAGGGAAATGCATAAATTAAGGCGACTCCACCAAGCGGCTGAACCATCCACGATCAATTTTGATGATGCCCTCTCCGAGGAAGAATCCAATCATCATTCTACACCTCCTAGCCCTCAACCCAATTACGATATGGAAGTTCTCGAAATCCCAATCCCCAAATGTCTCAAGGACTACTCTTCTCCCACCCCTCGTGGTTTTTCCAATGCTATCGTTTTTCCAAATGAACACACGGATGGGGTCTTGCGTGCAACTGATATTTGGCTGGTCCAAAGTGTATGCAAGTTTCACGGATTGAAAACTGAAGATCCAATCCAACACATCAAGGACTTCCTGAAAATAGTGGATACCCTCCACACGGACGGAGCCACTAGAGATACCTCCCGGTTGCTATTCTTTCCCCTCACCCTTCATGAAAGAGCCGGAGACTGGTATAACCAACTTCCTTCCGAATCCATCTTCACATGGGAACAGCTTATCTCAAAATTCTATGAGAAATTCTTTCCCATAGGAAGAACTTCAAAGTTGAGAGACGAAATCCTCCGCTTCCATGTTGGACCAGCAGAACCTATTCACAAGTCTTGGGTTAGATTCAAGGATCTAATTAGACAGGTCCCTCATCATGGCATTGAACTCTGGCTTCTTGTCCAAATCTTTTATGACAGTGTCTCCAAAAATGACCAATTGGGCATTAATAATTCATCAAAAGGAAAAATAGCCAAATTAAGCGTTGAGGAAGGATGGAATAGAATTGAGGAATACGCGAATGATCAAGACGATACCTGGGATGAACCCGATTCGATCATGAGCGTTTCCAAGATCATGAAAGAGCCTCCTTTTGCTAGCCGGGTGAGTAGATTGAATGATCAGGTATCTTATCTAGACAAATCGCAACCAACTAAGCGGTTATCAAACCCATACTTGATCTGTGATCAATGTGGTGGCCCGCATGAAGTAGAGGAATGCGAGGATGGTACCACCACCGAACAAGCATGCTTGTCAAGCCACGACATCTTCGATGATCCTTCGCTCTTAACTTTCTACCAAAACAATGATTTCACCCCCTGGGGAAATCTTGTGAGAGAAGGGGGAGGAGGAGAATATCCTGACTACAAGGTTAGGAGCACTTTTGAGGATGATCTTGGGCACTTCACGTTTGAGAAGAATCTGCAACTAAATGGTCTCGACAACCTCGTCACTAGCCAACAAAACGACGTGAAGGCCAAATTCGCAGAACTCAACGCCATTCTCGACGGCCTTGGCGAACCACAAAGAGATCCTTTACTCGCCATCACCACTCGTGCTGGAACAACTACTAAGGATCCACCCTACCCAGCTCAACCATCTAACGCCATGGAACCCAACACCCCTCATGAGGAGAACGATAATGTGAACGACGAAAATCCCGAGCAAACCCCTCCGGTAACTCCATCCTCACCTACTCCTGCCAAACAGCCCCTTAAAGTCCCATACCCATCTCGCCTCAAGAATCAAAAGGTCGAAAGTGATAATAAAAGATTCTTGTCATATTTAAAGAATTCGGTCGTCACCATACCCCTTCTTGATGCATGTTATCATATGCCCAAATATAGTACATACTTCAAGAGGCTGCTCACCAACAGGAAAGGGCTCGAGGGTCTTGTAACCTTAGGAGAAGAATGTTCTGTGGTGACTCAACGAGGGCTACCAAAGAAGGTGGACGACCCAGGTAGTTTCACCTTGCCCTGTTCAATTGGATCTCTTTCAGTCAAAAATGCCTTAGCCGACTTGGGAGCAAGCATCAATCTTATGCCGCACTCCCTGTTCCGCAAGCTAGGGTATTCTGGGTTGAAACCAACCCGTATGAGCATCCAACTGGCCGATAGATCAGTCAAATACCCCTTAGGAATATGCGAGAATGTGCTGGTTAAGGTAGGGAAGTTTAAATTTCCAGTTGACTTCGTCATCCTAGAAATGGAAGAAGATGATCTTGTGCCCATCATTCTAGGAAGACCCTTCCTTGCAACTTCTCGTGCTGTTATTGATGTTCATGACGGCAAACTAACCTTACGAGTGGGGGCCGATAGCTTAACCTTCGACATCAAGGACACAATGAATCTTTCTCTCGAAGCAGATAATCAACTGTATTTCATTGAAGAAATCGATGAACTATCCGACGAGATTGATAATTGTGTAGATGAACAGGTGGAAGCTGGTTGGTTGCGAGATGAAGCTTTCTTACCCATCTTAGAGGAGGAGAAGGCTATGGATGTGAATGCAGTCTCCTTCTATCCCAGACAAGAAATCGAACAGCTTGAGCTTCGTAAACCCGAGAACAAACTTAAACCTTCCATCATCGAGCCACCCACATTAGAACTCAAGGAACTCCCGAACAACCTTGAATATGCCTTCCTTCATGGAGAAGATCAACTTCCGGTAATCATAAGCTCCTCCTTGAAAAGTGAACAAAAAGATAAACTCTTAGAAGTTCTAAAAAAATATAAAGGGGTTATAGCATGGAGTGTAGCCGACATCAAGGGGATTGACTCTACTTTCTGCACACATAAAATCCTCATGGAGGAAGATTATAAACCCTCCGTGCAGCCTCAAAGGCGAGTAAATCCCAACATAAAGGAAGTTGTAAAGAAGGAAGTCATTAAGCTCCTAGATGCAGGACTAATTTACCCGATTTCAGACAGTCCATGGGTAAGTCCTGTACAGGTTGTACCAAAAAAGGGAGGAATGACGGTGGTGAAGAACGATAAGGATGAGTTAGTACCTCAACGAACAGTAACTGGATGGCGTGTGTGCATCGATTATAGGAAGTTGAATGATGCAACCCGAAAAGATCATTTCCCTCTCCCATTTATCGACCAAATGTTGGAAAGGTTAGCAGGGCATGAGTACTACTGCTTCCTAGATGGGTTCTCAGGGTATTTCCAAATCCCTATCGCTCCTGAGGACCAAGAAAAGACCACGTTTACATGCCCTTATGGCACCTTCGCCTACAAGCGAATGCCCTTTGGACTATGTAACGCCCCCGCCACTTTCCAGCGCTGCATGACGGCAATCTTCCATGAGTTAATGGAAGACAGCATGGAGGTCTTTATGGATGATTTTTCAGTCTTTGGGAACTCTTTTGATC
Source organism: Artemisia tridentata subsp. tridentata (assembly GCA_021014915.2). Classification (NCBI taxonomy): domain Eukaryota; kingdom Viridiplantae; phylum Streptophyta; class Magnoliopsida; order Asterales; family Asteraceae; genus Artemisia; species Artemisia tridentata. The sequence goes on along the minus strand of CP139501.1, from coordinate 240,330,877 downwards.
GCTGTCTTGCTAACCTAGAGAAAATGCTCAAACGTTGTGAGGAGACCAACTTAGTACTAAACTGGGAAAAGTGCCACTTTATGGTAAAAGAAGGGATTGTGCTGGGGCACAAAATTTCAGGAAGTGGAATCGAAGTAGACCGGGCAAAAATTGAAGCTATATCTAAACTTCCCTATCCAACAACTGTCAAGGCAATCCGTAGTTTTTTGGGTCATGCTGGCTTCTATAGGAGATTCATTAAGGATTTCTCAAAGGTAGCCAAACCGATGACTCAGTTACTCATGAAGGATGCCCCGTTCGACTTCTCTCAAGAGTGCAAGGACGCATTCGATCTATTGAAGCAGGAACTTACCCAAGCTCCAATTATGGTTACCCCTAACTGGGAGTTACCCTTTGAAATCATGTGCGATGCTAGTGATTATGCTGTTGGAGCAGTATTAGGCCAAAGGCTTAACAAACACTTTCAGCCAATATACTACGCTAGCAAAACCATGAATCCTGCTCAAGAAAACTACACTACCACTGAAAAGGAATTACTAGCCGTGGTATTCGCTTTTGATAAATTTCGCCAGTATCTTGTCCTTTCTAAAACGGTTGTTTTTACGGATCATTCAGCTATTCGATATCTTTTCGCTAAACAGGATGCTAAACCACGGTTACTTCGTTGGATCCTATTATTGCAAGAGTTCGATGTTGAAATTCGTGATAAGAAAGGAGCAGAGAATCTTGCGGCTGATCATCTCTCTCGTCTCGAAAACCCCAGCCTCGCTGAATCTGACAAGAGTGAGATTCGGGAAACATTTCCTGAAGAGCAGCTCATGTTAATAAATGATTCTGAACCTTGGTATGCGGATTATGCTAACTACCTGGCAAGTAGAGTAATCCCTGAGCATATGAGCAGGCATGAAAAAAAGAGGTTCTTTAATCAATTAAAGTACTACTTTTGGGATGAACCCTTCTTATTTCGAAGATGTCCAGATCAGGTAATCAGGCGTTGTGTTTCGGAAAGAGAGGCTGTCAGAATTATGAAAGAATGTCATGCGGGTCCATCAGGGGGACATCACGGAATAAGCACTACTGCACGAAAGGTCTTCGACGCGGGATTCTATTGGCCTACAATATTTCGTGATGTGAAGGGAATGATACAAACGTGTGACGCATGTCAAAGAGCTGGGAATATCTCTAGGAGGGATGAAGCCCCACAGAATTATATACAAGTTTGTGAGGTTTTTGATGTCTGGGGAATTGATTTCATGGGACCATTCCCATCTTCTGGAGGGAATGAATACATCTTGGTGGCCATTGATTATGTTTCGAAATGGGTGGAAGCACAAGCCCTTAGGACTAACGACGCTAGGGTAGTCATTCATTTCTTAAAGAAATTGTTCGCTAGGTTCGGAATTCCGAAGGCTCTTATTAGTGACAGGGGAACCCATTTTTGCAATTCACAAATGGAGAAAGTCATGAAAAGATATGGAGTCTCTCACCGATTCTCCACCGCTTACCATCCTCAAACCAACGGTCAAGTCGAAAACACTAATAGAGCCATAAAAAGAATATTAGAGAAAACAGTTAATCAAAACAGAAGAGATTGGTCTTTTAAGCTCGATGAGGCTTTGTGGGCATTTCGAACCGCCTATAAGACGCCAATCGGGACAACCCCGTTCCGTATGGTATATGGCAAGGCATGCCACCTCCCAGTAGAACTGGAACACAAAGCATATTGGGCACTTAAGGCTTGTAATTTGGATTATACAGTTGCGGGAACAAATAGATTCTTACAGCTCCAAGAGCTTGATGAGTTGAGATTAGAGGCTTATGAATCTTCCATCACATACAAAGAGAGGGCGAAAAGATGGCATGACCAACGGATTAAGAGACCCAAGGAGTTTTCAGAAGGAGACAAGGTCTTATTATATAATTCTCGCTTAAGGCTATTTCCTGGGAAACTTAAATCTAGATGGTATGGACCTTTTACCGTAAGGAGCTCCTCTAAAACCGGAGCCGTTGTATTAATTGACGACGAGGATAGAGAATTCACTGTGAACATTCAACGAGTCAAGCATTATCAAGAGAATGGTAATGAAATGATCAATGAGGAAGACATTACTTTTGATGAAGAAGTCACGTAATGTACGTGACTTTGAGTCTAGCTACAAGACTCGTTAATAAAGAAAAGCGCTTCTTGGGAGGCAACCCAATCTTTATTTGTTTTATTTGCTTTGTGTGTTTATTTGTTTGTTTGTTTGTTTTTTATTTGTTTCCGTATGTATGTTTAATTTTTATTCTTATTGATTCATGTTAAAAATTAATTTGTGAAAATGCTTTATTTTGTTTTTAACTTCGTCTTAACTACATATAAAGGTATTTTGCAAAAGTTAAGTGTAAGGGAAATCTAAATCGGTTTATTAGAACACAAATTAACATGAATCGTAATAATAATAAATTAACATACATATTAGAGTGTGTTTGAGTCAAATGCTTGTATCGAGTCATAATGATGTTTTGCAGGATTTCCAGGAAGTAAGGTAAAGGTTTTTCCAGAAATTTTCAGGAAACTTAAAACGAAAATTTTTGTCAGGTCATTTCTGACGGCGTCAGGGGTTATAACCTGACGGCGTCAGATTTAATTTCCAGAAATTTTTGAAAATTTTGTTTTCATAAAAAGTTTTTATTAAAATCTCCAACTTATAATCTCCAGGAATCTGCAAAGTTATCATTCCACAAGCATTATATCCTTATATATAGATTTTATCCCGCCGATGTTATGCAGGTTTTCGTGTTTGTTTTCTCAGGTTCAACAGGTTATTTTGGACAAGGAAATGTTTTGAATCAAGCTTATGGCGATGCATTAGTCATGGAGCTTCAACATTCTCTTTGGAGGAAGATTTAACCGTGTAATTTCATTATCCAACGAGCGAATCAGGGGAGTATTTGATTTCATTCTTTTACTTTTTCTTTTACATCTTGTTATTTGAACATTAGGGACAATGTTCAGCTTAAGTGTAAGGGGAGGGTAAAAGTACGATTTTAGAGAATACAATTGCGCTTGATTTTTGTTTGTTTAATAGTAGATGTGTAATAAAACTGAGAGAAATACTTGTTAAGGTAATTTTAGTGCCAAATTTAAAATTTTTTACAACATTTAAGAGTGAAACTTTGATCTTAATGAGCGTCTCACGGATAGGAGTTATATGACTAGCACAAAAACCGTACCACTAAAAAATTTTCCACCCCCAAATATGTGAGGTTCGCCCCTAGAATTGGTAGGAAAAGCATTTATGCTATGATGTGTGTACCGGTAGCACTTAGATTCTAGAACTTGCGTTAGGACCATTCCGAGGCCACAAGTGAGACTACATTCGTGTAGTTAGATTTACTACATGATAAGAGGCATTAGGATTAACCCATTGTTTTACACCTGTGTTTTTGTTATAATTACATTGGCTACATTGGTCAAGTAATTCTCCCACACCCTTTGCGTTGTACTCATTTTTAGTACACGATACCCCTAGTACACCCCTCAGAGCCTATCTTTTCGTTTCGACCTTTAAGCATTTTACTTAAAGGAAGAATTTGTTACACCCCACTAAAATGTACACCCAAATCGCCTTAGCCTACCTTGTATGCACTCATCTTTAGTGCATTATTGTGACAACATTTGTTTAAACCCAAGTTAATTATCTAATTGATTACATGGTTGCTAAGTCGAGTCATATCCTTGTACATATTGTTTTGGGACGATTGGGACTCATGGGTAAAGTACTAGTGTAATGGAGTAATGGGGAAGAACATCATTTATTACCCCCATATGTGCTAAATGTTTTAAAAGTACTCCAAGTTTTTTCAATTATCTTAATTCGAGTCATTAGAATAGTCATTTGTAAAGTTATGTAAAAGTTCAAGTGTAAGGGGATGCAACGCCCCTATGATGTATTATTTTGGATGGTAGGGCAAAAGTGTATGCAAAAAAAAAAAAAAAAAAAAAAAAAAAAAAAAAAAAAAAAAAAAAAAAAAAAAATCGAAAAAATCAAGAAAAGCACAAAAAAAAATGAGAAAATGAAAAATAGAAAAAACATACGGACTACCATCCCGTTTCATTTTATGTTTGTTTTATGTTTTTGTTATTTTGTTTCTAGCTTAAGATCGAGTCTAGTCTTGGCTTAGCAACATTGTATAGTACATGTAATTGATCAAGATCTTTAACTCGCCACCAGTAAAATATCCCGTATCCAACAAAACCGTGTTTTCCTTTTTCCCTACACCTAACGTTATAACCCATTTAAAAGCCCTCTTTGATAGTTTATCTTAGGTGCTTACGCCTAGTGGAGGAGGTTTTCGATCCTTTCCCAAGCCTATGGTAATCTATTTGCTATGACAGGTAGTGAGAGATATTATCCGTTTTCATTTATGAGATTTATTTTGATGACACTTGAGAGATGTGAGTATCTAAACACTACTTGTGAGGTGCTAGTATGTAATCTCCGTGCTTATTATGATTGAAGTGGAACGATTATTTGTTGTAATTACTTTTATGTTTGCATTAAATGACCCCTAACTTGTATTTTGATTAGAATAAAAGCGCATTTGCTTGAGGACAAGCAAATCTCAAGTGTAAGGGTATTTGATGAGGCGAAAAGTGTACCGCTTTTAAGGGGTCATTTAAGCCCGAAATCGTATTTATTTGATCAAATATTGCCCTAAATCGTTCCTTTTGTCATTTTAGGTACTTTTGAGGAGAAATCTGGAAAAGGAGGCATTTTGGACGTTTTTGGAGCATAAAAGTGAAGAAAACGGCAAAGTCTCAAAATTGTGCTGAAAGTCACCTTTGACGGCGTCAACATTAACTCCAGACGGCGTCATGCCTTGGCAAGAAAAGTTGGATGTGAAATTTACTCATGACGGGCCAGTGAGTTTGCATGAGAATTCTGACGGCGTCACGCTTTAACTAAATCAAGGGCGTCACGGCTTAAATCATAAGGGGACGGCGTCACGTTATAGGTCCGACGGCGTCAAGCCTTGATAAGCCAGAATGGATTTTTGAAGAGCTAAAGAGGGACGGCGTCAAGAAGGTCACCCGGGAACCCTAAAAGCGGCGAGGTGACGGCGTCACAATGCATAAGGTGACGCCGTCAGATGTCAAAGTCTATATATAGTTTTCTAATTTTTTGTCATAAAAGAGAGCTTAGTGTGTGGAATTTTGGGATAAAACCCTAAGACGATTTTAGCTACTTTTTCAGGGCTTCTTGCCTTGAGATCTTCCATGTTTCATTGAAAGATAAGTTATCAATTAATCATTCAATATGTCTATGTGTTGTTTGATTCTATCTTATGCTTGTCTTTTGTTTAACATGTTAGGCTAATTTTATCTTGTGTTTGCTTAGATCTAATGAAACCTAGCTATTGATTATTGGTTGTTAGTGTGTTGTTAGTTGTATTGGATGATTGTTTATCTATGTTAGGCTTAAGAAAACTGGCTAACTTCCTATTCGGTAACTTGCTTGAACGTCTTAAGAAACATGAACCAAATGCGTACTAAAGGTTTTTATGGTTGTATTTAATGCACAAGCGAATTCTAGTGATCCCATGTTAGGAGCTTCCTAGCCGGCTCGACATAGGAGTGAAGTAGGAGCTTGTAGAGTTTGGGGAAGTAAGTACGCCACCCCACGAATGGTATTAAGGAATACACCCGTCATCCACGCGACTAATACACACTAATTAACCGGTAAAAGATAGTTAGGGAGTAAGGAAATCTAAGTAAACACATTTCTCCACACATAAGTTTCTCACCACTTTTCATTTTTGTTATTTTATTTTATTTGCATTTGTAGTAATTTGGGTTAGTTGACTAGCAACTAATTCCGCCCACTCCTTCAAAACCCGAGATTTTACTTGCTTTCATAAAATATAAAAACATAAAAAAGAATCTTCCTCAACCCTTAGACCTAATTAGAGTAGCCTTTCACACCTAACGAACACTATTCCCTGTGGAGAACGATCAATCCCCCGTACTTACCACTACACTATACTACATCGGTCAGGTACACTGCCTGGTGGGGTTGTAAGCCTCTTGAGATCCCTCGAGAGGTAAAACCTGTTGTAAGGTTGCAAAACCCACGCATCAATTACAATGAGTAATAAAAGAGTTATAGCACTCCTTAGAGCCTCTAATTGAACAAGGGAATCTTCCACCTCCTAATAAGTATCTCCAACTCTTCTACTTGGGACCTTCTTGTGAATTTTGAGATTATTTAATTATTTTGGGTTTAGTAAGAAATGTGATCAAGTCCTTATGGTGTAAGGCTTGATTGTAAGTGTTGTATCCAAAATGGATGATTAGGGGTCTTATTTAAGCTTGTAAAACACCCCAAAAACTGTCATATTACTTCAATTATCATAAATGAGAAGGTAATGATCGGACTCAAGCCATTATGGTAGTTAAAGCTAAGAGTTAAAGCAACTCTTCATCTCAGAATTCTCTTGACCTTCGGTCTGAAGCATGGACCTTGGGTCTGGACGTCGGCTGAACCTGAGGTCAAATTCCTGAACCTTGGGTCTGGAATCCCAGCTTCGACCTTGGGTCTGGAATGTAAACCTTGGGTCGAGACCAACTTTTGCACATGAATTTCCACTCTAAGCTAGCATGTAACTCCAACTTTTAATACACGTTTTAGCACTTAATCTTGACTTCATCTTTTCATCCTTCTCATGTACACTGGAAATAATCATATCATGAATCAATATCTTTGTTGACGATCTTTTCTTCCATATTTGCTTGATTTTGTAACTTTTCTTCGTCTTTCTTGATATTTCCTTGTACCTAGACTTGAACACATCTTTAACAACTTTTAAGCATAAAACAATCATAAACATAACTAAATAACATATAAAAACACACAAATAACGCGATAAAAACATGTACAAAATAAGCGTTATCAAAGCGCTTAAGGAAATGACGCCCTAAATTGTGCCTATAAATAGAAGGCTTCGGTGCTCATTTCCCTTTTTGGTTTTCATTCTATGTGCGTAAGCTCTGTCCAAGTATTTAGTGAATGTTAATCATCCGAGTTCTCTTCTTCTCTACTCTTATCTAATCTCTCGTATTTCATTTCTAGTTTAGTTGTTTACATTTCGTAGTTGTTTACATATGTTGCAATGTCAGCCTTCATATTGGGCCACCAGTAGAGTTTCTTCAGATCGAGATACATTTTGTCGGCTCCTGGGTGGATGGAGTATTTAGATTTATAGGATTCGTGCATGATAAGGTCACGTATCCCTCCACAGAGTGGGACCCAACTCCTGTCTTTGAAACACAACGTTCCGTCAGCTCTTTTCACGAATCCGTTTTTGTTCTCGGGCATCCCATAAATTTTCTTGTTAGGCATGTTTTCTTCCTTGAGTGCCTCGGCCTGAGCCTCAAGGATTTTTGATGGGAGCGGTGAGACTATTGTCATACCCAACGATCATACTCTAAGGTGTTTTGGTCGTTCTTTCCGGCAAAGAGCATCTGCTACCACGTTTGCTTTTCCTGGGTGATATCGAATTTCGCAATCATAATCGCTGAGCAATTCCAACCAACGGCGTTGTCTCATATTGAGCCCCTTTTGGTCAAGGATATGTTGCAGACTTTTGTGGTTGGTGTGAACTACACACTTGGTGCCATAGAGGTAATGTCTCCAGATCCAGAGTGCAAACACTACCGATCCTAATTCCAAATCGTGTGTAGTATAGTTCTTCTCGTGTGTTTTCAGTTGTCGAGAGGCATAAGCTATGACCTTCTCTCGTTGCATCAAGACAGCTCCTAGCCCTTTGTGTGAGGCGTCGAAGTAAACTACAAAGTCTTCACTGCCTTCAGGTAGGGCTAAGATAGGTGCGCTGCACAACTTATCCTTAAGGAGTTGGAAAGCTTCTTCCGCTTTATCCACCCAGTCGAACCTTACATTCTTTTGAGTTAATTTAGTCAAGGGCTTAGCAATCTTCGAGAATCCCTCGATAAACCTCCTGTAGTACCCTGCAAGTCCTAAGAATTGGCGTATTTCGGTGGGTGTTGTGGGTGTCGCCCAATCCTTTATTGACTCGATCTTTGCAGGATCTACATGAATGCCTTGACTATCAATCACGTGTCCTAGAAATTAAACAGTTGGAATCCAAAATTCGCACTTTGAGAACTTTGCGTATAATTCCTCTTTCTTTAGTAGCTCTAGGATTAGCCTGAGGTGTTCCTCGTATTCCTACTCGCTCTTAGAATATATCAGGATGTCGTCGATAAAGACGATCACGAATTTGTCCAGATACGGCTTGCACACCCGATTCATAAGATCCATGAATACTGCCGGTGCGTTGGTTAAGCCAAATGACATAACCTGGAACTCATAGTGACCGTAACGAGTTCTGAATGCCATTTTCTGGATATCCTTTTCCCGAACCCTAAGTTGGTGGTAACCGGATCTCAGATCTATTTTGGAGTAAACACACGAACCCTGGAGTTGGTCAAATAGGTCATCGATTCTCGGGAGTGGGTAACGGTTTTTATGGTTATTTTGTTTAGTTCACGGTAATCGATGCACATCCTGAAAGATCCATCTTTCTTTTTTACAAATAGAACTGGAGTTCCCCAAGGAGAAGAACTCGACCTGATGAATCCTTTCTCCGAGAGTTCCGACAATTGGTTCGATAGTTCTTGTAGTTCCGTCAGAGCTAACGGATAATGTGCTCGCACCACGGGTGCGGCACCAGGTATTAGGTTGATTGAAAATTCGACTTGTCGGTTTGCCGGGAGTCCAGGTAAGTCTTCGGGGAAGACTTCCGGAAAGTCTCTCACGATTGGAACATCCTCCAAACATTTTTCCTCCGGCTCCTTCTCTTTCTTTTCAGAGACTTGTGCTCGAAAAAGAAGGCATCCTTTCTCAAGGCATTTCTGAGCCTTAGTGCAAGAGATAACGTTTAGTCTGGACGCGTTTCTTCTGTCTCTTATGTCGCCCTCTACAATTAAGACTTCATTCCCATATGGTAGCAGAACGATTTTCTCGTCACAAATAATAGTGGCATGATACTTCGACAACCAGTCCATACCAATAATGATGTCAAAACTACCCAATTCTACCGGCATAAGATCGATGTTGAATGGGTAATTTAACAGATTTAAAGTACAGCCCCTTACGATAGTGTCTACCCTTTCTACGTTCCCATTAGCTAACTCTACATTGTATACGTTTTCTAAGGTGGTCGGGGTGATACCAAGTAGTGTACTAAATGTAGTTGAAATAAAACTGATATCTACCCCCGTGTCAAACAATATGGATGCGTAGCGGTTATTTAAAAGAAACGTACCCGTCACGATGTTTGGGTCATCTTGGGCTTCCACTTTACCCACTGCATAGACCCTTGATATCGCGCGAAACGCGACTCAAGCGAAACCTCTCACGAAGAAAGGTCAACTCGCGACGGCTCGACGCGATACTCGATTATAATAAACCGGATAAGTGAATACCAGGGTTGTAGTCCCAACGAGGCGTGAATGGGGGATATCGTTTGAGGTTTGGTATTAAAATGCTTGAAATAACGAGGGTTGCTTGGGTTTTAATATCTAATAAAACGAAAATTAAAAAACGTAAACCGAAAACTAATAATGAGTAAAAACATAATAATCTGTGAAAAATAACCCTACGGACACCAAAATAATTTTCCTAGGTCCTAAATGACAAAAGAAAATTTTAGAAAAAAGAATTGCATTTTTTTGACTTTTTAATAATTAAATACGAATTAAAAACTAGTTTAAAGAAAATAAATAATTAAAAATACTAAATGAAAAGAGAAAATTCTGAAAATTTTTGGAAAAATACTTTAAGCTGTACTGAAGCTAAGAAAAATGTAAAGGATGTCCCAGCTTATTTCAATAAGCCGGGAAAAAGCAATAAGATACGGATAAGCAAATGGATGAAAAGGGGTTTTAAATTAAATGTTGCAAGGTTTTAATGAAGAAATCCCAAGGGTGCAGTGGTGAGGTTGCTGTGTTGTGAGTGTGGTGACCCAGGTTCGAATCCCTTAGGCCACACTTTTTGAAAACATTTTTTTTTTGGACTTTTTGCTTTACAAACAGAATAAGCACATCTAAATAAGCATATATCTAAACTACAACTATTTTCAAAAAACACAAATAAGCTGGGAAATAAGCAAATGAGGCTGAGCAGTTAACAAAAACAAGAAATAGGCCAAGGACTGATCCAAAAGGCTGAATAAGCTGGTATAAGCTATGGGAAGCTAGAATAAGCTGAGGAAACTATTAATGAACTAAAATGACAACTAATAATCCACAAACACTAATGCAATAAGCTCATGGAAATCACAAAATAAGCTAAAAGTTTGCTGAAGTCTGCTGAGATCAGTCATGTGCAGGGCAGATAAGGTGTTTTTCAAGCCCGTAAAAAGCACTCAAAGAAAAATTCTAAAATTCTAAAAAAAATATAAGTAACTAGAAGAGCTGGGGGGCTGTGATCATGCACAATTTCAGCTTCTAATGTCTAAAGATGAGGCAATTAAAAATCATCATACAGGCTGCAAAAATTGGAAAAACTGAAATTGAGGTATGCTATTCTAGTATGGAATGAATTGAGGCAAAACTAACCAAGGCTTAAAGGAACTTAAAATATCTACTGAATATGAACTAATATGGCATAAAGAAAGCGAAGATAAGGGCTTATTCAAGCTTAAGCTCATGGGTAGCTTATTGGAAAGTTTCCACCCTATGAATACTCTACCCACTAAAATGCTCAAAATACCTCATAATCACTAAAATCCTTCTACAAACTACTTATATAGACTAAATTAAACAAGTTTAATCCTAACCCACAGGGAAATGAACAGGTGGTCATGGCTTTGACCCGTTTTCACACTAAACCAAACACAACTTAACTTTGACTGTTTTGACATGCAAACTAAACAAGACCAAGTGAAGCTAAATTATCCAAACATAGATGAATACAAGCCAGGATGAGATGAAAGGAACAATGGAAATTGAAAATCAAGCACACAAATAAGCTGATAAGCAAAGTTGACTACGGTTGACTTTTAAGGAAAAATAAAATTTCATAAATTAAAAGTGCATACAAGACTGAGAAATTTAAATTAACATAAAGCTGAAAATAAAATTACAATTACCTAAGAATTAAGCTAAAAAATAAAACCTCGTTACAACAAATGAAATCCTAATCTATTTATACTAAAAATTAAACTAACTATGGGTCTTCACGGTGTGTTAGTTTTGTGAGACAAAACTACTTGGAACATCTTCTTGTGCTTCTTGGAAGTTAATCCCACCATTGGATTAAAAAGCAAGTGATCTCAGCCCTTAATTGTCTTTTGGCGCCCAAACAATCCCTCGGATTGATGACTTGGAGGTGAGAGATAAATAGGGTGGCTGGTTAGGGGTGTTGGGGTATGGGAGAGAGACAACTTTGTCTGGTGATGGTACGAAAGGCATGGGGGATGGTGATGGTGTACGGGCTATGGTTTGGCGGGAATGGGAGGGAAGAAGGTGAATAAGAGTTTGACCTAATTTGTGTTATGGTTAACTCAATAAAGACCGGGTATGGGTTTATTTCTATTTTTGGGCTTTGGGTTATTTTTAGTGGGTTGGGTTTATTATTTAAAAGGGTAATGGGTTGTAGGTTTGATTTGGTTTAGTTTTAGGATTAAAAGGGTATAAGTGTTTAAGGTTTAGGGACCATATGTGTACAAATCTGAAAATCAAAGGACCATGGCTGCCAAAGACTGAAAATTAATTCCAAGGATCAATTGTGTCGTTTTGGTAATTTTGGAGTTGACTTTGACTTTTGATCAAATTGCACAATTGTTGTCGAGTCGATCCAAAAATGCCCGTTTTCGCTCCGTTTTCAATCCTTTGTACCTGAAACACATAAAAAACACAAAACCAAGGATATCTGCAGTATATTTGGGTGTTTTTGGTCATTTTTGTGTCTTAAATGGGTATAAAATGATGAGTATTTACACACTCATCAATCCCCCACACTAAACTATTGCTAGTCCCTAGCAATCCGATCATATGAAGTAATGAAAGGATCAAAAGAATACCAAGTATACCCCGTTTCGACTTTTTATTAAATGCGAGAAATTTAAACTAGAACAAAAATATATAAATGCTTGATTATCAAAAATGGTATCATGGAACGGGATTCACACAAAATGGGTGTCTCTAGGGAATTGTAATCGTCATCCTCTTTTTATACTCCCAACTAAGCTTAAACTCAATGTGCAAATGTTTTTGTAAAATGCTAACACTACTTATACTAATAATCTATGTAAGTCGAAACTTAACTTTTCACTCCACAATTTATTCAAGTTAGGTGACTGTGCTAATTTTCAAAATTTTGACCGCAAAAATCGACATTTATTATGGTTGTTATTTGTTTAAGTCAAATACTAATTTACCGGGAACCTCGAAAATCTAAGGATCAAAAAGGGCCTTTTCCATGTAGCGGCTTTCTTCTCGGCACATCCCAAACCAGTTGGTTTTAGGTGACCAAGCTTTTGACACCCCACAGAGAATAGTACCGGAATCAGCGGAATTTCGATTTCAAAGATTTTGGATATTCCCACTACGCTAGTATTAAATACTTAAATAGATAACAACAAACGATCATTTAGAGATTAGAGACTCAAAGACGAGATCACTCCATGTAACGGCTTTCTTCTCGGCACATCCCAAACCAGTTGGTTTTAGGTGACCAGGCTTTTGACACCTCACAGAGAATAATACCGGAGCTTTCGAGGCCTTTGAAATCAACAATCTACTAAATTACCATTTAACTTTTATACAAAATTGACGAATCCAAGTTCAACTTCCGATTTAAATTTAAAAGAAAGCAATTTCTACATTTATAAACATGTATATCTTTATTTTTGCAACATCAAAATTTATTGCATTTTGCAATATCATTCCATTTTATTTATTTATATTATTTTTTTTTTCATTTTTTCATTTTTTTTATCTCTTTTTTTTTTTTTTTTACTTGTGCAACATAAATTAACGGAGCTTCACGGGAACCAAGACCTAAACGCCTTTCGGAATAAAGGATCCAAGGGCCGATTTCGAACCGTAGCTTAGGACTTATATGCTTTCTCAAAAATTAAAATAAAAAGTTGAACTCGGGCTCTATATCAAAATTGTATAAAAATTTGTTTTGCATAACAACATGATTTTAACGTTCAAACGTTTGAAAACAGCACGTATTTAAGCAGATTAGGAGCTTCTGGGAGGAAAAGCCATAGATTACTTGTATAAGCTCTAAAGAAAACCAACTATTCTACGCTTAGCATTTTCATTTGCACATATCGTAAAACCTTAGTCAAATCGTTAAGGAAGCAGCCAGATCAACACTCTGGCAGAGTCGGGATTCCCTTTGTTCTAACCTAATCAAGACTAAACACTTCTTCTTTTTTATTGCAATTTCTTACCTAAAAACGAAAAAAATTTAAAATTTTGGCCAAAACGGGGGTACTAGGGCACTAGAAGGTACATATGTGATAAAAATCGCGAGAATTCCCCCCCCCCCCCCCCCCCCCCCCACACTTAGAATTGAATATTGCCCTCAATATTCAAAGTACCGGCTATTATGCCGACACTTAGAACGTAAAAAGGTAATACTAATAGCCAAGTGTAGAACAGAAATCTCCATTTTCACAAACAGGATTAAAAAGATATCCCTAGATAAACATTAGCAACAAGATAGGATATTGGGCGGCTGGATTGAAAACAGGCGCGTCAATCATCACGATCTAAGGGAAACCTGCAAACAAGGGCAAACAACACACAAACAAAGCACAGTAGAGGCATCCCCCCACACTTAGTGTCAGAAAATAGAAAGAAGTCAGAAACATGGGTTGTCACCCATGTGATGCTAATGTTTTTGTTAACCGAGTCACTAGCTTGACTCGACCCCGAATTCATTTGTTCTTGGGGAAGCATGTGGAAAAGAAAATCTCCATCGGACTTTCATTCGAAATATTTGGATAAACATTGAAGTACATGAAAGTTCCACTCCGATGAGATACACCCGGCTCAAAAGAATGATAAATGGAGATGCCAGGGTCAAAAACTTTGTCTTCACTTCCGAACGAGTGAAAGAAAGGACAATCTACCTTATAAGAGAAGGAAGGTAGAAAAACTCGAACGACATATGTGAAATCAATATAGTGGCGATCCTCAAAGGGCAACGTCACATATGTCGGAGAAAGAACGTCCTTTTGAACCTCGGGATTAAGAATTGAGGTCATATCATCAATTTTATGAATAATAGAGTCCTTGACCTCATCGTTCTCTAACTTTTCATCAAAGAGAGGATTTATTTTGCTAGAAAAGTACTCGTCATCAAATTCAAAAAGAGAATTTGAATAGACTTCGAGACTTTCGTTTGAAACGTCCTCATCAGAAAGTGATTCGTCATCACTAGAGGAAAAATCATCATTTGAATTGAAAAGAGGGTTAGAGAAAATCCCGGAAGAATCCTCTGAAGTGTCAAGAGGATGATCACTACGAGAAGAACCATCACTTTCACTGTCGAATATATCCTCGGACTCACTTGGGATTGGGATAAAGTTCTCAGCACTAGACTTTATGAATTCGTCCAATTCCTTTTCAGGAATAGTGCTAAGATGCTCATCCCCCATAATGAGAGAGTCCTCGGAGTCCAAAGAAGGTGATATGGGTGTGGTTGCACTAGACTGAGGGAGTTGAGAAATGGTATCATTCAAAGGAATATCACTCTCCTCGTCGTCTTCCTCATCATCGTCATCAAGAATGGCAGCCTTGAGAAATATAGCACGCATTTGCGCTCCTCGTTCTCTGGCTAGTAATTCTGCCATAGATTCTTCATGAGGATTTTCTTGTGCTCTTCGTTCTTCGGCTATTTCAGCCTTAAGATCTTTAAGCACATCAAGAAGCCCAATGAGAATTTCATTTTTTTGTTCTGTGAATGTTGGCTGAGGTTGTGCATGAATCATTTGGTACTGTGGGGGTTGGTCATGATAAGAATAGTCAAAATTGTTACAAGGACCACGCTCATAGACAAGCGGGTTCCTTGTTTGACAATCGGAGCTATAATGAGGACCTCCACAGTACTCACAACAATATGATTGCTGTGACTGATTAGGTGAATTGTATGGATAATGGTCATAACCAAAGTTTTGATTACATGGAACTTGCTCATAGACAAACGTGCTCCCTGTTTGACAATCAAAACCCGGGTGAGGACTACCTCCACAAGACTCACAAGAGTATGTCTCCATCTGGTGTTGTGGGGGCTGGTTGAAAAAGTCGGTTGTTTCATGGTAGGAATAAGGATTTTGGTCATAGACAAACCCGTTTCCCGATTCCACCATGCTACAACCGGGACAATTCCCGCCATTTGGAGGACCTCCACACCATTGACAACCATAATGGTAAGATGAAGACATAGAGAAGAAGAATTAAACAGATAGAGGGATAAGAAATAAAGAATCAAACGGATAAGAGGATTGAGAAGAATATTTTTGGATTTTTAAATTTAGAAACATTGAAAAACACAAAGGGAAAAAGGAAAAATAAATTTTGAAATGAAAATCTTTTTGGGTTTTTATATAAGAAAATATTTACGAAGAAAACGATAACTTCACGAGGAAGGGTCTTCAAGTCACTAATCGTCAAACCGTAACGATATTGTCGCAACACACCTCCCCGGCAGCGGCGCCATTTTGATATCGCGCGAAATGTGTCTCAAGAGAAACCTCTCACGAAGAAAGGTCAACTCGCGACGGCTCGACGCGATACTCGATTATAATAAACCGGATAAGTGAATACCCGGGTCGTAGTCCCAACGAGGCGTGAATGGAGGATATCGTTTGAAGTTTGGTATTAAAATGCTTGAAATAACGAGGGTTGCTTGGGTTTTAATATCTAATAAAACGAAAATTAAAAAATGTAAACCGAAAACTAATAACGAGTAAAAACGTAATCATCTATGAGAAATAACCCTACGGGCGCAAAAATAATTTTCCTAGGTCCTAAATGACAAAAGAAAATTTTAGAAAAAAGAATTGCATTTTTTTGACTTTTTAATAATTAAATACGAATTAAAAACTAGTTTAAAGAAAATAAATAATTAAAAATACTAAATGAAAAGGGAAAATTCTGAAAATATTTGGGAAAATACTTTAAGCTATACTGAAGCTAAGAAAAATGTAAAGGATGTCCCAGCTTATTTCAATAAGCTGGGAAAAAGCAATAAGATACGGATAAGCAAATGGATGAAAAGGGGTTTTAAATTAAATGTTGCAAGGTTTTAACGAAGAAATCCCAAGGGTGCAGTGGTGAGCTTGCTGTGTTGTGAGTGTGATGACCCAGGTTCGAATCCCTTAGGCCACACTTTTTGAAAACATTTTTTTTTTTTGGACTTTTTGCTTTACAAACAGAATAAGCACATCTAAATAAGCATATATCTAAACTACAACTATTTTCAAAAAACACAAATAAGCTGGGAAATAAGCAAATGAGGCTGAACAGTTAACAAAAACAAGAAATAGGCCAAGGACTGATCCAAAAGGCTGAATAAGCTGGTATAAGCTATGGGAAGCTAGAATAAGCTGAGGAAACTATTAATGAACTAAAATGACAACTAATAATCCACAAACACTAATGCAATAAGCTCATGGAAATCACAAAATAAGCTAAAAGTTTGCTGAAGTCTGCTGAGATCAGTCATGTGCAGGGCAGATAAGGTGTTTTTCAAGCCCGTAAAAAGCAATCAAAGAAAAATTCTAAAATTCTAAAAAAAATATAAGTAACTAGAAGAGCTGGGGGGCTGTGATCATGCACAATTTCAGCTTCTAATGTCTAAAGATGAGGCAATTAAAAATCATCATACAGGCTGCAAAAATTGGAAAAACTGAAATTAAGGTCTGCTATTCTAGTATGGACTGAATTGAGGCAAAACTAACCAAGGCTTAAAGGAACTTAAAATATCTACTGAATATGAACTAATATGGCATAAAGAAAGCAAAGATAAGGGCTTATTCAAGCTTAAGCTCATGGGTAGCTTATTGGAAAGTTTCCACCCTATGAATACTCTACCCACTAAAATGCTCAAAATACCTCATAATCACTAAAATCCTTCTACAAACTACTTATATAGACTAAATTAAACAAGTTTAATCCTAACCCACAGGGAAATGAACGGGTGGTCATTGCTTTGACCCGTTTTCACACTAAACCAAACACAACTTAACTTTGACTGTTTTGACATGCAAACTAAACAAGACCAAGTGAAGCTAAATTATCCAAACATAGATGAATACAAGCCAGGATGAGATGAAAGGAACAATGGAAATTGAAAATCAAGCACACAAATAAGCTGATAAGCAAAGTTGACTACGGTTGACTTTTAAGGAAAAATAAAATTTCATAAATTTAAAGTGCATACAAGACTGAGAAATTTAAATTAACATAAAGCTGAAAATAAAATTACAATTACCTAAGAATTAAGCTAAAAAATAAAACCTCGTTACAACAAATGAAATCCTAATCTATTTATACTAAAAATTAAACTAACTATGGGTCTTCACGGTGTGTTAGTTTTGTGAGACAAAACTACTTGGAACATCTTCTTGTGCTTCTTGGAAGTTAATCCCACCATTGGATTAAAAAGCAAGTGATCTCAGCCCTTAATTGTCTTTTGGCGCCCAAACAATCCCTCGGATTGATGACTTGGAGGTGAGAGATAAATAGGGTGGCTGGTTAGGGGTGTTGGGGTATGGGAGAGAGACAACTTTGTCTGGTGATGGTACGAAAGGCATGGGGGATGGTGATGGTGTACGGGCTATGGTTTGGCGGGAATGGGAGGGAAGAAGGTGAATAAGAGTTTGACCTAATTTGTGTTATGGTTAACTCAATAAAGACCGGGTATGGGTTTATTTCTATTTTTGGGCTTTGGGTTATTTTTAGTGGGTTGGGTTTATTATTTAAAAGGGTAATGGGTTGTGGGTTTGATTTGGTTTAGTTTTAGGATTAAAAGGGTATAAGTGTTTAAGGTTTAGGGACCATATGTGTACAAATCTGAAAATCAAAGGAACATGGCTGCCAAAGACTGAAAATTAATTCCAAGAATCAATTGTGTCGTTTTGGTAATTTTGGAGTTGACTTTGACTTTTGATCAAATTACACAATTGTTGTTGAGTCGATCCAAAAATGCCCGTTTTCGCTCCATTTTCAATCCTTCGTACCTGAAACACATAAAAAACACAAAACCAAGGATATCTGCAATATATTTGGGTGTTTTTGGTCATTTTTGTGTCTTAAATGGGTATAAAATGATGAGTATTTACACACTCATCAACCCTTCCGCGGGCTCCTCCATCGTTGCCATGATTTCCCTGCTGTCCAACCGCTACTTGATTTCCTCCAGCAACTTGGTTCCTTGGCTCACGACACTCATTTTTGTAGTGCCCCTTTTTCCCACAACCCAAAACAAGTCACGTTAGCTTTCGGGTTTTGCCCCGGTGCTGTCTGTTCCGTTGCGAGAGTTCTTGACCTACAGTCTCTGGCCATATGCCCAACCTTCTAACAGTTGCGCCACTTTACTATGCATAGTCCGCTGTGGTGAAGTTTACAACGATTGCACAGCGGGTGCTTCCCGGCATAACCCTTCTTCTCTGCTGGTCCAGCTGCATACCCTTTCTTCTCCGTCGGCCCCACAGGATAGACCTTAGCAACTTCTTGTTTCTTGTTTGGGTGATGGTTGTTTCTATTGTTTCAGGAATGATCATCCCATTTACGCTTGTTGGTCACAGTCGTTTCAGCTGAATCCTCGATTACTTGGTCCATTAGCTTGCTGGCTACTTCCATAGTTTCATAAAGGTCAGCAGCCTTGTAAGTTGTAACATTACCCTTGATAGATGGGGGTAATCCTCCAATGTACCTTTCCAGCAATCGAGTTTCCAACTGGACCATATCAGGGCATAACAAAGCAAGCTCTTGGAAACGCTGATTGTATGCAGCCATATTGGTACCCTGCAATTTGAGGTTCCAAAATTCGACCTCTAGCTTCTTGACCTCGTTGTGGGGGCACTACTTCTTGAGTACCATTTCTTTGAAGTTTTCCTATGACATTGCGTAAGCAGTGTCATAGCCAGCCGATTTCAGATAATTGTTCCACCAAGTTAAGGCAGCATCCAGGAAAGTGAATGATGCGAACTTAACTCGGTCCTCATCAGCACAACTACATATGCGGAAAACAGTCTCCAACCTTTCAATCCATCGAACCAAGACAACTGCCCCCTCGGTTCCTCCAAAACCTCCGGTCTTGGTCTTCCAGAATTCTTGGTAGGTGCAACCGCGAGTGTTTTTGTTTGTTGGTCTTGAATTTCCAACATCAATAGATGAATTGTTTGCGGCAGCCAGTGCTGCTGCCACTCATTCTTCAACTAATTGATCGAGCATTGTTCGGTTTACTGGTGGAGCTGCTACAGTAGCCCTAGCTGGGCCTGGGATGGCTGGTTGCATGCGGGTAGATTTGTTTGTCTTTCTTTTTGGAGGCATTTTGCTGCATAATAACGGAAGATGAAGACAATTGAGATTTGGAAAGTTTGTTATCGTACAAGTGTAAAATCACCATAGGTAGAGTATATGAGCAAGGATCAATCATAGAGAAAACAAAACAATAGAGTAATCAACCAAGCTTGTCATAGATTAGGATCAATATACGTTTACAAAAGTGCAAGCTTAAAATACATTAGAGAGAAATACAAGTTTCGAATACAACTGAAAGAATACAACTGCCATTAACAGATGACGACTCAGTTTAATGGAAAATAAATCACAACTACCAAAAGAATCTCAGGTCAATCACGCCAAAGGCGTAGCTGCTCTATCTCAGCTGCCATCCATGCTACAATAGACTCCAGATGTCCTACTGTAGACTCTAACTGTGCAATACGTCTCCTAGACGCCAACACCTCTCTACGATCCTTTTGTCCTGACCTCATAACTCCAACAATCATCGACGCTAACTCATGCATCCTGTGCCGGTTGGTCCACTCAGCATCCCATGCTCTCGCCTAATCTCTCCCTATGTCATCCATCCTATGACGTACCCCTGCAAGTTCTCTACCAACTCGCTCGTCACGGCACCCAAGTCTCTCTAACTGATCGGAGTGAACATCCGGTAGGCTCGCCTGTGCCCCCAACTGAATCATGAATCTCGTGACATCATCCTCTTCCTCCTCCGCCAGGGGTGAGACAGCGGGTGGAGGGGAAGCTGGTACCAAAGTAGATGGTGGCACAAATGATGGTGAGGATGGCTCATATATGGGAATATCAGCATGAGGTTGAGTGCTGTGAACACACTCAATGTCCCTCCATATTTCACCATTGATCTCACAGGTAGCAGGAACATTCAGACCCTCTTCTCTAACTCGCAACATAGCAGCCCTCTGACCCAATCCCAGAGGTGTATCCCTGTCTACTCCTATCATCTGAGCAGCTCTAGAACTCTGCCCTATCTCAAACGTACTCGACACCTCCTCCATAACCACCTTCCTATGTCGCGGCTCTGCTGGTATAGTCTCCTCAGGTGTAGGGTCTGCTATCGGCTCCTCTTCTGGATCCTCCTCCGGTTCTTCTTCTGGATCCTCCTCTGATTCTTCCTATGGATCCTCGGCTGAATAAGAGTCATCGGCCCTCCTGAGCCTCTGATGGGGTGGTGACTGATCAGGAGATGAAGCGGGTGAGAGAGATAGTGGAGTGGTAAAGGTACCCATGTAAACAGCTCGGGTCCTCCCTTGGGGTAGGGATGGTAAGTCTGAGTACCGCATTCGATATCTTGGGACTCGCATGCGGGTGGTGCGACGAACAGGGTGAGTATGGACATATGGGGCAGGCTCTATGGTACTATCAGTAGTGGAGGTAAGCTGGATGGGAGCATGATCAGTAGAAGATGTAGGCAGTACTGAGGTGAGTGTAGGCTCAGTGAGATCGGGGTCAGGTGTATTGAAAGCCTGTAGCACCTGCATATACGGGTCATCTGAGTCTGGCGAGATTGGAGGAATGTGAGGGGAAGACATAGTCTGTGACAAAAATGGTATATGTGTGTAAGTATATCGAAAATACTCGTAGTAAATAGTGTAAGCTACGTATGTATAAGTATACATATAATACTTATAGTACATGTAGCTGAGCAAAATCAACAAATAGTAACGTACAGCTAAGACAAGTAATCAGCAAATAAACAGCAAGTAAGGCAGGCAGGCAAGTGGCGGTCATAGGGACTTGTTTTTGTAAAAAGCGGTTATAGTTTAGGATTTATATGTACCTAGTTCTCTATAACCTATGCTCTGATGCCAATCTGTAACACCCCCAAAATCTGGCATTGCGAAAGCATTCGGGTCATGGGGTGCTACTAAATTGATAATCACAACACAAGGTAACAAAGAACGGAATACATAATCCATTTTAATTTATTCAACCAATTTAATTTAGTTTACAACATAGTTCGAGTTCATAAAATAAGGCCTATAAATTTAGTTATCCCAGTAAAAAACAAGTCATAGTTTAAAATGCCACAGTACTTCAGACAGTAGTCTATGACCCTTGCCCTGCCACCACCTTGTCATAATCAGTCAGCTTACACAAATGAGAAAAACATGCTAAAAGTCAGCAAAAAGCTGGTGAGTTCATAGGTTTATCAATAAGCAGTAAAATCAGCAGTTGGACCATGAGTTTGGCATATGAACATTACAACCCATGTAATGCCATATAAAAATACAGTCTATTACGTTAGCACTAAGTTCATGCAACCGAAGCTATAACAGTGTGCATGCTCTAGAAGCATGTTAAATATAAAGGCCCGGCAAGTGTTTATCCCAGACACTTGTGTTTCAACATGGTATACGTTCGTTTGCCTATCCAGTCAACCCGAACGGGGACGTTACTCCCAATAGATCTATTTACAACATTCGCGCTTCCCAACAGGAATTGACGGTTCATGAGTTAGGCATAGGGGGGCATAACAGGGCTTAGGCTAATCCACGTAATAACATAGACAATAGTTTGGTCCATAAAATAGTTTTGCATGTTTCTCACCCCAATTATAAAACAAGTTTAAATAGAGTGGGGCTATAAACTCACCTTGGTAAATAGCAGTCAGATAACACAATAGTTCAGACAGTGTTCAACACCAACACACGACCTAAATTAGTAAGGTTTGTTTTAGTTCACAGTCTAAATTTAAGAACTTCAGAAGTTTTAAAGAGTTTATGTTATTGTTGCTGGTGTGGCAGCAGTTAAGTTTGAAACAATGTTTTAACATTTGGAGGTATTGGCTCTTGGAAGTGTATAAGTGTATATTAGAAAAAGATCAAAGTGGATAAGCCTCCGGTTTGACAGTAACCGAAAGACTACATACGGAAGGTAATTACTATCACATAGTAGACGTTGACGACATATGGAAACGTTGTCGTTAAGTGAGTATATATTACCAAGTGCATGTATGTATATTACATGTGTAAGTGTGTGTATTAGAATGATGGTGTGTGTATATATATACTTGTACACATATATAGTTTTTGTAAAGGTGATGTTACGTTTGAAAACTCCTCATCATTGTTTATGTCACTTAACGATAAGTTAATAATTCATGTATATGAGCTCTTGGATAATAAGTAATCCTCGTGCTAACAAAAATTGTAAGACTTGTGTTTGAAAATAATCATTTCATAATCTAACGAACTTATATAAGTTTTGATAAAACACATCGAGTTTATATGCAATCGAATCAATGAACTAGTTTATATTCACAAATTTGGTTTTTCACCTTGTTCATACATCGTTAAATATGTAAAAGTGTTTTTCATTGTATGTGCCGCGACAACCAAATTGGTTTATAATTTAAGGCGTTTTGTTATAAAACTCACGTTGAATTTCTAATTATGCCGTATGATATATATCTATATATATCGAGCTATTAAGTTTTTGTGACGTGTATCGGGATGATAACTAGTCGAGTCATTTTTAAACCGTAAAATATAAAGTTGTAATAATTGTAAACGACCACTCGAACGATGGCGATCACAACTCGTGTATTTGGAACTGATCATTCAAATTCGTTATTATATTAAGGTTTTGACGAGTTGGGTTGTGGCCCAACATTGGATTAAACGAACTTAAATAAACTCACTCTCTATGGACTATAACGAAGGCTAGTGGCTTGTATTTTTGCTACATGGGTTTCGGCCCAAATTCTGAGATTTTGAAGTCCAACAGAACTCAGCCTGGTGGAGTATGAATAGACACACAATCCCTTTTGTGGTTTTAGAAGATTTCGGCCCACACATAGCCACTAAAATTCCCAGTATCCACATTTTGAAACATATGGATTATAAGTGTTTTTGTTGTGCAGAACATGTAAGGAAAGGTTTCGAACCATGAACTTGACTAGGACATGATTTAAAAGAGCTCGATCATAGGGTGTGAACCCTTTGTGTGAGCGAGTGAAAATAGCACCCCGTGGGTGTTTTTAATGACCCAATGGTCGAACAAAACAAGGGAAGGAACAAGCCTAACCAAGGCTCGAGTTGAGCTTGGTGACCATAACCCATGGTCTCTCGGCTCGTGGCACAAACAAAACCTACAAGATGTGATAATTCTTACGCAAGACTAAGGGCACTTATACCCATGACTCGAGACAATAGCCAACTGAGCATAACCTCAAATAAAGTTCTCAAAACCACACGACTTGAATTATAACTACAAGCACACCAATTTCGAATTCTACACAACTCGAGCTGAGTACAAACACAACCAAAAATGTCGAGCACGAGTGAAATTTAATTCGAACAAAAGCACAGATTCTTGAGTGTCAAAACATACTCCATTCGAACCAAATCTCAAACACCTTATGAGCATGCATTTCGACTAGGAACCCAAGTAGTCCAAGTTTAACGCGAACACAACCATTTTTGAGCAAACCATGAACACAACGCAGAATGGACACAAACACAGACAAAATGTGAATCTTAACACAAACACACGGATTCGAACGCAAAATACCCACCATCATTCAAGCATAACTCAAACATAGATTTTCTTTCATCCTCAATTTAATTAACATCATTTCTGCTTATGGTTCGATCAAAAGAAATTAATAAAGACTCGAACACACCATTTTTTAATAGCATACACTTCATGATCTTGAGCCAACATTTGTTTTAATTCAAGTTCTAGTTTTTCAGTGTTAAAACTTATTACCACACCACAACATAAGAATAATTCGACACAATCTTTTTACCACAAAACACATATCAAAAACAAGAAAGAATTGATATACGATTCGAGAAAATTAATCAATCACATCAAATCAAGTTTCAAAAACAATAAAAGGATTAACCTTACAAAGGGAAGTCAAGTGTCGATTTACAGGAGGCACAAAAAAAACCCAATCCGATTTCCAAGCAATTCCACACACCCCTGCTTTCTCTCGAACCCTTCGACTGATGAGAATAATTTGTAGTTAGATGAGGATGTGTGGTTCATTGCTGGAAATCCGGCGGTACAAAAAGAAGAAATAGTGGAAAGGTTTTGGTTTCCTTTTGATCTCCAAAGGATAAGATTCCACCATAATTAGCTCTTCTCCCCCTCCTTCCTCGATCTCTAGGTTGTGTTGACTGATGGGGAGAAGGTTTAAGAGGCGACAAAGTCCTAGGAAGACTCGAAAGTATAAGAGTCCAGTGATTTGATGGT
The DNA here is from genome assembly GCA_021014915.2 of Artemisia tridentata subsp. tridentata. NCBI lineage: Eukaryota > Viridiplantae > Streptophyta > Magnoliopsida > Asterales > Asteraceae > Artemisia > Artemisia tridentata. Next base: position 240,306,096 of record CP139501.1, on the reverse strand, counting down.
GATGGTGGACTGTCGATGATGATTTCCTGGGGTATATCACAAGAAGAAGTCAAACAGGTTTGTGGATTGTTGTAGGGGAAATATCGAAAAAAAAGAAGATAAGGATCACGTGTGTGTGAGTGGGTGGGTTGTAGTTGTTTTAATTGTATTTTGTATACCCCGTGTTCCGTTGAGTTGAGGTTTCGGTTTTTTTATTTCATAAAACTGACATAAAATAAAATTTATTGACTCCAAAAATGAATTATAGAATTAAACCTTTACTAATGTGGTGTCGGTACGTGTTAGGTGTCGTTTTTAAGCAAAAACGAGATAACCTCTCGTTTTTGTTACGTTGGTGTCTGTAACTGTTAGAAAGTGAAAAATTCACCTTTTCTGATAAATTCAAATAGTTTTGGTGAGCTATTGTATGCTACAGCGTGCGGGTTTGCTTCTCGTAATAGTTATGTAAACACATAAATGTTCAGTCTAACAGTTGTGTAATAATAAATTGACATTCATTATTAAAATATTAATGGAAAAATTACCGTTTGTCACACACGGGTTGCCTCCCGCGAAACGCTTGTTTTTGTTCGAGTCTCTAGCTTGACTCTAGAGTTACTTACATCTAAGGTCATGGACACATCCATTTAGGGTGGAAGAAGCGATACTACACCTCCTTAGGTGAGTGTGCCACCTGAAGGGGTATTGGCATATGGTGAAATCTAACAAAAAGTTTATCCATTACCCGCGTCACATCACCCGACTTTGTCAGGGAGAAAAATGGATCAAATCTTTCCACTTCCCTTAAGAAAATTTGCTTAGAATCAGGAAGTGGTGTAACTAGTAGGGTGTACTCATCAATTAACGATGTTGACTTAGGGTAGTCCAAGCTACTCAAATCCTCAAACTCATCATCAAAAATTTTGTTATCAATTCTTAAAGTGAAGTTGATCCGTGTGTGAGTATATATATAAATATAGTATCGGATGCATGTGATACACGAGAGTCAAGAAGTCAACCCTTTAGGAAAAAGACCAACTTGTAAAACCCGTGAATGTGATATGTGTGATACCGGGCAAGTGATCACCCGGGTCGTGTCCCAACGAGGTGTGAATGGAAGATATCGTTTTTGGTTTGGAATTAAAGTGCTTGATGATTGGAATGAGATTTTTGAGTTTTTGATTAAATATCCTACAACTACGGGAAGCATAAATAGGCTAAGGGAAACCTAAACATATAAGTCTACAAAGCAAAACACAAAGAAAGAAAATAACCTAATTAAAAACCGGGAAAATGCGAGACTAAAAGTGAAATCTAAGAAATATTAACTCTACGGGTGCCAAATTACTTTTCCTAAGTCCTAGATGACAAAAGAAAATTAAAAAAAAAAGAATTTTATTTTTCTGATTATTATTTTATTTTCTATGAATTAAAAACTAAATTAATCTGATTAAATGATTAAAAATATTAAACTGATTTAGAAAAATCTGAAATTTTTTGAGAAAGTACTTTAAGACACACTGAAGCTAGGAAAAATGAAAAGACAGAAACAGCTTATTGAAATAAGCTGTTTATAAGCACAACAGTTTGATTAAGCTAAAAATGGAAACAAGGTTAAAAGAAATAAAGGTGAGTGTTATTACTGAAAAAGACCCAAGGGCGAGTGGTAGTGTGTGTTGGTGTTGAGTTAGCAGACCTGGGTTCGAATCCCAGGTTTTGCTATTTTTTTGAAATCTTTTTTTTTTCTTTTTTTGATTGAAACTTAACAAGCACAAACCAATAAGCAGTTTTTACAGCTAACAACTTGTTTGAAACTTTACAAAAAGCTCAGAATAAGCTGGAATTCAGATCAGTGCTTAAATAGAAAATGAGGCAACAAGAAAATAAGCTGATAAGCTATAATAAGCTAAGAGCAAACATGAAAAGCTAACCACAGTCCAAGTATTAGCTTAATGACTAATTGACTCAGAATATTCCACCAGAAAAAGCAAATAAGCAATTGACTAAAGCAAATAAGCAATTAATGAACACTGATGCTCAGAACTATATCAGTCCAACAAGGCAACTTTGGGCTTATTTATAAGCACTATTACAACTACTAAAGACCACAAAAGCTAATAAAACTTAAAGAACAACCACCAATGAACAATTAGGCCAAAATTTAGACATTAATAAGCTCATTGAGAGCTTATAAACAAGCTGCAAAGAAGTCCAATCAAGCCAAGTGTATACTGATGTCTCAGTATCCACTTGACTGAGTAAGCAGTTTTGAGCTTATTTAGAGGCTCTAATAAGCTAAACAAAGGTCTGAATTTGGGGAATATGCAAAGAACAGCTAGCAATCTATCTCAAAACAGCAAATTAAGCTCTAAATAATTTAAATAAGCACATGATTTGGAGGCTAGATCAGGTCTGATCAGACTGCAATGGTTTTGATCTTGTGCAGAACTGCAGACTTGGGTTTTGGGTACTCAGAAACTACAATGATTAATGAAATACTACCAAATCTTGAAATCACACTTAAACAACTCAAATACACCTCAAGAGACTTGAATGAGGGACCTAAATAAGCTTAGCTTATACTAGCTTATAGGGGCAGTTCAAACTTGCAATTTTTTTACACTATGAAACTAAAAACTACAAAATGCTTGAAAACAGCTTAAACCTAACTCCAAACAACTAAAGTAGATGAAATTAATGAAGATCAAAGTTTACCATTGAGCAAATGAACAGTGCTCACCCATTATGACCCATTTTCAGTTTTGACCCAAACATCCTTTATGGTTCTGTCTTGGATTATAAAGCCAAAAGAAAACTGAACAAGCCTAGATTATTTAAGAAAAAAGGTTCAGCAACTTAATCAAGGCCTAGTGAACAACTTTTCAACTTCCAATAAGCACTTAATAAGCTTAACTAATCTTGACTGTTTTAATACTTTTCTTGGGTTTTTAGAACAAATTAAACAATTTCAAACTCAGACTTATCACACTAAGTTTAGAACATCTAAATAAGCATAAAGACAAGGAATGAGCACATAGAAACACAATAAGCAGTAAATAAGCTGTAACAGTTGACTTTTTGACCAATTAAGAAAATTAGAATTTCATTAACTAAAATTGGGAATTACAATACTGGAAAGATAAAAAATACAAGTACCTTAAAATTTAGCTAAAATAAAACCTAAGCTACTACTGATACAATCACTACGTATTTATACTACTCTAAAAACTAGGGTTCTTTAGCCTTGTATGCTTCTTTTGTGAGAGAAAACAGCCTTGGAACTCATTGTGCTTCTTGGGATTAAATCCCAACCGTTGGATAGAAAAGAGATGATCACAGCCCTTCAATTGGTTTTGGCGCCCATTGTGAGTGGTGGATTGATGACCTAGAGGAGGGGGGAAAGGGTACAAGAAGGGTAGGGTGGCTGGAGTGGGTATTGGGAAGTGGAGGGGGGAGACAAAGTTGTCCAAAGATGGTACAGTGATGGGACTGGGTTTGGCGGGATTAGGGAGGAGGAAGGAGTTGACTTTTGTCAATTGGTGTGTTTAGCTAAATAAAACAAAGCCGGATCTTGGGTTTATCATTTTGGATTGGGCTTTTGGTATTTATTTGGGCTGGGTTGGGTTAAGGTGGTGATGGGTTGTAGCTGGGTTTAAGGATTGGGTCAAAAAGGATGTTGGTTAAGTAGATTAGGGTTAGAATTGTTTTTATTAAACTTTGAGGGCCAAAGTTGCCAAAGCTGAAAATCCAGGGACCTAGGCTGCCAAAATTGAATATTAATTCCAAGGACCATTTGTGTCATTTTGATATTTTTTGGGGTTGACTTTGAATTTTGACTTTGACTTTTGTCTTCACTTGATCAAATGCACAATTGTTGTCGAGTCGATCAAAAAATGCTCGTTTTTGCTCTGTTTTCAATCCTTTATACCTGAAACACATAAAAACACAAACCAAGGATATCTGCAATATAAATCGGGTGTTTTTGGTCATTTTTGTGACAAATATGGGTATAAAATGATGAGTATTTACACACTCATCAGAAGTTATCATCAAAGTCAAATAAAGGATTTGATATAGTCACATTGAAGGATCTAGTAATTGAATCAGAATTACCTAAGGGTTCATCAGACATCCTTGGGATTGGGACAGGGTCATTGGTCGGTAAACTTTATATATCACTAGGATTGAAGTCAATTTCCCTATCCCCCATTGAGAGGGTGTCTATATGCTCTCCAAAAGGTAAGTCGATATCTAAATTTTTGTCTCCCAACACAACCAGTCTAGGCAAGGACGGTGTGTATGCTAGTGGCAGAGATAGGACATGTGCGGTACTTTGTGGGCTAGAATTATGCACCTCGTCAATAATAGTCTCCGTATCCTCCTCATGATAAAATGAATCAACAGGAGGATCTTGTGGTATAAGTCTAAGAACCAATTCCTGAAGACAGTTTACTTCAGCTTGTAATTTTTGGATGTTAACTTGAAAATTCAAGTTATCTTGTTCTTGAGGAAGTGGACGAGGGGATGACTGATCCATTTGGTACTGTGGACTTTGGTCATAATAAGGTAAGTCATAATTGTTACACTGGTACAAAGGGTGGCTTTCGTCACACCAAAAATGTGTGACGATATGCATATAGTCACACACATTTTTTTGGGTGTGTGTGACAACAGGTCGCGCCACCGTAGGCAGCATATGGTCACATTGTTTAGTTTGTGGCCGTTTTCATTGAAAAAGAGTGACCAAAACCCGAATATGTGTGACAAATTAGGCACAAGTTTTGTTGGATTTATCAGTTTTGTGTGACTATTTCCCGTCCTATGGCCACATGAATATATAATAAATGAGACATTTGTGATGATTTAGTCACACAACGTGTGTTGTTTTTTTTCGAGTTAGTCACATACAATTTAAAAAACAGTGGCCAAAAGTGTTAATAAGTGTGACCATATGCTGTTTAAAGTGAAGAAATGTGTATTTTGTGTGACTATTGATCATCCAATGGTCACATGAATTTTTAGTTTGTGTGGCCTTTTGTAATATTTAGTCACACAAAGCATGTTTGTTTTGGGTATTTAGTTACATACAATTAAGCATAAAGTGGCCAAAAGTGTTAATAAGTGTGACCATATGCTGTTTAAAGTGAAGAAATGTGTATTTTGCGTGACTATTGTTCATCCAATGGTCACATGAATTTTTAGTTTGTGTGGCCTTTTGTAATATTTAGTCACACAAAGCATGTTTGTTTTGGGTATTTAGTCACATACAATTAATCATAAAGTGGCCAAAAGTGTTAATAAGTGTGACCATATGCTATTTAAAGTGAAGAAATTTGTATTTTGTGTGACTATTGTTCATCCAATGGTCACATGAATTTTTAGTTTGTGTGGCCTTTTGTAATATTTAGTCATACAAAGCATGTTTGTTTTGGGTATTTAGTCACATACAATTAAGCATAAAGTGGCCAAAAGTGTTAATAAGTGTGACCATATGATGTTTAAAGTGAAGAAATGTGTATTTTGCGTGACTATTGTTCATCCACTGGTCACATGAATTTTTAGTTTGTGTGGCCATTGGTAATATTTAGTCACACATCGAATTAAATAAAGAGTGACCAATAATGTTGATAGGCGTGACTGTTGATATAAATAATGCTTAAAAACATTATCAATACTTTTTCATATCTCTATGTTTTGATGATCACAAAATGTAAACTCATCAAACATAAACTTATTAAGTAAACAAGTATTTAGTTGGAAATATTCATTTCTACAACTTAATCACTTAAGGTATGAATGAACAAATGCTTAATGCATTATATGATCAAATGAACATTTTCTTAATCACTAGATTTTTTATAAAATGACCCAAAACATTTTATATCTTTTAGAAAATCATTTTTGGTATTAAATAAAAATGTTTAATCTTTTATAAAATTATGAATTCAAATTTTCAACCAAAAATGGTAAAAATGTTCCAGAAAAACCTTCCCCACAAAAAGACAAAACTGGGCAACGGTCTAGAGGGGCGGCCCCCTTAAATATCCAAGGCGGCCCCCTTAATTTTAAGGGGACCGGCACGCTCCTCCAGCCTGTCCATTTTTGCCTATAAATACTGGACTTCCCCTGGACTTTTTCTCACCTTTTGCACCTCAAACCTTCTGTTCTAAATCTCCTCTTTTCTTTCCAAAATCCTTTGATCATAGATTCTTAAGCATTGGTTTCCAAGTGATCCAAGCTTCCACCATCCTTGTGCAAAATAAGAATACTTCTATCAATCAAGACTAGAAGTATTACAACTTAGTGTCATCTTGTTACTTAAGTTGTTAGTTTAGTAAAGTTTGTAAATCATTCATTCATTTGTGTATAAGGTGTGTATAGTAGGTGTGAACATGAGTGATTAGATTAGTGTAGTGTGTAAGTAGTGAAGAAGGTGTATAAGTAGTTGTGGTGTAAAGAAGTCATGTAGAAGTTGTAAAGCCGTGGTGTAGAAGTTGTGAAGCCGTGGTGTAGAAGTCGTGAAGCCATAACTCAGAAGTTGTGAAGTCTTCATGTAGAAGTTGTGAAGCCATAATTTAGAAGTTGTGAAGTCATCATGTAGAAGTCATGAAGCCGTAGCTTAGAAGTTGTGAAGTCGTCATGTAGAAGTCGTGAAGCCATAACTTAGAAGTTGTGAAGTCGTCATGTAGAAGTCGTGAAGCCGTAGCTTAGAAGTTGTGAAGTCGTCATGTAGAAGTCGTGAAGCCGTAGCTTAGAAGTTGTGAAGTCGTCATGTAGAAGTCGTGAAGCCGTAGCTTAGAAGTCATGAAGTCCTCATGTAGAAGTTGTGAAGTCGTTGTGTAGAAGTCGTGAAGCCGTAGCTTAGAAGGTGTGAAGTTGTTGTGTAGAAGTCGTGAAGCCGTAGCTTAGAAGTTGTGAAGTCGTGTTGTAGAAGTTGTGAAGCCGTTGTGTTGAAGTCGTGAAGCCGTCGTGAAGAAGTCGTGAATAAGTCGTGAACAAGTTGTGATTGAAGTTGTGAGATTGGTTCTAGCTACGATTAGAACTCGACATTTAGCTTTGTGTCGTTAAACCGGTGTAAGCGAAAGTGTGTAAGGTTTTCTCCGCCATAAGGGAGCTTGTTGAAGTATTGAAGAAAACTCTCGAGCAAGGTGTGCTCGGGGAGTAGAGTAGGGCAAGGAAGGTGTCCTTGTAGCCGAACCACTATAAATCCCTCGCGTCTCGGTTTGATCTTTCCATCTCTTACTTATTTCTTTATATCGTCATTACTTTCATGCATATAGGCGCATATAACTGTTAGTATTAATTAGAAGTTGATTTCACATAAAGATCAATTTAAAACTCCATTCATAAAAAGAAAACTTTTATAACAAATCTAAAAGGATACACATATAATTAATAATATTGTTCAAGTATCATTTTTCATATAAACTCAAATCTAAGGTTTTAAAAGGAAACAAAGTTTTCATAATAAAATTAAAAAGACGTAAAACTATTCAACCCCCCCCCCTTCTAGTTTTCCACAATTGGTATCAGAGACAGGTTAAACAAGATTTTTAAAATATACTGTATTTTAAATCTTGAATCGATCTATGGAATTCAAAAAATATTTAGAAGGGGAATTTATGCAAAAGCCACCGCTATTTGAAAACTATACTTTTCTTGAATGGAAAAATAAATTTGAAATTTATGTGAAATCAATTGATCTAGATCTTTGGCATGTCATTTCGATTGGTGATTTTCAATCAACAAAAACGAATTTTGAAAATCAAAATAATTATTTCAAAAACAAAGAATGACATAAATAATAAAGCTAAAATAATTATTTATAAAACCTTGCCGAAAGTTGAATATGAAAGAATATCCTTTTGTCAAATGGCAAATGATATTTGGAAAAATCTTTTAAACTTTCATCAAGAAAAATGTCAAGCCAAAGATGAGGAATTTGATCTTGTACATGAATTAGTTATCTTAGAAAATTTAATAGATAAACATTTAGATAAAATAGATCCATGTGCTACTGGTTCAAACGTTGTTAATGAAGGTATTAATGACGAAGACTACATGAATCAACTCCAAAGTGAACTCAATCAAAAATCATGGAGTGACACAGACGAAGAAGAAGATCACCATCCGAAATAGCTAGTGACATGGTGGAGTATTTATGGTGCGGCTATTGAAGATATCTCTACTCCTGAATCGGAAATCTTGAGAAGTTTGTAAAGCTGGACATAAGGTAAATTTTCTTTTTATATTTCATGAGTAGTTACTTCATACATATAAACTTATTAATTCTTTCGTTAGGAAGTGCTTAGTTTGATAGGTTGCACTAGCTTTACACTTTTAGTTATATCCGTTTTGCGAATTAATAAACTAGAAACCCTTTAGTTAGCCTCCTAAGTATTAAATGAAGTATTCACTGTCGAACTCATTTAGCCTTTTCAAATTTAAAATGGAAATCTTCTATGTCCACTATTAGAAAACTCTTGGTAATAAAGTAAATTAAGTTAAGTGGATAAATCATTAACATAGAAGTAAGACTAGATTCTTCGCGTTAGAAAACTATGTATGTAACAACCTCTTGTAGAATATGGCATTAGGTTAGATAAATGTGCTGCAACAAAGGAACTATAAGATGTTAAGTTATACCCCATTCAACATGTCTCTATTAGGATCGTGAGTAAAATATATCAACTAGATTTACCCTCATAAAAGGATAATGTCTGAATCATATTAAGTCAAGTATTAGTAATCCAAGCAAATTTCATATTTGGTACTCTTCGATAGGTAAATTTAGGAACTTAATTTCTTCTAAAAGGAGAATGACTACTGGAGAATCTATTGACTAGAAACTCAATTTGACCTAACGGTTGAATTGCTTCTATGTGAGAAGTTGGGTGTGTGTAACCCGTAAAAATGGTCGTGTTTAGCCTGAATTGAGCACCACTAGTAATAGTCTCATACTCATTCTCCAACTTGATTACATTACTCTTCCTAAATATACCTAACGCTAGTTTACTTTTATGAACTTTGTTTTTCATTAGAGCTTTTCATTCCAAGATTTATGTCATCTTGCATATATTAAATTTCTAGATGTTTACTTGCTCCTATGTGATTTGATTGCATGCCTTCGTAATTATTTGCTTAGTTGTTGAATGCATAGTTATTATAATAATTTTTGTTTTTCTCTAACTATTCTGATATGATGTATTTCTGTATTTAGTCATAATACATGCTTAAATGCCATAGGATATATAGAAAAGGGTAGCATGTGACAATAGACTTAACCAATACCCTTGAGCATGAGATCTTTTATAACAACTATTTTTAAACCCATAACTAATGGGATTTGTTTTTAAATATGCAAAAACTTCACATTTTGGAAAAATAATTTTTCAAAAGATTATGACACCTTTCTATTTAACATGTTTCACCATCCTACCTTTCTTCCAAACTTGTGTCCATAATTACGTGTTTATCAAAACCAAAGATTGAAAAAATATGTTTTCTTTCCTCATAAAAACATTTTGAAACAAAACCAAAACTATTTCATTAAAATATTTTTCACATCCACATAAAAACCTACTCTCAAACATTGTTGAATAATGCCAAAAACGCTTATTTAAATCATGCATGGTGATCTCATATTTGTCATTTATATTTATGTATATGAAATTTATAAGTAAACTAAATCAAATCTGAAAAACCATAGTTTTCTCATTAAGATCTTGCTTGGTACAAGTCTAGAAGTCCATGCTATCACAATTCCCCATTGCTTTGCATATAGACACTCATTAGGATTCATTAACTTAAACCCATCTTCCTAAAAATCATATTAGGAATTACTTGGTATCATGTTTCTTGTCCATAAATTTATATATATTACTTGCTTAATAAGTAGGTTGCATGCTAGATAGAAGTGCTTAATGTCCTTATGAAACATGCTTTGCATACGTAAGTTATTAAATGATAAATTGCCTCAAAGAGATTGGACTTGCTTGAAACTAAACCCAAAAACACAACCTTATCTTCAAATTTCTGCCAAAAACCCATTTCCGGCAACCTGGGAATCATCAGATGGGCGGCCCCCTTAATAATTCATAAGGCGGCCCCCTTAATTATTAAGGGGACCGGCCCCTATTTAAGGGGACCGGCCATCTGATTGGTCCGGGTTATTGTTTTCTCTTTCACTTTTTAGCCCATTTTATCCTACACTTCCCAAAACTCACAAACATGTTTTGTCCTAAACCTCACACCAAAATTTACCTTCCTCAACCACATCATTTCAACACTATAAATACCCCTCTCCATCATTAATGCTCATCCATCCAAACATGTCATCTCCCAACAACCCAAGATCCAAGCCTTCAAGAGTTGCTAAAATCTCTGTAAGGCCCGTTTGGAGACGGAAGCTTGACACTTGTCATAACTCCAACTCAACAAATGATGTTGTTCAAAATCAACCAATACCTAAACCTCATACTCACCCAAATCAACCACTCCCTAAACCTCATACTCACCCAAATCAAACAACACCTAAGTCTCATGATCATCCAAATGAACCCTTTCACAAACATAACCAATCATCAATTCTTACTTCCATAAATACACCTTCAGCACACCCACATGAGTCATATGAAGAGCAAGATCAATCCCAAAACAACAATCCCAATCTCATTCACAACACCTCACATCTCATTCAACCTACCAATGTACCATCCAAAACACTCATCACTCTTGGAATACCCTCTTCTTCCACATTTCCATCCTCATCCGCTTATGATTACCCAAGCTCACAAATGTCTTCACCACCAAGAGTGTCACCACCACCTCCTACCATCTCACATGTTGCTCCTATGTTACATGTCCAAACATTCATCCCAACCATCAACCACACTCCACCATTATCACCTTCCACCAAACACTTGAAGTTCATTGAAGAACTCAAGGAAGCCCATGAGCTTAGTGCTCTTCTTGCTCTACACCTTGCTCAAAGAAACTTAGATAAACCTCCATCTAGCTCTCCATCATCACCCCACAACTTGAGTCAAATTGAGAAACATGTCAACAATTGTCCTTGTTGCATCTTTCTCCAAAAACAAACCATTGCTTTGAATGAGCACCTCACTTGGATTGAGTATCTTCTCACTAAATCTCATCCAACACCCTCACTTGAACAACATCAAAACCCTCAATCAACATCTTCCTCTCCAAACTCTTCACCTCCAATATCTCCACCACCAAACTCTCCAACATCCATGCACCCAAAAACATACCTCCATTAATCCATCATTTTTACCCTCACTTAACCACCTTAATTTCAAACACTCCACCATCAACCATCCAAGCATACTATATGCTTATATTTTCTCAAACAAAATAGTCCAAGTTTTTATGTTGCAAGCAAGTCTGATGGCTCTCTTTGGCAAATTAGAATTTTCTACCTATTGTATGCTCTAAGCATAATAAATGTTGTATTAATGATTATGTTTTCCACATAATCATTTTGAATTAATGTATATTTTGGTTCATGTTATTAATAGTTGTTTGTTAAGATATTATAATATGTTACATATATGCTTGTGTTTCTAATATTTTGATTGTTATGCTATTATATATGCTTGTTCTTCTAATATTTTGATTGTCATGCTATTATACTATGCTACATATATGCTTATGCTTATAATATTTTTCTTGCAAGTATTCCATATCTCGATTCCTTGGTGCCCTCAAACGAGGGGGAGTACACATCAAGGGGGAGTTCTCGTCCCGTCAAATTTTATTTATAAAACTTGTCAGCATAACCTTTTTGGTTCTACAAAAAGGGGGAGAAGTGAATATAAACTCACTAAATACTTGTCCAAAAATAATGTTTTGGATTTAATGAGTTTAAGTTTTGTAATCACCAAAAAGGGGGAGACTGTTGATATAAATAATGCCTAAAAACATTATCAATACTTATTCATATCTCTATGTTTTGATGATCACAAAATGTAAACTCATCAAACATAAACTTATTAAGTAAACAAGTATTTAGTTGGAAATATTCATTTCTACAACTTAATCACTTAAGGTATGAATGAACAAATGCTTAATGCATTATATGATCAAAGGAACATTTTCTTAATCACTAGATTTTTTATAAAATGACCCAAAACATTTTATATCTTTTAGAAAATCATTTTTGGTATTAAATAAAAATGTTTAATCTTTTATAAAATTATGAATTCAAATTTTCAACCAAAAATGGTAAAAATGTTCCAGAAAAACCTTCCCCACAAAAAGACAAAACTGGGCAACGGTCTAGAGGGGCGGCCCCCTTAAATATACAAGGCGGCCCCCTTAATTTTAAGGGGACCGACACGCTCCTCCAGCCTGTCCATTTTTGCCTATAAATACTGGACTTCCCCTGGACTTTTTCTCACCTTTTGCACCTCAAACCTTCTGTTCTAAATCTCCTCTTTTCTTTCCAAATCCTTTCCAAAATCCTTTGATCATAGATTCTTAAGCATTGGTTTCCAAGTGATCCAAGCTTCCACCATCCTTGTGCAAAAGAAGAATACTTCTATCAATCAAGACTAGAAGTATTACAACTTAGTGTCATCTTGTTACTTAAGTTGTTAGTTTAGTAAAGTTTGTAAATCATTCATTCATTTGTGTATAAGGTGTGTATAGTAGGTGTGAACATGAGTTATTAGATTAGTGTAGTGTGTAAGTAGTGAAGAAGGTGTATAAGTAGTTGTGGTGTAAAGAAGTCATGTAGAAGTTGTAAAGCCGTGGTGTAGAAGTTGTGAAGCCGTGGTGTAGAAGTCGTGAAGCCATAACTCAGAAGTTGTGAAGTCGTCATGTAGAAGTCGTGAAGCCATAACTTAGAAGTTGTGAAGTCATCATGTAGAAGTCATGAAGCCGTAGATTGGAAGTTGTGAAATCGTCATGTAGAAGTCGTGAAGCCATAAATTAGAAGTTGTGAAGTCGTCATGTAGAAGTCGTGAAGCCGTAGCTTAGAAGTTGTGAAGTCGTCATGTAGAAGTCGTGAAGCCGTAGCTTAGAAGTTGTGAAGTCGTCATGTAGAAGTCGTGAAGCCGTAGCTTAGAAGTTGTGAAGTCATCATGTAGAAGTCGTGAAGCCGTAGCTTAGAAGTTGTGAAGTCGTCATGTAGAAGTCGTGAAGCCATAACTTAGAAGTTGTGAAGTCGTCATGTAGAAGTCGTGAAGCCGTAGCTTAGAAGTTGTGAAGTCGTCATGTAGAAGTCGTGAAGCCGTAGCTTAGAAGTTGTGAAGTCGTCATGTAGAAGTCGTGAAGCCGTAGCTTAGAATTAGTGAAGTCCTCATGTAGAAGTTGTGAAGTCGTTGTGTAGAAGTCGTGAAGCCATAGCTTAGAAGGTGTGAAGTTGTTGTGTAGAAGTCGTGAAGTCGTAGCTTAGAAGTTGTGAAGTCGTGTTGTAGAAGTCGTGAAGCCGTTGTGTTGAAGTCGTGAAGCCGTCGTGAAGAAGTCGTGAATAAGTCGTGAACAAGTTGTGATTGAAGTTGTGAGATTGGTTCTAGCTACGATTAGAACTCGACATTTAGCTTTGTGTCGTTAAACCGGTGTAAGCGAAAGTGTGTAAGGTTTTCTCCGCCATAAGGGAGCTTGTTGAAGTAGTGAAGAAAACTCTCGAGCAAGGTGTGCTCGGGGAGTGGAGTAGGGAAAGGAAGGTGTCCTTTTAGCCGAACCACTATAAATCCCTCGTGTCTCGGTTTGATCTTTCCATCTCTTACTTATTTCTTTATATCGTCATTACTTTCATACATATAGGCATATATAACTGTTAGTATTAATTAGAAGTTGATTTCACATAAAGATCAATTTAAAACTCCATTCATAAAAAGAAAACTTTTATAACAAATCTAAAAGGATACACATATAATTAATAATATTGTTCAAGTATCATTTTTCATATAAACTCAAATCTAAGGTTTTAAAAGGAAACAAAGTTTTCATAATAAAATTAAAAAGACGTAAAACTATTCAACCCCCCCTTCTAGTTTTCCACAGTGACCATATTATGTGACTGCATCTTTTAGTCACAGGGTTACTACTGCTATTACTAAGTTAGTACTGTTGGAGCAGAGTTGCTACTGCTAGTACTAAGTTAGTCCTGCTGAAGCAGAGTTACTACTGTTAGTACTATGCTAGTGCTGCTGGAATGAGTATATATATATATATATATATATATATATATATATATATATATATATATATATATATATATATATATATATATATATAAACATTATTAAAAACCACAAGAAATTTCAAATTGAATTAAACTCGAATGTATATAACTGAACAGAATATACAATTGTAATGTCGTACTTAATTAATCAAATTCTCAAGTACCATAATCTAAAGACTTTTGAATCTTCAGCGGCTTAGCAGCATGGTGCTTTAAGTTGTTAACAGATACATATATTTTCTTCGATGGTACTGGTGGTACACATTTAGTCACAGGGTTTGTTGGTGTAACCTGTGGTAAACAAAAGACGATTCTATCAAACATTGAATTAAATATGAAAAATTATATATATGTTGGTTGAAAAAACACATGTATGTACCTCCTCTTCAAAAATAACTTGATCCTTTGGCCATGCAATGAAACTACCTTCGACTTTCTTAACTGTTTTTACCTCATTATTTGCTACGTCCGGTATGCATGCTGCATCAACTAACGATGAATCAATTGACAATCTGTAGCAATCATTTGGGAGTGGTCGGTTATGCAGCATTTGCTTTCCACGAGACTGCTATACGGTACCCAAAGCAACGATATTTGTTTGCTTTATAATCCACAGTTTGCACTTAAGTTTTTACAAAAAAAGAATTTTTGCATGTAATATCAAAAATTATTTAAACAAAAGAATAACAAGAAACATGTTGAAATATATACTGTTGGCAGTGCTTGTGTTGGAGACATATTTTGTTGCGATTGGGAATCCGGAGACCCGTTTTGTCGCTTGTTAGGCTTTGTCTTGGGTCCGACAGTTTTAGCAAGTTCCTATATGTATATATAAAACGCGTTACATTATTTAAACAAAAGAGTAACAAGAAACATGTTGAAATACTTACTTTTGGCAGTGCTTGTGTTAGAGACGACACATTTTGTTGCGATTAGGAATCCGGAGACCCGTTTTGTCGCTTGTTAGGCTTTGTCTTGGGTCCGACAGTTTTAGCAAGTTCCTATATGTATATATAAAACACGTTACATTATTTAAACAAAAGAGTAACAAGAAACATGTTGAAATACATACTGTTGGCAGTGCTTGTGTTAGAGATGACACATTTTGTTGCGATTGGGAATCCGGAGACCCGTTTCGTCGTGACTTAGGCTCTTGCTTAGGCCTGACAGTTTTAGCAGGTTCCTATACGTATATATAAAACACGGTACATTAGTCGATCATGTATGTAAAATTCAAAAATCAAAGGGGGAAGTTTTATTACTTACCATTATTTCCGTTACCTTTTCAGAAGTTTCAAGGCCATTGGACTTCTCCTAAATTCACGCATCTTTAGCACTTACAACATCACTTGTCTGAGTGCCGTCCACCTCATTAGCGCTGCTCTCTATATTGTCAATGGCCATTGGAGTCAACCGCAAAATAAATTAAGAAATACATTGACTCATCAGTTTATGTTCAATGCCTGGTATCATTAGCATCAGTGGTGTTAGCATTAGAAAAAGAAATTGTTAACAACATAAAAGATGGCTTGCATCTGAGTCTAATGGCAATGGATCAGATGGCAAAGTTATATTCATCCCTTTTTTATTCAACTGCTCCATCAGTAGAGTAAGCAATCCCTTTGTTTTTTCCACCTCACCGGATAATTGCTTGACCTGCACATCTTTTTCGGTCATCTCGGTGGACAATTTCTTGACCAATTTATCTTTTCTTCACGCTCGCGTCTCTCATTATCCAGTTGAGTTTGAAGTAACACAAGTCTTTCATCGGCTTCTTGTTTTCTTCGAGGAAGGCCAAAATACTTCTTGTATGTTACTCCACCTCCCACTCCTCTGGCATAACCGCCCTTTTCCTTACCAAAGACAACTGTAATGGCATCAGTGCCATTATCAACACTCAAGGTTCCTTCCTTGATCTGATCATCAACTGCTTTCTGCACAAAAAATATAGGAAATGTTGGGATTAAAAGTCTTCTTGATGCTGTTAGAGTAACTGCTGCTCATATTTGTGTCAATGCTGCTCAGCTGGAGTTAGTGCTGCTCATGAACTTCAATGAAAAATATACTACTGCTAGTACACAGTTACTCCTGTTAGTACGCAGTTAATACTACTGGTATACTAGTTACTACTGCTAGTACACAGTTAATGCTGCTTCTATATAAGCATAATAATAGAATTTGCAGTCAAAGTTACAAGTTTATCTCCCATTGATCTAATATCATCATCTGGGTGTTCGCCATCTTTGTTTACCCTTCCTTTCAACCACATTACATCACACGGGGGTTCTTCATCCGCTTCAATCTCTTTATTTTGGATCTAATAAACATCAAATGCATACACATGTAAAGTTAAACCAAGATAAATGAAAATATGAGGATGCTTACATATGTACAGTTAAACCAAGATAATCGAAAATATGAGGGTATTAAATGCAAATGTGCAAACTGGGCAATGTAAACATATTCATTTCTCATACTGATCATCTCTCAATTTGTAAAACAAACATTATGTAATCTTACCATTTTCTCTTTGACATAAACATATCCACCTCGTCCCATTTTATGCTGATAAATATTTTGGGAACGCGCCATTTTAGCTTTCTCAGATTTCTCCTAAAAACACAAAATCATAAGGCGTTTAGATGCGGTAATGCTGCAAACTGAAAATTATGAAATGACATATAGACTTAAATAAAAATGAATAATTAAAACCTTGTACGCTTTGGTGGTCGTGTAGTTTACAAACTCGACCCAGTCTGCTAAATCCATAATTGTACTATACTTGCCCGGGACTTCAGTCAGTTTGGAAGGTGTATTTAGGTTGGGCAAAATGTATTTGCATTTGAGCTTCATTCTGTAATACCTTAGCAGTTGACCAAGACGAGTCATTATCAATTTTCTGTATGTCATGTCAACATCAAAAAATTTCTGCAAAGATTAACACAATGTTGTTAATTAGTTGCACATAATGTAACTGCATATATAAACTTATGTAGTACTGGGTTATAAAATAGTATATATGTATCGTGATTTCAGCCCATAGTTTATCTCTCGATTATTTATTCACCTTCTTCCAGGAAAGAATCTTCAAACCTATTTGCTCGTGAACCATATCTCCTAAAAAAGTTGAAAACAGTGCTTTGTGTTCCCCTGATACCCTACTGAATGCATCGAAGGTTACCTTGAGCTTTATTCCACCAGGTTGGCCATACTTCAGGCGAAACTTTGTTAGCCTGGTTATGCCCATCTTAGCTAGTATCGTATCTTGTTGGTTGGTTCCAGGCGCTTTTATATCTTCATCATCAGAATATGTCACACCCCCAAAATCGGGTCCAGCGGAAGCATACATGCCACCGGGGTGCAACTCAATTGGTATCACAACACAAGTGCAGAGAACGGTTTTCACCTCAATCATTTAGATTAAAATTGTTTAACAAAAGTGTTGAATTTACATTGATAAAAGTAGTGTGGAAAGCCTAGACCCTTAAAACAATTAAAACGGTCCCCGAATGTTTATCAGAGTCTTCCATGACCATGCCATGCCCTGCCAAAAGCCTCCAGTAGCGTGCTATTGCTTAATACCTGAAAATACATGCTAAAAGCGTCAACACGAGGTTGGTGAGTTCATAGAGATTAGTGAAAAACGTAATGCATTAGAATGAAGATTTCCCAGCAAAGGCGTTATAAATCCACCCAGTTCCAAGCCCCGCCCATACAAGACTTGCAACCTGTGTGTTTACAACCCACTGCCAAATATGATTTGGTTTAAGTGAACGTCGAATGATTTATGGACCAGAAAATTTAATGTTAAGTGTGACAATGTCGCTATATAAAGGTAAGTGTGATAATGTCTCCATATAACTAAATCTGACCATGTCGCCATATAAATAAATCTGACAATGTCGCCATGACAATGTCGTCATAAGATAAATTCTGACAATGTCGCCATATAATCTAATCTAGCAGTGTCGCCATGACAATGTCGCCATATATATATCTCTGACAATGTCGTCATATAACTAAAATAATACGAAATTAACAGTCCATAACATAGGCAATATGAAATAGCTTAATGTACTAGTGTCCATAATGAAATGATCAAGGGTGAACAATGTAAACACAAAATACTTCCAAGCAACGACTCAAGTATTTTAACCAATCAATAATGTTTGAAAGACAACTCACGTCTCAAGCAAAACAAGCATGGAGTTTAAATGTAAAATGAGCATAGAGTTTAATGAAAAACGAGCATAGAGTTTAATGAAAAACGAGCATAGAGTTTAATGAAAAACGAGCATATATTCTCCCCCAAAACAGTTACAAAACAAGTAAAAGGAGGGGCTATGAAACTCACCTGGTGCAATAGCTACGATGACAAAAATGGATACACTGAAATGAGGCACGATCTCTAACCGCAACCTAATATGAATGATAGGATCTAATGTAAGCAATGAAATGATGCTACACATGCAAATACGTATGTTAACGATACCACTCGTTAGTTTTGAAAATAACGTTCATCGTCGAAAAATACATTTTTGACGTCTCGTTAAGTCAATAAACACTTTTCGTGTAAATATGTTGAAATGATACTCCACGATCCTGGTTTGGTGTTCTATCGGCAAAATATAATGTTTTCGTCGCAATTTAATATTTTCTTTAACTTGTGAAAATATGCCCAAAATGGCCTCGCAAAACTAGTCGCAAAATATTGTACGTTAAGTGTTAGCGATCAAGCTCGACGCTTTTGAAAACCTTGTAACAACATCTAAATGTCGTTATATTTAACTTTTGACCAAATACGTCTCGATCAATTAGAGAATCGGCTATCAATGTTGTAACTTGCAAAATACTAGTTTTACACTTAGAAAAATATATTTCTATTAGTGCTGTCAAAATAAACATAGTTCGTCGGGTTTCAAACGCGTGTATCTCGGTCGTTATAAGCTCGTTTTCTACATTCTTTATATCCACGGCTTTGTATTAACATGAACTAACATAATTTCAGTAGGTCGGGTCGTCTAGATCACGTCTAATGCCTCGTTTTAGCCATTGAAATTCGCGGGGCAGCGCTTATAATTTTCAGAAATTAGTTTTCGTCGTCTAACTTTGAAAAATCGTAACTTTCTCATCGTAAGTCAGTTTTTACTCATTCTTGCGGCCATGGTTTCGTTTTTGAAAGAACTTTCTAAATAAGAAGGCCAAAATAGTTCAAAAATTACTGAGTTTTCCAGACTTTGCATTTTTGGACAGTAGGTTTATATATGGTTTAAAAACTCATTTCCTTGGTTCTAAACTTGATCATACCACTTCAAAACAACTCCACAAGTACTCTAATCCTACCATACACCTTCTTAGGGTGTCATGGGGTCCTAAATATCACCAAAAATAATGGGATTCATGAGGATGTTAATAAAACTTATGGATCTAGTGTTTGAGATAGTTTATGAGTAAAGTGGTATCAAAAACATAAATAAGTTGCATTTTAAACTAACATAACTTGTAAATACATAAACATATGGATCAAATGAAAGTATAACATGATCAAAATGGGTTCTTGAACTTACTTGAATTGTTGGAGTGTTTTGGATGAAAAAGGATTAAAACCTTGGAGTTTTTATTTCAAAACTCTAACAAGGAAGGTAAATGAAGCTTCTTTAACACTTGAACTAAAAAAAATTATGGATGATCTTGTGTTCTTGCTTTTTTCCGTGAGATATGGAGAGAAAAAGAGAGGAAATGAACTAGTTTTAGCTTGTGAAATGATACTTGTATGTGTTAGTGTAAATGGAATGGAAATTAAATGTGTACTAATTCATTAATGAGATTTTGGTGTATTAGGGAAAGTATATAGGGGAGGGGGGCGGCACATGCTAAAAAAAAAGAAACATGAAGTGATGTAATTAAAGGTGTTGTCTAATGTATTGTATGTATTACTTAGTTAGTGTATACTTTAGGTGTTATCGGGTACCGAGTTAACTAGAAATAAATCATGACAAGGTAAAATAAAATACGGCGAAGTTGTAAAAATTGTAAAATCATATTCCTTGCAAGAATCGGGTGTTAGAATGATTATCGGGTTGAAATATCGTAAACCGACGGAGTTATAAGCGTCAAACGAAAAATATAGCAATTGGTTTAAAAACACCGGGTAAAGTAATAATATAATCTTTATATCATTAAAATTAGCATGAAAATATATTAGGATCATAGTCGGGAGTATTGGGTACATTTGTTAGTAATAATGGCTGAGTGGTAACTTTTAATAAATAAACGAACATACGTAAATGAATAACACACAACCCCGTGCATGACCTAATATGATGATGATGCTACTGATGATATGTAGACTACTCTAGTCTATATGAAGTCTCCTTACTGATGATACATGAATACGCAGCTAAACCTTCCTGGTTACGCGCATTTGAATACCCGTAAACCTAGTTTACGAAAGGATGAACGATAACCATGAATAGTGATTTTCCTCCAGGAATGAATAGTGTTTCGTGAATAGTAAAAATTTTGACGACTTCTCAAAGTCTCAAATTGACTTCAAAAATGATGAATAACGAATGATGAATAGTGATTGGTGAATAGTAACCCATGAATAGTAATTCCCGAGATGAATAGTGAAATTTTGAAGCTTGGAAAAGGACCTGAAATTACGGGGTGTGACAAAATACTTTTCGGATTCATATCCTAAGGTGTTATCATCATGTGCGATATCATCAGGAGGAAGCAAAGTATAATTATAATCAATGGGTTCAAATTCCATGGCTCTTGAGCAACAAAGGGTAAAAGAAAATGATTATGGCTTAGCTTGGAGAGTAATGGTGATAGAAGATTTGATTTTTGTGTTTTATTTGCAGTCTTTTTTTAAGGAGAGTAAAGAGGGTATACCAAGAATATGAATCGTTATTCTTGGTAACTGCTTGTAATTAGGTGATTCAAAAAATTTCGATCAAAAATTTGGCTCCAAGTTGTAATTTGAAATTAACATTTGAATTATTTGAAAATTTTGCCTTTGAACCTTTTAATTAAAGCATAAACTTAAATAAATCAAAATTTTGGCTCCAAATGTTATATATCATTATCTTAATAATCACAAATGTACCACACTGTGAAACCATCACATCAACAGTACAAACTGCTACCCATTTAACAAACCAAAATACTAACATAATTACCAGTTATTGTACCCTTACTAATTACATTTACAAAACACAAATTGCTACAATTTTTTTTTTTTTTTTTTGAACATTGAAGACTTTTTATTAACTAATATATTGAAAACCAAAACCAGCAAGTTTTTGGGGAATACAGAAAGGAGAATATTTAAAACATAATACAGTACATACATAAGGGAAAATCAGTATCCAAATTAAATGACAGAATTGAACCATATACCATTTACAAAATACAAAAGCTGTTAATGTATATCCTAAACCCCTAAACCATCTTAGTCTTGCCTTTCCCATGCCTGCTAGAAGGTGCTCCAAAACCTATAGGATTCTTCTTACATGGCATTCCCAAGACAATATCCTGAGTAAATTTCTTTTTGTGTGCCTTTTCAACTGGTATTTGAACTTGCACAGGGAGAGCCAGGATAGGAGCTTGAGATGGGAGTTCCTCTGGAGGTTCAATGGCTTGGATAGGTTCCACTTCCCAAGTATCAGTACTTGCATCAGAATGTTGCTTTGGATAATACCAAGCAAGGAGGCCAGGAAGGATGTTGAGAGCACCGTCATTTGATTCTGAACTGCTTGAATCAGAAGAAATTTGTATGACATCTACAAATAACAACTGTTAGATCAGTTTTATTGATTCAAATGTTAAACTATATCACAATCAAAGAAAAACCTCTTGATGGTTTACCATTGCAGAAGAATCCATTGTGTTCTCATATTTTGGTCCTCTTTTGTGGTATCCCAAACAATGAAGCAATGTTGCACAAACTAGGCTGCATTTCAAGTCTCATTGGTGGCCAACTAGGCTGCAATTGAAGTCTCAATTGGACCTCTCAGTGTACTCACAAACATTGGACCTCTCAGGGCACTCATAAACAGTTCAAAAGACTGTATTTGTAGTCTCAATGGACATCTCAGTGTACTCTAATAGGCTGCATTTGGACCTCTCATTGGTGGCCAAGCACAAAAAAGTCTGCTAGGTACTCTCATTACTGGCCAATCACAAACTAGACACATTCAAATGCTCTCATTGATTTAGACCTCTCAGTGTACTCACAAACAGGCAATAAAAAATACTCAGACACAAAACACTTAATTAGACATAGCATAACAACCATTATGTATACGAAAATCAGAGTATGGAAAACAAAAAAATAGAGCATACATTAGACATAGCATAACAACCATTATAAAATACAAAACAACCCCATTTTACAATAGAATCGATCGGTAACAACCACAAACATCACCATTTATAGATCAAAAGCCTGATACTAATTATTGTACAATCAATCATCAACTGATATGTGAAAACATTAAAAAACATACCTTTGTTGTTATTTGGATTCATTGTTTGCATGCTTGTGTTTGCCAGAAGAATGTGTGTGTTGATTAGGGTTTATTGATTATTGTGTGTGTTTACAAATGATCGGGTAAAGGAATTAATTGCCGGTTGAATATTGAATTTGTGGTTTGGTTTAACTATAGATGACGTGGCAAGATTTGTAAAAGTAAAAAAAAAAAAATAAATAAATAAAAATGCTAATGGTGCTGACGTGGCGGTGAAATCCGGCTATAGCCGGTAAATAGGGATGGAAACGGTTCGGGTTCGGGGCGGGTTTTAGTGTACCCGAACCCGAACCCGTTTATAATATACCTGTACCCGCCCCATATCCCATCGGATACCCGATTAATATTATCCATCGGTTTTTCGGGTTTCCCCGCGGGTATCAGTTATCCGTAGTTGAATATTATATGGACAAAATTGGCGGTATTAAGATTAAGTCACACTAAAATCCACCGACAAAACAAAAGAAAATACTCTAATATATTAAAATTTTTTAAAAGTTAAAGAAAATGAATATCGTATCAAACGATTTGACGCAACGTATCGCAACGCAACGTACTCGGCACGACATTCACCGAAAAAATCAAATGCGCAAGAGTTTTAAAAGGGTTTGGTATCATTATTCGTTTAACGGTAGAGAACACGGACTCACGAGTACTCACTCCAAAAAAGCGAATAACCGAATAGTCGAGAAGAGTATTGACGATAACTCGAGTCGAGATGAGATGACGAAAAGAAGTCAAAGAGATAACTAACAACAAACATATCCAAAAAGGAGAGTCGATTGGTAATCGTCGGTATTTTCCCATAATCCCATTTTTAAGTACAAGGTATATATACTTGTTTTATGATTTAAAACAAGTTTGGACTTACGACAAAATTAATCTTTGGAAATAACAAAATTTCGCCATGACTCTTACATTTATCGAACGTTTCAAAGTCAAAAGACTTTATTGAAAATCAATTTCCCGATTAATTTATAATATAACGAGTATTTATACAAACCCTAAACCCTAAACCCTTAAAGCTAAACCAATCTGTAACTCAAACAATAACGAAACGAATAGTCCAATAAATCCAAATATGTTAGTCTACGGGTAGCATGTCTCGAATAGTCCAATAGCCCTCGTGTGTTCCGTTTTTATCCCAAATGTATCACAAGGTTTTCAAAATCGGGATCCTACTTAGGATCGATTTCGTGTTTGCAAGATCGAGCTTGTAAGATCGGATCGGGATCTTAAGATCCTACTATAATGTCATTTTGTTAATAGTTTTTGTAATATTATACAAATCTATAAATTAATATATATCATAAACACAAATTATGTAAATATTTCATAGAAATGTTGTCTTAAATTATGATTATGAAATTTTTAAGAGTATTAACATGTTATTTTTTTTTTAATTCTACAAAATACATTCCATACTTTTTTAGTTTGTGGTTTGAGAAAAGTAAGATCGGATCATATTAGTTCTTAAGATCCTATGATAAAGATCGGGATCCTCTAAGATCTTAAGCTTTCAAAGATCCTTTGTAAGATCCGGATTGTTTTTGCTTTGCAGTATCGTAAAATCGTAAGATCCTAAGATCAGGATCGGGATCCTGACAACCATGGTCTCACGTACACTTCTAATTTCCTTACTTCGTAGTTAACCAAAATTAAGAGCATTACCAATGGTCACTCAGTGTTAAAGTTTAACACACTGCCACGTCATCTTTAACCTTTTGACCTTTAACTAAAAAAAAACACCCGCAATCATAACTCACCCTTAACTCACCTTTAACTCAACTATTTTCAAAATGAACCCCTAAACTATGATTAATACTTCATTTAACAACTAACACGAATTTTAAACACGAATTACATTAATCATTAAAGTTAAAACACAAATTACATTAAACATTAAACTTAAAACACAATACATAGTACGATTAATAGAAACTAAAACTACAAATTAAGAAAAGGAATCATCTGAAACCCAACCGTCCTCATTCGAAGAGGACCTAAACTCCCCATCATAATACTTTCCTTCCATAATATCAAACCAATTTCTCTCCTGCTCCATACGAGCAGCTTCCTCGTCTAGTTCGCGTTGTTCTATTTCTCTCCTCACTTCCTCATCTTGCTCCAGAAGTCGGAGTTCATCCTCACTCAGTCCAAAGGGATTTGCCGGTTGTTCCACAACCGGTGAGTTGTGTGTGACTTGTGTGTGTGATAATAATACTCTGGTGGTGTTGTATATATAGGCACCCTGAAATTTGAATTTGAAATTAAATTATCCCGCTTGTAGTTGAATTTTGAATTTTTGAATTTGAATTTGATTAGCCCGCTTAAGAACCAAGGGGGTGTTTTGTAATTTTTCTTTTTAAACACAACGGATACATAATACTCTAGAGGGGGTAGAAATGATTTTTTTTAAACACAACAGATACATAGTACTCTAGAGTCAACCCTAATCAGATTTAATATCATTAATATAGAAAATATCATTAATATAAAAAATATCAATTACCCTAATCAACAAGTCAATAAGTCAATCCAACACCAAATACACTTCCAAATCAATTACACTAGTCAATCCAAACCAAACACAAACCAAATCGGACCAATATTATCCATCTGTTTACTTTTGGCGCATTTCCATGGTCCATCTTCCCGCCTAAAGTATTGGGGACCGCTCATATACCTCTCAAGTCTATTTATACCTATCGACATGGAAAACCGTTCATATACAACTCCTTTGATATTTCAAATTTCAATGGCTGAATCCTCTTCAACTCCTGTTTCAAACAAAAACATACGCCCAAGGGATGATTCTCCTCCTCCAATCCCTAAAATGTTAAAGAAAAATTTTAACATATCCCAAGAAATTTGGGAGAAATGTAATAAAGGCCAGTATGGTACTGAAAACACATTGATAGAAATTTACAGCAAGCGTATAAAGAAACTGGAAGAAAAGAACGAGGAAGATTTAAAGATCATTTTGGAGCATCAGAAGAAAGTTGATGATAGGAACAAAGTAATAGAAGAAACAAGAGAGAAAATAGTTGGTGTTTACAAAACTATTCAAGATAGTTTATTTATTTCTTAATGTATCTTTTGTTTATATATTTTGCCTATGTAAATGTAAACTTATTTTGACTTAGTTTATATATTACTTAAATTTTCCAATTCATACAAGTTTATGATATTTGAATGCAGTTATTATTATTAGTTTATGATACCTGTGTTTCCCCTGATGTTAAAGGGGTGTTTGGTTTCTTGGATACTTAGAAGACTATTAACACTGAAACAGTAAACTGTGTTGTAATGCAAGAACAAAAATATCACCAAAACTGATTAAATGTCTTCCTTTACACTTAATCCCTTCCAAATGTATGAGTGCAATATGGTTTTAAAAGAAAATTGAGTTCATACTGCTGAGAAAAAGTTTTTGTACAAAGTTTGTACTGCTAGGCAAAAAATTGTACTGGTAGCGAAAACTTTGTACTGTTGTGTATCCGTTAGTACTGGTTGGGAGTGCAGGGTACGTTTGTGTCACTTTTTACTTAAAGGGTATAAATCCCCAATTGCGGCACACAATCATATTCACGCACACATTACTCTCTCTCTCTTCCACGGCCTAATCAAATTTTAATCGTCATATTGCAAAACCCCCAAGTCAAATCATAATGTCGAACCTAACTTTTACCGAACCTCATAATAATGTTGCCTTTTTAGAAAAATCCAATGAGTCTGTAGATTTTACTGAGATCATTGATTTCCTTAATGCAAGCTATATTAAGTTTGCATTAACAGTAAAACCTACTACATATACTTCTAACATTATCCAGTTTTGGTCGTCTGCTAAGGTCAAAACTATTAATGGGGAAGCACAAATCCATGCCCTTGTAGATGGGCAGAGGATTATCATTACAGAGGCGTCTATTCGAAGAGATCTTCTCCTAGATGATGCTAACGGAGTTGAGAATCTTCCAAATACTACAATCTTTGAAAAACTTTCACTGATGGGCTATGAGAGAAAAACAGATGCTTTAAAGTTTTATAAAGGTAATTTTTCTCCTCAGTGGAAATTCTTAATTCATATTGTCTTAGTGTGTCTAAGTCCAAAGACCACTGCGTGGAATGAATTTAGCAGTAATTTAGCTTCTGCTATAATTTGTTTGGCTGAAAATACTCAAAGATTTAATTTTTCAAAATTAATTTTTGATAGTATGGTTAAGAACTTGGATAGTTCTTCGGCTAAATATTTTCTATATCCAAGGTTTTTGCAACTCTTTTTGGACAACCAATTTAAAAATAAGAAAAGTCACAAAAATGTTTATTCCACTCCCTGCCTTACAAAAAGGTTTTTGCTAAAATGAGGAGGGTTGGAAAAGATTTTTCAGGGATAGTGACACCTTTGTTTCCAACAATGGTGGCACTAGCCCAAACCCAAATGGGTGAAGGTTCAGCAATCCCAGCTGTTACCCATCACACACCCACACTTTTGGTTAAGAAATTTAAGTTTCAGACACCCAGTCAACAACAACAACAAATGATTACAGATGAAGAAGTTGCAAGACAAGTGCAAGCTGATCTTGATGCTTAAGAAGCTGGTCAGATTCTTTCAGACAAGGAGTATGCAGAAAAATTACAAGCAGTTGAAAGATTAATGTATACTCCTGAAGAGTGACAATCAGCAGTTGATGACTTATTGGATGGCATTAGAAAGACAATGAGTAAGAAGAAAGCTTATCTCAAGAAACCTCCTTCAAGAAGTGAGAGACTGAAGTACATGAAAGCTTATTTGAAAGGTCAGGATAATTGGAAAGAGAAATACTTCAAGTATATGTCTTATGAAGAAATTGAAGAAATCTACACTAAGACACATGCCAGAATTACCAAGGCTCTGAAAGGTGGTGCATTTGATATAAGAGTAGAAAAGAGAACTGCAGAACCATTGGAATCTGAGGGATTCAAGAAGCAGAAAGAGTAGAAAAGAGAACTGCTCAGGAAGATGGGAACGTATCTAGGACCCAAGGACAAGAAATAGAATTAAGACTGCTAGAGTTAGAGTTAAGACTGCTAGAATGTATAGTTAGTACTGCTTACAATGGAGCCAAAACATTGAGATTTTGAAATTTTTGACTATAGTCACATGAATATTTCACAGTGTGACTATTTTGAATGTATTGGTCACATATAATACCCTTATAATGTGGCCATAAACATAATTTAGATACACATTTGTGGTATGGTGTGACTATTGTATAGCCTATAGTCACATGATTGTGCTACAATTAAATGTGACCATACACATTAGGAATTGGCAGGCAAACACACACTTAACTTTAGACACACATATTAACTTATGTGACCATTTGTATCGAATTTTGGTCACACTTAATCATGTATGCCTATGGTTTAGTGTGACCATATATGACATTTGGTCACACAGTTCAAGTGTGTGACATATATTTGTCACTTTTAAATGCATATCGTGACTAATGCTTCAAACTTACTTTTCAGTTGTCACACATTTTAAATTCATATGAGGCTAAATTTTCAACAAAAACTAGCAGTAACGTTTAAATAATGTGTGACAAACTTGAGAATATGATTTAGCCACATACACAATTACTTCGTGTGACCATATATGAATTTTGGTCACACTTTTCAATTGTGTGACATATATTTGTCACATATGTATATATATAGTGTGACTAATGTTTCAAACTTATTTGTATCCATCACACGTCCCAAATTATAAGTGACTAAAAAATCAAAAAAAAAAACCAGATACGGATAGTCACGAAAATATTCAAATGTGTGGCTGTAGCCTCAAATGTAATTCCGAAATGGTCACACAAGTCAGATCAAGTGTGGCTGTCTATTTTATTCTGGTACATTTAGTCACACGAATAAGTTATTGTGTGGCCGTTCAAAATACCACATGTGTGACCGTAGGCCAAATCTGTACTAGTGTTACAAGGAACATGCTCATAGACAAGCAGGTTCCTTGTTTGACAATCAGAGCTATAGTGGGGACCTCCACAGAACTCACAATAGTAGAACTGCTATGACTGACTCTGTTAATCATATGGATATTGGTCATTACCAAAATTTTGATTGTTACACGGAACCTGCTCATAGACAAGCGTGTTCCCTGTTTGACAATCAAAACCTTGGTGAGGACCTCCATAGAACTCACAACAGTAAAACTGCTGCGACTGACTCGGTGAATCATATGGATATTGGTCATAACCAAAATTTTGATTGTTACACTGAGGAACCTGCTCATAGACAAGCGTATTCCCTATTTGTTGGGACTGAAATGCTGCTGATTGGAGAATTACAACTCTGCCGGATAGTTATGTAACTCTGCTGATTAGCATAAGAACTCTGCTGTTTTGATAACTCTGCTGTTTTAGTATAATAGGCATATTGTAACTCTGCTGCTAGCTCATGAGGACTCTGCTGCTAGAAGGATTACTCTATTGCTTATTAATTATGTAAAGTATGTTAAGATAAGTATAGAAAAGATACGTATGAATATTTTACTTGTATAGGAAGTCTTGTAAATCGACTAGGACTCCTCATGCTATAAAAGGAGGTTCTAGGGTTAGAGTTAGAGGTTGATTGATTGATTATCTTAGCATACGTATTATTGTTTTCACTTCAAGGTTTCTTGTAATCCTATTGCTATTCAGAGCAATCGTTATTAATATAATTGAAGTGTTGTTGGATAATTCGTTTGTGTTTTCTTCTTAAGATCAAATATTAGTTTCCGCATAATATTTGATATACAACCTAAGATCAGTTTCTATACCGATTACTTTAGATTTATCTAAGGTAGTTAATAAGATCGTGAAGCTCAACTGGGATCAACAAGTGGTATCAAAGCTTGTGATCTAGAAACTGGTACCAAGAAGAATTATTCAAAACAAAGATCTGTTTAATCATCAAAGCAAGCAATGGATTCCGATTCGACTCACATGGTTACTGCTTCAAGAGTTCCCATGCTCAAGACTGGAGAGTATGAGATCTGGAAGATGAGGATGCAACAATACATGCGAATGGTTGATTACTCTCTCTGGGAAGTTGTTCTTGATGGTGATAAGGTGCAAACCAAGACTGCTACTGGATCAGTCTTGACTCTCAAGACTAGTGAGGAGAAAGCTCAGAGAAGATTGGAGGTTAAGGCTCACAGTATTCTCATGATGGGAATACCTAATGATTATCAATTGAGTTTTAATCATATTGAGTCTGCTAAGGAGTTGTGGGAAGCTATTGAACTTCGATTTGGTGGGAATGAAGCTACCAAGAAATCTAGAAAGAATCTCCTTAAGCACCAGTTTGAGACTTTTTCTACTATGAGTTCTGAGAACATTGAGGGAACTTATGATCGACTTCATAAGTTAACCAGTCAGATGGCTCTGTTGAAGATTGAACCATCTCAAGAAGATGTCAATCTAAAGTTTTTGAGAAGTCTATCTTCTGAGTGGAACACTCATACAGTGGTTTGGAGGCACAAGGAAGATTTTGATACTATGACATTGGATGATCTATACAACAACTTAAAGGTGTATGAATCAGAAGTTAAAGGATTTTCAAGCTCATCCTCTACCACTAATAATCTTGCCTTTGTCTCCTCAAGCAACAAGACTTCTGGTAGTCATCAAGAGCACTCTGCTGCTGGTACTTTTGCTCCTGCTGTTGGTTCACATGTCTCTGCTGCTGACTCTGCTAACCCCAACACCATCAGTGATGCTGCTATTTGTGCTTATTTGGCTGAACTTACTACTAGTACTTCAGTCATGCCTCAAGATCTGGATGAACTTGATCCTGATGATGTTGAAGAAATGGATATGCATTGGCAGTATGCAATGCTAACTATGAGGGCAAGGAGGTTTCTTAAGAGAACTGGTAAAGAGATGAAGTTCAGAAGAAACAGGAATGTGGGATTTGACAAGTCAAAGGCTGAATGTTTCAATTGTCGAAAGAAGGGACACTTTGCAAGGGAATGCAAAGCACCCAAAAGAAACATTGCAGATACCAAGAAGATTACTGTTGAAGAGTCAAGTCCTGATGCTGCTGCTGCTGCTATGGTGTCATGTGATGGGTTTGGAGAGTTTGATTGGAGTGAGCATGCGGAAGATGGTCCTAACTATGCTTTGGCAGCTGAAGAGGAATCTCAAGTTCAACACTTTGCTCTTATGGCCTATTCTTCTTCTTCTTCTGGATCAGACTCTGAGGTATCCAATGAATCATCATGTTCTTTTAAATCATGTTCAGATAAAATTGATGAACTTAAGTCTAGCAATGGAAATCTTAAAAAGGAAAATGAAATACTTAAGTTAGACAATCTCAGTTATGAATATGGTTTAAAGAATTTAGAAGAGAAATTGGAATTCTATAAAAAGGCTGAAATTGAATATCTTGATCAAATCACTATTCTTAAAAATGAGCTTATTAAGAAAGAAGATGAGATTAAGGTTCTTATGGGAAAAGTAGAGGAGGCTGAACAGGCTAGAGATTTAGCTAAGAATGAGACTGAAAAACATGTTGTTAGGATAGAAAAACAACAATTTGCTACTGACATTCTTAGTAAACCAATAGGAAGGCACTTTGCTGATTCAGGTAGTGGACTAGGGTACAATGCTGTTGCTCACCCTAAGAAACTTAGTGCTCATGCCCCTCCTACTAGGACATTGACTTTCATATCTGAGTCTGGGGATAAACCTGTAGGTGAAACTAGTAAACCTGTAGAAGAAACTAGTGAAACTAACAAAGAGTAACCTAAGGTTGAGTTAAAGAAGTATGAGCAACCACCCCTGATTGAAGATTGGGAGTCTGACAGTGATGATGGGATTGTAGAATCTGATTCAACCTCTAAGAACAAAAAGAAAGAAATTCCTGCTGTTGTTGAATCACAAGTACCTAGAGCTAAAAAGGTTGAGTTTGTTAAGCCTAAGCTAGGTAAAGGTATCTCTAGGAAGATGGCTGAGTTTGACAATACACCTAGAGTATATCCTAAGAGAACTAATAACTTGCCTAGGGGAAACCAGAGAAATTGGAACAACCTAGTTTCACAAAAATTAGGGACTGATTTTCAACTATTTAAAAAGGCATGTTATAGTTGTGGTAGTTTTGAACATTTGCAAGATGAGTGTTATTACTATCAAAAACCAGTGTGGAACCAATATACAAGGGTGAACCATAGAAACTTTGGTAGAAAGACTCACCCACATCCCAAAAGAAACATGGTTCCTAGGGAAGTTCTGATGAGAGATGGTACTTCTGGAGTTATCTCTCCTATTGCCCCAAATGTGCCCATAAAGAAGAATATAGATAACTCTGCTGTTCAGTCAAACCCTGCTATTCCAGCAAACTCTGCTGTTCAGGCAGACTCTGCTGTTTTGCCTAAAGTTGTGACTGATACTATTGTGGGCAACCATTTTTATGCTGTTAAAGCCTCAGCTTGCTGGGTCTGGAAACCAAAAGTTAAAGTTTTAGATCATGTTCTCAGACACAGCAGTGCACCAATGCAGTTGAAGAAATTTGACTACTTTGATGCGCAAGGTAGATCCAAGTCAGTAATGGCTTGGGTCCCCAAGAGAAACTAATTCTCTTACTTTTTGTGCAGGGCAATCTACAAAAGGAGCTAAAGGACAAATGTATTTTTGATAGTGGATGCTCTTCACATATGACTGGAGACCAAAGCAACTTGGAGAATTTTGAAGCTTTGGATGGTGGTTATGTGGCCTTTGGAAATGATCCTAAAGGAGGTAAAATAGTTGGTCAAGGCATCATCAGAACTGGAAAGTTGGATTTTGAGAAAGTGTATTTGGTGAATGGTCTCAAGTTTAATCTTTTTAGTGTCTCACAAATGTGTGACAGGAAGAATTTTGTTCTTTTTACCGACACTGAGTGTCTTGTTTTGTCTCCTGACTATAAGATACCTGATGATAAATTGGTTCTTCTTAAAGTCCCTAGACATGACAATATATACAGTGTGGATATAAAGAATATTATTCCTAAAAGAGATTTGACTTGTCTGTTTGCCAAAGCCACTGTTGATGAATCCAAACTATGGCACAGAAGGCTTGGGCATCTGAACTACAAGGCTATGAACAAGTTGGTGAAAGGGAACTTGGTCAGAGGATTGCCTTCAAAGGTCTTTGAGAATCCTGAAGTTTGTGTTGCTTGCCAGATGGGAAAGCAACATAGAGCTTCCTGTAAGTCCAAATTGGTGAATTCTATAACTGAACCTTTGTTTATGTTACACATGGACTTGTTTGGACCTACATATGTGAATAGTTTAAATAAAAAGATGTATGGTTTAGTGGTCACTGATGACTATAGTAGGTTCACTTAGGTATTCTTTTTAGCTTCTAAGGATGAGACTACAGGCATTCTTAAGGCTTTTATTACCAGGATAGAAAACCTATTTAATCATAAGGTCAAAGTCATCAGATGTGATAATGGAACTGAATTTAAGAACAAGGTGATGAATCAGTTCTGTGAGGAAAAGGGTATAACTAGACAATTTAGTGTAGCTAGAACTCCTCAGCAAAATGGTGTGGCTGAGAGAAGGAATAGGACATTAATTGAAGCTGCCAGAACTATGTTGTCAGAGTCTAAGTTACCCACTATCTTTTGGGCTGAAGCAGTCAACACTGCTTGTTATGTGCAGAATAGGACTAAGATAGTTAAGCCTCATAACAAGACCCCCTATGAGTTATTGCATGGTAGAAAACCTATGATAGGTTTCTTAAGACCATTTGGGTGTCCTGTTACTATTTTGAACACCATTGACCACTTAGGAAAGTTTAGTGAGAAAGCAGACATAGGTTTCTTTGTTGGTTACTCTACTGAAAGTAAGGCTTTTAGAGTTTTTAATCAAAGGACTGGGCATGTAGTTGAAAATTTACATGTGACTATTAGAGAAACCACACCTAATGTTGATGGAAAAGGACCTGACTGGATGTTTGATATTGATTCTTTAACCGAAAGTATGAATTATCAACCAGTTGTTGCAGGTACTACTAACATGTCTGCAGGTACACAAACTAACCCTAATGCAGGTACACAAGCACAGAAGGATGGATCTGCAGAGGAGTTTGTGTTGATTAAAAAGTGGAAGTTTGATCAGTATTTCTCTCCAACAGCTAAAGAAGGAAAAAGTTCAGGTGGTGATGCTGTACATAAGGAAATACCAAAGGTTAATGCAGAAGGTGATGATGAACCTGCTCATGATGATAAGGAAAGAAGTGTAGAGTCACAAGTTGATGGAATTCAAGGGAATAAAATGAGCAGCAGTTCTCTTAACTCTGCTGCCAAGTCTAAACACTCTGCTGTTAAGCCAAAGCACTCTGCTGTTAAGGCAAAACACTCTGCTGTTCAACTTGGTAACTCTGCTGCTGAACTCAAAGACTCTACTGATAAAGATGGTGATTCTTATGATGATTCTTCTGATGATATGCCCGAATTGGAAGAAGTGTATGTGGATACTGATGATGAAGTTGTTGATGTTTTTGGTACTGAAGGTGATTTATCAAACTTGGAGACTGATATACCTGTTAGTCCTACACCAACAACAAGAATCCACAAGATTCACCCAAAGGAGCAGATTATTGGTGATGTTCACTCTGCTGTACAGACAAGAAGTAAATCAAAGGGGTTGAGTGATTTGCTTGATCAGGGATTATTTGCTCAGACACTTAAGAAGAGGAATAGCCACAAGGATCTACAAAACTGTATGTTTGCCTGTTTCTTATCTCAGGAAGAACCCAAGACCATTCACAAGGCTATGAAGGATGAAAGTTGGGTTGAAGCTATGCAAGAGGAGTTACTGCAGTTCAAGCTTCAGGAGGTCTGGACATTGGTGGCTTTGCCAAATGGAAAAAGGGCAATTGGTACAAAATGGGTGTTCAGATGCAAGAGAGATGAAAGAGGGATTGTTGTCAGAAACAAGGCTAGATTGGTGGCTCAGGGATACACTCAGGAAGAAGGTATAGACTATGATGAGGTATTTGCTCCAGTTGCAAGATTGGAGGCTATCATACTTTTCTTGGCATATGCCTCATACAAGAATTTTCCTGTGTATCAAATGGATGTGAAAAGTGCTTTCTTGTATGGAAAGATACCTGAAGAGGTTTATGTGATGCAACCACCTGGGTTTGAAGATCCTAAGTATCCTGACAGGGTCTACAAGGTGAAGAAAGCACTGTATGGATTACATCAAGCTCCTAGAGCTTGGTATGACACCTTATCCCAATATTTGTTGAATAATGGTTTTAGCAGAGGAACCATTGATAAAACATTATTCATTAAGAAAGACAAAAAGGATATCCTACTTGTTCAAGTTTATGTAGATGATATCATTTTTGGGTCTACAAATAAGGTGTTATGTGAAGGATTTGAGAAGCTAATGCACAGTAGGTTTGAGATGAGTTCTATCGGAGAGTTGACTTTCTTTTTGGGGCTTCAAGTCAAGCAGATGAAAGATGGAATTTTTATTAGCCAAGACAAGTATGTGGCTGATATGTTGAAGAAATTTGGATTCCAGGATGTGAAGGCAGCCAAGACACCTATGGATAAGAATAAACCTTTGCTCAAGGATGAAGATGGAGTAGAGGTTGATGTACATCTGTATAGATCCATGATTGGCTCATTGATGTATCTGACTGCTTCAAGGCCAGATATCATGTTTTCTGTGTGTGCCTGTGCTAGATTCCAAGTGTCCCCAAAGGTTTCACACTTGGAAGTAGTCAAAAGAATTTTTAGGTACCTAAAGGGTCAACCAAAACTTGGTCTTTGGTATCCTAATAATTCACCATTTGACTTGATAGCATACTCAGATAGTGACTATGCTGGAGCTACTATGGATAGAAAATCAACTACAGGAGGCTGTCAGTATCTTGGTCATAGGCTTATCTCTTGGCAATGTAAGAAACAAACAGTGGTAGCCAATTCAACAACTGAAGCAGAATATGTTGCTGCTTCTAGCTACTGTGGACAGGTGCTCTGGATTCAGAACCAGCTGCTGGATTATGGGTACAATTTCATGAACACAAAAATTTTTATTGACAACAACAGCACAATGTGTATTATAAAAAATCCTGTTTTTCATTCTAAAACAAAACACATAGAGATAAGACATCATTTTATTAGAGATTGTTATGAGAAAAAGTTAATTCAAGTGGTTAAAATTCATACTGACAACAATGTTGCTGATTTACTTACAAAATGTTTTGACATCAGTAGATTTCAGTTTCTAGTTGCTAGTATTGGCATGATCAATCTTTAACTATTTTAACTATCTTATCTCTGTATGATTTTGTAAAATTTTGTAAGGATTTGTGCTGTTGATTTGTCATTATCTTGTGTTTAGTTACAGTCTGCTGTTTAGTTGGTTTGTTGCTATGCTACTCTGCTGCTATTATGGAATATTCTTGTTTGTGTTTGTTGTTTGCAACTAACCTTTTGCAGATACATATACAAATACTCAAGTAAAGCAAGGAAAATTAAAAGGTTCATTCATTCCATAAGCAAAGTACAGAGACAGTTTTCTTACAAACATCACTCAAAAGAAAAGTTCAAAAGACATCAAGCTACAAAGATTCATAACCTACATCTTAGCAAAATCAGGCATGACCTTGCTTCGTGGTCCCCTAGTGCCCATGGCCTCAAAAACCTTTGGGCAGGGGAGTGCAAGCACTACTGGACGAGGAGGTGGAGTTTGCTGCTGACTGGTGGAGGGAGCTGCTTTCTTCTGCTGGTTGTTCTTCTTTAGCACAGAGGGTTTCTTCTCAACCGGACTTGGCTTTGGCTGAGGAATGTGGACACTCTTTGCAAATTCGGATGCGGCTTTCTCCATCTGCTTCTGTAGTTCAGCTGTTATTGGATGTTTTGGAGGGATGATTTCCCAAGCTCCTTGGTAGTAAGTCATGTGTTTTGGCCAACCTTGCTGTTTCCCAGGCCAATCAGCTGTTTCGTCATCGCTTGATTCTTCAAATGACGATGGTGTCGATGGAAGTGGATCGGAGTATGAATCTTCCTTGATTGCTTTTCCTTTGTTTTGCGATGTGGATGCTTTCTTAGGAAAGTAACTAGCCCAACCTTTTGAGTCCTCCGATGATGAATCTGAAGATATTTCGATGATTGGTGTTTTTGATGAACTCATGTTGGATTGGTGTTAAGTTCGGGTTTGGAATTGGGGATTTGCTTTAGTGATTAAGGATTTATGGAGTTTAATGTGAGGTTGGTATGATATTTAAAGAGGTGATTTTTAACGATTTTGGGAATGTTGACTTTCGGTCAATACTTTCATAACTCTGCTGATGAGTTTGAAAGTTGAAGGGTCAAACTGAAAAATTTTGGCGCGTTCTTAACCCTAATTGAATCAAAAAGGTATCTTTTACCCAATTGATTTCATTACGCTCTAATTGCTCCAAACTTACACTCAATTCTCACTCAAACACAACAATTCATATCATTTCACCCCAAACCCCCAAATTCAATGGCTCGAAGAACGTTTCCAGAAGAACACAATCAGATAGCGTTTCTCAGTAAGGTTAATGCAGCGGATGGATTTTACGAGGTTATGGATTTTCTGGGTTCGTCTAAGTTAAGGTATGCATTAACAGTTGCCCCTACAATTTACAAATCTCATATGAGATGATGAAGCGAAAAGTGTACCGCTTTTAGGGGGTCATTTAAGCCCTAAATCGTATTTATTTGATCAAATATTGCCCTAAATTGTTCCTTTTGTCATTTTAGGTACTTTTGAGGAGAAATCTGGAAAAGGAGGCATTTTGGACGTTTTTGGAGCATTAAAGTGAAGAAAACGGCAAAGTCTCAAAAATCGGCTAAAAGTTACTCTTGACGGCGTCAAGATTTACTCTAGACGGCGTCATGCTTTGGCAAGAAAAGTTGGACGTGAAATTTACTCATGATAAGCCAGTGAAAATAGCATGTGAATTCTGACGGCGTCACGCTTTAACTTGATCAAGGGCGTCACGGCTTAAATCATAAGGGGACGGCGTCACGTTCATGGTTCGACGGCGTCAAGCCTTGATAAGCCAGAATGGATTTTTGAAGAGCTAAAGAGGGACGGCGTCAAGAAGGTCATCCGGGAACCCTAGAAGCGGCGAGGTGACGGCGTCACACTCCATAA
Organism: Artemisia tridentata subsp. tridentata; assembly: GCA_021014915.2. Taxonomy (NCBI): domain Eukaryota; kingdom Viridiplantae; phylum Streptophyta; class Magnoliopsida; order Asterales; family Asteraceae; genus Artemisia; species Artemisia tridentata. The sequence continues at coordinate 240,268,205 of CP139501.1, read as the reverse complement.
GGTGACGCCGTCAGATCCAAAAATCTATATATAGTTTTCTAATCTTTTGTCATTAAGGAGAGCTTAGTGTGTGGAATTTTGGGATAAAACCCTAAGACGATTTTAGCTACTTTTTCAGGGCTTTTTGCCTTGAGATCTTCCATGTTTCATTGAAAGATAAGTTATCAAGTAATCATTCAATATGTCTATGTGTTGGTTGATTCTATTTTATTCTTGTCTTTTGTTTAACATGTTAGGCTAAATTTATCTTGTGTTTGCTTAGATCTAATGAAACTTAGCTATTGATTATTGGTTGTTAGTGTGTTGTTAGTTGTATTGGATGATTGTTTATCTATGTTAGGCTTAAGAAAACTGGCTAACTTCCTATTCGGTAACTTGCTTGAACGTCTTAAGAAACATGAACCAAACGCGTACTAAAGGTTTTTATGGTTGTATTTAATGCACAAGCGAATTCTAGTGATCCCATGTTAGGAGCTTCTTAGCCGGCTCGACATAGGAGTGAAGTAGGAGCTTGTAGAGTTGGGGAAGTAAGTACGCCACCCCACGAATGGTATTAAGGAATACACCCGTCATCCACGCGACTAATACACACTAATTAACCGGTAAAAGATAGTTAGGGAGTAAGGAAATCTAAGTAAACACATTTCTCTACACATAAGTTTCTCACCACATTTCATTTTTGTTATTTTATTTTATTTGCATTCGTAGTAATTTGGGTTAGTTGACTAGCAACTAATTCCGCCCACTCCTTCAAAACCGAGATTTTATTTGCTTTCATAAAATTATAAAAACATAAAAAAGAATCTTCCTCAACCCTTAGACCTAATTAGAGTAGCCTTTCATACCTAACGAACACTATTCCCTGTGGAGAACGATCAATCCCCCGTACTTACCACTACACTATACTACATCGGTCAGGTACACTGCCTGGTGGGGTTGTAAGCCTCTTGAGATCCCTCGAGAGGTAAAACCTGTTGTAAGGTTACAAAACCACGCAATCAAGTTTTTGGCGCCGCAGCCCGGGGAGTAGTTATTGCTTAGGTTGAAATTTTATTTTTATTAGGTCTACTCACAAGATTCCTATCAAGTGAGATATTTTCTTTTTATTTTGTAGCTTTCTCGTAGTCTATCTTTTCTTTGTGATTTTGTTTGTAATTTGCTTCAAATGGACTTTTCACTTAGATTTCTAAGATTGCAAGATATGGTTGAGTGGCTAGAACACCAAGAAGTTCAAAATACCTCATTTAGAGACACTTATGAATCATATGAGCCTTCACCTAGGATAGATTCTTATGAACAACCTCCATGTTTAGGATCTTGTTTTAGTGAGGCTAATAGGAAAAGCGACCCAGTTTGCCAAGGAATTGTGGATAGAGCCGTATCAATAAATCATAAGTTGGATGAAGCACTAGGTTTGTTATTATCACTACCTAAGAAAACAATTGACGAGGATATAGGTGATCTTGACACGTGGAATAATGAGGTAAACACCATAAGCCCACAAAATACTCAACCATCATTTGAGGCACCCACACTGCCCGTGACTTACCCGGAAGAAGTAGAAGAGACTTTAGGAATCCCGATGGAGGTAGAACCCTTGGACCAAGCACAACTAGAGGATATAGGTTTGCACATTTTTAGTGATGACCTTACTCATAGTTCTAGGGAATTTCCTAGTGTTGATGAATTGGAACCTCAACCTTTACACAACTTTTCATCCTTAGATTTACATCTAGGAGAAAAAAGAGGAACCGACCCACCCATCAACCAATATTATCCGGGTAGTTTTAGGATGAAGGAAGCCATTCACTCACCCCCTTCACCTCACGTGGCATATTCACACCCTAAGGGTGTGTATCGCTACTTTCACCCGAACTTAATCCTAAGTGTAGGGAAAACCTCCCCTATTTTTGTTAAATAAGGGTAGAGTCAGGCTCGTGACTCGAACAAAAACAAGCGCTTATTGGGAGGCAACCCAAGCTTTATTTGCTTTATTTGTTTGATTGTTTGTTTATTTAATTTTATTTGTTTCCGTATGCATTTCTTATTCTTTTTGTTTACTGTTCATGTCTCAAATATAAATTGTGAAAATGCTTTATTTTGTTTTTAACTTCGTCTTAACTACATATAAAGGTATTTTGCAAAAGATAAGTGTAAGGGAAATCCAAATTTGTTTTTAAGAACAAGATTGAACATGAACGATAACAATGAGATATAAGCATGCATATTAGTATTTGTTTGAGTCAAATGCTTGTATCGAGTCATAATGAAGTTTTGCAGGAATTCCAGGAAGTAAGGTATAGGTTTTTCCAGAAATTTTCCGGAAACTTAACATGAGAATTCTGTCAGATCATTTCTGACGGCGTCAGGCCTTACAACCTGATGGCGTCAGGTTTTAATTTTCTGAAATTTTTGAAAGTTTTGTTTTCATAAAAAGTTTTATTAAAATCTCCAACTTATAATCTCCAGGAATCTGCAAAATTATCATTCCACAAGCATTATATCCTTATATATAGATTTTTCCCGCCGATGTTATGCAGGTTTTCGTGTTTGTTTTCTCAGGTTTAACAGGTTGTTTTGGACAAGGAGATGTTTTTGGAATCAAGCTTATGGCGATGCATTAGTCATGGAGCTTCAACATTCTCTTTGGAGGAAGATCTAACCGTGTAATTTCATTATCCACCGAGCGAATCAGGGGAGTATTTGATTTCATTCTTTTACTTTTTGCTTTTACATCTTGTTATTTGAACATTGGGGACAATGTTCATCTTAAGTGTAAGGGGAGGGTAAAAGCACGATTTTAGAGAATACAATTGCGTTTGATTTTTGTTTGTTTAATAATAGATGTGTAATAAAACTGAGAGAAATACTTGTTAAGGTAATTTTAGTGCCAAATTTAAAATTTTTTACAGCATATAGGAGTGAAACTTTGGTCTTAATGAGCGTCTCACGGATAGGAGTTATATGACTAGCACAAAAACCGTACCACTAAAAAATTTTCCACCCCCAAATATGTGAGGTTCGCCCCTAGAATTGGTAGGAAAAGCATTTATGCTATGATGTGTGTACCGGTAGCACTTAGATTCTAGAACTTGCGTTAGGACCATTCCAAGACCACAAGTGAGACTACATTCGTGTAGTTAGATTTACTACATGATAAGAGGCATTAGGATTAACCCATTGTTTTACACCTGTGTTTTTGTTATAATTACTTTGGCTACATTGGTCAAGTAATTCTCCCACACCCTTTGCGTTGTACTCATTTTTAGTACACGATACCCCTAGTACACCCCTCAGAGCCTATCTTTTCGTTTCGACCTTTAAGCATTTTACTTAAAGGAAGAATTTGTTACACCCCACTAAAATGTACACCCAAATCGCCTTAGCCTACCTTGTATGCACTCATCTTTAGTGCATTATTGTTACAACATTTGTTTAAACCCAAGTTAATTATCTAATTGATTACATGGTTGCTAAGTCGAGTCATATCCTTGTACATATTGTTTTGGGACGATTGGGACTCATGGGTAAAGTACTAGTGTAATGGAGTAACGGGGAAGAACATCATTTATTACCCCCATATGTGCTAAATATTTTAAAAGTACTCCAAGTTTTTCAATTATCTTAATTCGAGTCATTAGATTAGTATTTGTAAAGTTATGTAAAAATTCAAGTGTAAGGGGGATGCAATGCCCCTATGATGTATTATTTTGGATGGTAGGGTAAAAGTGTATGCAAAAAAAAAAAAAAAAAAAAAAAAAAAAAATCGAAAAAATCAAGAAAAATACAAAAAAAATGAGAAAAAGAAAAGTAGAAAAAACATACGGACTACCATCCCGTTTTATTTTATGTTTATTTTATATTTTTGTTATTTTGTTATTTTGTTTCTAGCTTAAGATCGAGTCTAGTCTTGGCTTAGCAACATTGTATAGTACATGTAATTGATCAAGATTTTTAACTCGCCACCAGTAAAATATCCTTTATCCAACAAAACCGTGTTTTCCTTTTCCCTACACCTTACGTTATAACCCATTTAAAAGCCCTCTTTGATAGTTTATCTTAGGTGCTTACGCCTAGTGGAGGAGGTTTTCGATCCTTTCCCAAGCCTATGGTAATCTATTTGCTATGACAGGTAGTGAGAGATATTATCCGTTTTCATTTATGAGATTTATTTTGATGACACTTGAGAGATGTGAGTATCTAAACACTACTTGTGAGGTGCTAGTTTATAATCTCCGTGCTTATTATGATTGAAGTGGAACGATTATTTGTTGTAATTACTTTTATGTTTGCATTAAATGACCCCTAACTTGTATTTTGATTAGAATAAAAGCGCATTTGCTTGAGGACAAGCAAATCTCAAGTGTAAGGGTATTTGATGAAGCGAAAAGTGTACCGCTTTTAGGGGGTCATTTAAGCCCTAAATCGTATTTATTTGATCAAATATTGCCCTAAATCGTTCCTTTTGTCATTTTAGGTACTTTTGAGGAGAAATCTGGAAAAGGAGGCATTTTGGACGTTTTTGGAGCATTAAAGTGAAGAAAACGGCAAAGTCTCAAAAATCGGCTAAAAGTTACTCTTGACGGCGTCAAGATTTACTCTAGACGGCGTCATGCTTTGGCAAGAAAAGTTGGACGTGAAATTTACTCATGATAAGCCAGTGAAAATAGCATGTGAATTCTGATGGCGTCACGCTTTAACTTGATCAAGGGCGTCACGGCTTAAATCATAAGGGGACGGCATCACGTTCATGGTTCGACGGCGTCAAGCCTTGATAAGCCAGAATGGATTTTTGAAGAGCTAAAGAGGGACGGCGTCAAGAAGGTCATCCGGGAACCCTAGAAGCGGCGAGGTGACGGCGTCACACTCCATAAGGTGACGCCGTCAGATCCAAAAATCTATATATAGTTTTCTAATCTTTTGTCATTAAGGAGAGCTTAGTGTGTGGAATTTTGGGATAAAACCCTAAGACGATTTTAGCTACTTTTTCAGGGCTTTTTGCCTTGAGATCTTCCATGTTTCATTGAAAGATAAGTTATCAAGTAATCATTCAATATGTCTATGTGTTGTTTGATTCTATTTTATTCTTGTCTTTTGTTTAACATGTTAGGCTAAATTTATCTTGTGTTTGCTTAGATCTAATGAAACTTAGCTATTGATTATTGGTTGTTAGTGTGTTGTTAGTTGTATTGGATGATTGTTTATCTATGTTAGGCTTAAGAAAACTGGCTAACTTCCTATTCGGTAACTTGCTTGAACGTCTTAAGAAACATGAACCAAACGCGTACTAAAGGTTTTTATGGTTGTATTTAATGCACAAGCGAATTCTAGTGATCCCATGTTAGGAGCTTCCTAGCCGGCTCGACATAGGAGTGAAGTAGGAGCTTGTAGAGTTGGGGAAGTAAGTACGCCACCCCACGAATGGTATTAAGGAATACACCCGTCATCCACGCGACTAATACACACTAATTAACCGGTAAAAGATAGTTAGGGAGTAAGGAAATCTAAGTAAACACATTTCTCTACACATAAGTTTCTCACCACATTTCATTTTTGTTATTTTATTTTATTTGCATTCGTAGTAATTTGGGTTAGTTGACTAGCAACTAATTCCGCCCACTCCTTCAAAACCGAGATTTTATTTGCTTTCATAAAATTATAAAAACATAAAAAAGAAATCTTCCTCAACCCTTAGACCTAATTAGAGTAGCCTTTCATATCTAACGAACACTATTCCCTGTGGAGAACGATCAATCCCCCGTACTTACCACTACACTATACTACATCGGTCAGGTACACTGCCTGGTGGGGTTGTAAGCCTCTTGAGATCCCTCGAGAGGTAAAACCTGTTGTAAGGTTACAAAACCACGCAATCTACAAATCTCATATGAGACAATTTTGGTCAACTGTTAGATTGGATGTCTTAGATGGTGAGGAACGACTGGTAGGTAGTGTAGATGGGGAGGACATTGTAGTTAGTGAAACCACAATTAAGAGAAGTTTGAGATTGTCAGGCACCCCAACACCCCCTACTATAACCCCAGAAGTTGTGATGGCTGAACTTGAGACTTTTGGTTGTGAGAGACCTGAGAATAGTGGAACATTTTTGAAAGGTCGTATGTGTCCCCATTGGAAGTTTTTACTGCATACTCTACAACATTGCTTGTTTCCTAAGATAGGTGGGTGGAGTGAGTTTAATGCATCTCAGGCAATGGCTTTAGTATGTTTAGCTACAGGGAAGCCCTATGATTTTTCTGTTATGATATTTGAGGGGATGAAGAAATTTGTTAAGAAGAAGTTCTACTTATACCCTAGGTTTCTACAACTTATAATAAACAAACAGCTAAGGGAACCTTTGAGGCATTCACAAATTGAGCCCTGTAGTAGAATGGCCATCAAGATGTTTGCATTTTTGAAAAAGAATGGGAAAGGATTTTCTGGTGTTATTACTCCCTTAACTGAGCATATCTTGAATGTAGTGGCTGAAGTGCATGAGGATGAAGAGGCTGGAACACCCACAGCTTCCCATCACACATCCTCATCAACAAGTTTAAATGAATCATCTTCCACTAAACCACAACCTACCCAATCACCTAGGAATTCACAAAATGAGAACATTGTGCACCCTCAGGCCAATGTTAGTATGGTAGCAGATGAGGCTGGTACAGGTGATGGAGGTACCATGATGGAAGAGGCTGGCACTACTGTTTCCAACTTAGTAGTTGAACAGGACAGTGCTAACATACTTAAGACCTCAACCATGGCAACATCATTTGTAGAAGGTTCTCAGGAACCTGATACAACTGGTGGTAACCCCAGCCAAATGGCTTTTATGGGGGGCTCAGATGTTCATCCTAGGGATGAGACTGAGTTTATGTCCAAAGATTCACCTCTCAGAGAAGGTAACACATCTCGAAGTGATGAGGACAGAGATGAACATATTGAATTGATGGACACTTATGTACATATTGACATTGCAAATGATACACCTCTCGGACCAGGTCACACAGGTCGAAGTGTTGATGCTAGAATTGAACTTGAAACTGATAATTTGACGGCTAACACACCAGTACAAAATGCCAATTCCAATGATCAACCTCTCGGGTCAGGTTACACAGACCGAAGTTGTGAGGATATCATGAAACAATTGAAAGAATTGACGGAAAATTGTACCAAATTGTCAAAGGAGGTGCTTGATCTAAGAAAGGAGTTAAAGACAGTCAGATCTACTCAAGGTGCTGAAATTAGGAGGCTTAAATTAAGGGTTACACATCTTGAGGGGCGGCTCAAGAAGAGGTCCAAACCAAGTTTGGAAGAGGATGCTTCCAAACAGGGGAGGAATGATGAAGAGGCTGTTATAAATGATCAAGAGGATGTGATAGGTTCAGGGGAGGTAGAAAAGGATGGTGTAAAAGATTCAGTGGAGGTTGAAGTTGTAAAAGACTCTGTTGTTGAAAATGTTGGTGAAAAGGGTGACTCTGCTGGTGCAGAACACTCTGCTGATGAAGTTGCTGGTGCAGAAGAACACTCTGCTGATAGGTTGAATGTTTCTGCTGAAAATACAGAGAAAAGTGCTGGAGTTAAGAACTCTGCTGATGAAGAATCAGATGATGAACAGTTAACCTTAGATCAAGTGCTGTTGAATATGAACAAAGAAAATAAAACACCCACACCATCACAAGAACAACCTGTTGCTGACTCTGCTGAAGAATTTGAAAGGATGCAGAAATTGGCTGAAAAGGCTCAAATTGCTCAGGATGAAGAATTTGCAAGAAGTGTTGCAGCTAGTGAAGAAAGAGATCAGTCTGAACTTATGGAAAGCACTGCATTTAAAGAAGTTAGTCAAGAAGAATTAGATGAACAATTGCAGTATTTCATTGAGTCTGATATGATTGTCAGAGGTGAAGCTAGGCTGATATCAAATGATGAGCAGTTCGATGGTACTGAAAAGACAGAAGAGCTTGTTGCTTTTATACTCAAAAAGAATGGATTAGCTAAGTGGGAAGAGCTGATTAAGAGGATAACAGAAGCACAGAAGCATGGTTATAAACCAAAGTCAGCTTCAAGGAAAGCATTGGTTACTGACATGAAATACTATTTGAAGAATGCTAGAAACTATCAGATGAAGGATTTCAAAGGAAAGCCAGATCACTTAATTGAAAAGGAATTTTATGAAACTTATGCTCAGCTTAATCCAAGAAAAGTTTCTGACAAGAAGAGAAATCCAGAAGTTATGGGATCTGACAATCTAAAAGCATCTGGGAGTGGAAGTGTGTCAAAGTCTGTAGTATCTGATGCTGAGAAAGAGAAAGAAGTTGTTGTTGAAACTAAAGAAATGACTGAATCCTCTGCTGGTACAAAGAGATATAGAAGGAGAGTAAAGCAGGTGAGTAGGAAGAAGAGAAAAATTCAGTCAGTAGTGATGAGTGATTCTGAGGAAGAGGAGAAAGAAGATAGTGATTCAGGGAATGAAGAAGTGACTGCAAATGAGATGAAAGGGGTTATGGATCTCACAGTTCATGAACCTCAAGAAGAGCCTGAGTTACTTAATGAAGTACCTTTATCAGTAAAATATCCAATAATTTCATATTCACATGATATTTTAGCTGATAGTAGTGTATGCTGGATAGTAAAGAGATCAAATGGTTCAAGTGTGGGGTATATTAGTTTTTCTCAAATGCTGCACTATATGGATAGAGATGATATTACTCAACTCTGGAATTTGTACAAGATGAGGTATGGAGATACTAGACCAGAGATAGTGTATGAGAGGCTAAATTATTACTACTTGAAGAACATGTTTGAACCAGATGAGAAAAGTATTGAATGGAGGAAGTTACTGAGCTCTACAGTTCCGAAGTGGTACTTATATCAAAGTTGTGGAGTTCATGTTTTGTCTTGTATAGGTGTGACTGTGTATATGCTTGTGGAGAAGGATTATGTGATCAACAACAGTACATCTATTCTGTATCAAATGTTGCAACCTGGAAAGTTGACACTTCAAAGACCATTTGATTCAGATAATCAAGCAAAAGAATTGATTGAGAAATACAAACAGTTGCTGGTATCACAGGTTTCAAAACAGTAAGGTGTTTGGAAGCATCCTCCTGGTGGTTATCTGGGATTAAGGAAACTTGATGATTTTTGGAGAAAAATATCAAGTTTAGGGGAGGATTGTTGGGTCTGAAATGCTGCTGATTGGAGAATTACAACTCTGCCGGATAGTTATGTAACTCTGCTGATTAGCATAAGAACTCTGCTGTTTTGATAACTCTGCTGTTTTAGTATAATAGGCATATTGTAACTCTGCTGCTAGCTCATGAGGACTCTGCTGCTAGAAGGATTACTCTATTGCTTATTAATTATGTAAAGTATGTTAAGATAAGTATAGAAAAGATACGTATGAATATTTTACTTGTATAGGAAGTCTTGTAAATCGACTAGGACTCCTCATGCTATAAAAGGAGGTTCTAGGGTTAGAGTTAGAGGTTGATTGATTAATTATCTTAGCATACGTATTATTGTTTTCACTTCAAGGTTTCTTGTAATCCTATTGCTATTCAGAGCAATCGTTATTAATATAATTGAAGTGTTGTTGGATAATTCGTTTGTGTTTTCTTCTTAAGATCAAATATTAGTTTCCGCATAATATTTGATATACAACCTAAGATCAGTTTCTATACCGATTACTTTAGATTTATCTAAGGTAGTTAATAAGATCGTGAAGCTCAACTGGGATCAACACTGTTTGACAATCAAAACCTTGTTGAGGCCTACCTCCACAAGACTCACACGAGTATGTCTCCATCTCGTATTGCGGGGGCTGGTTGAAGAAGTCGGTTGTTTCATTGTAGGAATAGGGATTTTGGTAATAGACAAACCCGTTTCCCGAATCTACAATGCTACAACCGGGGCAATTTCCACCATTTTGAGGACCCCCACACCACTCACAACAATATAGGTAAGATGAAGACATAGAGAAGAATTAAAAGGTTATAGAGGATAAGAGATAGAGAATTAAATGGTTTAGAGGATAAAAAGGACTTTTTTAATTTTAATTTTAGAAAAAGGAAAATATTTTTGGATTGTTTAAAAGATTTAGAAAGAAGAAAATATTTTTAGGATTTTTAATATTTTTTTAATTTCTATTTGATTTTTGAATTCTAAGAAAATAAACTTTCAAAAGAAAGTATCTTTCAAGGCACCAACGCCAAACACAACGCAAAAATCTTAACAAATCTGTCCGGCAACGATGCCAAAAACTGATTCATTGTAGATATAGCAGTTTTAATTTTCAAGTTTTTCCTATTGGAACTAAAGTCACTTGAGGACAAATGAGAGTTGAACTTCCGTAGTCGTATTCCTCGACGAGATTTGAATTGAAATTTGCGTTCATGTCTTTTGTTTGATGCTTGATTATCGAATATTTTTGGTTTGGTATTTAATTTTTTTTTAAATCTAAATTAATTAATAAAAGAAAAAACTACAAGTAAAACAATAATAAGGCGATCTAAAAAGATAACAATAAAGGATATGCTTGTCAAGTGAGGTGAAAAGATCATTAAGTGTGAATTATCGTTTTAAGTGATTAATTAATTAATACCCGTCTAAAAAAATTATGTGGAAACGGTAGAAACGGTAGGGGGGGGGGGTTGAATACGTTTCCGTTTCAAAGTAAAAACTTTTGTATCAAATATCGTATAAACCAAGTTTCACCATTATTAGTCCGGTTTGTATTTACTTTCTAAAAACATCCTTATAACAAATTGCCGATCAATTTAACGTAATATGTAAACTGTCAACACAAAGACAATCAACAATATAAAGCAAGAATAGAAGTAAAGCGATAATTAAAAAGGATACACAAACCGACAAGAGGATTTATAGTGGTTCGGTCACAAGGTCACCTTCCTTGCCCTACTCCACTCCCCGAGTACCCAACTCGAGAGTTACTTCACTAGATCAACAAACTCCATTCTCGGCGGAGAAACCTTACACAACGTAGCTTATACTTTATCCGGTACAAAGCTAGATACCGGGTCCTTAACACGGCGGACCAAATCAACACAACGTCGCCTACACTTTATCCGATACAACGCTAGATACCAAGTCCTTAGCACGGTGGACCAAACCAACACAACATTGCCTACACTTTATTCGGTACAAGGCTAGATACCGGGTTCCATTACAAAGGAGGAACTACTACCCTATCAATACAACACATCATAAGAGACCAACACCCTACTACACCAATCTACACAACTCATCTATGTCACCCGTTATGTTTTGTGGCCCAACATAACAAACCTTGTTTTTTATGGTACAAACACATAAACCAACTAATCTAGTTGGAGATACAAGAAGATGATACAAGAGAAGATCCAAGACAATGTGTCTAATGGATATGAATGCCTAATCAAAATAAACTTCCATTAGTAGAAAGTCTTCAATGATGATCACAAGTTTCCTAAGCTTGTTGTGATAGATCTTTATGTATGTATGATGGTAGTGGATGAGGATCACTTCAGTAGATAAGGATGCAAGATCTTCAAGCTTGCTTCAGAGGATCACTTAGGGAGTATGCTTACAACAATAATGAAAGTTAGAAGCATTATGATCATATGAGAAGAAGGTGTTCTACATGTTTTCCTACTGATCTAAATGTGTTAGAAATGGTGGAGAGAAAGTATGTGAAAGGTGTGTGTAAATGGTGAGAAGTGGTTTGCTATTTATAGGCAAAAAGATGGGTTATGGACTTTGGGTCATGGGTCATGGACTTTGTGTCATGGGTAATGGATTTTACCCATTGTGATGTCATGCATGATGTCAAAGACATCTTGGGTCATGGGTTATGGACTTTGGGTTATGGGTTTTACCCACATATGATGTCATGCATGATGTAATGCACATTTAATGCATGATGTAATTAATGCACATGGGTTATGGGTTATGGGTACCCAACTAGATTCAATGAATGTAGACAATGGGTTATGGGTCATGGGTTTTAGACTATGGTTTATGGGTTTTGGGTTATGGATAGTCCAACTCTTTTTACTAGTATATTATATTAAATTAGTTGATTCTAAAGTATGTATTTTATGAAAATGAAAGTAATAAATATTACTTATAAGTGTTTCATAAAAATGTTTTTGGTTTTATGTAAACTATTTAACTAAATATGTTTCATGGTTTGTTAGGGGTTTGATCATAACACAACATAACAAACATGTACGAACCTGTGTTGTAGCATACAAGGACTTGAGTCGTCGAGAGATGTTGAATGTATGTTGAGACAAAATATGATTACGAGTAACTTGTACATTTTACGTTATATATTACAAGTTACATGGTTTGTCATCAATCAAAACAAACGAGACTGTATAGATTAAATATCGTAATATTTGCACTAAGAATCTCCCCCTTTTTGATGATGACAAAATATATGTAAACGTAATAGATAGGTATAATGTTTAAGTTACTTGTGTCCGTACTTCCTTTATATTACCTTCGTCGTTTACACTACACTCTTCTCCTCCTTTTGTTGAAACAAAAATGGTTTTTTCTTGGAGTTAGACTTGATTTTTCCCTAAGAAGGCGAGCTTGGATCATCCATAGTAAAGTTAAATAGAAAACCCCTTATTGCTCCACTAAGCCTAGCAACACTTCTCTTGAAGCTTGGAAGACTTGTATGAAAGAAGCATGATCTCGTCTTGTAAGAAGAACCTTGAGAAACACAAGAGAAAGAAAGCTACAAGAAAGTTATAGGAATGATCCATAGATATGAGGTTAGAGAGATACAAGAATAATAGAAATTAGAGGAGATAAGAAGAGTAAAGGAAAGTGAAGAAATGCAAGTTTGCTCCCCCTTGACAAGTGCTCCACCTTGATGACGGCGTCAAGTAATTAGAGAGACGAGATCATTGCAAAGTGTGCAACGGTTATGCTTTGACGAAAGCTCCCCCTTGTTGAGGGCATCAAGTACTCCTAGTATGGTTTGAAAATCTACAAAACAAAAAAGAATTAGTGCAAAGCTATATTCGTCCTTGTATGAGTAGATCATATGATGCACTCTATAGATGCTTAACGGAAGCTCCCCCTTGCTCGAGGGCGTCAAGAAGAACCTACAAAGAAAATATTAGTGAAAAAAAATAATCCTACCACTTGCATCATCGTGGTTGGATTAGAGGTTGTAATGGTTGTTCAAGGTAGAAAGAATGTATTTGAGGATGAGACGCATTTCATTATGAACTTCACTTGGCTTTTGATAACATAGATGTATGTGGGAAATGGTTCAATGACCATGGATTGTAGTGGTAGTGAGATACTAGTAGGATGTGGTTGACACAAGTAGGTTGTGGTTGAGAATTGTTAGTTCTCGGAGGTAAGTCTTCTAGAGAGTTCAAGAAAGGATGAGGTGAGCTGAAGAATGAGGTGTAGTAGAGGAGAGAAGTCGAGGTTCAAGAGGTGAAACTCGTATAGGTTGTGTAGATATGGGAGTGTTTTGGGGTGTAGTTTTAAAAGAAGTTGGTTTAAGAGATGAACGTGATGGTTTGATAGAATGGAATTGTGGTGGTAGACATGATGACTCTATGAGTTAGTACAAAAGGAGTTAGTACATTTTAGGGAGAAGATAGCTAATATGAATTTATAAAAATTATTAAGAGATATTGTTCACATAATATCATGGAAATAAAAGAGAACACATAAATAGTCACATATACGAAACACATAAAAAGTTTCTTCTTCCATGAATGTTGCAACAAGCTTTAAAGAGAAAGACTATAGAAAAAGTCCTTAAAGGAAACTGATAATCCTATGTGTTGAGCTAGTGTTTGAGTGGAGAAAGGAAGATTATAAGTGAAAGAGTTGTTTTTTAACTGCTCTGTTTTCTCGGATCCACCGGATCCTTCTCAGAAGGGATCCGGCTACTAGAGACATGAAAGAAGGGATTTGGTTGAGCATTTTAAGTGTACTAGCTAATATAGGCTGGTGTTATGATTGAAAGAGGGTTGCTTTAAGTGATAAGGGTCCTGAGGACTTAAGTTAATGATGAGATGTGACTAGTGATGAGTTTTATAGGGAAATGAGATGAAAAGAAGCCTAATGAGTGATCAAGAGTGATCAAGAGCTAATTTAGTTAGTTAAGAAGGTGTCTAATGTTGATAGAAGTCAGAGAGTGGTGGTGGAGAAAATTAGAAAATTTCTTAAAATTCATAAGAATTAAAAGATTGGATTTTAGACCATTTTAGGGAGAAGATGGCTAATATAAATTTATAAAAATTATTAAGAATATGGAGATAGTTGGATTAGGATTAGAGAAAGATGGTGTAAGCACCAGAATGGAAATTTGTTGATTTTTGGAGAAATGATAAATCATAAACATCCTAGAGGGATCCTAAGTCATGTTTTAGGAAGGTATGGGATCTACTGAGGCTGAGGAGATCTTATTTGTGACTAAAAGAGTATTAGAAAGTGATCTAATAAGGTCTAAAAAGTGAGAGAGATGTAGAAAGGTATACAATCTATGTCTGTTCAACCGGTTCCTCCGGATCCATTTAAAAATGGATCCGGCCTGTTATCCCAAAGGGATCCGGCGTCTGAGAACTAAAACAACACAGTGGGCTTGCGAAAATAACTTACACAAATCAAAACTCAAAACAAGTTTTCATAATAGTAAGTGTCGAACAGATGGTCTAGATTAGTACATCGTTTGCACTAACAATGGCGTGCAAGGTATGTGTCAAGAGTGAAGAGGATATGTGATAGTGTTCTAGACAATAGTGTTGTGACGTGCTAGTTTAGGACAATCCTAGGCTTTAGAAGGTGGAGTTGTTTTCGGAGTCCTAACTAGTTCTTCTATGGTGGTTTAGAATGAATCGCGTTTTGTCCTTTAATTTCTATGGTTAGATCCCTAGAGCTTTGGCAATGTTCGCAAAAGATATGGTGAGGAAGAGGTGGTAGAGATTCATCCATCCAAGTTGGTTGCGGAAGGTTTGATGGAAAGTTTGGAAGAGAGTGATTGGTTTAGAAAGGCTTGAAGCAAGTGCGGTTTTGTGAGTTGGTTTTAGCTAAGAGATGTTTACCTATGTGTTTAGAAGAGTAAGAGACATATGCATATGCGTTCTTAAAGAATGATTATGTGAATGAATTTTCCTCCCCCATAATTGGTGGACATCCAACATAATGAGTTTAACAAGAGATAAAGAAGATAAGGAAGTAGATTGTTTAGAAGGTTGCTTCGGTTTAATGAAGGCGATGAGCTAAGTATAGTCATTACGGATGGTGATTAGCATACAATGAACTTCATCCTTAAAGTCATGTATCTCTTCTCGATCAAAGCAAGAGAATCGATTGATGAGGCAAGTGGTTGTGATTGACTAATAAAGAAAAATCAAATTTACTACTTGTTTGATTAGTAATCCTAAGGTGACGAAGAAGTTATGTTTAAACCCAAAAATTTAAAGGAGTCCATATGGAGAACAAAAATGGAGAACAAATATGGAGAACAAGTATGGAGAACAAATATGGAGAGCAAGTATGGAGAATAAGTTTAGATAAAAAATATGGAGAACAAATATGGAGAACAAGTATGGAGAACAAATATGGAGAACGCATATAGAGAAAAAATATGGTTGGATGAGTAAGTTCAACATATGTTGTTGGAAAACTTGAGTTTCGATTTTTAGATATGACCAATTATATTTGCGTTGCAAAATAATTTACTTGAGTATCTCGGATGAAATAATCAAGTTGTCAATCCTACTATGAAGCTTGGAAAGCGATCATGGAGAAGAAGACGGGAAAGTACATCATCAACACAAGAGTGGGTTATGATCAGATGTACATTCTTGTCGTTTCAGAAAAACAACACAAGAAAAGATGAAATCAAAGAAATCAACTAACATATAAGCACATAATACACTTATGTTGCACAAATAACAAACTCAACAAGAAGTCATATAGCATATTACATGCTTTAAACATTATTCAACTTATATGACTTATCAAAGTATTTAAGAAAATAGCATTTTCAACACAACTAGATGTTATCCCAAACACTCCTTCAAATAGCACATTTATTAGTATATATTACTAACTCGACACACAAGAAAATGAATAACATGGCAAGGAAGACACATATGTTACACATACAAACAAGCACAAAAACTATTTGAGATAAGCATACGATCAAGTAGTGCAATGCAAAGCAATTAATCATTTAGCATAGCATACGAAAGATCTTATCATCGCTTTGTGTTAAATATAAACATGTATACCAAGCTTGATTAGTTTCCTTTAAATATGACCAAAACTTTAGTTTCAAAAGAAAGCACATTAATATTTAAAGATGAAGACATTCGTTTCTAATTAGACCAAGAGTTTGTGTAAATGTTATGACCAAAAAATGAAATTTTTTTTTGAATAGGTTTATGAAATTTTTATATGAAAGTAGACTCAAATACCTTTAAAAGGATAGGTGGCACGACTTCTACGGACTTACGGTTAATTAGTTATAAATTTTTTAAGTTTATCAAAAACTGTCCTCTGTGCAGACGGATCCGCCGGATCCCTTCCAAAAGGGATCCGCGGATCTGACACAGATTCACAAAAACACATATTTTGACCCGACGAAAAGGTTTAACTTTTGTAGACTTTTTAGTGAACTTATATTACCCATTTTAATCTTTATTCAAGCTTGAATAACAAGATATCTAACAAAAAAAACTTCAAAGAGAAAAAATCAACAAAACACTTTTCATATTATGTTTGACTTCATCAAAAATTTGATACAAGGACCTTACTCGGTTTAAAACAAATCATTTTTTTAAAACTATAGCCAACCCACTCTGATACCAATTGTTGAAACGGTAAAGGGGGGGATGAATACCTTTCCATTTCAAACTAAAAAAATTTGTATCAAATATAGTATAAACCAAGTTTTGACATTATTAGTCCGATTTGTATTTCCTTTCTAAAAACATGCTTATGACAAATTGCCGATCAAGTTTGACATGATATGTAAAGTGTCAACACAAAGACAATCAACAATATAAAGCAAGAATAGAAGTAAAGCGATAATTAAAAAGGATACGCAAACCGACAAGAGGATTTATAGTGGTTTGATCACAAGGTTACCATCCTTGCCCTACTCCACTCCCCGAGTACCCAACTCGAGAGTTACTTCACTAGATCAACAAACTCCATTCTCGGCGGAGAAACCTTACACAACGTAGCTTACACTTTATCCGGTACAAAGCTAGATACCGGGTCCTTAACACGGCGGACCAAACCAACATAACGTTGCCTACACTTTATCCGGTACAAGGCTAGATACCAAGTCCTTAGCACGGCGGACCAAACCAACACAACGTCGCCTACACTTTATCCGGTACAAGGCTAGATACCGGGTTCCATTACAAAGGAGGAACCACTACCCGATCAACACAACACATCATGAGAGACCAACACCCTACTACACCAATCTACACAACACATCTATGACACCCGTTATGTTTTTTGGCCCAACATAACAAACCTTGTGTTTTATGGTACAAACACATAAACCAACTAATCTAGTTGGAGATACAAGAAGATGATACAAGAGAAGATCCAAGACAATGTGTCTAATGGATATGAATGCCTAATCAAAATAAACTTCCATTAGTAGAAAGTCTTCAATGATGATCACAAGTTTCCTAAGCTTGTTGTGATAGATCTTTATGTGTGTATGATGGTAGTGGATGAGGATCACTTCAGTAGATAAGGATGCAAGATCTTCAACCTTGATTCGGAGGATCACTTCGGGAGTATGCTTACAACAATAATAAAAGTTAGAAGCATTATGATCATATGAGAAAAAGGTGTTCTACATATTTTCCTACTGATCTAAATGTGTTATAAATAGTGGAGAGAAAGTATGTGAAAGGTGTGTGTAAATGGTGAGAACTGGTTTGCTATTTATAGGCAAAAAGATAGGTTATGGACTTTGGGTCATGGGTCATGAATTTTACCCATTGTGATGTCATGCATGATGTCAAAGACATCTTGGGGCATAGGTCATGGACTTTGGGTCATGGGTTATGGACTTCGGGTTATGGGTTATGGGTTTTACCCACTTATGATGTTATGCATGATGTAATGCACATTTAATGCATGATGTAATTAATGCACATGGGTTATGGGTCATGGGTCATGGTAATGGGTCATGGGTACCAAACTAGATAAAATGAATGTAGACAATGGGTTATGGGTCATGGGTTATGGACTATGGTTTATGGGTTTTGTGTTATGGATAGTCCAACTCTTTTTACTAGTATATTATATTAAACTAGTTGATTCTAAAGTATGTATTTTATGAAAATGAAAGTAATAAATATTACTTATAAGTGTTTCATAAAAATGGTTTTGGTTTTATGTAAACTATTTAACTAAATATGTTTAATGCTTTGTTAGGGGTTTGATCATAACATAACATAACAAACATGTACAAACCTGT
This sequence comes from Artemisia tridentata subsp. tridentata, assembly GCA_021014915.2. NCBI lineage: Eukaryota > Viridiplantae > Streptophyta > Magnoliopsida > Asterales > Asteraceae > Artemisia > Artemisia tridentata. The sequence goes on along the minus strand of CP139501.1, from coordinate 240,249,709 downwards.
GTTGTAGCATACAAGGACTTGAGTCGTCGAGAGATGTTAAATGTATTTTGAGACAAAATATGATTACGAGTAACTTGTACATTTTACGTTATGTATTACAAAAAGTGACAAAGTCATCTTTCGTAATGCCTCCTTACTTTAAAGTAATTTAAAGTAAATTACTTTAAATATGTAAACTAACTAAAAAGTGACAACGTAATCTTTTAAAACTAGTTTAATTATAAACAATGTGTAAAGTTCAAAGCCTTCTAAAAACAAAGATGGATTTTGTCTGAAGACCAAAAGGAACGATTTGAGCAAAAGTGACTTGACGCATAACTAAAATATGATATCTTGAACCTTATATCTCATCCGAATAAAAAAAGAGTAAAAATAAATTATAAAGGAACTAACATCAAAAAAATAAATCAATACACTACTCAATTAAAAACATTTAATAATCAAAAGTTCAAAACATTAATAAACTTATACTCTGAAATCTTAACATGAAAGTAATAAAGGAAGCAGTCTAGTGTTTTGTGATTTGACCGACCCCTATATGGGGTGCGGCTACTTTATCCCCCCTCCTTTCTATGCATTAGTTTCTTTTTATATTAGCCACAAGAAAAACCTAGAAAATATCCACCATCTATTTTGGCTTCTTACTCAAGTGAGGACAGGTGGCACCATCTAACAAGGGCTAGCAAATGTAGGTACTAACTTGGTTGTGGGTCGGGTCTTATGAAATAATATATGGTGGGCTTCATTTATATATTGATCTTGGGCTGTAATCCGGCTATCTTCGGGCTTTCATAATCACAATCTTCGTTTAGCCTTCTAAAATCCGATCTTTTGCTCAAATGTCCATGTTTTGTACCGTTGGACTCATAATTTCGTGCTCTTTCCAATGTAGTGCTCGGGGAATTTTTCCGACTTTGTTTCAATCTCGTTAAACGCGAAAACGTCGTCAAAACTCATCCGAAAATCAACATTTTTGCTCTGTTTTCCTGCAAGACACAATAACACATGCCAAACATATTTGCAATATAATTTCACATATTTTTTGGTTATTAGTCCGTTTTAGCGTGTTTTTGGTATAAAAATGATGTGTGTTTAGCCACACATCAAAATCCCCCACACTAAGCCATTGCTGGTCCCACACGCAATGTTTATCACACTCATGGTGATTGAAAATCTTTTAACCCCCACTTGATTAAAAATCCCTCACATCAAACAAGAACAGAAAGATGTTCATCAATGGGTACAAGAAATTCATAAGCTTTTGAAAACGTCCCGTTTTAACCAGAAAATAAAATAAAATGACCAATAGATAATAAGATTTTTTTTCAAATTATATAAAAGGCTTTAAGAACGAGAAACACACAAACTGGGTGTTTCCAGGAGACAAAGATCATCATCCTTGATTTTCACAATCCCCACACCAAGCTTAAAACGAAATCATAGCTAAATATAAAATATGATGCTAACACTACTCAAAAATGCTAATTGTGTACACGTAGCAACTCCTTGCTCCTTTATTCCTAGTTCCTCTAAGGATTTTATTTTGAAAAACGAGTTTTTCTTAATTTAACCCGATTTAGGGGATATCCTTTTTATTTCATCCGAAACAACTCATCTACGAGTCCAGAGACAGAAGCTTTATTTAGATATCCCCGGAGTCGAAATTTGGCATTATTAACATTATTATTATTAAGCATATTAGCCCTCGACCGTTTAAACAACTGAGACAACTGGAGCAAACCATCAGGAAACAGTAGTCTTATTTTGACCTTGGGAATTTCCTCAACCTTTTTGAAGTCTAAGTCAATGGGAGCGAACCGTCAGGAAACAGAAAACTTTTATGGCTTTGGATTATTATTGTTATTATTACCTCCACCCTTTGAACAACTGAGTCAACGGGAGCGAACCGTCAGGAAACAGTAGTCTATTATGGTTTTGGTTTATTACACATTTATTAAGGGGCCAAATCCCGAGTCCTGCGGTCTTTCAACATCCGAAACAATAGCAGCAAACTATCAGGAATCAATTGTATTATTTTCCCGCAACAATGACAGTACCCTGATGTGTACCCAACTTCCATAGGCAGGAATTTTCTAAAAGAGGAGTAAAAACTAAGAATTGTAAAAACCGTGCATCTTTATTTATTGTAAACATTATTTTTAATATGTTTCAAGCTGGTGGGAGCGAGAAGCCACAATTAACCTCTATGAGCTCTAAAGAGATCCAACTACTCCACGCTTAGCATCTAACTTATATTTCACTCCATCATTTTTCGTTCTTTGCAAAAATTTTAAGTTTTGCAAACGCTCAGTCTCGAAAGCTAAGGGGAAAGCTAGAGTGCAATACTCAGTCAAGTCAGAATTTCCTTTGTTCTAGCCTACGGGCCTACTTATTTATAAACATAATAATATATATTTTTTATTTTTATTTTTACACATAAATTAAAACAAATATATAGGCTAAAATGGGGTTGCGTGGGATACAGACAATGCAAGGGTTTGAAAATTTCGATAGAAATCCTCCCCACACTTAGAACTGAACATTGGCCTCAATGTTCAAAAATATCGGGTGTTACCCCCACGCTTAGGAACGAAAAAGGCAAATTCTTAAAATTCCAAGTGTGAAAGGGGAAAACTATATCAGATAAGCACATATGATAAAGGATTTCCCTAAATATAACAATGCAAATGATCGGAGACTGAGTATCGGAGGGTTTGAAAACAAGCACGGATGTCTTCACGGTCATAGGGAATCCTGCAAGCAAAAATAGGAAACCACAAAACACAGCATGGAGAGAAGCACTCCCCCACACTTATCCGAATACCACATCACACTTATTCAAAAAAAATAAAATAAAAAAATAAAGATAGATAGATTGATAACACGGGTTGCCTCCCGCGAAGTGCTTGTTTTTGTTCGAGTCTCTAGCTTGACTCTAGGGTTACTTACTTCTAAGGTCATGGTCACATCCATCACTTAGTGATAAGTTAGGATGGAAGAAGCGATACAACACCTCCTTAGGTGAGTGTGCCACCTAACGAGGTAATGGCATATGGTGAAATCTAACAAAAGGTTTATCCATTACCCGCGTCACATCACCCAACTGTGTCAGGGAGAAAAAAGGATCAAATCTTTCCACTTCCCTTAAGCAAATTTGCTTAGAATCGGGAAGTGGTATAACGAGTAAGGTGGACTCATCAATTAACGGTGTTGACTTAGGGTGATCCAAGCTACTCAAATCCTCAAACTCATCATCAAAAAATTTGTTATCAATTCTTAAAGTGAAGTTATCATTAAAAGTCAAATAAAGGATTTGATATAGTCACATTGAAGGATCTAGAAATCGAATCAGAATTACCTAAGGGTTCATCAGACATCCTTGGGATTGGGACAAGGTCATTGGTCGGTAAACTTTCTATATCACTAGGATTGAAGTCAATTTCCCTATCCCCCATTGAGAGGGTGTCTATATGCTCTCCAAAAGGTAAGTCAATATCTAAATTTTTGTCTCCCAACACAACAAGTCTAGGCAAGGATGGTGTGTATGCTAGTGGCAGAGATAGGACATGTGCGGTACTTTGTGGGCTAGAATTATGCACCTCGTCCATAATAGTCTCCATATCCTCCTCATCACTTTCCTCATGATAAAATGAGTCAACAGGAGGATCTTGTGGTATAAGTCTAAGAACCAATTCATGAAGACGGTTTAAAGCTTGTAATTTTTGGATGTTAACTTGAAAATTCAAGTTATCTTGTTCTTGAGGAAGTGGATGGGGGTGACTGACCCATTTGGTATTGTGGAGGTTGGTCATTATAAGGTAAGTCATAATTGTTACAAGGGACATGCTCATAGACAAGCGGGTTCCTTGTTCAACAATCAGAGCTATAGTGAGGACCTCCACAGAACTCACAACAGTAGAACTGCTGTGACTGACTCTGTGAATCATATGGATATTGGTCATTACCAAAATTTTGATTGTTACACGGAACCTGCTTATAGACAAGCATGTTCCCTGTTTGACAATCAAAACATTGGTGAGGACCTCCATAGAACTCACAACAGTAAAACTGCTGCGACTGACTCGGTGAATCATATGGATATTGGTCATAACCAAAATTTTGATTGTTACACGGAACCTGCTCATAGACAAGCGTGTTCCCTGTTTGACAATCAAAACCTTGGTGAGGCCTACCTCCACCAGACTCACACGAGTATGTCTCCATCTCGTGTTGCGGGGGCTGGTTGAAGAAGTCGGTTGTTTCATTGTAGGAATAGGGATTTTGGTCATAGAAAAACCCGTTTCCCAAATCTACAATGCTACAACCGGGGCAATTTCCACCATTTTGAGGACCCCCACACCACTCACAACCATATAGGTAAGATGAAGACATAGAGAATAATTAAACGGTTATAGAGGATAAGAGATAGAGAATTAAAAGGTTTAGAGGATGAAGAAGGATTTTTTTTAATTTTAATTTTGGAAAAAGGAAAATATTTTGGGATTTTTTAAAAGGTTTAGAAAGAAGAAAATATTTTTTGGATTTTTAAAACTTTTTTAATTTTTATTTGATTTTTGAATTTTAAGAAAATAAAGTTTCAAAAGAAAGGATCTTCAAGGCACCAATGCCAAACACAACGCAAAAATCTTAACAAATCTCTCCGGCAACGGCGCCAAAAACTGATTCATCGTAGATATAGCAGTTTTAATTTTCAAGTTTTTCCCGTTAGAACTAAAGTCACTTGAGGACAAATGACAATTGAACTTTCGGAGTCGTATTCCTCGACGAGATTTGAATTGAAATTTGCGTTTATGTCTTTTCTTTGATGCTTGATTATTGAACATTTTTGGTTTGGTATTTAAAATTCTTTTTAAAAGCTAAATTAATTAACAAAAGAAAGAACTACAAGTAAAATAATAATAAGGCGATCTAAAAAGATAACAATAATGGATATGCTTGTCAAGTGAGGTGAAAAGATAATTAAGTGTGAATTATCGTTTTAAGTGATTAATTAATTAATACCCGTCTAAAAAAAATTATTTTCTCACAACGTTGGTTTATTTTGAAAACAATCTCTTATCTTGGTAAAAATTACTAGATCTGAATAATTAATTATCCTAACGGCTTTTGCCCGTTAAAACAACCAACTAAATAAATCTAAAAATAATCCAGAAATTATTAATCAACAATCTTCGATACCCGTTTAAAAAACTATTTTCTCACAACGTTGGTTTATTTTGAAAACAATTTTTTATCTTGGTAAAAATTACTAGATTTAGATTAATCACTCAAACGGCTTTTGCCCGTCAAAATAACCAAAAATCAATCCAAGTAACTGAAGATTATTAATCAACAATTTCTAAGTTTTTCACACTTAATTCACAAATCACCATCACTTAACAAGCATATATAAATCTACTCACTACTCATAATAATTAAACTAAAATCAACAAAAAATCCAACAACCATAATTCTAAACTAATTAAGACAATAAACATGTAAAGAGATAATCATAAAGGGATCAGAAGTTTCCAAATATGAAGACTACAAATAAAATGAACTCCACATCATACTATTATCAATACCCAAATCTACAAGCTCATATACCCATATCCTCCTTGGTTGCTCTATGACCACAACTTAATCACCAACAAGTCAACAACCATAATTTTCATGTTTTTATAAATTTCTCTAAACTAAAAAAAATGCTAACTTTATAAATACAAATGGTAAGAAATTACTTTAAATAAGTACAACAACGACAACAATAGTACCCAATCCCGCAAGGGCGAGGTATGGGGGAGGTGAGATGTAGACAGTCACCCCCTACCCGAAGGTAAAGGGACTGCTTACAGAAAGACCTTCGGCAAGTGCGCGTGTGTAGGCTATCAACCAAAAAGTAAGATGCAAGGAAAGAGATACAAAGAAATAAACGGCACGTATAAGACAGATGTGTCGCGTTTTGTACAAGATTTAAAAGTTTATAAACACGATTTATCCAATTCTCTAATCAACACATACGAGCAAGTATACTCGTCCGGGGTAGTAAAGGTGGGTAAGTCAAGATCGTCCCAAAGGAATTGTATTCATTACCATGAATCCGCTGATCTTCACTCTCGTCATCATTCTCCTCTTCTTCTTCTTCCTCATAATTTTCTTCTCCTTCAAAAACTGTGAAAACTTTTTTCCTCTTTCTTCCAACACCCGGTGAAGAACCTCCTACATCGTATCTCGAACCTCCAACATTTGGAACTCTACCATAAACTGGAACTGGATCGGGGAATGGTGCCTAACCAGGATACGGATAAGGATATTGGCCAGGATATGGGTCATACTGAAATAGGTAGGGTGGAACATTTGGTGGGTTGTAGGGAGGTACCTCATAGTTAGCATCACGAGCCACATGTTGAAGCATCGGCATGGAATAATCATAGTTGTAATTTTGCCTCATCATCATAGAATCTCTCCACGCTTCCCTACACTCTATCTCATTCAATTCACGATTCCAATCCCCCCATCCCGAGTCAAAACTACCCGGGGCATGAACATTCCCAATCGGTGGCGGTGGTTGATACGGTGGTTGTTGATAAGGTTGTTGTGGTGCTCCTTGAGGTGCGACCATCGTTGGTTCTGTTCAAGCTCCCAACATCCTTGTTTTCCTATCCAACGCTCTACTGAAACTTTTAGCATCCCACGTCTCACTCACCGTCATCTCTGAACATTTCTCCAATTCCTCATTCACGAAATAATCCAAATTTCTTGCCAACATAGTCACATAGTGACCTCCACAAATCACACTATTATCCTTTATCCCTGGTGCTCTTCTTGAAAGATACTCGGCTATTATCCAAGCCGCGTTCCCGTTCTTATCTTCCTCCAACAATTTCATTAGCCACAAATCCGGTTGATTGCACTTATCCCTGCTACCTGTTCTATGCAAAACCCCCCAAGCGATCAATTTTTGTAAAATCTTCATAATAGGATTCCGTAACTTGGACGAGTTTCTTCTACCACAACCTGGATCTCCCACTCTATTCCAATAATCCGTAATTCCTTCATACTCATTATGCTTCCTTACCAACCTTGCAAAATGAGGTGGAAACAAACGATGCTCAATTTCATCTTGGTCGTATAGGCCAAGAGCAACAGCAAATTCTGGCAAAGTATAAACATGCTCCCTTCCACAAAGCCTAAACCAAATACATTTATCATTCACGACATCCACAATCTTTCTTTCAAAATAAAACGTAGAGAAAAACTCCAAACACCATTCTCAATTAACATTCTCATAAATACTAAATGCTCTTTCCCACGAAAAATCTTCAAAACTATCACCATCTCCCTCATATACATACGACATTCTCATCATTTTTCTCAACTCCATCTCACAATCATATTCTGCAAACAAATTCCAATCAACTAACCTTGGCTTAGCAATTTCTCTCCCTTGTAGCTTTGAAAGACGCTCCCGAAAAGCGTGTTTTTCCTCCTTCCTAAGGTTGCTAAACTTCAAGTTTTCATTACGCTCCGGATTGAGAGTATATTTGATCTTGCTCTTAGCATTCCTTTGCACATACTTTGTTACAATCGGATTCACTTTACCACGTGATGAACTCGAGCCACCTGCAACATAACTCTGTAGAAAACACAAACATATGATAGTATAAGAGCATAAGAACCAAGATTACAAGATTTAGAAGTCACAAAACTCGTTTAAAAATTTTCAATTTTCTTTTACCGAGCCCTCCATCCAATCGGTATTCCTCCAACCGAATCGGATGGAGTAAATGTCCCAGCCCAACCGATCGGTATTGCCCCGCAACCGAATCGGTTGGGACCTACTGTCTCAAAAACTTTTTCTTTCTCCGACTTCCAATAAATTCTATCAAATTCTACTATTTCCTATCATGCATTTGATCAATTATCGTGGTTTCTACATATCTCATTCATCTCCAAAACATATTCATAACATATTCACATGATTTCTCAATCTTCCTAGAACACATGAACACTACCAAATCAAAACTCCTCAATTTACGTTCTAATCAACAAGGCATCATCCTAGCATCACTAATCAACAACTAAATAACACCTGGGAATAATAAATTCAATCTAAATCGATTCAAAGTTTTGACCCATTTTAATCCAAAAATTGAATCAATCAAGTCTTCCTCAAAACTTAATCAATCTATCTAATTCTTTTTGCAATGAATTCCTCAATCATTTACCCATCTATTCCAGAAAAATTACATCTTAATTCGAACTATATCAAAAATACCCAAATTTTGACCTAATTCAAGAAATCCGAATTAAAACCTAATTAATACAAATTGATGATGTTACTTACTTGTTTAGGTGCCATAGATGATCCTTCAACACTCCTGCAACACTTAATAATCTTCTAATGGTCGAATTTTTGAAACCCAACTTTGGTGGATTGTGTATGTGTGTGTTCTTGTGATTTTTGAAATTCTTAGTATATATATTTCACTCCATCCGATCAGTATTTGATCCAACCGATTCGGATTGAATTTTTGCAAAAACTTCACTTTTTCTTTTGTAAACACTTTATCACACTTGTAAGAACAAGTAAAAGTGTTTTTACTCTTCAAAAATACTTCTTTTAAGCATAAAAAATACTCCACCACACTTAATCTCCCAACTTGTTTTTCAAGTCTATCTCTACAACTTCTAAAACAAAACTTAACTCTTAAACTCAAAACTTAACTTCATAAACTGAAAACTTAATAAAACCAACACAACCAAAAGGTCTTAACTTAAACTCAAACTTAAATGCAAACATTAAACTACTAGAAATGCATAAAAATTAAAAAGAAAACAAACAAACACTAGCACAAGCTTTGTGCTTTTATTCTTCAAACTCTTGTCTTTCATCCTTCGAAATACTCTTGCCTCAAGATATCTTCATTTTGAAACTTCCCGGATAACTTCCGGTTAGTCATTTGCGTTTTAAACTTCCTTGTAAAGTTCCTTCCATCCGGACAAACTATATCAAACTTCACATGCCATTCTTCGTCTCCTTCTTCCTTCTTATAAACACTAGATCCTTCGGGTCCCCATTCTAATATCTTTAGTTGGACAGGTAAGGATCCACGAAAATCTGTCAATTTGTTAAACACAAAAACATTCTTAAAGGGGTTATAGAAAGCCTCCATCGCTAGAGCTCTTTCCATCTCATCTTCAATGTTAAAGTAACTTGGGACAACCGGCCCATATTTAGGCCTCCCTTCTTCATCTCTACCTACTTCAAAACAACCCAAATGGTCTTCTTCTTCTTCATCTTCATGAACTTCCTTAACAATCTTTCCTCTAGGTTTAGGATAATATGTATGCTTCAAGATTCCATCACTAATAGTCATAGTACCTCTACCCATATCTATAATAGCTCCACAAGTTCTCAAAAACGTTCTTCCTAACAACAATGGTAACTCCTTATCCACCGGAATGTTAAGCACAAGAAAATCGGCCAAGAAAGCTTGATATCCTACTTGGACTCTAACATTCTTTACTTCTCCCATCGCTTTTGCTCGTGAATTATCAGCCATAGTAAGATTATATTGATTTGGTTGAGGATGCAATGTATGCATTGGCTGACACGGGAGTAAGTGTGAATGTAATGCCGTATCCATTGTATAAGAGATTAGGACTTGGTAATCCTCAACCAAATCAATATAATCTTACTATGGCTGATAATTCACGAGCAACCCATTCTCAACTATTCTTTCTCTTGCAATCTCATCAAAATTCTTATCTTCTAACCTAGCCCTTGCCATCATAACTGCATCCAACTTCTTACGATAAGTCATGTAATTGTTCAACACATCAATAACCGGCTTTTCCTCCATAAGCTCCTTAAACTTCATTTCCAAATTTTCCAAAATCGCTTCCTTTTGCTCTTGAGTTAATGGTTTAACTATTTGTGGTGATTTGGGTGGTGAACTAGATGAAGAAGTTTCATTCTTAGGGGTGGAGGGTTGGGTCAGTTTGTTAAGTGGTGTTTTCTTTCTATTCGCTTTTCCCATTTTAACAATCTCTCCCTTTCCTACCTTTTCTTCTACCATATCATCAACATCAATCCTCATCTCTCCCAATGCAAAATCAATCCTACATTTAGTCTTAACCATAAAATTTCTACCAAACACAACTTCTAGTTCATCAGCATTCCCATATTCCAAAACAAAAAAATCAACTTTGAACACGTGACCATGAATATTGACATTCACATCTCTCACCATCTTTCTCCCATAATCCTCATAGTCAAGTCTAACAAAACCAAGCTTACCAAGCATATCTTCCATAATGTAGTTGTCACCATATTTTATATTAAGCTGAGCATCCCAAGCTTTTATACCTTCCACACCACAAGGTGTAGAATACCTCATGAACGGTGCATCAAACTCTTTAGGTGGTGCTCGTGTGAACACAACAACTCTTTTCTCCTAAGGTAAACAAACATGGTTTTCTCCAACTTCTTCTTTCCTTTCAAAATCAACCTTAGCTTCTTCCAAAATATTTTCCAAACTCTCCAATGAATCACCCGAATCTTTGAACATCTCTTCCAAATTTCTCGAGTATTCCGACACATTTCTTAAACCCTCCATTCTACTTAAACACTAACTATAACATAACCACAAAAACAAAAAATCCAAACTATTAGCATGAGGGTTAGTTATAATCGAAACATATTAAAATATTAAACCAAAGCAAGCAAACAAACAACTTCAAACTCTTAAAACATCAAAACAACTAAAAATTAAAAATTTCAAAAACTTTTACCGAGGCATCCATCCGATCGGTATTAAACTCCATCCGATCGGATGGTTGAAGCATTATAATCAGATTTACTCAACCAAATCGGATGCGGGTAACATCCGATCGGTTAGATCGAATTTTTTTTTTTTTTTAACTTTTTTTTTTCTTATATAAAAAAAACTGAATTAAAACTTTAATAAAAAAAAACTAATAACTACCATTAAACTAATTCATAAAAGAAAATGAAAAATAACACATAATTAATAACTTACTAACCATTTAACTAATAATTAATTATCAACTTTAATAATCATTAAAATAATTAACTAGAACAATTAATAAAACTCATAAGCTACTAATTATTAAACATGAAATTAACTATATTAACTAAACTTAATAAAAAATTAAAAGCATTAAACTAGGCTAATTACCACTATTAATTATCTAATTAAACTAACATTTAATCTAAAAGTAAACTACCATAGAAACTTGAAAATAAAAATAAAAAAAATAAAAACTACATACTTTTTACCGAGGCCACCAACCGATCGGATGGGCATCCATCCGGTTCGGTTGGCTCCGAACCAAAATCTTTTTTTTTTTTTACTTTTTATTTACTACAAAACTTATAAACTACCAAACCAAACTACCAAGTAAATTAACCAATTCCCCGGGAGCGGCGCCAAAAACTTGATGTGCGCCGGGGCGTGCAAGTTTTAAAAATTTATAAACACGATTTATCCAATTCTCTAATCAACACATACGAGCAAGTATACTCGTCCGTGGTAGTAAAGGTGGGTAAGTCGAGATCGTCCCAAGGGAATTGTTGTTTGGGTTTAGTAAAATAAGTTTTAACAAAAAGGGTTGTCAATCCAATTTGGTGTGAATTCTAAAGCAAGTAAAATCCAATCAATCTAAAAAAAAATATACTTGTGTGTAATTCCTTGACTAATTGTATAGAGTAATCTACCAAGTTGGGTGTAACTTGTAGTGATGCACAACTTAATATAAGTGATTCACAATCAATGGTTTTTATCATGAGAAATCATCTCAAAGAATTCAATCTCCTAGTTAATTCCTTTCGGCCTAGTTTAACTATTACGACAATTCTATTAAACTCTTTGTTGTTTGAAAAGCATTTCTTATCTTAAGAATTCCTACGAATCCTTTCGGCCTTTTCTCGTGATAAATCGTTTCCAAATCCATTTTAACGAGTTAACATGGTGCTTGTCACACTCCATATCCCATAATAATTCGTGCACTAACTTTTTGGAATAAAAACATAAAGAAAATCCTTTCGGCCTTTTTTATTCTTTAGAACTGTTTTTACCAACTAATTAAGCAAGATTAGATTGTATTTCAACAAACTCATAAAACAAGACATGTTCTCATGCATCACTATGAAATAAGAATACTCCAACAATTGTCACATCATACACACAAGTATAACCAAAAATCACTCCATAACAATTATAATCAAACACAAGTAACAAACCATTCTTTCATTCAACTTAAAGTAAAAGTAGTTCATAATAACTCAACAAGAAATACCTAATTTTGGAATTACAAGAACTAGAATTTGTGGAACTATAGCAATCCACGCTCCTCCAATCGCCTATGATTACACGTAAACAACTCCACACTCGAACATAACTCTTGAGACTCGAACTCAAGGTTCCCTGGACATTTTTCACAGCAATTACAAGCTTTCGGGCGATGATAATAAGTTTAGCAATGACTTGGTGTAAGCCTTCACTAAGTTTTGGGTGTCACACTTTGTAATCTATCCTTGGGTCCTTTAAATAAGTGAAGGAACCCTTTCTCCTCAAGCAAAAACGTCCTCTAGTGGTAAATAAGCAGGAAATGATAAGCCACCATGATTATGGGGCTTAAATTCGTCAATAAATGCAACTTTGTAATAGCAGTCTCTTCCAACTGATCGGTATTGAGGTCCAACCGATCGGTTGGATCTCTCGGTAAATTAATCTTCTCTCATCTGAATCGGATGCGGGCACCATCCAATCGGATGAGGCCTTCATGCACACACATTTTTTATTTTTCTTTTCTTTTCTTGTTGCGTGCTTGGTCCTTTGTTGTGGCACTACTTCCTTTCATAGAACTTGATCTTTTCTTGATATATGAACATAGAAATCTTGACATTATCAAATCCTTTAATTCTCGTGTGGTTTCTCTCTCGTGAATCTTCCAATGTGCATAATCACTTCAATTCTACATCTTTTTATCATCTTTTCCTGTACTTGGCTATATTTACTTGCATATACACTTTTTCACGATTTAGTAACAAATACACACAAATATAACCAAATATGATGCACAAAACTAACGATAACGTGACTAAAAACATGTTCAATTTGAGCATTATCAAAGACAAAAAGCAACAAGCTGTCAGAGACATAAACGCAAACATAAAAACAATACAAAGAGCAAGCAAGCCATAAAAGGGTGAAAGGCAATAAGGGCACATAAGGGCAAAAAAAAACACAGAGGCGACATAGAATGCCAAAAGGCAACCGCAAAGCATACAAGACAAATACGTTGATGCATAAAAGACAAAAAGCCATCAAAGGGAAACGAACATGCACCCAGGAAAGGGAAAAAGGTAAAAAGCACACAAGAGACGAAAATGCCTAAAAGCCAGAAAAGCCTACTGAAAAGAAACCTAAAAGGCAAAAATCTCTAAGCTGAAGCAACAAGCAATTCTACAGCTAAGCGCCTTACTCATCTACCCTAATCCTAGTTCTCTACGCGTTTCTATCAGAGGTCATGTCCTCGGACAATAGGAGCTCCTTCAGGTCAAGCTTTAGTCTGTCCTCCCACCTGAGCTTAGGTCTCCCACTTCTCCTCAAGCCATCGACATTAATAGACTCCACTCTCCTAGCAGGTGCTGACTGTGGTCTCCTCTTGACATGCCCAAACCATCGCAACCGACCTTCTCTCATCTTGTTGATTATAGTCGCAACTTGGAGTACTCTTCGAAAAGCTCCATTCAGGATCATGTATAACCTAGTCTTACCACAAGTCCACTTTAGCATCCTCATCTCCGCCACTTCCATCCTATTTGCTTGAGTCTTCGTTAAAGGTTAGCACTCTGACCCATACAACATAGCTGGTCGAATTGCCACTCTATAAAATTTTCCTTTTAGCTTTAGAGGGACATTCTTGTCACAGAGGATTCCAGTGGCCGCTGTCCACCTCGACCATCCAGCTTGTATACGGTGTGTTACATCATCCTCTATCCTTCCGGATTTGTGGATCACGGAGCCGAGATATCTGAAGTGCTCCTTCAGTTGTAAGATGTGATCGCCTATGCGGACTTCTGCTTCCACATTCTGGATGTTCACATTCATTTTGAAGTCGCACCGTAGGTATTCTGTCTTCTCCCTACTGACTCGTAGGCCGTTTTCTTCTAGTGCTTCCCTCCACTGCTCCAATCTCCCACTTAGCCCAACTGGCATTTCCGAAACTAGCACAATATCATCGGCGAATATCAAGCACCAAGGGATGTTTTCCTGTATCCCCCGAGATAGTTCATCGAGAATCAAGGAAAAAGGGTACGGGCTAATAGCTGAGCCTTGGTGTAGACCTACTTCCACCGGGAAATACTTTGTGTTTCCCACTTGGGTCCGCACATAAGTCCTCGCCCCTTCGTACATATCCTGAATAACTTTAATGTACCTCACTGGGGGTTCCTTTATCTCTTAGTGTCTTCCAAATCAACTCTCATGGGACACTGTCATAGGCCTTCTCCAGATCTAAAAACATCATGTGAAATTCTTTTTGTCTCTCTCTATACTTCTCCATCAAGCTTCTAATAATGTGTATTGCCTCGGTCGTAGACCGTCCCGGCATAAAACCGAATTGGTTTTTTGACACCTCGGTCTCTCGTCGCAGCCTTCTCTCGATAACTCTCTCCCAGAGCTTCATAGTGTGGCTAAGTAGTTTTATACCTCTATAGTTGTTGCATGCTTGCGCGTCTCCCTTGTTCTTGTAGATGGGGACAATCTCGCTGCGTCTCCACTCCTCGGGCAACTTAGCTTTTACAATTTTGTGAAGAGAAGTGTTAGCCACTTCACCCCATCGTCTCCGAGGCACTTCCATGCTTCTATGGGGATTTCATACGGTCCGACAGCCTTGTTTCTACCCATCTTTCGTAATGCCTCCTTAACTTCCGTTTGTAATTTAAAGTAAATTACTTTAAATATGTAAACTAACTAAAAAGTGACAAAGTAATTTAAAGTAAATTACTTTAAATATGTAAACTAACTAAAAAGCGAGAAAGTCATCTTTCGTAATGCCTCCTTACTTTAAAGTAATTTAAAGTAAATTACTTTAAATATGTAAACTAACTAAAAAGTGACAAAGTAATCTTTTAAAACTAGTTTAATTATAAACAATGTGTAAAGTTCAAAGCCTTCTAAAAAACAAAGATGGATTTTGTCTGAAGACCAAAAGGAACAATTTGAGCAAAAGTGACTTGACGCATAACTAAAATATGATATCTTGAACCTTATATCTCATCCGAATAAAAAAAGAGTAAAAATAAATTATAAAGGAACTAACATCAAAAAAAAAATCAATACACTACTCAACTAAAAATATTTAATAATCAAAACTTCAAAACATTAATAAACTTATACTCTGAAATCTTAACATGAAAGTAATAAAGGAAGCAGTCTAGTGTTTTGTGATTTGACCGACCCCTAGTGATCATAAATGTAGCATGTTATGATGTTATGAGTTTTAAAAGCTTGTAACTATAAATGTAAAATTCTTAACTTATATTTATGCTTTGCTAAAGATAAAGTTTATAATTGTCATTAACAAAATATAGTAAAGATCGTAAAATATAAATAATATTTTTTAGACGATATTTGTATTAACAATCTCCTCCTTTTTGTTGATGACAAAACATAAAGTTTATTTTTAAGCAATGGAATAGATAAAATGCAAGTCTTTTAAAAATATAGATTAAACTTGTTTTATGCAAATTTAAAATCAATTTTGCCATTTTAAATTTTATGAAATGTATGATGTATAAGTTTAATATAATCTCTCCCTTTTTGTCGAAACAAAAAGAGGAAATGCAAAGCGGAATGTAGTGAATGGCCCTTGATCAAAACTTCCCCTAATTGGAGTGCCAAGTAGAATGATGCATGGATTTTGAGTGCTTCAATAGCTCCTCCTTGGACAAAACTCCCCCTAATTGGAGTGCCAAGTTTATGATGCTTGAATCTACAAAAACAAAGGTTAGTGCTAGATGAGCTCCCCCTTGATCAATACTCCCCCTTGTTAGGGTGCCAAAGTATGTGATTCAATGATGAATGATGCTACAAAAATAAAGGTTAGTGCATGATTAGCTCCCCCTTGATCAATACTCCCCGTTGCAAGGATGAAGAATGCTACAAAACAAAGGTTAGTTGTAGATAATCCAACCAAGTAATATGATGCATGAGAATGAGAGCTATAACACAAAGGTTCAATCCAAGCATAATAGTTCAACCCATTCAACCAAGTATAATAAGTCAACCAAATAAGTCAACCAATTATAATAAGTTAACCAAGTATAATAGTTGAAACCAACCATATAATGCACAAGTAGTGATCACAATCAACACATGAACAACATCAAACACCTTTCATTGAAAATTATTTGTGACCAAAGTCACAAATTAAGATGTTACAAAGGAAATAAAAAGGAAAATAACCTAGAAATAAAAAGAAGAGTCCTAAAAATCCTATAAAAGAAAAACAATAGAGAAAATCCGAGCGTCTATTATGGTGGGTGTGAAAGAGCATTTAGGCGCTCTAGAATGTGGTTCAAAATGAACCGCATTTCATTTTGTAACTCGTGAACCAAAATGTTGGTTCGTTGAGTTAAGTGGGCGGTCCTCTCAACATGGAACAACCATGTCTAGGAAAGTTGGGAGGATGGTTTAGTTCATTAGTTGGTGGTGGTGGTGGTTGGTTGGTTGTTTGATGGTGGAGGTGGTGGTGGTAGGTTGTTTGTTTGATGGTGGAGTTGGTGGAACATAGGTGGGAGACATGATGGATGCTAGCAAAGTGGATTGTAAATCCATTGCTTCATTTAGGTGGGAGTCCACCATGTTGGAGAAGGCGTAGAGGCGGTCAAGTTCCTCATTGATCTCGCCTTGAGTTTGTGGTTGGTTTATCCACATTGACTCATCAATGGCTTGAAGGGTGGAAGTTGGTGAGAAAGGCTTTGGTGGAGCTTGTTGAGATGGAGCTTGATCCCGGTAGAGAGGACCGTGGATGTCCCTACAGATAGGGTGGAAGAGGAGTGGCTCTTGAGCCTCAAAAGGCATTAGTGGTGGATTGGTGGACTGATCTGTCCAAAACAGTCGTCTTTTATTTCTCTATCACACAAGTCAACCACTTGTGAATGGTCAACCGTAATAAATGATAAAAAGCAAACAGTCTCAGAACAGGATGCTCGTGTGTAGTGTGTGAAACCAGGCAAGTGATCACCCGGATCGTTTCCCAACGAGATGTGAATGGAAAACTGTGAAAAGCTAGGATTATAGTGACAGATGATTTAGATTGCTTTTGATTTTGCTTTTTAACAATTCTAAATAACAATTAAAAACAGATATACACAGGGAAATTAAACGCGAATAAAATAAATTACAAACGCGTAACGGGACAGCTAAAATGGGACTAAAATTAAAATTTATGAAATTTAAAACCTAAAAATGTAAAATGACTTAAAACTTATTTAAAAACTTAAATTATATTTTTCTACACTTTTTATTTAATTATTATTAATTATTTATTATTTAATAACTATTTAAACTATTTAAATTTATAAAAAATACTATATGAACTAAGAAAATTCTAAAACTTTTTCTATAAATATTATATGATATTAAAAAGCTAAGAAAATTATAAAATTGAAATTTACTTAATTAAAATTTAAAAAGATAAATTATATTAAATAGAAGCTATCACTTTATTTCTATTTTTGATTTTCTTAAGACCTAAAAATATTTTTATATTTTTCCTAGATTACAAATAACAAAAGAAAATTATGAAAGTTGGATTTATATTTTTTTTGATTAATATTCTATTTATTATGATTTAATTACTATTTTAAACTAATTAAAAGATTAAAAATATTTTAACTATTAATAAAAATCTGAAACTTTTTTATAGATTACTCTAAGTGATTACTGAGGTATAAAAAATAAAATGGAGGTGGTAGCTTATTCTGATAAGCAGAAAATAAGCTAATAAGAAAATAAGCTTATTTTGACTGGACAAGTATATAAATAACTGATGAAACTTAAAACACTAAGTAACACTTAGCCCAGATGGTGCACAAGTTCGCTTTGGTTTTGACCCAGATAACCACAAGGTCACAGGTTCGAATCCCACAAGCAACTTTTTTTTTTTTTTTTTTTTTTACTTCTACCTATTGGAACTTACTAACTAGCTAGTGGTGAGTATTTTTTATAACTAGGTCGAATTATGAACTTCAACAAATAAGCTGAAAACAGCTTATGAAGGCTGCTCAGTTGGGCTTATGAAGCTTTCAAGAACCAAGATCAATCAAACAAGCTATAAGTTTGTTTTTAAGATGTGAGCTTATGAACTTTTGATCTATGGACTGTTTAACACCTAAATACACTAATGGTTTAAGAAAAGCTGGTTTGAATAAGCCAGAAAAGCTCACAAAAAGCTTTTGGCTTTTGTGAGTCAGTTGGTTGCTCTGCACAGGGCAGATTTGCCCTAATTCGAGGGTAATTTTAAGGCTTGTAGAGACTTTTAAAAATCGAACTAAAATTATCCTAATGAGTTGAGCTGGTGAGGTTTAAGGATCAAAAGGAATGAGCTTAATTGGGCTTAAAATGAGTGAACTAAAAATCTGCAAAGTTTTATAAAAACCACAAAGTCTGCTTTATGCAGTCTGTGAAACTGAGTTGCTAAGCAACTCAGTGTATACTTGATGCTAGGTTCTAAGGTTTTGAGGACTTAACCAATACACTAATTGGAACACAAAAGTGCCAAAGAAACAGGCTTAAAAGGCTTAGGGCTTATATTGGCTTATTTGAGCTTCTACTTGACTGAAAATCACACTAGGTCTAGGAAATTAGATATCTGATCTATAGAGCTTAAGAGATGTTGAAAATAGCTTATAGGGACTGAGATAAGCTTAACCAAAGTTGACCATATGGTAAGGCAACAGTACAAGCTGGTTATGCTTGTGACAGCACTTAAACCAAACACCCCTTTTGGGTGGTGTTTTGTAAGTTTTGAACTGAGATTGATTAAACAAGCTGAGAACTTGAACTATAATTGATATTTAACTAATATTGATTATATTTAGCAGCTTTTAAACTAGTTTAAGTAGCTTAAATGATTAAATGAAAATTTAAGCTAAAAGGAGATTATTGGCTTACAATCGACTTTGCATGAAACTCAAGGGAACCAAGGACAAAGATCACTTATAGGCTCTCCATAGAACCACTAAACCAGAAGCTTTCACAATTCCAGCTTGTTGACTTCAGAGAAGCTTATCATGAGCTTGTTTGACTTTCGTTGACTTCACTTCGAATTTGATATTAAGAACTGATAAATGCTAATTAAACTTACATGAAACTAAGACTAGCTTATGTGAGCTTAATACAGGGTTTATTTGAGCTTTTTATGATAATGTGAGAGAGCTTAAGCTTATACGATCACCACAATTCAACTTGAAATTAACTTTTAACTTGAACTGAGTACAAACAACTTGAAAATGGAACAAAGATACTTGAAACAACTTATATTGATAATCTTAACTGAGAATTACAATAAGGAGATACTAAATTGAAAAATACGATTAATTAAAACTTAACTACTTTTTTACTTTGGCTTACAAAGCCTTCTATATATACTATACTAATCTGGGATCTTCCTTGCACCTTCCTCCGAACTCATTCCCACCATTGGATTGGGTCAATTGCATCTCTAGCGTTGAATTTGCTTTTTGGCGGGAAACATGGGTTAGTGGATTGAGCAGGCATAAGCAATTATTGCTTATCAGGGGAGTGGAGAAGAAGCATTCAATGCTTCTTGTATTGTTAGGTGAGTGGGATTTGATGGGGAGTGGTTTAGCAGAGAAACCATGGGCTAGGCGGTTTGGCGGGTTTTGTGAGGTTGGGGATGAGTTTGACCAAGGTTTGACTGGTATTAAATACCAGTTGGGGTATTGGTTTGGATCCGGGTTTATAGTTTGGACTGGGTAGGGGATTGGGCTGGTGTGGTTTATGTATTGGATTGGGTTTAACAAAAAAGGGTGGGTTGGTTTATTTTAATTAAGGATCCGGTTGTTTATAGCAAAATCACAAGGACCAAAAATGTAACTTTCTGAAACTTGAAGGACCCAACCTGCACATCTTCCAATAATTATCACAAGGGTATTTCCTGCCAAGTTTAAATAGTACAAGGGTTATATTTGATAATTTCCATATTTTAAATACCCGAGGACTAAATTTGACATTTTTCAAAGTTGAGGGACCAAACTTGTAATTTTATGAAACTTTGCACCAAAGGACTTATTTTGTAATTTTATGATTCTTAAAGGACCTTTGATGACTTTTTCTGTTTTAGAATAATCAGGGACTAGATTTGACAACTTTTAAAAGTTGAGGGACTGAAACTGCCAATTATGCAAACTTTGTTCGTTTTTCAACTGTTTTTAAACATTTTGCATCTGAGACATATAAAACACAATTCTGGAATAATTTCAGTATTATGATGCATTTCTGAGTGTTTTTGAGAGTTTTGGCAGCTCAGATTAGGTAAAAATGATGAGTATTTAGACACTCATCAATCCCCCACACTAAACTATTGCTAGTCCCTAGCAATATTTTATGAAGATTTAATGGATTTGAAAGACTCTTTACCAAAAGCCATTACTTCGGGAGTAGCCAATTGTTTCAGTTCAAGTAAGAACTTTGGTACAATGATAACCAAGTGATTTTGAGCAAACCACAAGCTTTCAACGGTTTTGATATGTCTTTACCAGAAGCCGTTTGCTTCTGGACTAGCCAACTCTTAGATAAATTATGAATATTATCTTTGGTGAGCTGATTACCAATCATGGATTTTCACTGCCTTAACCACAAGCCATAATCTTGCGGGCTAGTCAACTCTTCATCTTTTTAGGATATGGTGAGTCGAATACCATACAATTTTCGGCAAATTGTAAGCCATGAACGGATTTGATATATCTTTACCAAGAGCCGTTTGCTCCTGGATTAGCCAATCCTTATGTGGGTTAGACATGGCGGACTGATAACCATTTTTTTTTTTGAGTTCTAAGTGAGAAAAAAAAATTTAAAATTTTGGCTAAAATGGGGGTACTAGATGGTACATTTGATCAAATTCGCGAGAATTCCCCCCCACACTTAGAACTGAATATTGCCCTCAATATTCAAAGAACCGGCTGTTAAACCAACACTTAGAACGTGAAAGGGAAATATTAATAGCCTTTTATTTTATTTTTATTTAATTTGCATTTAAGCCGTTAAGGCATGCAAATTCCTCTCTTTTTTTTTTTTTTTTTTTTTTTTTACATATATACAACATGTGGGGTATCTCCCCCACACTAGATGGTAGAAAAGAGAAAGAAAACAGAGACACGGGTGAAAACCCATGTTTTGCTAATGTTTTTGATCACCGAGTCACTAGCTTGACTCGATCCCCGCATTCATTGGTTCATGGGGAAAGTTTGAAGATCCGGGACAACCATGAATGGTGTGTCCTCTCCAAAGTAGTGTTTTAAACGATGACCATTCACTTTGAAATTAGAACCGTCAGCTTGAGATAACTCAACGGTACCATACGGATAAACCTTAGTGATAATGAATGGACCAGTCCAACGGGTTTTGAGTTTGCCCGAGAAGATCTTTAATCTTGAATTGAAAAGAAGGACTCGATCACCAACGTTGAAAACGCGGTTCTTTATTTTTGAGTCATGAATCTTCTTTGTCTTTTCTTTATAGATCAAAGAGTTCTCGTAGGCCTGATCACGCAGTTCATTTAGTTCATTCATTTGAACTTTACGGTGATCACCCGCAGTTTGGAGGTCAAAGTTAGCATGTTTCAAGGCCCAGTAGGCTTTGTGCTCTAATTCGATCGGTAGATGACATGCCTTTCCGTACACAAGTTTGTAAGGCGTACACCCAATGGGTGTTTTGTAAGCTGTACGGAAGGCCCATAATGCATCATCCAATTTATCCGACCAGGATGCACGATTTTCTCCTACAGTCCTTTCCAGAATTCTTTTTATACCCCGATTTGAAACTTCTACTTGTCCACTTGTTTGTGGGTGATACGCAGTAGAAAGACGGTGAGTTACACCATACTTTTGCATGACTTTATCAAATTTTTCATTGCAAAAATGCGTACCACGATCACTGATTATAGCACGTGGAGTTCCAAAACGGGCAAACAGAGCTTTCAGGAATTTTACAACCACTCGAGCATCATTAGTGGGTAAAGCTTTTGCTTCAACCCATTTTGACAAATAGTCAACAGCCACGAGAATGTATTTATTTCCTCGAGATGATGGAAATGGCCCCATAAAGTCAATGCCCCAAACATCAAAGATTTCACAGACTTGAATTGCATTTTGTGGCATTTCATTTCGTTGTGAAATATTACCGTGACGCTGACAAGCTTCACAAGTTTTGATGAGATCTTGGGCATCTTTATAGATCGTGGGCCAATAAAACCCGGAATCAAACACCTTTTTGGCGGTGTAGTTTGGACTATGATGGCCCCCAGTGGGCCCAGCATGGCAAGCTTTGAGAATGTCAACAGCTTCCTGCCCGTAAACACACCGTCGGATGACTTGATCCGCACAGATTTTGAATAAGTAGGGGTCGTCCCAGAAGTAATGTTTAACATCCTTGAAGAATTTATTCTTCTGTTGGGTCGACATCCCTTTCACTATGAAGTTACCCGCATGGTAATTTGCGAAGTCGGCAAACCATGGGGTAGTAGAATCTCCACGAAAAGCAACCGCATTGAGTGTCTCAAGAGGAAATGTTTCATTTATTTCCTTTTTCTCGAAAACATCTTGGTGTGGGTTCTCTAATCTGGATAGATGATCAGCAGCTAGGTTCTCAGCTCCTTTTTTATCACGTATTGTGATATCAAATTCTTGCAGGAGGAGAACCCAACGGAGTAATCTCGGCTTTGCATCTTGTTTTGCAAAGAGATATTTGAGAGCCGAGTGGTCCGTATACACTACACATTTAGTCAAGATTAAATATGGCCGAAACTTCTCAAAGGCATACACCACAGCCAATAATTCTTTTTCTGTAGTGGTGTAATGAGTTTGAGCTTCAGTCATGGTTTTACTTGCGTAGTGGATAGGCTGAAAATGTTTTGCTTTTCGTTGCCCCAAGACTGCACCGATAGCAAAATCGCTTGCATCGCACATGAGTTCAAATGGAAAATCCCAGTCGGGGGCAACCAGAATGGGTGCTTCAGTAAGCTTTTTCTTTAATGTTTCAAAAGCTTCGATGCACTCGGGTGAGAAGATAAAAGGAGCATCCTTTTCAAGAAGATGAGTCATAGGCCGGGCAATTTTAGAAAAATCTTGTATGAATCT
The DNA here is from genome assembly GCA_021014915.2 of Artemisia tridentata subsp. tridentata. Taxonomy (NCBI): domain Eukaryota; kingdom Viridiplantae; phylum Streptophyta; class Magnoliopsida; order Asterales; family Asteraceae; genus Artemisia; species Artemisia tridentata. The sequence goes on along the minus strand of CP139501.1, from coordinate 240,226,293 downwards.
ACGATAAAAACCGGCATGACCCAAAAAACTCCTAATACCTTTGACGGTAGTGGGATGAGGTAATTTACCAATGACATCAACTTTAGATCTGTCAACCTCAATCCCGTTCTTTGATATCTTATGGCCGAGGACAATGCCCTCTTTGACCATAAAGTGACTCTTCTCCCAATTTAGACAAAGATTGGTGTCTTCACACCGTTTCAACATGTTTTCTAAATGGGAGAGACATGTTTCGAATGAATCCCCAATGACTGAGAAGTCATCCATAAAGACCTCCATCGTTTTCCCGATCATGTCGGAAAATATGGACATCATGCACCTTTGGAACGTGCCTGGAGCATTACATAAGCCAAAAGGCATACGTTTATAGGCAAAGGTTCCATAAGGGCATGTAAATGTGGTCTTTTCTTGATCCTGTGGATCAATAGGGATTTGAAAGTAACCCGAGAAACCATCAAGGAAACAATAGTACTCGTTTCCCGCTAATCTCTCAAGCATCTGATCCATGAAGGGCAGAGGAAAATGGTCTTTTCGGGTGGCATCATTTAACTTACGATAGTCAATGCAAACACGCCACCCAGTAACCAATCGAGTTGGAATCAACTCATTCTCCTCATTTGTGACAACAGTTATGCCACCCTTTTTTGGAACACAGTGGATGGGACTAACCCAAGGACTATCAGAGATGGGGTAAATCAATCCTGCATCAAGAAGTTTGATAACCTCCTGTTTGATAACATCGTGGATTCTGGGATTTACCCTTCGTTGGTGTTGGACTGCTGGTTTAAAGTCATCCTCCATTAATATTTTGTGAGTACAAAATTCAGGGTCTATACCCTTTATGTCGGAGAGTTTCCAAGCAATTGCTTGCTTGTGTGACTTTAAGACCTTTATTAGAGCAGTCTTTTCCTCATCACTTAAGTCTTTAGCAATAATGACGGGTAATTTATCATCACCCTCCAAAAATGCGTACTCAAGATGAGGTGGTAAGTCTTTGAGTTCGACCTCAGGAAATTCATCGTTTTTCTCAACCGATTTGATTTCCTCATTATGAAGTTCAACGGGAGGGAGTGGAGGAGAATTATCCTGATTTAACAATGTCTCAAGAAGAAGAATATCTCCCTCCAGATCAATCTCAGCGTCATCAATTCCTTCCAGAAATGAATCACACTCGAGATAAGCCTCGATCTCTTCCAAATTGAAATTGCTTCCCTCAAACGGAGTGAGAGAAGGGGAAGAGTCGGAAATGATAGGTAGAGAAGATGTGGTGGTATCCCCACTCACAGAATTATGAGAATAACCAAGAAACTCTTGTGAGTACTCCTCTGAAACAATATCAATGACATCGATTCGGTTAACCGATTCAGGATCATTATTTGAAGAGTACTTCGAAGTTTGATCGAGGTGAAAAGTGACAGCTTCGTTATCCACACGTAATGTGATTTCATGCTCAAATACATCAATGAGAGCACGGCCCGTTTTTAGGAATCCTCGTCCAAGAATTAGAGGAACCTTTTGATCAGCATCGAAATCGACAACCACAAAGTCAGCCGGAAAATGGAACTTTCCCACTTTCACAAATACGTCCTCGGCAATGCCACGAGGAAGAGATGTGGTACGATCTGCAAGCTCAAGAGTCATGCAGGTAGTAGTGAGTGCTGGAAGAGAAAGTTTTTCCCAGACTGAATAAGGCATCAGGTTAATGCTCGCACCAAGATCGGCCAAGGCGTAGCATTCAACCATTCCTGGAAAGACACAAGGTAGTAAGAATCTTCCAGGATCTCCAAGCTTCACCGGAAGCTTTTTCAAAATAACTGCTGAGCAGTTCTCATTTAACGGAGTCTTTGCCATTTCAAGCAGTTTTTCCTTGTTACTCAACATATGTTTGATTGTGGATGCAAATTTGGGCATCAGAATTATGGCATCCGCAAAGCTTATATCGAAATGTAATTCCTGGAAAATTTTGAAAAACTTTTCCATTTGCTGACTAGCTTTCTCGCGGAGCTTTTGCTCATGTAAACGTGATGGATAAGGAATAGAAGGTTTGGATTTAGGGATTTCAACAGGGATTTCAAAAACAACTCCTGGTTTGGGTTTTGGTTTCTGGACAACTTGAGGTAGGACGGTGTTGGTCCCTCTGTTATTAATAGGAAGTTCCTTGTCCTCAGTCACCTCAGGTTCACTTTCCACTACCTTGGGGAGAGGAGAAGAAGTGGTAGTAGAAATAGTGGGTCCATCATAAGCTTTACCACTGCGTGTGGTTACAGCTTTCAGTTCACCCTTTGGGTTTGGAATGGTATTACCAGGAAGACCTCCCGAGGTAGAAGGTGGATTGATATGATTCATGAGACTGGTAAGCATATTCTTAACTTCGCTTTGAGAATGATCAATTTTATTAGAAAGCTCATTCTTAAGCTCAGTTCCTTGCTTGTATATTGTAGTTTGAAATTCATTTCTCAATCCAGATATCTGATTTTGTATTGCCTTCATTTTGTTCTCATTAAACTTGATGTAGTTATCAAGTTCGTTTGGGAGGGGTACTTGATGATTCGGAGCTGAATACCCTTGATTACCCCTTTGGGGTGGGTATTGATTGTTTGGGGCAGTAAATTGGTTTTGCATGTTCTGCCCTCTCTGTTGATTAGGATTACTCCTATTTGGATTGTTGGGAGGAGGAAATCCGGGTGGTCCAAATTGATTGCTAGCACGGTGGTTTGGGTCCACTTGAGGACGGTATTGATTCCCTCCTTGATTGGATATTCCGGCTATAGCATTGACGTCAAATGTATTGCCATCGGTGGCAGTACAATTGTAGTAAGCGTGAGGACCACCACAAGTAACACAAACTTCTATTTTTTTAACCTCAGCAGTGTGAGAAGTTTGCGGAGCGGACTCTTTCTTTTGTGTGGAGGAAACCAAAGCTTGAATGACCTTCGTGAGTTCAGCAAGCTGAGTATCAGTACTGGACTGACTCACGGGAGATGAAGTGGAAGGACCAGCACTAGACTGGGAATTATATGTCCTGTTTCGTGTAGTGCGGACCTTAGACTTATTTTCAATGAGAGCAATGGCTTCCTTAGTGGATTTGCTCAGAAAATTACCTCCAGCTGAGGCATTGAGAGAATCTTGGTCAGATGGGTTTAACCCACTGTAGAAAGTGTCCATCTGCATCAAATCGGTGAAACCGTGATGAGGACATTTGCGGAGCAATTCTTTGAAACGATCCCATGCTTCTCCAAATGGTTCATCAAACCTTTGAGTGAATTTCATGATTTCATTTTTTAGATGCGTGGTTTTAGAAGAGGAGAAAGAATTCATTCACGAATTTCTGAACCAAATCTTCCCATGTTGTTATCGATCGAGGGGGTTGTTTGTCAAGCCAAATCCGGGCTGCCCCATCGATGGAAAACGGGAAAAGAAGAAGTTTTATTGATTCCTCAGGGACACTTTTGCATTTGATGGTAGATGTGATTTTATTGAACCATCTAATGTGATCTTGAGGATCGTCCCTTTCAAAACCATAGAATTGCCGCTGGGTTACCAGGTTTATTAACCCAGTCTTAAGCTCAAAATTCTCAGCCACGATGGCTGGAACAACAATGGCATCCCCGTACCCAGTGGTGGGAGCTTGGAGAAGCTCATTCATAGGGCGGTCTTCTGCCATGATGATAGTGGTAATGGGTTCAGTACGTAACTCGGGTACGACTGACGGAGCAGAACGTCTATGACGTCTTCGAGGTATTTTTCCAAGCTCACGGAGAGGGCTTGTAGACCTAGAAGAACGAGTGCGCATGCACTTAGCAAAATTTTTCAATTAAAATCAAGATCGAGAGAAAACACAAGTAAACTTAACCAACAATCAACAAGCGTACGGTAGCTCTCTAAAAGACAAACGCACAGAGTGGCGGAGAAGCAAAGGTGGGCAGTTACGCTCCTTAAAAACCCGCTTCTTTCAGTCCGACAATTTAATGTCAGACTATCCTAGAACCTCCGTTAGAGTTTGTTTATCAATTAAAGGTGAGCCGATATTCGCAAGTGATACAAAGGCAAGTTTTTTTTTTTTTTTTTCTTAAGTTTGGGAACTTATTATGGCCGCACCCCCAGTTAGGTAGTGCTCAGTCTTGGTTCTCGATGGTTAATTTTTATTGTTTATTATTAAAGAAAATGGAAAATGTTTTTGGGTTTTTTTAATTTATATGATAATTATAATAATAATATATATAGAAAAGAAAAGAAAATATTTTTGGTATTTTATATTGTTTTTGGGAAATAGGAACTTCTGATAGAAGGATCTCGAATCACTAATCGCTAAAATTCTCCACAATAGTCGCAGCACACCTCCCCGGCAGCGGCGCCAAAATTTGATCTGTCCAAAACAGTCGTCTTTTATTTCTCTATCACACAAGTCAACCACTTGTGAATGATCAACCGTAATAAATGATAAAAAGCAAACAGTCTCAGAACAGGATGCTCGTGTGTAGTGTGTGAAACCAGGCAAGTGATCACCCGGATCGTTTCCCAACGAGATGTGAATGGAAAACTGTGAAAAGCTAGGATTATAGTGACAGATGATTTAGATTGCTTTTGATTTTGCTTTTTAACAATTCTAAATAACAATTAAAAACAGATATACACAGGGAAATTAAACGCGAATAAAATAAATTACAAACGCGTAACGGGACAGCTAAAATGGGACTAAAATTAAAATTTATGAAATTTAAAACCTAAAAATGTAAAATGACTTAAAACTTATTTAAAAACTTAAATTATATTTTTCTACACTTTTTATTTAATTATTATTAATTATTTATTATTTAATAACTATTTAAACTATTTAAATTTATAAAAAATACTATATGAACTAAGAAAATTCTAAAACTTTTTCTATAAATATTATATGATATTAAAAAGCTAAGAAAATTATAAAATTGAAATTTACTTAATTAAAATTTAAAAAGATAAATTCTATTAAATAGAAGCTATCACTTTATTTCTATTTTTGATTTTCTTAAGACCTAAAAATATTTTTATATTTTTCCTAGATTACAAATAACAAAAGAAAATTATGAAAGTTGGATTTATATTTTTTTTGATTAATATTCTATTTATTATGATTTAATTACTATTTTAAACTAATTAAAAGATTAAAAATATTTTAACTATTAATAAAAATCTGAAACTTTTTTATAGATTACTCTAAGTGATTACTGAGGTATAAAAAATAAAATGGAGGTGGTAGCTTATTCTGATAAGCAGAAAATAAGCTAATAAGAAAATAAGCTTATTTTGACTGGACAAGTATATAAATAACTGATGAAACTTAAAACACTAAGTAACACTTAGCCCAGATGGTGCACAAGTTCGCTTTGGTTTTGACCCAGATAACCACAAGGTCACAGGTTCGAATCCCACAAGCAACTTTTTTTTTTATTTTTATTTTTGACTTCTACCTATTGGAACTTACTAACTAGCTAGTGGTGAGTATTTTTTATAACTAGGTCGAATTATGAACTTCAACAAATAAGCTGAAAACAGCTTATGAAGGCTGCTCAGTTGGGCTTATGAAGCTTTCAAGAACCAAGATCAATCAAACAAGCTATAAGTTTGTTTTTAAGATGTGAGCTTATGAACTTTTGATCTATGGACTGTTTAACACCTAAATACACTAATGGTTTAAGAAAAGCTGGTTTGAATAAGCCAGAAAAGCTCACAAAAAGCTTTTGGCTTTTGTGAGTCAGTTGGTTGCTCTGCACAGGGCAGATTTGCCCTAATTCGAGGGTAATTTTAAGGCTTGTAGAGACTTTTAAAAATCGAACTAAAATTATCCTAATGAGTTGAGCTGGTGAGGTTTAAGGATCAAAAGGAATGAGCTTAATTGGGCTTAAAATGAGTGAACTAAAAATCTGCAAAGTTTTATAAAAACCACAAAGTCTGCTTTATGCAGTCTGTGAAACTGAGTTGCTAAGCAACTCAGTGTATACTTGATGCTAGGTTCTAAGGTTTTGAGGACTTAACCAATACACTAATTGGAACACAAAAGTGCCAAAGAAACAGGCTTAAAAGGCTTAGGGCTTATATTGGCTTATTTGAGCTTCTACTTGACTGAAAATCACACTAGGTCTAGGAAATTAGATATCTGATCTATAGAGCTTAAGAGATGTTGAAAATAGCTTATAGGGACTGAGATAAGCTTAACCAAAGTTGACCATATGGTAAGGCAACAGTACAAGCTGGTTATGCTTGTGACAGCACTTAAACCAAACACCCCTTTTGGGTGGTGTTTTGTAAGTTTTGAACTGAGATTGATTAAACAAGCTGAGAACTTGAACTATAATTGATATTTAACTAATATTGATTATATTTAGCAGCTTTTAAACTAGTTTAAGTAGCTTAAATGATTAAATGAAAATTTAAGCTAAAAGGAGATTATTGGCTTACAATCGACTTTGCATGAAACTCAAGGGAACCAAGGACAAAGATCACTTATAGGCTCTCCATAGAACCACTAAACCAGAAGCTTTCACAATTCCAGCTTGTTGACTTCAGAGAAGCTTATCATGAGCTTGTTTGACTTTCGTTGACTTCACTTCGAATTTGATATTAAGAACTGATAAATGCTAATTAAACTTACATGAAACTAAGACTAGCTTATGTGAGCTTAATACAGGGTTTATTTGAGCTTTTTATGATAATGTGAGAGAGCTTAAGCTTATACGATCACCACAATTCAACTTGAAATTAACTTTTAACTTGAACTGAGTACAAACAACTTGAAAATGGAACAAAGATACTTGAAACAACTTATATTGATAATCTTAACTGAGAATTACAATAAGGAGATACTGAATTGAAAAATACGATTAATTAAAACTTAACTACTTTTTTACTTTGGCTTACAAAGCCTTCTATATATACTATACTAATCTGGGATCTTCCTTGCACCTTCCTCCGAACTCATTCCCACCATTGGATTGGGTCAATTGCATCTCTAGCGTTGAATTTGCTTTTTGGCGGGAAACATGGGTTAGTGGATTGAGCAGGCATAAGCAATTAATGCTTATCAGGGGAGTGGAGAAGAAGCATTCAATGCTTCTTGTATTGTTAGGTGAGTGGGATTTGATGGGGAGTGGTTTAGCAGAGAAACCATGGGCTAGGCGGTTTGGCGGGTTTTGTGAGGTTGGGGATGAGTTTGACCAAGGTTTGACTGGTATTAAATACCAGTTGGGGTATTGGTTTGGATCCGGGTTTATAGTTTGGACTGGGTAGGGGATTGGGCTGGTGTGGTTTATGTATTGGATTGGGTTTAACAAAAAAGGGTGGGTTGGTTTATTTTAATTAAGGATCCGGTTGTTTATAGCAAAATCACAAGGACCAAAAATGTAACTTTCTGAAACTTGAAGGACCCAACCTGCACATCTTCCAATAATTATCACAAGGGTATTTCCTGCCAAGTTTAAATAGTACAAGGGTTATATTTGATAATTTCCATATTTTAAATACCCGAGGACTAAATTTGACATTTTTTCAAAGTTGAGGGACCAAACTTGTAATTTTATGAAACTTTGCACCAAAGGACTTATTTTGTAATTTTATGATTCTTAAAGGACCTTTGATGACTTTTTCTGTTTTAGAATAATCAGGAACTAGATTTGACAACTTTTAAAAGTTGAGGGACTGAAACTGCCAATTATGCAAACTTTGTTCGTTTTTCAACTGTTTTTAAACATTTTGCATCTGAGACATATAAAACACAATTCTGGAATAATTTCAGTATTATGATGCATTTCTGAGTGTTTTTGAGAGTTTTGGCAGCTCAGATTAGGTAAAAATGATGAGTATTTAGACACTCATCAATGACCTAGGTGGAAGGTCTTCAAGAGTTTCTAGATAAGGGTGTGGTGAGGTTGGAGGAGTTGCAAACAACTCAATGGGTTGAAGTTTAGGTGATTGAGGAGGTGATGGTGATCTTGTTGGTTGAGATGGTGCGGGTGGTGGTGTGGTAGCCACTGGTGTTATGGTGGGTGGTGGAGTGTTGATGATGACATAGGTGTTGTTGGAGTTGACAAAGTCAAGAAATTCTCATTAGCAATAGGTGATGAGATGTTCAAAGGTGATGATTCTTCGGATGAAGAATTAAGATTAACAAAACAAAAAGGTCTGACACTCATTCTTGCTATCCTTTTTGTGTGGTCTGCTTGTTGAGGAGTTGTTTGATTTAGGCATTGTGAGGGAGAAAGTTGCTTAGAAATGCAGAAATTGCTATTAGAAGTGATGGTGAAGGTGTGAATTGTGATGATCCTAAAGCTTCTAATTTATAGACTCCAAGGTTTATGGAAGAGTGTGTTTAGATGTGATGTTGATCCATAGAAATATGTTGGTTCCTATTGATTTGGAAGAAGAAAAGAAGCTAATCACATCATCAAACTCAATCCATAGAGATGGAGTTGAGTAAGAAGAAGAAGATATGCAGTAAATGCAAAGGGTGAGTGGGAAATCTAATGATGTGATTGATCCACGGATTGCAAGGAACCATTTTGAGGGATCCTTGCTTGTTAGAGAAAGGTAACTTGAGTGGAAATTTGAATTTTCAAATTTTGGTGGGAAATTGTGTTCCTATTGGTCTAATGTTGCTAAGATGATCCTAATGTGATGAAATATCAGTAAATGAATTCTAATAACAAGAATCAATGATTTAAGGTGTGGGATTAAACGAAGAATTTAAAAATATGACTGTTGATCCGCAGAATCAAACTATAACAAAAACGGATCCCTGTTTTTGGTTTCGCGGAATCCGTTGGGTGTATTTTGGCGGCACCAAAAATTGGACAGGCGGAACCATATTTTTGGTTCCGCCATATCCGCCGAGCAAAAATTTGAGTCAGTGGGCATTTTTAAAGGCCCGAAACCCGTTCAAATCTCGAAAATTGTACTAAAACATATGTAATTAATTAGTTGTGATTGATTAATAACAAAAACACAGGTATAAACACATGTTAACATATAGATCAAACCGAGGATTTTGAACTTACTAATAATGGAAGTTTAGCCAAACATTGGCTTAAACATGGAAAATTGATAACATCAAAGTGTTATCGTCCTGCATGATCAAGTTAGTTTTCATAGTAGTTTAACGACAAGATAATATCCTACAATCATAAAAATTCATCACATCATTGTTTGAAACCTATTGTACCAAACACTCATTAACCTCACTGCTTGTCGAGTTTCTTGTTGATCTTCATTATCCAACGCCCTATGTTCTTGAACATCCCTCTTGTTTGTTTAAACTCTTCACTTTGTTGTATAATTGGTGGAAGTTGGCTCATATACTCCGGAGGTGGAATCCTAGAGTTTGGTAGTCCGTCATCCTCGCTCATGGATGATGATGATGATGAGGAGGTTGGTGGATGAGGACGTTTTCCTTTCAATGTGGCAACTCTCTTGTCACTTAATGGTACAAATGTGTGAGGAATGAGGGAGTAATCAGGCAAGAAACCTCTAGCATTAGGAGGGATAGGTGCAAATGCTCTAAGAAGACGGGTGAGAAGCATCCCGTATGGCATAGCGGTTGTTCCTAACACGGGTATGTCGGCCATCCTTTTGGCCACATAGTAAGCAAGATTAAAAGGTTGATGAGTGGAGATGCAATAGAGCATGTAGCAAAGGCTAGCATTGATGTGGTCTCTATTCCCTATGGTCCACAACACATTTGCCCGAAGAATTTCTTCCCATTTCTTAAATTGAGGCCTAAGCTCATTTAGCTCCATGCCAAACGGGTCTTGATCTACTTGATGGCCTTGTCGAGTGGTCCTAGTATGGGTGGTCCTAGGGAGGAAGAGATGATCACTGATAGTCTCTTTTGGTTTCAAAGGTGTGTCGTATGGAGGCATACGATCGACAATGGAGTCTAGGGTTAACAAGGACCATTTGTCCGAATAAAGGCAAGTGCCTTGACCCGGGATTCCAAGAACTTCAGCAAATTGGTCCAAAGGAATGTTGAATTGGGATTGATTTACTTTGAAATGAATGGATATGAGACCATAATCGTTTGTGCTAAGAACTACACTAGCATAAAACTCTAAAATGAATCTAGGACATATTTGTTCATCAATGTCCAAGAGGCAATCAAATTGGATGGCGGCTAGTTCTTGGCGAATGTTTGTTCCTTCTAGAAAGGAAGGGTCTATGGTTCTACCCTCGTGCATATATCTCTTTTCTAAGGCCTTAAAAATTTTGACTTGTTCCGTTGAAAGTCCCTTAGTCTTATGGTGTTTTGTGAGATACTTAAGGGTGTCTTTGTGATCGTAGAAAGTTGCGGGAGGCATGTTTTATCCTAAACACAAAAATTACATACTTTAGTTAAAATTAACGAAAGTTTAGATATGTTGTTCTAGTGTGTGCCTACATGGGGACAATGTGGAGGTGCGGTTATCTCGACTCCTTTTAATGCATGAAAATTTCATTTATGCAAATTTTATAACAAAAATGAGAGATAACCCAAACGCTCCTAATTTAATGTAGCTTCGTTTGAATGTACCCGAAAATACATATTAGTTATGTATTCCCTTTAGCATTCAAGAGACATTATGCAAATGATGTTTAAAACATAACGTTTTTATTTGTATGAACAATGTGCAAAACCATTTTTCCTAATAGTGAGAAGATTTATAAAAATTTCTCATGGGGTTTTTAGTGAATTATGATAATGTCCTACAAGATGCAATTCCTAACTATGGAAAACATGATTTGTGTAATTTAGTGAAATATGCTTCATGATTAACCAAAAATATGCATAATCCCTAAGTTTTGGTTTTGTGTAAGAAATAGAAATCCTAGACTCAGATCAGGAATGTAAATAGAGTTGAGATACTTACAGTGGTGATTTTAGCACAAATTAGTTGAAGAAGATGACCTAAGTTCTAAGAATAGTGTGCTATGGGATGAGTTCTAGTTTTTTGTGTATTTTTGGGGAATGTGATAAGCAGTACAGGAGTGTTTGTTTAATATATTAAAAAATTAACCCAGGAACCCACGGATAGGGAGGAACCAAAAACTGGGATCCGCCCTTGTTGTCGAAGGGTTTCGCGGGATCAGATTTTGGTTTTTAGTTTTTATCGTGCTTGGTTAATCTAAGGTTCAAGCTAAGGTTTTAACTATACATTAGGTTCCATTAATCCTAAACCAAGTCTAAGAAGGTTAAAGGGTTCTCTCTTAAGAGGTTTTGTGAGGATATCAGCAATGTTGTCTTCTGAGGATACTTTCTCAATTGAGATGTTTCCTTTTTGAACATTGTCGCGTAGAAAGTGATGACGAATCTCTATGTGTTTGGTTCTAGCATGTTGAACTGGAATCTTGCTAAGGTCGATAGCTCCTTTGTTGTCGCAAAGAATAGGGGTGTCGTTGAGTTGAATCCCATAATCGACGAGAGCTTGTTTCATCCACAACGCTTGTTGACATGCTTTTTCTGCAGACACGTACTCTGCTTCGGTTGTTGAGATTGCTAGATCCGTTTGTTTCTTTGAGAACCATGCGGTAAGACAATGCCCAACAATAGTACAAATACCACTTGTACTTTTTCTATCGACATAGTCACCGGCATGGTCTGAGTCAGCATACAATATGGTTTCAATTCCTGTTCCTTTGGGATACCATAATCCTAAGTGTGTAGTACCTTTAATGTATCTAAAAATCTGTTTTACGGCTTCAAGATGGGATGTTTTGGGATCTTCTTGAAAGCGTGCACATATACAAACACTAAACATAATGTCGGGTCTACTAGACGTGCGATAGAGTAGACTACCAATCATTCCTCTATATTTAGTGCTATCTACGGATTCACCTTCTTCATCCTTTGTGAGTTTGGTTTCCGAAGACATTGGTGTTTTCATAGGTTTGGAATCTTCAAGACCAAATTTCTTAAGCATATCTTTGATGTACTTAGATTGGTTGAAGAGTATCCCATCTTCTAAATGTTTTATTTGGAGTCCTAAGAAAAAGTTTAGTTCCCCCATCATACTCATTTCAAACTCGTCATGCATGATTTTTGAGAAATCGTCGCATAACTCTTGACAAGTTGATCAGAATATAATGTCATCCACATATATTTGAACTATGATAATATGTGATCCCTTTTTCTTTGTGAAAAGAGTGTTGTCTACTAGTCCCATGGTATACTTATGTTCAACTAGGAAGGTCTTAAGTCAATCATACCATGCTTTTGGAGCTTGCTTAAGTCCGTATAAAGCTTTTTTAAGTTTGTAGACATGATTAGGTTTTTCAAAGTCGGCAAAGCCGGGAGGTTGTGCTACATACACTTCCTCATTAATAAAACCATTAAGAAATGCACTTTTAACATCCATTTGGAAAAGTTTAAAGTCATGTTCACATGCATATGCAAGTAGTATTCTAATTGACTCGAGCCTAGCAACTGGTGCAAATGTTTCGTCGTAGTCTATACCTTCTTGTTGATCGTAGCCTTGTGCAACTAGCCTAGCTTTGTTTCTAGACACTACACCATTTTCATCCATTTTATTTCTAAAAACCCATTTTGTTCCAATTATGGTTTGACATTTAGGTTGAGGGACTAATGTCCAAACATCATTTCTAACAAATTGGTTTAATTCTTCTTGCATTGCTATAACCCAAGATTCATCTTTTATGGCCTCATTTATATTTTTGGCCTCAATGGTTGAAATGAAACAAAAGAAATTACTTTGGTTTTGAACTTTTGATCTTAATGTTCTTTCATTAATTTCTCCTATGACATTATCTAATGGATGACTTTTGGACTCTTTGACATTGACTATTTCTCTATTCAAAGGTTCATCTACCTTGTTATTTTCCACATTTTCTTGGTCTTCAACCATTTGACTTTCAACTAAGTCATCATCTACCAAAGGTGATGTCTTAGAGGGAGGTGGACTTTCGTCTAATGTTATGTTCAACGATTCCTCGACTCCTGAGGTTTTTTTGTTCAAAACTATATAGGCTTTACTATTTTGCGGGTATCCAAGGAACACACCTTCATAAGACTTTGGGTCAAACTTGGTGAGATAATCCTTAGTGTTTAAGATGAAGCACTTGCTTCCAAAAACTCTAAAATATCCTAGTGCAGGCTTTTTGCCTCTATATAGCTCATATGGAGTTTTATTTAAAAATGGTCTAATTAAAACTCCATTTAAGATATATGTGGATGTGTCAACGGCGTTACACCAAAACTTCTGTGGTATGTTTTGTTCATTTAACATTGTTCGACTCATTTCTTGAAGTGTTCTATTTTTACGTTCTACTACACCGTTAGATTTAGGAGTACGCGGAGCTGAAAAGTTATGTGTTATGCCATTAGCATCACAAAAAGATCCAAATTGAGTTTCGTTATCAAATTCACGACCGTGGTCGGTTCTTATTGACACAATGCTATTTCCTATTTGATTTTGAATTTTCTTACTTAGAATTTCAAATTTATCAAATGCTTTATTTTTAGTTTTCAAAAATTTAGTCCAAGTATATCTTGAATAATCATCCACTATAACCAAAGTGTAGAAGTTTCCTCCATAACTTTGTATAGCGGATGGACCAAACAAATCCATATGCAATAGTTCTAAACACCAAGATGCGGACACCATGTTTTTAGCCTTATGGCTATTATAAACTTGTTTCCCAATTTTGCAAGCATCACAAAAGTGTTGGTCGTATTTTAACTTGGGTAGGTTCCTAACGAGTTCCTTAGATGACAAAGATTGGATTAGTCTCATATTGGCGTGAACTAAGCGTCTATTCCAAAGAGTTGAGTTGTCATCTAGATAGGTAAGACAAAGTTTGTCTTTAGATGTTTTATCTAATTTCATAACGTATACGTTATGTTTCAAAACACATTTTCCTACGGTTATACCGTCTTTAAGTATTTTACTTCCGTTTTCACTAAAAAGGACGTCATACTTTTTATGGCATAGCTGACTAATACTAAGCAAGTTAAAACCTAAGTTATCTATATGAGCAACATCATCAATAGAGAGAGAGTCATGAGAGATTGTAACTTTTCTGACAATTTTACTTTTAAGCTTGCTACCAAACGTAACATTACCTCCATTGTATGGTTGGTAGGTTGAGAAAAGACTTTTGTTTCCTGTCATATGCCTTGAATACCCACTGTCTTTAATCCACTCGCCTGGTTCCAATCCAACTTTCAAGCATACCTAAGTTTAAGAAAAACTCAAGCGTTTGGTCCCCAATATCTCATGGGTCCATTTGGGTTAAACATCCTATTTACTTGATTCATGTAAGGAAACGGTGGATATGGGTTCCATGGCATATAGTTGGGACCTTGATAGTTCCTAGGAATGTTTGGGTTCCAACTATTTTGATAATGATGTTGTGTGTTGTAATTACTCTTCGAAAAGGGACGTTTGGGAAAAGTAGTTCTAGGTCTTTGTTGAACAATTTTGGTTCTAAACTCATTTTTAGCTTTTCCTATTCCTATAGTAACAACTGGTTTTGTTTGTTTATAGTTGAACTAGCATTGGATTTCCTAGTGACCTTAACAAACTCAGTACGAGCCGATGTACTAGCTTTCTGTTCAGCAACAGTACCCGCGGATCCCTTTTCCACTACTGGCGGAACCAAAGATTTGGTTTCGTCGGATCCGTAAGTGTCTGAAACTGTTGAAACAGTTTCTTGTACTTTAACGGCTTGTTTCTTGAAACTACTTAAGTCTACTAGTTTCATAAAGACTATTCCAGTTTTATCATGAGGTAACTTTTGAATTTTCATTATCTCATCAGCTAAACTGATATTTTTATCAAACTTTTTAAACTTAGAGGTTTGTTTGATAAGTGTATCATGTCTGTTCTTAAGCTTTTCTAATTCTAGTTTAAGCTCTTCATGTGAAACACATGTTTCGTTAAAAGCTTTACCTTTTTCTAATCTTTTAACTTTTTCCTTTAATTCATAAACTTCGTTTTCTAGAAATTCCTTTTTGGTTTTCAAAAACTTTTTTCCGTTTATGATTCTAAGACTAAGTTCACAGAGATTATTATATTCCTTTTGCAAGGTATCATCATCAATAGAAGAATATGACGAGTCAGAATGTACCTCTTTTGAGTCATGAGCCATGAGAGCAACTTCGTCGTTCTTAGGCTCATCGTCATCACTTTCACTGTCACTCCAAGCCCCACTAACAAAAGCTCTTTGAGTCTTGTTCTTGGGCGGCTTAGGACACTCTCCTATTAGATGACTAGAATCTCCGCATCTAAATCACTTTCTTTCTCCTTTACCTTTCTTATCATCACGGTCTTTCCGGAAGGATTTCTTTTCTTCTCAAGGTTGTCTTACGAACTTTCCTCGTCTCCTAAAAAACTTTTTGAAATCTCTTACGGCCATGGCATACTCTTCATCTTCGCTACCTGAACTAGACTCTTCATCATCACTTGACTCTACCCTAGCTTTTAAGGCAATAGACTTGATCTTTTTCTTTTTGCCTTTAACTATCTCTAAATCTTTTTCCATCACCATCTCATGAACTTTGAGATTTCCTATAAGCTCGTCAAGTGACATGCTTGAAAGATCCTTGAATTCTTCAATTGTCGTCACCTTAGCTCTCCACTTCGGATGAAGTGCTCTAAGAAATTTCCAGACAAAGTTCTTACTACAAAAAGAATCGTCAAGTGCTTTGAGAGAAGTAATAATAGTATTAAACCTAGCAAATGCACTATCAATGGTCTCATCTTCAGGGATAACAAATTGTTCATATTGTTGAACAAGAAGATCAATTTTGTTATCCTTGACTTGTGAGTTTCCTTGATGAGTGATAATTAAGGATTGCCAAATATCTTTAGCGGTTTTACACATATATACTCTTTCATATTCTTTCCTAGGTAAAGCAGTATAAAACATCATTTTAGCTTCATTATTTTTGGCAATCAACTTCTTTTGCTCATCACTGTGACGAGTAAGAAAAGTACCTTCATCCCGACCAATTGATATATCTTTTATTATGGCCTTATGGTCACCTTCTATAATAATGTACCATAGATCTATATCCTTTGACTTCACATAAGTTTCAAAGCGGTTTTTCCAATATATAAAACTATTTGGTTCAAATAGTGGTGGTCTTTGCATAGATTTCCCTTCTTTGTAGTTTTCGGCTCAAATCGAAAAAAATCCATTGATCGTTT
Organism: Artemisia tridentata subsp. tridentata; assembly: GCA_021014915.2. Classification (NCBI taxonomy): domain Eukaryota; kingdom Viridiplantae; phylum Streptophyta; class Magnoliopsida; order Asterales; family Asteraceae; genus Artemisia; species Artemisia tridentata. The sequence continues at coordinate 240,210,121 of CP139501.1, read as the reverse complement.
CAAGTTTTAAAATACAATATATTTAGAATGGGGGTTGAATAGTTTTACCGTTTTAAAATTCTTTTGCTTTGAATACTTAACGTGATTTCAAATTAGTTATGCAAACAATAAAGGGGCAAATATAGACATAGCCCGGTAGCTTAAAGTGTTGGGCTTTTTTGGCCCCAAAAAAGTCAATTTCCCAAAATGGCCCAAGGAATAGGCTACTTCCAAAAAGTCGCTTTGTCAATTAAGCGACCTACTATTTGTGTCTTTTTGCAGCCAAAAAGTTTGAATTTTTAACTTTTTTAAGCGGCTTTTGCTAGATTTTAAGCGACTTTTTGACTTTTTAAGCGACTTTTCGCTAGGTGCCAAAAAGTACACGCCACATGTCACTCCCACATTTAGTCGCTTTTTGCTTGGGCCATTTTGGGAAATCGACTTTTTTGGGGCCAAAAAATCCCAACACTTTAAGCTACCGGGCTATTTGTAGAATTACCCCAACAATAAAATATATAACAAGTAAATAGAGAAAGAAACAATCAAACCACAACACGGATGTTTATAGTGGTTCGGTCTACAAGGACTCTCTTCCTTGCCCTACTCCACTCCTCGAGCCTCTAACTCAAGAGTTTTTCTTCACTAAGAAACAAGCTCCCTTCTAGGCGGAGAAAACCTTTACACGTCACTTACTCTTTTTTCGGTACAAAGCTAGATACCGAGTTCTTTTACAAGGGCACAACCACTCCCGACACTCTATGTATTTTAAGGACTAAAATACTAACCGGACACTAATGAGGTAAATGAATGAATGGTACAACAATGATGTGTGACAAACAACTAATTCACACAGTGACTATTCTAACAAGTCTTGCAATGGTATGTTGAAGCTTGTAATGCTTTGATCTCTTTGCTACAAAAGAAAGATCACTACAAATGAAATATGTAATATGAATGGGTTAGTAATGTATGAAAGACTGGATGAATGTTGTTTATGCTAAAAGTGATGAGTAAACATGAATGAGTGGTCTACTATTTATAGGCAAACTGATATAACAGGCCACGGATTGGGCGGAACCAAATTGAGGGTTCCGTCCTTTATGCAATTTGGATCTGCCAGTCTCTGATAGAAAATCTCCAAATATCTTTCCTAATCTAACCAAGATATTATCAAATCTAGTTCTTTGAGTGAAGATCATTCTATGATATTCTAAAGATCTTCAAGATATCCAAAGATATCAATATGATGTATGCAATGATGTCATGTACATATTTCCATTTTTAGAATAAAAATGTAAACTACGTAAATGTATATATGAATGTAATATGTATATTCTAGTGATCATGAATGTAGCATGTTATGATGTTATGAGTTTTAAAAGCTTGTAACAATAAATGTAAAAGTCTTAACTTATATTTATGCTTTGCTAAAGATAAAGTTTATAACTGTCATTAACAAAATATAGCAAAGATCGTAAAATATAAATAACGTTTTTTAGACGATATTTGTATTAACATAGGCCCGTAGGCTAGAACAAGGGAGATTCTGACTTAACTGAGTATTGCACTCTAGCTTTCCCCTTAGCTTTCGAGACTGAGCGTTTGCAAAACTTAAAATTTCTGCAAAGAATGAAAAATGATAGAGTGGAATATAAGTTAAATGCTAAGCATGTAGTTGGATCTCTTTAGAGCTCATAGAGGTTAATTGTGGCTTTTTGCTCCCACCAGCTTGAAACATATTAAAAATAATGTTTACAATAAATAAATATGCACGGTTTTTACAATTCTTAGTTTTTACTCCTTTTTTAGAAAATTTCTGCCTATGGAAGTTGGGTACACATCAGGGTACTGTCAGTGTTGTTGGGAAATAATACAACTGATTCCTGATAATTTACTGCAATTGTTTCGGATGTTGAAAGACCGCAGGACTCGGGATTTGGCCCCCTAATAAATGTGTAATAAACCAAAGCCGTAATAGACTACTGTTTCCTTACAATTCGCTCCCGTTGACTCAGTTGTTCAAAGGGTGGAGGTAATAATAATAATAATCCAAAGCCATAAAAGTTTTCTGTTTCCTAACGGTTCGCTCCCGTTGACTCAGACTTCAAAAAGGTGGAGGAAATTCCCAAGCTCATAATAAGAATACTGTTTCCTGACGGTTCACTCCAGTTGTCTCAATTGTTTTATAGGGCCGAGGGCTAATATGCTTAATAATAATAATGTTAATAATGCTAAATTTCGACTCCGGGGAAATCTAAATAAAGCTTCTGTCTCTGGACTCGTAGATGAGTTGTTTCAGATGAAATAAAAAGGATATCCCCTAAATCATGTTAAATTAGGACCTTGATGTGTACCTCATTTCTATATGCAGCAGTTCTCTAGGGAAGGATTTTACACTAATTATTTTCTAAACCAGGTGTTTTTATCGGATTATAAAATCTATCAGAATAAGAAAAACTCATTTTTCAAAATAAAATCCTTAGAGGAACTTGGAATAAGGGAGCAAGGAGTAGCTAAGCGTACACAATTAGTATCTTTGAGTAGTGTTAGCATCTTATTTTATATTAACTGTGATTTCGTTTTAAGCTTGGTTTGGGGATTGTGAAAATCGAGGATGATGATCTTTGTCTCCTGGAAACACCCAGTTTGTGTGTTTCCTATTCTTAAAGCCTTTTATATAATTTGAAAAAAAAATCTTATTATCTATTGCTCATTTTATTTTATTTTCTGGTTAAAATGGGGCGTTTTCAAAAGCTTATGAATTTCTTGTACCCATTGATGAACATCTTTTTGTTCTTGTTTGATGTGAGGGATTTTTAGTCAAATAGGGGTTAAAAGATTTTCAATCACCACGAGTGTGATAAACATTGCGTGTGGGACCAGCAATGGCTTAGTGTGGGGGATTTTGATGTATGGCTAAACACACATAATTTTTATACCGAAAAACACGCTAAAACGGACTAATAACCATAAAATATGTGGAATTATATTGCAAATATGTTTGGTATGTGTTATTATGTCTTGCAGGTACAAGGGTTTGAAAACAGAGCAAAAATGTTAATTTTCGGATGAGTTTTGACGACGTTTTCATGTTTAATGAGATTCAAACGAAGTCGGAAAAATTGCCCGAGCACGAAATTATGAGTCCAACGGTACGAAACATGGACATTTGAGCAAAAGATCGGATTTTAGATGGCTAAACGAAGATTATGATTATGAAAGCCCGAAGATAGCCGGATTATAGCCCAAAATTAATATATAAATGAAGCCCACAATATATTATTTCATAAGACCCGACCCACAACCAAGTTAGTACCCACATTTGCTAGCCCTCGTTAGATGGTGCCATCTGTCCTCGCTTGAGTAAGAAGCCAAAATAGATGGTGGATATTTGCTAGGTTTTTCTTGTGGCTAATATAAAAAGAAACTAATGCATAGAGAGGAGGGGGGATACAGTAGCCGCACCCCATATAGGGGTCAATCAAATCACAAAACACTAGACTGCTTCCTTTATTACTTTATGTTAAGATTTCAGAGTATAAGTTTATTAATGTTTTGAACTTTTGATTATTAAATGTTTTTAGTTGAGTAGTGTATAGATTTATTTTTTTGATGTTAGTTCCTTTATAATTTATTTTTACTCTTTTTTTATACTGATGAGATATAAGGTTCAAGATATCATATTTTAGTTATGCGTCAAGTCACTTTTGCTCAAATCGTTCCTTTTGGTCTTCAGACAAAATCCATCTTTGTTTTTTTAGAAGGCTTTGAACTTTACACATTGTTTATAATTAAACTATTTTTAAAAGATTACTTTGTCACTTTTTAGTTAGTTTACATATTTAAAGTAATTTCTTACCATTCTTATTTATAAAGTTAGCATTTTTTTTTAGTTTACAGAAATTTATAAAAACATGAAAATTATGGTTGTTGACTTGTTGGTGATTGTGTTGTGGTCATGGAGCAACCAAGGAGGATATGGGTATATGAGCTTGTAGATTTGGGTATTGATTATAGTATTATGTAGTGTTCATTTTATTCGTAGTCTTCATATTTGGTGACTTCTGATCCCTTTACGATTATCACTTTTCATGTTTATTGTCTTAATTAGTTTAGAATTATGGTTGTTGGATTTATTGTTGATTTTAGTTTAATTATTATGAGTAGTGAGTAGATTTATATATGTTTGTTAAGTGATGGTGATTTGTGAATTAAGTGTGAAAAACTTAGAAATTATATATTAATAATCTCCGGTTACTTGGATTGATTTTTGGTTATTTTGATGCGCAAAAGCCGTTTGAGTAATTAATCTAAATCTAGTAATTTTTACCAAGATAAAAAATTGTTTTCAAAATAAACCAACGTTGTGAGAAAATAGTTTTTTAAACGGGTATCGAAGATTGTTGATTAATAATTTCTGAACTATTTTTAGATTTATTTAGTTGGTTGTTTTAACAGGCAAAATCCGTTAGGATAATTAATTATTTAGATCTAGTAATTTTTACCAAGATAAGAGATTGTTTTCAAAATAAACCAACGTTGTGAGAAAATAATTTTTTTTAGACGGGTATTAATTAATTAATCACTTAAAACGATAATTCACACTTAATGATCTTTTCACCTCACTTGACAAGCATATCGTTTATTGTTATCTTTTTAAATTGCCTTATTATTGTTTTACTTTTAGTTTTTTCTTTTATTAATTAATTTTGTGATGCGAGGATTGCGTACACGCAAAAGGTTTTACTTCTCAAGGAATCTTGAGAAGCTTGCAATCCTCCAAGCAGTGCACCTGATCGTTGTAGTGTAGTATAGGTATGTCCGGGGGATTGATCGTTCTCTAGGGGAATAGCGTCGTTAGGTCAAGATGTATGACGAGATAGGTCTAGAGGTGAGGGATGATTCTTTTTATATTTTTATATTTTTTAGAAAGCAAGTAAAATCTCAGTTTTGAAGGAGTGGGCAGAATTAGTTGTTAATCAACTAACCCAAAAACTAATTATAGAACTAAAATTAAACTAAAAACAAGAAAAAGTAAATTGGTAAACTTCTTATGATAGGAAAAACGTGTTTACTTAGATTTAATTACTCCCTAGTTATCTCCTATTGATTTGTTGAATGGTCACGTCCTTGTTTTAGTTGAAGCATCGTATTCCTTATTATTGGTCGTGGGGAGGTGTTGAAGTCCCCAACTCTATGAATATTAGTCTCCCCTAAATCCCTTAACATCCATTAAGTTTTCTAGGATCTACAAGCCGCAATTCACGCAATAAATACAATGAACAAAACCAATAGTGCACTCTACGGTTGTGTTTTTAAGACGTTCAAACTAGTTACATATAAGAGGTCAGCCAGTTTTCTTAACCTAACGCAATAACAATCAACTAAACAAGAGACAACAAATCAATATTCAATAAATAGGTTTCATTAGATCTAAGAAAACACAAGCAACTTAAGTTAGCATGATAGATAGAAGAAAAGATAAACAATTAATCAAACAACACATAGACATATTGAATGATTAAAATAATAACTTATCTTCAATAAAGCATAAGGTTCAAGGGTTGAAAAACCTTTACAAAGCTGCCCAAATTTGGCTAGGGTTTTTTCTCCAAAGATGTCACTCTTAACAATAAAAACATTCGAAAATATATATAGGAATACAGTTCTGACTGCGTCAGGTTATAGACTCTGACGCCGTCAACTCGCCGTGTTTTAGGGTTTCGTCTGTGTAATCGCCGCTCTGACGGCGTTAGAAAGGGATCTGAGGCCGTCACTTGTAAAATCCTTCTGAGCCGTCTCTTGTTAACTTAAAGCGTGACGTCCATCTTCTTTTAACACCTGACGACGTCAGGTTATAAAGTCTTCAAAACTCTCTAAGGCGTCACTTATTAGCTTAACACTTGAAAATCCATCTCGAATTGCAAGGGACGGCGTCACGTTGTAGCATGTGACGCCGTCAGACACTGTTGTCTGACAGGTTTTTCGCGACTTCTTTGTTTTCTTCTCTTTTTCGTCCAAATATGCTCCAAAAGTGCCGATTTCCAGAATTCTCGTCCCAAGTACCTAAAATACAAAAAGAAGCGATTTGAGGCAATATTTGATCATATTTACTCGATTTTAGGCTTAAATGACCCTTTAAAAAGGTACCAAATAAATCCTTATCAAATATCCCTACACTTGGGATTTGCTTATCCTCAAGCAAATGGGCTTTTATTCTAATCAATTTACAAGTTAGGGGTCATTTAACATTAATATACAAGTAATTACAACATACAATAGTTCCATGTTAGTCAAAATAAGCACGGAGATTATATACTAGCACATTACATAAAGTGTTTGGATTCTCACATCTCTCGAGTGTATAAAGTTATATAACATGAATGTAAACGGGAAAATAAAACACTCTTTACCTGTCATAGCACATAGATTACCATAGGCTTGAGAACGGATCAAAAACCTCCACCACTTTGGCGTAAGCACCTAGGATAAACTATCAAAGAGGTCTTTTAAAGGGTTGTAATGTTAGGTGTAAGTGTATTGAAAAAGACGGTTTGTTGGATATTGGGAATTTTACTGGTGGCAAGTCAATTATCTTGATCAATTACATGTACAATGAGGCGTTGCTAAGCCAAGACTCGACTCGACTCGCTAACTACTAACTCTTTTTGTATTTTTTCATGACACTCTCTTGACTTAAACATAAATAAAAGAAACGGGATGGTAGTCCGTATGGTTTTTTCTCTTTTTTTTTTCCATACACTTTTGCCCTACCATCCGAAATAATACATCATTACAAAGGGATCTTGCAACCTCCCTACACTTGAATTTTTACATAATTTACACATAACTAACTAATGACCCGAATTAAGAAAATTAAAACACTTGGAGTACTTTAAACATTAATGCACATATGGGGGTAATAACATTTGACTTTCTTCCCCATTACTCCATAACAACTAGTACTTTTACCCATGAGTCCTAATCATCCCAAAACTGTATGTACAAGATATGACTCGACTTATCAACCATGTAACCGATTAGAAAATTGACAAAGGGTTTAACAAATATGTTGTAACAATAATGCAATAAAAATGAGTGGATACAAGGTTGGCTAAGGCGATTTGGGTGTACATTTTGGGGTGGATTGTAAACAATGTTCTTTATTAATATTTCAGAATCTACCGAAATATCACGAGAACCGCGAAAAAAATAGGCTCTAAGGGGTGTACAAGGGGTATCGTGTACTAAAAATGAGTACATCGCAAGGGTGTGGGAAAATTACTTGACCAATGAAGCGAACATAATTATAATACATGTGTAAAACAAGGGTTATCCTAGTGCCTCTTATCATTTAGTAAATCCCAACTACACGAATGTAGTCTCACTAGCGGTCTCGGGATGCATCACAAACGCAAGTTCTAGAATCTATATACTACCGGTACACTCATAAGCATTAAAGGTGAATGCTTTTTTCTAGCAATCTAAAGGCGAATCTCACATTTTTTTGGTGGAAATTTTTGAGTGGAAGAGTTTTTGTGCTAGCTATATAATTCCTATCCATAAGACTCTTATTAAAACTAAAGTTTCACTCCTATATGTTGTAAAAAAATTTAAATTTGGTGCTAAAATTGCCCTAACAAGTATCTTTCTTAGTTTTATTACACATTTACTCTAAGACAAAACAAATATCAAGCGAAGTTATAGTTTCTAAGGTATCCCATTTTACCCTCCCTACACTTAAATTGAACATTGTCCCCAATGTTCTTGAAAAGTACAAAAGTTATGATAACGGGAAAATAAAATAGAGAAAAAAACTAATACTCCCCTGATTTGCTCGGCATGAACGATGTGAAAACATGGTTAGATCTTCCTCCAAAAAAACAAACATGATAAGCTTCACTTCCAATGTATACTTTCGTCTTCTTGTCCAATATATCTTACTTTGCTTTCTAGGATTTAAGAAGGATATAATGATTGCAAAATAAATGTCTACAAATTCCTGGATATTTAAAATTCTTAAAATTTTTCAAAAATTTAAATTCCAGCAGAAAAAAAATCTGGAAAATTGTGCTACTACAGTGCCTGACGCCGTCGGGTGTTAAGCCTGACGACGTCAGTATTTTTACGTTTTGTTTTTGGAAAATTTATGGAAAAATCTAAGTATTAAAACCTGGAAAAAACTGTAGAACATTCATTGTGACTCGATACAAGCATTTGACTCAAAACAAACACATAAATATATGGTAATCATTACTTGTTATTTTCATGTTCGAATTCGTTCTTATAAACAATATGATCTTCCATACACTTATCTTTTTGTAAAATACCTTTATATGTAGTTAAGACGAGGTTAAAAACAAAATAAAGCATTTTCACAAATATATTCAAAACATGAAATATAAACAAATAAAGATGAAGAAAATATATGAAATCAAACAAAATAAAAACAAACAAACAAACAATTAAAAAGCTTGGGTTGCCTCCCAATAAGCGCTTGTTTTTGTTCGAGTCACGAGCCTGACTCTACCCTTATTTAACGGATATAAGGGAGGTTTTCCCCACACTTAAGATTAAGTGCGGGTGATAGTAGCGATACACACCATCTCGGTGGAAGGGAGCTATATGATGAGAGATTGGTGGTTGAATTATATGCTCAAAAGGGTGTGCTTCTTTCATCTTAACCTTACCTAATTCATTTGGGCTAATGGATGAATCAAAGTTTTCTCCTAGAAAGGGGTCATCTTCTATCAACTTCGAGAGACTCCTAGTTAGAAATCCATCTTGACCTAATAAACCCGGTTTAAACCCATAATGTTTCTTGTGATCAATCATAAACGGGTGATGTAAGTATGTAAGGTTATGGTTCACTACTATATTGGCTTCCTCTCTACAAGGCTTAGATTCAACTATCTTCATCGTAAAACTACCCGAACTATATGGTTTGATGGGTGGATCGGGGCCTTTTTCAATTCCTAAATTCACATCTAAGGATGGAAAATTGGGTAAGGGTTTTGGTTGAGGCTCCGGTTCATCAAAACTAAGAACTTCCCTAGAACTAAGAGAAAGGTCATTACAACAAGCATCTAAACCTACATCCTCTAGTTGTGTTTGGTCCAAGGGTTCTACTTCCATCGGGGTTCCTATAGTCTTTTCTACTTCTTTCGGGTAAGTTACGGGCAGTGTGTTTTCCTCAAATGGTAGTACTTGTGGGCTTGGAGTTTTCACCTCATTCTCCATCATATCAATATCACTTATATGCTCCTCATGTGTTTTGGTAGGATCTACCCCAAACACGCTCCTGAGTATCTAAAATCCTTCTCTATCCATTTCAAATTCTTTGTCCGATTCATAAGAATCATTCTCAATAATTTGATCACTATGTTCCATGTGCCTAAAGGATTTCTCATGCGTGTCAAATGTTTTAGTGAAATCTATCCCACACATATACCTAGGTAGTTCAACACTAACCATCTCACAGTCTTGGTCGGATTCAAAGTCCATGTCCTTAAAAACTAGGTTTTTTTAGTCATGGTGCTTATGGTCGGATAAATCCTCTTTATTAATTTCCTAAGATTGTGATGTATACAAACCTATCAATTCATTTAACTTATGGTTCACGGTTAGGAAGCTTTCCTCAAAAAAATTCCAAAGGGTCTCACTAAAAGGAGTTGATCCTAACAATGATTGTTTAATAGAAGCCACACATGCACATAATTCATCAAACCTATCAAACTTTACCCCCAGCTCCTCTTGGGTATCTTTAAGATCACTCAAAAATTCATTGTAACAACAAGTAGCAAATCTATTCATGTAAAATAATTGTTCCTCTATTGTTAATGATCTAAATAGAATTTCATCCGCCATGGTGACAAATGGAAATGGTTTTACAAACAAATGGCACAAAGAAAAAAGATATACTAAAAGAAAGCTAATAAAAAGAAAATAAAAAACCCACTTGATAGGAATCTAGTGAGTAGACCTAAACGAGATAGAAATTAAACCTAAACAATAACTATTCCCCGGCAGCGGCGCCAAAAATTTGATGCGAGGATTGCGTCCACGCAAAAGGTTTTACTTCTCAAGGGATCTTGAGAAGCTTGCAATCCTCCAGGCAGTGTACCTGATCGTTGTAGAGTAGCATAGGTATGTCCGGGGGATTGATCGTTCTCTAGGGGAATAGTTTCGTTAGGTCAAGATGTATGACGAGATAGGTCTAAAGGTGAGGGATGATTCTTTTTGTATTTTTATGTTTTTTAGAAAGCAAGTAAAATCTCAGTTTTGAAGGAGTGGGCGGAATTAGTTGTTAATCAACTAACCCAAAAACTAATTATAAAACTAAAATTAAACTAAAGACAAGAAAAAAGTAAATTGGTGAACTTCTTATGATAGGACAAACGTGTTTACTTAGATTTAATTACTCCCTAGTTATCTCCTATTGATTTGTTGAATGGTCACGTCTTTGTTTTAGTTGAAGCATCGTATTCCTTATTATTGGTCGTGGGGAGGTGCCGAAGTCCCCAACTCTATGAATATTAGTCTCCCCTAAATCCCTTAACATTCATTAAGTTTTCTAGGATCTACAAGCCGCAATTTACGAAATAAATACAACAAACAAAACCAATAGTGCACTCTACGGTTGCGTTTTTAAGACGTTCAAGCTAGTTACATATAAGAGGTCAGTCAGTTTTCTTAACCTAATGCAATAACAATCAACTAAACAAGAGACAACAAATCAATATTCAATAACTATGTTTCATTAGATCTAAGCAAACACAAGAAAACTTAAGCTAGCATGATAGATAAAAGAAAAGATAAACAATTAATCAAACAACACATAAACATATTGAATGATTAAAATAATAACTTATCTTCAATAAAGCATAAGGTTCAAGGGTTGAAAAACCCTTACAAAGCTGCCCAAATTCGACTAAGGTTTTTTCTCCAAAGATGTCACTCTTAACAATAAAAACATTCGAAAATATATATATGAATACAGTTCTGACGGCGTCAGAGTCTATATAGAGTCTATATAGACTCTGACGCCGTCAACTCACCGTGTTTTAGGATTTCGTATGTGTAATCGCCGCTCTGACAGTGTCAGAAAGGGATCTAAGGCCGTCACTTGTAAAATCCTTCTGAGCCGTCTCTTGTTAACTTAAAGCGTAATGTCCATCTTCTTTTAACACCTGACGGTGTCAGGTTATAAAGTCTTCAAAACTCTCTGAGGCATCACTTGTTAGCTTAACACTAGAAAATCCATCTTGAATTGCAAGGGACGGCGTCACGTTGTAGCATATGACGCGCGTCAGCACTGTTGTCTGACATGTTTTTCGCGACTTCTTCGTTTTCTTCACTTTTTCGTCTAAATATGCTTCAAAAGTGCCGATTTTCAGAATTCTCGTCCCAAGTACCTAAAATATAAAAAGAAACGATTTGAGGCAATATTTGATCATAGTTACTCGATTTTAGGCTTAAATGACCCCTTAAAAATGTATCAAATAAATCCTTATCATTTAGCCTTTAAAAATTTTTTTAAATACCAAACCAAAAATATTCGATAATCAAGCATCAAACAAAAGATATAAACGTAAATTTCAATTTAAATCTCGTCGAGGAATACGACTCCGGAAGTTCAACTGTCATTTGTCCTTAAGTGACTTTAGTTCTAACGGGAAAAACTTGAAAATTAAAACTGATATATCTACGATGAATCACGCGTCAAAATCTTAATATTTTTTACGAGTTTGCGATCTTTTTATGTTTACTTTAGTAGGGTGAAAAATCCATGAACCCCCGTAGCGATCCCCGATCTCCATTGGGGACGGGGATGGGGATGTAATAGAATACCCCAACGGTGACGGGAGCGGGGATAAGGATGGGGAGTGGGAAACAGGGATGAGGATGGGAATACGGTTTTCATAAGATGCGTTATAGAGAGAGCGTTGTGGCTTATACTATAATATATTAATATGTATATGAAACTTTTTATAATGTGGGCACTTAAATAGTTTATTGCGAAGAAAGTTTCTAACCTGTTTTCAAGCAAGTTTGTGTTCTTTAAATTTATGGTTTTAATTGTCGTGTTCTTTAGATAAAGGCTTGATCTTTGCACATAAAATTACAGTATTACCTTCTCCTATTAGGCAAAAGCCACTCATCATTCCTTTTCTTTTAGATCGAGTGAACAAAGAACAAAGGTCAAACGGATGCAAATGATTGATCAGAAGAGCATGTCTTTGTACATTGTAAGATAGCGAGAGACACCTGGAAAGAATGTTTTAAAATGGTGGAACATCCCGAACACCTCTCTTCAAAATCTTCAAGATGTGATTTACTTGGCGTACAACTCTCCTCTTCAATCAAAATATTCAAGATTTTTTGATGTTGTGGCCCAAACAACAATTTGGTCCTTATGGCGGTTTAGAAATAATATTATTTTCTCTCCAAAGCGGCCATCAAGAGTTCTGATATGCCCCGGGCTTTATGTCATGTTATATTTAGGATATGTCTTTATGTTTAGCTTGTTTTACAAGCTAGGGTTATTCGGTTACATATACCGAATCATTATTATGAATGAATCAATCAAAGTTTAAGATAAACAAAACTCTAGTTCTTCTCTCTATTTTCTTAAGGAGCTCGCACACGCTAAAAGTGGTGCCTTATCCCGATACAACCCCTAACCGGGTCGTATCAATTGGTGCTTTCATTGAGAGCTCTCGTTGAGAGGGCTTACGATTAGGGTTCCAATTAAAAAAAAAAAAAAAACTGTTCATTCGGTATTTACATCAATCGCAGCTTCTAATTCATTCGGTTGTTGCATCAATCTTTGTTACGTATATACTACATGCTCTCTGTTGTCATCTACTGCATGTGTTAATCTTCATATTGGTTTATTTATTTAAAGTTTCCTTTATTCGATCTTTTTTTTTTTTTTTTTCTTTATTGGATCTGGTGCTACTTTTAGTTATTGATTCCTACAATCATTCAAGTTTAAAGAATTTAATCGATCTCATGAAGGAGCACACGATTCGACTGTTGCTCAAAGAACAGGCTACTAAAGAGTTGATTCAAGTCGCAAGTCCCGATCAGGGGGATGTTGATGACACCTTTGCTTCGACACTACCACATTTCATGCGGCCGGACGTGCAAAAGTTTTCGAGGTCCAATCCTTATAGTTGGATCTTCTCAATCACGGAGTACTTTACTCTTCTGAATACACCGGTCGAGCAGCGACTATGTGTGGTGGGTTTTAATCTCGAAGGAGAAGCGGCAGAGTGGTTTCGTTGGATGACGCGAAACAATTTAATCACGACTTGGGATGTTTTTTTGGAGAGTGTTCGTAATCGTTTTGGACCATGTAAGTACGAGGATCCGCAAGGCGCGCTTTCTAAGTTGTTGCAAATAGGGATGGTGGCACAATATCAAAGTGAGTTTGAAAAATTGATGAATCGTGTCACAGGTATATCAGATAACTTATTGATATCGTTTTATATCTCCGGACTTAAACTGACGTTACAAATAGAACTATTGAGGGCAAGGCCTACAACTTTAGGAGAAGCCTTTTCCTTAGCCCGTATAGTCGAGGCTCGTTTTGAGGCAATTGAAGAGAAGGAAAAAGAGCATATAATTGAAAAGAAATTAGATACCATTTCATCATTACAAAGTGAATTCGCTTCACCTGAGATTAAAAGGTCGTTAGATGCTGATGAAAATATTGGTGTTGATGTGGTTAATAACGCAATAGATGGTGTTTTCGATATTGGTGAGAGTAATGAAGTTCATATCAAGTTTGAAGAATTTTCAGAAAATAAGAAAAGTATGGAAGAGATTGTTGTGGGTGGTCGTGAATTTGATGGTCGTTTGGGTGAAATGAATTTGAATTTAAGCGAGGAATTAGCGGACAACGGGGTTAGTCCTATACCCACTTCTTTGGTGGCTCATGAAAGTCCACGGGTTCGCCAACTATGGGAAGGAATTGGTATCGGTGATGCTCACGGGCTCATGGATAATGGACGCAACCATAAATTTGTTCAACCGAATGTGTGGAAATGGATATCAGACCCTCAATCGGCATATTCTTTGTATCACCTTGAGGGCAAGGTGATTTTTGAAGAAGTGGGGAGTGTTACGGCATGGGTAGCGGAAGGCAGAAGAATGGTGCTGTGTTATGTCCAAGGTAGTGGAAGGCGGAAGAGGAAAAAGGTGTTGGTTGCGGTAGCGGAAGGCAAGAGAACTACGGGAGTGGAAGATATGACTAGGATTAGGATTATGATATGGGATCCCGGAATCAAGAGAAAATTTTCAAGACCACACCTTGAGGACAAGGTGATTTCGAAGGAGTGGGGAATGATACGCCCCGGGCTTTATGTCATGTTATATTTAGGATATGTCTTTATGTTTAGCTTGTTTTACAAGCTAGGGTTATTCGGTTATATATACCGAATCATTATTATGAATGAATCAATCAAAGTTTAAGATAAACAAATCTCTAGTTCTTCTCTCTATTTTCTTAAGGAGCTCGCACACGCTAAAAGTGGTGTCTTATCCCGATACAACCCCTAACCGGGTCGTATCAAGTTCTCCTCTTCAACGATATCAAGACCTTGTCTTATCTTTGGATTACAAGTAGAAGTAGGAACTCATATTTTAATTGGATTGAGTGGTTCAACGATCCTTGTAATGCTATATCCCACCCTTGTAACTCTATCTAGCTCATTGCTAGTTCTTTTTTCTTAATTCCAAATGCCGTTAAAAATATTAAATAATAATAAAAAAAAATAATAATAATAAAAAAAAAGGCTAAGTTTACCACAAAAGATACTAGAACAACTGCATTATTGGGTCATTTATATTCACATCATTATGGATTCTCATAAACGTGTCAAAAAATTTATTTTCTACGTTTCTTTACATGCAAATTTAAGAGAAGGACATATTTTATTTCTTTTACGTGTTTGCTTAAAACTGTTGAGGTCAGTGATTGAACTATTAAGAGGCAAGTGAAGGTCCCGACCCTCCAAAAAGTTGTGACATGTAGTGTAAATATCTTGTGTTCAAAGAGTGATTAATTTGATAATACAAATTGTTTTAGGAGTAAAAAGAAAATTACCATACCGATATTATACACCCTTGATTTACCATTTTTACCCAATTCAATCTCCTTTCCGATTTTGTCCAATTTGGCGTGCTTTGATGAGGTGGTGCGCGCAAAATACTACATGTCAGGCGCCAGATACTCGTGTCAACAGCCAAATGGACAAAATTATATGAATCGGCCGCGCTTGTTGATAACGTGGTGTGCACCAGATAACGTGGTGCTCGTCAGATGACGTGGTACGCGCCGGATGATGAAGTAACTTCTAAAATTTGATATTTTGACTCAGTTAACAATAAAATAATGAAAAAGTGGCGTCTTACGAATTTACGCGCTGCACGCCAGATGAGACATAATAGAAATTACGGTCCAAATACATAATTCGTAGGACGCCACCTTTTTGGCATGGTATTAACAAAAAGAGATGGAGTTTGAGTTTTAAAAAAAATATACGATTTGTATGTCTCGATCCATTCTATTATGTGGGTGTTGATTTGTTTGATGGAGTTTGTAAAATTAAACAATAGTTCAGTTATGGTTTAATTATATAAACTGTTTAGTCTTAAAATTTGTGGTCACTGTACTATATATAGTTGGCTATGTTTGGCGCGGAGCTTTTTTGAGCTTTTTGGAGCAATGAGCGGTGAGAATGAGTTTTTTTATGTTTGGTAAGGGAGCAATGAGTTGTAGCAATTTTTTAGGAAAGCTTTTTTTCCAATGCTTTCTTTTGAAGCTGTGGATATTTACAAAAGCTGTGGATATTTACAGCTATTTTACCAAACGTTTTTATTTAAAAAAAAGCTACTGCTCACGGCTACTGCTCACTGCTACTGCTACTTTTACTAAACACAGCCGAAATGTATGAATTATTTAGTATTGGTATTTTACGGTAGTATATTACACATTTACACAGCATGCTAGGAAGTATCGATGCATGCCAGCTTATCCGGCTGCTAACACTATTAAAATATTATAGCATAATTTGATATATGCTGTTGGTATTACTCCTTGAGCAAAAGCAAAAGTAAATGCTGAAGAATAAATGTTGGAATCCCAGCAATTGTGAGCTAATTAAGAAACCAATTATCACATTGATTAAAGTTGAAAGACATTACTTTTTTCCTATATACTTTTGGTCCTTTTGGTTTAAAGCCTCGAGCAATTTAGACCAATAACTAACAGTTGTAATTATTTTATTTTATTACTTCTCTTTTTATATAAACCTTTCCCACTGAAATAAAACATTTTATCTTAACTTCCACTACATACTATAACGATTAGTATAATCTTTAAAATCATGCACAATAGTTACAAATTTAAAATTAGAGAAATTCTTGAGTCACACGAATTTTACAAAAAAAATCTCACACGCACATGTAGCAAATGAGCCGTATCAATCAAATTTTATTAAATTTTCTTTTTCTTACTTTTACTCCTCATATTTAAACAACATGTATGCGTGTGAAAATTTTTGTAAAATTTGAATGAGACTCGGCATTTCTTTTAAAATTATTACATGGCGTACAATATCTTTTTGAAACAACTGAAAATATGCTTGTTTGTGGCGGATATGCTAATCATTATTTTTCTAAACAATGTTGTATGATTTCATTATCTTAACCAACCGTGTAACATAGCAAATAGAGATATCATTTAAGAGCAAATTCCGACATTAGACCAGTCGCTCAACTTTTATACCTTTTTTAGACAAAAAAAAGTGTTATTCCCCAACTAGACCGAGCGACTTGCGACTTTTTTACTTTTAATAAGAAGTTGCCAAGTGGCACAAAAAAGTTCGCGCCATGTCCTTTTTTTCCTGCATGTGTAAGCTATAAAGTATGTACTTTTCGAGCGACCTACTTTAAGCAACTTGTTTGTACATTGAGCGATTTTTTTTTGTCAGTTTTGAGTACAAAAGCCAAACTTCATTTAATATTTTTTTAAATCTTTTTGCCGCCACATCAGTCAAGCGACTTACGACTATTTACTTTAAGCGACTTTTTATGTTTCCCATATTCACGATTACCTATGTACTATGTCTGTTTAATTCGTACTTTTTTGTTCTCATTACTTTTTAACTTTTTTACAAAACACATTTCAAAACACATTCACTAATTCAAAACCTCAAAAAAACACACACAAGTTCTAACCCACCAAACTACAAATCAAAACCACTCAAACCTTAACCATAACCGAAACCACACAAACCCTAACCATAATCAAACTCATTCAAACCCTAAATGGAAGGATTCTTTAATGCTAAGATAACCGTACGATCCAATATTTTTTTGCTTGAAAAAATTAAAGGTAAGTTGATTATCTTATATATTGAGGGTCTTTGTAAGAATTTAGATCTAAGTTTCGGAAACCCAAGCCAAATGTATTTTCATTTATTTGTTTTTGTTACTTTTGTCTTGAGTTGTTTGTTTGCAATGTTTTTTTCCTCCCTAGATCTTTAAGTTATGGACACGTGTTCGGGTTTCGTTTTCTTAAGTTGTTGGTTCTCGGTTTCACGATCAGTTTGGGTTTTGGGTCTCAACGGATATGTGTTTGTCGATGGTGTATTGATATATGTAATGGATTTTAATTCTTTTTGTTAGATCTAAAGGATTATGGCCGATTATCTTTTGAGGTACGTTGTCTGTTATTGTGTTTGCTGTGTTCGAGTATGCTAAATGATTTGAACACTATGATAGGGATGGTGTTTGACAGCAGTGTTGGTTGTCAGCTGACGGATGGGTATGGTGTCTGAGGGTGCTGAGGCCAATGATTATGTTTATGAGGCTGATGATCATCTTTAATTACTGTTACAAATTTTTTTTGAATGAACTGCTACAAAATTGAAGTACAAATTTAAACGCAATAATAGAGTTGATATTAACGTATTTTTGTTTAAAAATCAATTTTTTTTTAAGAATTTAAAATTAGGATTTTAGAATTGCAAATAGAAAGAGTTATGTGTTATGAAGTCTTGGAAGTTGGTTCAAGCCTGACAGGTTAAGCGTGTGTCTCTATGCAAATTTTTTTAATTTCATAGTTTGGTCATAGTAAAAAGACATGGAGCTTAGAATTTACATTAGTTTTAAATTTTAATTATTGAAGTATACTTTGTACACAAAAATATGTGTTAAAAGGTGAATTAAAAAACTTATACTTTTTTCAAAAAGAAGTGCAAAAGGTAATATTGGAAAGGCAAAACAAAAGTCGCTTAAAGCACATAGTCGTAAGTCGCTTAGGTCGCTTGATTGTTATTGGGGACATAAAGAATAAAATATTAATATTTGATGTTTGACTTTTGTACTCGAAACTGACAAAAAAAAGTCGCTTAAAGTAGATCGCTCGAAAAGTACATGCCTTTATAGCTTACACATGCGGAAAAGGTACATGCCACTTGGCGACTTCTTATTAAAAGTAAAAAAGGCGCAAGTCACTAGGTCTAGTTTGGGAATAACATTTTTTTGGTCTAGAAAAGGTATAAAAGTTGAGCGACTGGTCTAATGTCGGAATTTGCTCATTATTTAATGTGTTTTTTGTGTGACTACATAATAAGATTTTATGTCTATTTATAATAGAACATGACTTATAGAATAACTCACATAACCCTAAACCTAATAACCTATCATCTAACACTTTCTTACAGTTTGAATGGGAGGTCTCGGATGTACAAACTGGATAAAATTGTGAAATGATCTTCTTCTTCTCTTCTTCGTTTCTTTTTCTCATCTTCTTTGTTGATCATTTGCACGGAGATGGACTTGTATTCGGCAACATAATTGTATACTGCTTCGCGGTGTCCTTCATTTTTGATAATGTTTGCTATTTTTAACGTCATGACTTGCTTTACCTTTAGGAGGGAGCGAGAATTTGGTGGTTAACTTTTGTTGCCAACGATAATGATCTTCAACAATGAAAACAATTTGATGAGGAAGGAAAAAAAATATGGTTGATTGAAGACAACTCAACATATTTTGTGTGTTTTGACGGCTATGGTTTAAGGTTTATACATTGAATAAAAAAATCATAAAAAAACAATAAAGCGAAAATAACTCGGATTCCTCCGGATCACCGGCGAGTAGCCTATGGATCATAAGCTTTTAGGCTTGGGCCTTAACCTATCATCTAACACACGACAGTGTTGGCCAAGTTATTGAACAACTAGTTGCAAGTTTGAAATTAACTGATGACTAACACGTTACATTGTTGTGTACTTGTGTACATGTTCGACTCTGTAAAGAGAAATAGTCATTTCGCAATAAATTAAGCATAATGTTCTTTTTCTTGATTCTTGAAAAATAATCCGCAGTTCATTTGATAATGCCAAATCAACAACGACAATGTTAATTTGGCATACACACTACACTAGTTGGCCTCTTTGGTTCATATCACTTGCTTGATTCTTATCAATAAATTCTCACTTACTTTTTATATTTAAAGAAAATGCAAATAAATTTTCTCCTATATATCTTAATTTATATGTTTTTATAACTTAAATAATGTTTATAATTAAATTTAAGGAGAATTGCATACATACTCATTAAAACTCAAATACTTGCATATTTCCTCAAAATACAAGTTTTCAATGCATGATGTAAAATGCAAATTAAGCTTGTTTTGGATATATATGCAAATATGCAAGTTTTGGTGGGTATATATGCAATTGCCCCTTAAATTTATATTAAATTTAACATAATTAACACAACTTTCTAGTTTAAAGTGGTCAACTTTTTGGTGAGAAAATGTCCTCGCCAAAAGTAAAGCCACGTCACCAGTTTTATTAGTTTTTTTTTACCAAACTCTAGACTCTTCCACTAAAATTACCAAAACCGACACTAATATCTCACATTACCAAAATCTACACCGCGCGCAAAAGGATCTGCGCGCACAAAAGCCCTATGCCCGCACTGCCACTCAGGTTTTGTTCGATTTTAAGAGTGCGAGCAAAAAAGAGTGCAAGCAACCTCTGCGCGCACTGCCACGTGCATGCTTGGATTTGGATGATTTTAAGAGTGGGAGCAAAAACCTTGTAAATTTAAGGGTGGCAGCTAAAAAGAGTGTGAGCGAAAACCTTGTAAAAGGACAAGTGCCCACAGGCAAATAATCCGAGTGCCCTCGACAATCTCAGTGACCAACAAACAGAGTGATCCTTAGTTTCGAATGTTTTAGGTTATTTTGTTCATCGAAAAAAATGGACTAGAAGTTGGTAACTGAAAGGTGAGAAAGTGATTGAGGAGGGACAAAGACAGAAAGTAACTTGTGACGGGTAGCCATTCACGTGATACTTTATTATGTGAAATTGTGCAAGCAATTATTAATAATACTCAATAATAAATGTAAATAAAAAGTGTGCGCGCAAATCTTCTTTTTAATCTCAATAATAAATGCGTGCGTGGAAAGGAGGGGCGAGCAAAATATAAGAAATGGCGCACAAAAGTCAACTTCTAATTTAATCTCAATAATAAAATTTGAAAAATGGTGTGCACAAGAAAGCGAGCAAGCAAAAAGTTTGTGCGCACTCTGCCATTTGTCAACTTTTCATTGATTCTTAATAACAAAATTGGAAAATGATGCAACAAGGAAGTGAGCGAGCAGAGGGTTTTGGGAGCTGTGTAGTTTTTCGTAATCCTTCTGAAAGTGTCCTTTTTGGTGACAAGGATTTCAAACCTTCGATTTCTGAAATTTTCGCTTCATTTAATTACTAACTAAGCTGTTAATTAAACGTACAATTAAGTGGTCAAACCTTTGGCGAGGACATGTCCTTGTCGAAAGATTGGCGGAAATGAGAGGGAAATGAATAAACTATGCCAAAATGTCAAAAGCAGTCAAAGAAAGTCCCCCTTTTGTCGAGGACATGTCCTCGCCAATGCCTTCGGTCAAAAGTTATTGTTTTTTTGACAAAGTCAATGTCTGAGACCTAGCTATTTTGTCATTTAGTGACTTTTGACGAGAACATCGTGTCTTCGCCAATACCTTCGTCGTAGTTCTCCCAATTCTTAAAATGACATTTAAGTTTGCCAAAAAATAAAAATATCCATAACATTTCATGTACTACACACTTAATGGTACATATTTACATAGAAAATTACAAAAATGGACTTCCTCAACTTTTTGCCTGTTACTAGTAATATATTCTTCACCTTTATCTTTTTTTCCAGTTTGCAAACAAATAAATTTTTAATAAGATAATATAATGTAATAAACCTTTAAATATTATCATACGTAGGCATATCTCCTAAACTCTCTTTATTGCAAACCCAACATCGTTACCATTACCAACTTTCATCGTAAACTCTCTTTATTTCATCAGCAGTTGCGTATGTTTTCTTGTGTTTTTGTCTCTTGTCACCATGCATGAATATTAACTGAGGTTAGTGTTGAGTTTTGGGGACAAATATTAATATGTATGTCTAGAATCGAACTCGAGACCACGGGATTGCACACATTACGTATGAAGAATTAATGGATAATAATTAATATATAAACCGTTATGTATTTAATTATTAGAACACAAAAATAACGACTAACGGACGTTAAGTAGTTAACAAGAATTGACTAACGACCTTTAGGGAATAAGAGAAGGACTATAGTTGAAATTAGAGGAACAAGAAGCTTCTGGAATCCCTTGGGGATACCTTGGCCGATCGGCATGGCCTTAGCAAACCCAATCCATTGCCAACTTGTTCTCCAAGATTCTCATGCTATATATACAAGACCTAGGTTTATTGTTTCATTAACTCTTGCACTCTTGCTATAACCCTAAACTCTTTTCTTCTTCTCTTTTGTCTTGGCCAATCAATCATATACCCCATAGGGTTGATCGACTTGAATTTTTCATAAGCAAAATTGTTTGGTTTATTTTGTGTTTAAATTACTAGCATAAACATTAATTCGGTTATAGTACGTGTGTACAAAATCGTGGTATTAACTCATCATAGTTAATATCTTGGATTAAGATACAAAACAGTAAGGGGTATCTCGTTAATCCATTCTTGATAAAGATTGAAGAAGATTTGAAGTTTGATTCTTGTTGTGCTAGAATCAAAAAGTACGTTCACTTTAATATTCGGTTAATTCTTATGTGTTAAAATTAGATCCCACGCTTCTACAAATGTGTATGATGATTACTAGATTAATATATGAACTTTTCATAATTATTAAATTCTAACAGTGGCATCACGAGCCGTTTTAACATGTTATAAATTACCGAAACACATAAAAAACGAATCTTGGATTAGGTTTTCATGTTTGTCGATTTTTTAGGGTTTAAAAAAAATCGAAACCCTAATTTTTTAGGGGGGCCGATGCCCTTATTATTAAAAATTAGTTTTTTAATTTTGAAACCCTAAAATTGTAACATGTTTATGTGGTTAAAGTTGCGTTCCTTGTGACTTGCATTAATCAATGATGAAACATGCATGTTTATCATGGATTAGGGTTTGATTAATTGTTAAGTTGATTGACACATGTAATTATGATAGATCTAAAATTGGGGAAGACCTCAATTAATTTTATTAATGAATCTATTATGTACTATTTGGTATATATTTGCTAAGACTAACGCAATCGATACGTCGATGCATGTGGCTCACCTAC
This sequence comes from Artemisia tridentata subsp. tridentata, assembly GCA_021014915.2. Lineage (NCBI taxonomy): Eukaryota > Viridiplantae > Streptophyta > Magnoliopsida > Asterales > Asteraceae > Artemisia > Artemisia tridentata. The sequence continues at coordinate 240,187,455 of CP139501.1, read as the reverse complement.
CATTGTAGGTGATAGTCTTAGTTAAATATATGCATAATGAAACATAGAAAGATTATTAATAGGTTTTATCAACAAGTTTGCATGTGGCTACTTGATACATAAATTAATGGCTAAGATTATGTGTGCTTATTTAGTTGTTTATTTTTATTAATTACTTGTTTTTCGTTTAAATTGTATGACACGTTGTAAGCAAAAAAAGGGTAATTTTTGAATAGAAAATAAATGGACTAAATAACTATGAAACTTGTTGTAATAAATTATAGATCTTGCAAAGTCTTATGTGCCGATAGTGGTTCGCTTCACATGGTAATTTGCTCCCAAGCGAGACTAGCAAGATTATAATTCATTACATGTTTTTAAGACTTAAAATCATAAACTTTTAATTGAGTGATGAGTTTTGTACCAATAGTGTGAATGGCTCACCTAGTTTTGACAAACTATAAGAAGGGTATAAGGAGGATTGACATTAAATTGTCAAACCGAAATAGACGCGTTTTTAATTGGCATTTAGTGCTGACGTTTGTCTCTCCGCTCATTTGTGCGTCAAATTGGAGCTACCAAATAAGCTATTTTATGTACAAAATCATCTTAAGGGTGAATTGACCTCAATTCCACGTGTCACTTTGTGGTAATTATCCGAATAACTTGGGTCTTTTGACTCATGCCGCAGTAGGATATAGTGGGCGATAATTGTAGGTAATTCTTTGATTGGTGAAACCAATACCTCAATTAAAACTTTGTTGATTTAAATCTTAGCCTAAATTGGTAAATAAAAATGTTTTGAAAACTTATGATACGAAGATGTGTGCATGCTTCTTCGTACATATTTTGATTGACACATCAAAATTAGTACCCTAAAAATTTAAGTTTGTGCCATCTAATTATAAGAAACACTTGAAGTTATTATTTAGCCTAAGTGAGACCTTAACTATATTTTAATGACAAGGTAAATTTCCATTATGCGTGAGACCAGTAATGGAGAATTTGCAGTTTCTAAATTAGACGACTTAATTAAGTTGTTAGTGAGACCTAGAAACTTAAGGCATGAGATGGGATGAAACATGCTTACTTTTCAAATTGTATTTGGCAAATGTAAATCCCATAATGATCTAGGAGTCGAAAATGGTTTTCCGATTATTGTTCGACAGATTACCATATTTTGTACTTTCACTACTAGCAGATCAACTGATGTAGTGAAACTATGGAAATTTGGATCCTAGTTTTCAACAGAATTCAATGGTTATATGAATATTTCCTTGGGTATTTTATTTTCTTGAAAAGTTGTATTATCATAATACTAATATTTGAACTTTTTCTATAGAAATGGCTCAACCCGGTAATGCTGTACTAAGTTCTGCTTTCAAAAATCACTTTGAAAGGGAAAAATTGACTGGCCCGAATTTCAATGACTGGCATAGGTCACTCAGGATTGTCTTGAGAGTGTCCGATAAGCTGGAATACTTGAATAAGCCTTGCCCTGCTGAACCAGATGCTACTGAATCCGAGGATGTCAGAGAAGCCTGGAAATTGAAGTACAAAAGCACAATGAAGTTGCGTGCTTGATGCTTTGGAAGTATGGCTCCCAAATTGCAAAAGCAATTTGAGCACCATTTTTCTTATGATATGCTTCAAGAACTCCAAAAGACTTATTAGAAGCCACCTGCAGATGAATTGTATGATTTGATCAATGCATTACATAGCTGCAAGCAGGGTGAAGGTAAACCTGTTACTGATCATGTGTTGGAAATGAAGAGTTACAAGGACCAACTACATCAGATCAACTACATCTACCCAGAGAATGTGTGTGTGAACCTAATCAACAGATCCTTGAACAAGGATTTTTCGGGTTTTGTTCGAAACTATAACATGCATTGCGCGGGGAAGATAGTCACAGAGTTGCTTGCAATGCTTGTGGACTATGAGAAGGGTTTACCAAAGAAGGCACCTACTCCTCAGGTATTAGCTATACAAGGAGGTAGGATCCAAAAGCCAAAACCGCAGGCGAATAAGAAGGGTAAGGGTAAGGTTGATAGGGCTAAGCAAGTTATGGCCTATCAACCTAATCTCAAGAAGAATAACCCTAAGAAGAACAAGGTGAATCCTAACAAGAAGGATCAGGCTTGTCACCACTACCATGAGATAGGACATTGGAAGCGGAATTGTCCACTCTATCTTGAGGAGTTGCGTGTGAAAAAGCAAAAGGTTGAGGCTGGTAACCCCAGCACTTCTTGTGACTTTTTCATGATTGAATTATTTTCATTAACTCATAAAATAAATTCCTGGGTACACAATACTGGATGTGGTATTCATATTTGCAATACACTACAGGGATTTAGAGTTGAAAGGAAACTGGCCTATGGAGAACAATATCTGCACGTGGATAACGGTGCACATGCAGCTGTTGAAGCTATAGGCGTATTTAAATTAGTTTTGCCTTCGGTCTTGGTACTGTTTTTAAATAATTGTCATTATGCACCTACTATTATTAGAGGCGTTGTTTCCTTTTTGTGTTTATTGGATATTGGTTTTAAACATACTGTTACAAGCAATGGAATTTCTGTTTCTTTAAATAATAATTTTTATTTTAATGTTATTGCTGTGAATGGTGTATTTGAAATTGATATGAATAATTCCAATAATTATAATTCAATGTATAGCATCAATAATAAGAGAATCAAGAATGTTTTGGATTCATCTTATCTTTGGCATTGTCAACTTGCTCATATAGGCAAGACTCGTATGAAAAAGCTGCAACAACGATGGGCTTTTACAAGATATCAATGATGAATCATTTGATAAATGTGAATCTTGTATATCTGGAAAGATGACAAAGAAACCTTTTAATAATCGTATGGAAAGGGCTTCTGATCTACTTGGTTTAATACATACTGATGTGTGTTGGCCACTTAGACATGTGTCAAAAAGAGGTACTAGCTACTTCTTAACCTTTACTGATGATTTCAGCCGTTATGGATATGTTTATTTACTTAAACATAAACATGAGGCATTTGAAACATTTAAGGTTTTCAAAGCAGAAGTAGAATTGCAACTTGGAAAGAAGATTAAATGTTACACCCCGTGCCCGCTTAGACAAAAAATTAAAACTTTACACCCGGAAACGTTTGACTTTACTTGATATATTGTCACTCTTTTGACCATTTCTAAAAATCCATACACATTTAGACCTTGAAACTATTTTTAAATGAAACTAGACTCAAATACCTTCAAAATTACGGTTTAAAAGATATGATTTTTCGAAAATCGCCAAAAACTGAAAACACTGCCCAGCCGCCGGTTGGGATTCCCAACCGCCGGCTGGGGCCCAAAAATCTAGTCTGAATCGCCGGTTGAGATCCCAACCGCGGCGGTTCAGACCTGCTGATCGCCCGGATCAGTTTTCAAGTCCCGCGCTTGAAAACCCGACCTCCCGAACTCGTTATTTCACCAAACCTTCCAGATTTACTTAGTATATCATTGAGCTCATTTTCATACAAAAACATTTACCATTTGACTCCCCGAAATAGTACTTTACAATTTAGACGGGTTATGCAAATAACCCGTTTTGACCCATTTTCTCAACATACAACTCATACCACTTCCGTTTTACGCCAAACTTTACCAAAAGGATAATATTAACATAACAAACATGTTTCAAGGGAACTTGACCCGTTTACAACCCAAAATGGGTATTTTCATACATAAACCAAACGCCCCTTTATACTTGACTATAAACACTTCAAACTCACTTTGACATATCAAATAACTACCATATCGTTTGGACGACCTTAACATATAACTTGCCATACGGCTACACGTTACCAACCCATAAAATACCAACGGGGGTACAAACTTACACATGAGCCCGGTATTCTACCTAAGCTCCTACACATACTACCTTAATCTCGCATATCCAAATCCTTAATCCTTACATCCAAGCCGTCCATATGAACATGCCAACCTACAAAACGGTTAGACAACTAAACCGTAAGCACAAAGGCTTAGCAAGTAAAACGATCATAACATACAATTATACTTCATTCCACATAAATAACATATACATAAACACGTACTTTCCGGGCTTACTACCCAAGTCTCATCTATCACATAACATCAACATATTCCATAACATCAACTCTTCACATAAGCTACAATCATGGCATCGCATAAGCATATTCCAAGTCCATATCACTTGTCATACAACATATATGTTAGAAATTCATATAACCCATGTCATCATCATTTTACTTACCTTAATCCAAGCTAAACAATATCAAGAACATCATCATCATCACAATCTTCCATCATCATCATCATCATCATCTTTTACAATTAACCAAAACCTAACAACATAACAATCAATAACATAAACGAGGGTTAACATAACCCATTAAACATACTCATCTATCTTTCTACATCATCATATGATCATATCTTGATCATATGATGAAATCCCACTTTACTCTTAATCTATAACCTCATTAACATCAAGAACATAAATACTTACTTATGATGATCATAGCTAAGGAAGACTATTAACTCTTGATCTTTACCTTCTTCTTCTTAGATCATCATTTAGTTTTCCCACTCTTTTTCTTCTCACTAAAAACCGGACATCACACTCTATCTCAATAATGGAAGAAATGTCTAGAACAAGCTAGATATAACTAGTTGGGTGGCACTTTTGGCTATTGTCAAAAATGGCCCCTCAAGTCCTTTTCTTTATACCATGGCCACATCTAAACTTATAGCACCTTAACCGCTTGGGACTTAAACCCTTGAAGTCTAATTCCTTCTACTTGTGCCACACAATACTTTCATAATCTTATAATACATGCTTTGACTATCATTTTGACTATCGGGTTTGGCCACTACGCAACAAATGTTGACTGGCCAATCACATAAGGTCTTTATCCATTTTCATCTAGGGTGGGGTCCAAGCACCCGGGAAACGGGTCTAACAATTCTACCCCCTTATTTAGATTTCGTCCCCGAAATCTCTCGTCTATCACTATCCAAAACCAATTCACGACATATACATGTCCTTATTCTCATGCTTTCTAAGCCATTACTTTGCAACGATCTAAGTGATCTTGCAAATTCTAAACTCACTATACATAATCATAACTCATAATTCACTTAAAACACACTTCTCATCGCAAACTTTTCTAAGATTTCCCACAATTGACGACTAGTCATATGGGAAATTTTACTACTTTGACTTTATATAAGTCAAACTTCATCACTATTTACACGTCATACGCCCACGCACTAACATGACATAACATTATATACCGGCCAATTTTGCATTCCACATAATACCAATACGTATCTACATCAAGAGCCGGTAACTTAATTTAAATTATGCAAAGTACCATATAAACGGCACCTTCAAAATCTTTCTCATGCATCACTTAAGCAATCTTTCTTATCAAATTTCGGGAATGCTCACCAATTAACTTATCAACTTAATGCACAAATCATCCTAGGCGTCTATCTTAAGGTTTCGCACATTACCTTAATGCCGCTATAACTTTTATTCATATTTATCTTTTCTTATGACGTCTAACATGTTTTAGTTTTCACTTTCTCATATCACTATTCGTACTCATGTCATATCGGCTACACATAAGCCCACTCATTTATAATTCTTTATTTACATAAAAAGGCGTCCCAATCTATGTAAATAAGGAATTATAAACTTATGGTTCGGCGATTTACAATTCTTCATTTAAATGAAAAGGCGTCCCAATCCATTTAAATCAAGAAACCATAAACCATCCTACTTATACGCTTCCGACATAACACTCGTACTTGTTTTACTTTCCATCTTTTCTAGCCTTGGATCCAATCTCACTAACTTTACATCCATGCCATAAAGGCAAGCTAACCACCATGCCATAAAGGCAAGCTAAACATCCATGCCATAAATGGCAAGCTATCATCCATGCCATAAAGGCAAGCTAGGCCATCTCAAAGGATGCCAAAACACATGCCATGAAGGCAAGCTAACAACCATGCCTTGAAGGCAAGCTAACATCCATGCCGTGAAGGCAAGCTAACATCCATGCCATGAAGGCAAGCTGACAACCATGTCATAAAGGCAAGCTAGGCTATCCCGAAGGATACCAAAACACATGCCATAAAGGCAAGCTAACTTCCATGCCATAAAGGCAAGCTGGGCTATCCCGAAGGATACCATAACACATGCCATAAAGGCAAGCTGGGCTATCCCGAAGGATACCAAAACTAGAGCTTTGGATCCAAGCTATATCTGTTTTATCATTTTTACTCATTTTATCTTTCATGTACTTCTATCATCAGGCACACACTATCATTTATTCAATTTTCATTGCCTTACGCAATCTCAACATTCACTATCACGCTTACTATCATCTAGACAAGTTTCTATATAACACTCGTCGATTTATTATCTTTGCATTTTCACAATGCAACTTATCTTTCATCCGTCAACCCCAAGTTGACTCATACACTCACTATGTGCCATCTTTATTTTAGATAAGTTCTATATGAATAATGCTTGTCCATTTCAATTTACACATCTTCTACGTGTTCTTACAACACACTTTTATTAATACCCGTCAACCCCATGTTGACCATATTCTCAACTCATACTATCACTTCATTTAGTCTATCCAACTTTTACGCATATAAACCTTACATAGGTTTATTCTTTAACACTATCACAAATCTCATCATACATATTTCAATATATATATAGCATGATTATATTCATGTTTTACAATTCTTTCTAACACACTTCAAGTCACATATGACTTCTAGCGCAATCTATATCTCATTCATCACTTCTACTCATTTATTATTAACACATTTTAGTTATCATGTTTTATATGATACATGACCTCATCACATCTTATCCATACACCTTTACTTTCTCATTTTATTTAGCATATAAAAACTCATGCTTCAAGCATATATTTATTCATGTCTTTCTAATCATCAAACTACCAACATACTTCGCTATTCATTTCTTACTTTATATCACACTTTCAAAGCATCTATACTTTTTCAAACAATTATCATGCTTCTTAAATTATTTCACATATCAATGAGTTCTCTCAACTTCCTTTCGACACTAAGTCATTACATACTATGCATTCCAATGCATCTATCTCAACTCATACACTTCTATGCAATCGTGCTCTCAAGCACACCACATAAAACTTAGACATATAATAAACTACCATAGACTTAACATCACATAAGAAATCATATCATAACACTTAACACTTATCCGACAAGTGTTAAAACATTCATAATCAAAATCAAATCATGAAGTCTATGGCATCATATATCACATCGCATAATCAATCTATGTCTAAGCATCAACCTTCTAATTAGCCGCAAGTACTTGTCTACCTTATAACTAAGGCATCATAACACTTTAATTTACTTACTAACCCATCCCTAATACCGCTTAGCATTGCTACTCGCATTCCATAACTATTACTCTATCATACATCACATAATGGCAATACAATCACCGGCACCAACCGAGGTGCTCGGCCAACTAATCACTTAAACATCTCAAGTCCCCATGGACTTGTATCTCATACACAAAAATATTATTACAAACATACATCACCTATCATCAATAGGCTCAACTAGCATAAAACATAATCCGTCTAACACTTAGCAATTAATTTCCGCGCGACTAACACTTACGTCTAATGCTTCTACGAGTGGTTTAAGTCTAGGCAATCCTAAAGAAAACCTATTTCACTTAAACCGAGGCTCTGATACTAAGTTGTTACACCCCGTGCCTGCTTAGACCAAAAATTAAAACTTTACACGCGGAAACGCTTGACTTTACTTGACATACTATCACTCTTTTGACCATTTCTAAAAATCCATACACATTCAGACCTTGAAACTATTTTTAAATGAATCTAGACTCAAATACCTTCAAAACGACGGGGGGCGCGACCCATAACAACTTACGGTTTAAAAGATATGATTTTTCGAAAATCGCCAAAAACCGAAAACACTGCCCAGCCGCCGGTTGGGATTCCCATCCGCCGGCTGGGGCCCAAAAATCTGGTCTGAACCGCCGGTTGAGATCCTAACCACGGCGGTTCAGACCTGCTGATCGCCCGGATCAGTTTTCAAGTCCCGCGCTTGAAAACCCGGCCTCCCGAACTCGTTATTTTACCAAACCTTCCAGATTTACTTAGTATATAATTGAGCTCATTTTCATACAAAAACATTTACCGTTTGACTCCCCGAAATAGTACTTTACAATTTAGACGGGCTATGCAAATAACCCGTTTTGACCCATTTTCTCAACATACAACTCATACCACTTCCGTTTTACGCCAAACTTTACCAAAAGCATAATAGTAACATAACAAACATGTTCCAAGGGAACTTGACCCGTTTACAACCCAAAATGGGTATTTTCATACATAAACCAAACGCCCCTTTATACTTGACTATAAACACTTTAAACTCACTTTGACATATCAAATAACTACCAAATCGTTTGGACGACCTTAACATATAACTTGCCATACGGCTACACGTTACCAACCCATAAAATACCAACGGGGGTACAAACTTAAACATGAGCCCGGTATTCTACCTAAGTTCCTACACATACTACCTTAATCTCGCATATCCAAATCCTTAATCCTTACATCCAAGCCGTCCATATGAACATGCCAACCTACAAAACGGTTAGGCAACTAAACCGTAAGCACGAAGGCTTAGCAAGTAAAATGATCATAACATACAATTATACTTTATTCCACATAAATAACATATACATAAACACGTACTTTCCGGGCTTACTACCTAAGTCTCATCTATCACATAACATCAACATATTCCATAACATCAACTCTTCACATAAGCTACAATCATGGCATCGCATAAGCATATTCCAAGTCCATATCACTTGTCATACAACATATATGTTAGAAATTCATATAACCCATGTCATCATCATTTTATTTACCTTAATCCAAGCTAAACAATATCAAGAACATCATCATCATCACAATCTTCTGTCATCATCATCATCATCTTTTACAATTAACCAAAACCTAACAACATAACAATCAATAACATAAACAAGGGTTAACAGAACCTATTAAACATACTCATCTATCTTTCTACATCATCATATGATCATATCTTGATCATATGATGAAATCCCACTTTACTCTTAATCTATAACCTCATTAACATCAAGAATATAGATACTTACTTGTGATGATCATAGCTAAGGAAGACTATTAACTCTTGATCTTCACCTTCTTCTTCTTAGATCATCATTTAGTTTTCCCTCTCTTTTTCTTCTCACTAAAAACCGGACATCACACTCTATCTCAATAATGGAAGAAATGTCTTGAACAAGCTAGATATAACTAGTTGGGTGGCACTTTGGGCTATTGTCAAGAATGGCCCCTCAAGTCCTTTTCCTTATACCATGGCCACATCTAAACTTATAGCACCTTAACCACTTGGGACTTAAACCCTTGAAGTCTAATTCCTTCTATTTGTGCCACACATTACTTTCATAATCTTATAATACATGCTTTGACTATCATTTTGACTATCGGGTTTGGCCACTACGCAACAAATGTTGACTGGCCAATCACATAAGGTCTTTATCCATTTTCATCTAGGGTGGGGTTCAAGCACCCGGGAAATGGGTCTAACATTAAAGCTCTTCGATCCGACAGAGGTGGTGAATACCTGAGTCAAGATTTTAAAGATTATTTAGCTGAGAATGGAATTATCCAGCATCTCACATCTCCATATACTCCACAACAAAATGGTGTATTTGAGAGAATAAATCATACATTGTTGGACATAGTGTGATCAATGTTTAATCTTACAACTCTTCCTTGATCCTTTTGGGATTATGCCTTAGAATCTGCTATTCGCATTTTGAATATGGTTCCGACCAAGAAGGTTGATAAGACACCTTATGAGTTATGGTATAGAAAAACTCCTAACTTGTCTTATTTAAAGGTCTGGGGTTGCGAGGCGTTTGTTAAACGTGACTCAGCAGATAAACTTCAACAGAGATCTGTAAAGTGTATCTTTGTAGGATACCCAAAGGAAATGATGGGATACTACTTTTACTACCCACTTTAAAACAAAGTAATTGTTACTAGGTATGGAGATTTTCTTGAAAAAGATCTCATATCTCAAGAATTCAGTGGGAGGATTTATGATTAGGAAGATGATCAAGAGGATACATTACTTTCTGAAAACACTAGCGAACTTCCTGTTGAACCTGAAAGTCTGGGTCCTCCACCTGAAGTTGTTCCCATTCGCAGATCTGCAAGGACTGTGAAAGCACCTGAACGTCTATGTCTTAACGTAGAAGTTGAGGAAACTATATTAGGGGATCTTGGAGAACCTGCTAATTATAGAGCTGCCATGAATGATCCTGAAAAGGACAAATGGCTGATTGCTATGAATGGGGAAATGCAATCCATGAGAGATAATGAAGTGTGGATTGAAGTAGACCTACCTCCCGATGCCAAGGTAGTTGGAAGTAAGTGGCTCTTCAAGAAGAAAACTGACATGGATGGCAATGTACGCACCTATAAGGCCCGTTTGGTAGCTAAAGGCTTTACTCAAACATATGGTGTTGACTATGAGGAGACCTTTTCTCCTGTAGCTGACATAAGGGCCATTAGGATTCTCATAGCCATAGCAGCGTACTATGATTATGAGATTTGGCAAATGGATGTCAAAACCGCTTTCTTAAATGGTCGCCTAGATGAAGACATCTATATGGCGCAGCCTGAGGGGTTTGTGAATCCTGAATTTCCAAACCGTGTATGCAAACTTCAAAGATCCATTTATGGATTGAAACAAGCATAACGGCAATGGAATAAGAGATTTGATGAAGAAATCAAAAAGTTTGGGTTTACTCAGAATCTGGATGAGCCATGTGTATATCACAAAGCTAGTGGGAGTGATGTTATTTTCCTAGTCCTATATGTTGATGACATATTAATCATGGGTAAAAATATTCCAGGATTGAAAGAGGTTAAAGCCTATCTTGGGAAATGTTTTTCCATGAAGGTAGGGATGAGCATCGAGCCCGGAAACCCGAAGACCGACCGAAGACCGGAGGAGACCGGCTCGAACCGAGGCTAAATCGGTCCAGTCCTCGGTCTTGGATTTTGTGGAATTCCGGTTTCCTGTTCGGTCCGGTCTAAAACCGGTAAAAGACCGAGAACCGATTAAAGACCGGATTTTGGTAATTTTTAAAGTTTTATCATTTATGGGTATCACTCTTAATATATAAAAAATAATTAAAAAAAAAAAAAAAAAAAAAAAAAAAAAAAAAAAGGGAAAACGAAAGGTTGGAGCCTGGAGGAAACTTTGGCCTCTGGAACAAACCCCACTGCCACTTCTCTTCTTCTCCAATCCAACCAAAACCTAAATCTCATCTAAGCAATCTTCTTTGTTTCCTTTCTCACGATCACGAGTAGACATCCAACCCAACAACAATGTCTTCTTCATCAATGGTATGTTACTATCTTCTTTTCTTTTTTTCTTTTTTTTTTGCGAAAACCCTAATGCATATATCTTTATTATATATATATATTTGTATATGTAATGCATTATGCGAAGAATATTAATCTAATTTAAATCTGTTACATGATACTATGATAGGATATCAAACTAAAAGTATGTTTACCCATTGTTGGATACCAAGCTTTTAGCAGTAGCACTCTAAAATATGGCTTCATTCATGCATTAACCTTTGGTGTCATCCTTTGGTGACATATACCATATTAGTTTACTAACTATGTATACGTATTTCTTGTATCTAGGACGGTGACCAACACATCAATGAGGTTAACTTATCATCAGAGGGGGAAGAAGGCGAAACGCGTGTGCCACCACCCAAAGCTGAAACTGAACAGAAAAAAAGGAAGCGGGGAACAAAAGTGCATCAAGGAGTGAAGGTGTATCACTCTAAAAGTACAGGTAAGACACGTAACTTGGCGGCAGAATGTTGGAATCACTTTGAGCCATACACTGATGAGGAGGACGGTTGCTTTAAAGGTAAGTGTATTTATTGTTCATCATCAATAAAGGCTAATCCAAACAACAATGGTACGTCCGCTTTGAACCGTCATATGAGATTGTCGTGTAAGTCAAACCCTAATAACAACAAAGATCAAAGCAACATTGTTTTAGAAAAACTAGGTGACGGGGAGGGTGTTAGTGTTAAAAAGTGGGAATTTAATAAGGACAGGATGTGGAGGGCGGTTCTTAATTTGTTTGTATCAGCTGAGTTGCCCTTTAAGTTAATTAGACACCCGGCAATGATTGAGCTTTTGGCAGCGGCAACACCTCATTATACTTTGCCTTCTCGTTGGACCGCTTCCAAAGGGGTGGCAAAGTGGTATGTTGAAGAAAAAGAAAAATTGTTTCAGATTTTAAGCAAGCCCACACTAGGTGTACACTTGACCACAGACACTTGGACTTCAAGTAACCAAAGAAAAAATTACATGGTACTAACAGCTCATTATATTGATGATGATTGGGTGTTACAGAAAAAAATAATTAACTTCAAGTGTATTCATAGCCATAAGGGAGATGATATTGGGAGGGAACTTTTAGAATGCATTACCGACTGGAAACTACAAAATGTAGTGTGTAAAACCCTAAAATTTAGCATATTCTGAGAGGACCAAAATACCCTCTAATTTTGAAATTTTAAAAGAACATATAAATCACACAAAAGACATATTAATTGAACTTAACCTAAAGTCATTAAAAACTAAGCTACCTACTAAAATTTAGCTAATAAAAATTACATTATAATTTAAAGATCACCAAAACAATATTCCATAAATTTTAGGCGACATAATATATTGTAACCATATCATAAAATTTCGGCTAAAAGAGCAAGTAAGAGATATACATGCACTAAAATTTGAGAGATATCACAATACCATAAAACTTGATACATTCCTTAATTATCCATATCACAAAGTCGGTTCCCCATTATTTTTATTAATACCGAACATTTATTTACCACATTCAAAACCCTAAAACACTCCATTCGGCTGCTACTTTTCCTTCTCTCCTTCCTGTCGAGTTCACACATCAGCAACAAGGGTTCTTTGGTGCTTCTTTTGGTGGTCCTATTTTGGTGATTTGCAGCTCTTGTGTTCTGATTAGTAGCAACTTCGGGATTTGCAGCAGCCCTTGTGATCGACCTCTTTTCCTTGTCGACCTCCCGTGAGTCTGCCATAAGGTATCACGCATTAACCCTACATCTCAAACTTGTAAACTGTTAATACGAGAATCCTAACAGAAACTTGTTTTGTTGCTACATCTCGTGGCTATACATGCTGTCATTCGATCTATATATATGTATATGTACCTCACGAATAAGTTTTAATACATGTTGTCGAGTCTAGAATAACATATGACGCCAAACTTTTTTTCCTTATATTGAACCAATGGTAAATTCAAGCCCTAAAAACCTATAAGAATCATCATTAACTGAGGCATATAATATGAAAACCATAGGCTGTTTTGGGTATGCGATGGATATGATTTCATGCGGGAGTTTTGTGGTGTTTTTGGCTCGTTAAACCTTGGAAAGTGTGGGCTGTTTTGTGTGTGGTGTGATTCGGTCTCGCTAATTCATGTTAAGCTTATTTTGGTCTCGCGAGGGTTGTAGTTTAATCAAGTTTAGTCTCGCATGTTGTGTCTCGGCTCACGAGGGGTATGGGTTTTGAGGTTTGTTATGTGTGTCACGTTTGTATGCTGAAACGGTATTCGATCACGTCTCGCGGGGTGTGTGCCTCTTGTCGAATCATGTATAGACCCCTTTTCTTGTCGATATCACCATTGTTTAACAGCCTTAGGCGACGTCATGCCGTCATTTTTTCGAAACTTTAAAGAACCTGGTAACAAACCTAGCAATATAAGAATGAAACATTTAGTCACAAATCACAGCCATATACGCCCATGTAAACTGTTTTGTGTCGTGAGTATAGAATCTGGTTTTCACATGTTGCTAATCGTGTTAGGGGTGTTGGGTCATTGTTGTTGGCTGCTCGTTAAACCCACCCCTCACACACCCTTTTAATTGCCTCGCCATGCTAGTTTTGCCTAGCTTTTCTCGTTAAGTCTACACCGAGAGTAGTATTTTGTTTTATGTATTTTGCTCGCTGAATTAGATTTATATCGAAGTGTGTTTTGTTTAATGGTCTCGGCATGCATAGTGATACCGAGATGGGGTTTTGTTTAGTTTGGTCTCGGTACAGTTTCGTGGTTCGAGGACGTTACGTTTTTCGGGTTCGTTAAGATATATATACGTGATACTAATTTGTTTTGAATCCTAGCATGGCAATATAAATCATAAAATCTAAAATTTACACATTTAGCCTAAACTTTAATTATTTTCACATTAAAACCCTATACCTTGTTAAAATGACATATAAGACCCTAAACTATGCTATTTGTCATAATAAGCCTTACATTTAACTTATTATTACTTGTAAACCATAAGTTTGGCTAATTAACGGGTATTACCCTAAAGTTACTAAAAATGGAAAGCCGACTAAAATAAGTAATCCGATATTAATAATAAGACGATCATGAATTCGTGTAGATTCGCTGAAGATGGAGTTGCTTCAGATCTTATGTTTCTATTGTGTTTTCCCTTGCGGTTTAAGGTACAGATATTCTGCCCTTCTTAGTAAGGTGCCTTCGTTCTCTTGATTTCGTATTTTGATTCGTTTAGGATTCCCCAAAGCCATTGCTATGTTTTCCCTTGTATTGTGAACCTTTGATTAGAACCTTTGCTTTGAACCCTTGCCTTGATCTTTTGTTTGGAACCTTGCCTTGAACCCTGCTATAAACCTTGATATGAACCTTGCCATGAACCTGGACTTGAACCTTGATTACTTGATATTATAACTGAACGAGGAAAACCTTTTAAATTATTTATGAAATGTTTTATGAAAACTATTTTTAAAACTATCTTTATGAAAACTATTTTTGAAAACCATTTTTATGAAAACCATTTTAAAGATCATTTTTACGAAAACCATTATTAAAGGATTGTTTTTAAATGAACTTTTAAATTGAACCTTTACTATAAACCTTTGTTATGATCTCTTGTCTTGACCCTTGACCTGAACCTTGATAAACTTGGATTAGAAACTTGACTTGAATCTTGATACATTGATATGAACCCCTTGATATATGATTTGACTTGAACTTGAACTTGAAACATGATACTTGATACTTGACCTTGACCCACAGTTTGAGACTATGAGCCATACTAGGCATGAGGGTTTCATGTCCTTGTCATTGATGCACTAATGACTTGACTTTTGGGTAGGAAAGTGATGACCTATCCCGTCCCTGCCATTGACTTGATATTTGACTTGTACACGTAGATGAAGACATTGTGGCAGCCTACAGGGGCGTATGGATGCATCCTAGATTTGTATTGTACATGACTTGACTTACTTGTATTGTTTAGTGACATGATGGGTGTGTGCGATACACGTCATTCACTCTTGGGAGCTCATGACTCCAACCCTTGGAGGTATCCCCTCATATTATACTTGGTATACCGAGGTCACCCCTCTGTATACATGTATACTTGTTTACTTGATTTGATATGTTCTGGGCTCGTAGTGGATTACTGTTTATGTTACCCTATAACCTATGCTTGACATGATACTGGACTTAACTTGATTTGACTTGGGCTTGTGGTGGGTTACGATTTCCTTTATACCTACCTATTGTAACCATTTCTTGATAACCTTTTCTACTTTTCTTTCCTGACTCTTGTTACACCTTGTCTTATTCCATTTATTTCTCTATCCCTTTATTACTGCTTTGTATCGTTATATCTGTTCACTGAGCTTTTGTAGCTCAGCCGCATTTCCTTTTCCTGCGGCAGGTTTTAGTTTGGAAGCTGGGTTTGAGTGGAGAGTACTTGGGCATTAGAAGACTTTATTAGCTATTGAAGATGATTAGAAGAACCTTAAATTAGACGTAGAAGATATTGAATTGTAACCTTGTAGTTTCAGATTTTCCTTTGTAACCCTTGAATTCTATTGTATTATTAATGTCAAATGCTTGTGTTTGTTCTGATATGAAACCATCGTTGTGACATCTTTACCCTTATCGGGTTGGGGTGTTACACTATTTCTCTTAGTGACCATATCCGTCGATAATGCAACCTCTAACGACAAGGCCATAAAATACTTGATTGATAGGTTGCCTAATTTGTATGATGAAGGGAAACAATTTCATGTTAGATGTATGGCACACATACTAAACTTGATAGTGAAAGATGGCTTGTCTAATTATGATAAATCTATTGAGTGTGTTCGTTTGGCTGTTAAGTATATTAAGCATTCCACCCAATGAATCGACACTTTTCAAGAATGTGTAGTTGAAGCAAAATGTGAGTCAAAAAGATTCTTGTGTCTTGATTGCCCAACTAGATGGAACTCTACAGTGGATATGTTGAGAACGGCATGGGAGCTAAGACAAGCATTTGTGAAATTCGAGCGTAAGTGTCCATCCTATGTTAGTGACTTAGAGTTTGTGCCACATCGTGGTGATTGGGAGACCGTTGAGCATGCAATTTTGTTTTTGGAGCCGTTCAAAAATAAAACGGAATTAGTGTCGGGTACATCTTATCCGGTTGCCCACCGTTTATTCATGGAAGTTCTTGATGTCGGTTCTCACCTTCGTGAATATGAAAATAAGGTTGATTTTTGTGTTTTTGCGGGTAAAATGAGGGAAAATTTTGATAAGTATTGGGGGGAATATAAGAAACTCAACAAGTACATGTTATTTGCATTAATTTTGGATCCATGTATGAAAATGCAAGGTATTGAATATGGGTTTTCATTATTGCTTGGTTGGATTCGGGGTAAGGAAGTTAACGATATTGACTTTAAAAAGATGGTTAAAGCAAAGGCGGAAGAAGTTAAGGAAGACTTTAAGACATTGTATGATGTGTATAAAGCGAGGTTTGATAGTTTAGGGGAAAGCTCGAGTTTGCCATCAAAGAAGTCTTCAACGAAACTTGCTACAAGTCAAAGTAAAAATTCTGTGGTGAATGCTTTCTTTCTTGGTATTGGAGGTTGCTCAACAAACCTTCAAACCGAATTAGATAAGTATCTTTGCGAGCCACGTCCCGATCTTGATCCCGAGTTTGATGTACTTTTGTGGTGGAAACTAAATGGCCCAAGGTTTCCAATTGTAGCAAGGATGGCTAAAGGTATTTCTATTTTATTTTTGTTGTGTGTAAATTAAATTATTTAAGAGTTTTACACTTTGTTAGTTTCTAATTTCTATGTATGTTGTAGATATTTTAGCAATACAAGTGTCCACCGTTGCATCCGAATCCGCCTTTAGTACGGGTGGTCGGATTTTGGATCCCTATAGAACTAGGTTGTCCACCTCTTTGGTAGAGGCATTGATATGCACCCAAGATTGGGTGAGAAAGTCACCCAACATGGATGATGAATATGTCGATTTTAAAAATGATGAAGATGTTGTGAGAGGTAATCTTATTAAAAAACAAATTTGATTTTACATGAAATATGTCATATGTGTGAGTTATTAATTCGTTTGTGTGTATGTTTGTAGAGATGGAAGAAGAGCTTAGACACATGAGCATAAATGGCAAAGGAATTCAAATGCATTGA
Organism: Artemisia tridentata subsp. tridentata; assembly: GCA_021014915.2. Lineage (NCBI taxonomy): Eukaryota > Viridiplantae > Streptophyta > Magnoliopsida > Asterales > Asteraceae > Artemisia > Artemisia tridentata. The sequence goes on along the minus strand of CP139501.1, from coordinate 240,169,738 downwards.
AGATGTGTTTCTTGATGAGTGCAGATTCTGCACTTCTGCACTTCTTTTTTATGTACTGTGTTTCGGAAACAATCTGCACTTCTTTTTTATGTTTTGCTTCATATTTTGGTGTTGTCAGTTGTGCTACTCATCAGTGTTTATTCCTTCATTGACTAGCTAGAATCAATTATGTGGGATTCTTGTCATTTTTATGTACTGGACTACTGGTGCTTGTCATTTTTATGTTCCATGCTTCCCATTTTGTAAGCCCCCCATTAGATAGGTGGGCTATTAATAATAGCCTATTATGTTCAAGCAAAAATCGGGCCCAATGCTTATGGACCGAGACAGGACCGAAATAACCCGGGAACGACCGAACCGAACCGGTAGTAAATCGGGCCGGTCTTCGGTCTTCAGTTTTAAGGCTTTCCGGGTTTCGGTCTTTCCCGGTTCGGTCCGGTCTGTGAACCGATCTCATCCCTACATGAAGGATTTAGGAGAAGCAGTATACATTCTGGGAATCAAGATTTATAGAGATAGATCAAAGCGGTTGATTAGATTAAGCCAAAGTGCTTACATTGATAAAATAAAGAAGAGATTCAATATACAAAATTCCAAGAAGGGATATTTGCCGATGCAAGAGAATCATGACTTAAGTAGCAAAGCATGTGCTTCAACACCTGCAGAGGTGTCACACATGAAGAGAGTCCTTTATGCTTCGGCTTTGGGATCTATTATGTACGCGGTGAGATGCACAAGGCCTGATGTGGCGTTTGCTCAAAATATAACCAGTCGATATCAACAGAATCCAGGTGAACTCCAATGGACTGCTGTTAAACATATTCTCATGTACTTGAGAGCTACAAGAAATATGTTTTTAGTATATTGGGGAAATCCAGAAGCAGAACTTGGTGTAACAGGATACTGCGATGCTTCCTGAAAATGTGATAAAGATGATACGAAGTCTCAGACGGGTTATGTCTATGTCATTAATGGAGGAGTTGTGGATTGAAAAAGCAAAAAGCAGAGTACCATAGCAATGTCTGCAACAGAAGGTGAGTACATAGTTGCTTCAGAAGCTACAATGGAAGCCGTCTGGATTAGGAAGTTCGTTTTAGTGCTTGGAGTTATGCCCTAAATCGAAAAACCTATAAAGATGTATTGTGACAATTCAGCCGCAATTACATTTGCCAATGAACCTGGAATCATGAAAGGCACCAGACATTTCCCGATTAAATATCACTATGTTCGAGAACAAGTCGAGATAGCTGAAATCGAGTTACTCAAAGTTCACACAGATAATAACCTAGCTGATCCTTTAACGAATGCTTTACCTGGCGGAAAGCTTAATCGACATGCTGAAGGCATAGGACTTCGTTTAGCTAGTAGTTTCATGCCCATCTGTGATTAGTGTTTGGATAATGGGATGTTATGAACAATTATTATTTTAATGAAATAAAATACTTGTTATGTTTGATTGTCATTTTCTTAATAATATATCCTGTATTTGCATGTTTAATCCTTGAATATATTGATTATTCTAAATTGTCCGTTGTCACTTAATGATATGGGAATATCATTAAATTAAGACAAATCTGAGTATTGGTAGAATATACTTGAAAGTATATTGATGCGTTGACATGCCAATTTCACATGATATTCAATGAATTGAATATAGGACTTATCCCAACTTCATGAGTTTACTTTATGGATCTTGTCATCAAGTAAATCATGAATATAGTTATCCTCAGACTTGAGATACCAGATAACTGTCATGGATGTAGTGCATTTCTGTAATGCAATTTACTACTATACGTTACTAGTAGCCATAAGGATTGTTTTTAGGAGTGTTGCAAAGTTCATGGGTTAGGCTCGTAGTCAAGAGAGAATTTGTTCCTTCAAATTTGTTTTGAAGTTTAATACTGCTGGGCCCCTCGTAGGGTTGACAAGATGTTTGCGTGGCCACGCCCAAGATCTATCTGGAATACGTTCAGACGATTTGGTAATCTTGTTCAATCAGAAACAACGAGAAACATAATGGTTAATAAAGAATGACTAAGATCCATATCTTTATTAACATAGTATTAGTAACAAAAGGATAAGTATGATGGTGAATCATCGAATGGTTTTTCTAGGAGACCAACCCTCGAGTTGTACTAGGGGCATTGGCGTGTTGCTAGACGCTAACCAATGTCATTACACTATTAATAGATGTCCAAGTGGGAGTTGTTGAGTTTTGTGGACAAATATTAATGTGTATGTCTAGAATCGAACTCGAGACCACGGGATTACACACATTACGTATGAAGAATTAATGGATAATAATTAATATATAAACCGTTATGTATTTAATTATTAGAACACAAAAATAACGACTAACGGACGTTAAGTAGTTAACAAGAATTGACTAACGACCGTTAGGGAATAAGAGAATGACTATATATGAAATTAGAGGAACAAGAAGCTTCCGGAATCCCTTAGGGATACCTTGGCCGATTGGCATGGGCTTGGCAAACCCAATCCATTGTCAACTTGTTCTCCAAGATTCTCATGCTATATATACAAGACATAGGGTTATTGTTTCATTAACTCTTGCACTCTTGCTATAACCCTAAACTCTTTTCTTCTTCTCTTTTGTCTTGGCCGATCGATCATATACCCCATAGGGTTGATCGACTTGAATTTTTTATAAGCAAAATTGTTTGGTTTATTTTGTGTTTAAATTACTAGCATAAACATTAATTCGATTATAGTACGTGTGTACAAGATCGTGGTATTAACTCATCATAGTTAATATCTTGGATTGAGATACAAAACGGTAAGGGGTATCTCGTTAATCCATTCTTGATAAAGATTGAAGAAGATTTGAAGTTTGATTCTTGTTGTGCTAGAATTAAAAGGTACGTTCACTTTAATATTCGGTTAATTCTTATGTGTTAAAATTAGATCCTACGCTTTCACAAATGTGTATGATGAATACAGTAACTTGTTATAATTATTAAATTCTAACAGTTAGTTCATTGAATTGACCCATTAACGTTTACTAAACCTGCTTAATAATACTACGGAGTATATACTATGAATCACATGCATAACTTTTTTTTTTTTTTTTTTGAATCTCAACTTTTATAAAGTTTTAAGATTTGATTAATTATATATTCTGATAGTTTATGTGCTTTAATCCAGGTGTCACTTGTTGTTCTATCTATATATTTGGACCCCAAGCGGTGTACGGCAAGAACACATACAAAAATGAAAGGGTTTTGGTCATTCGGGCTGATGGTTGTGGGAGTTTTATCTATTCTTGGATCGGTTCAAGGTGATTTGCAGATGGGCTTTTATTCAAGTTCATGCCCAAAAGCCGAAAAAATTGTACAAGATTTTGTGAACCAGCATATCCCAAATGCTCCTTCGCTTGCCGCGACTCTTATCAGAATGCACTTCCATGACTGTTTTGTCAGGGTAAATTGTAGTTTAATTTTATTCTAATTTTCTTGCCTTATAAGACTGTAGCATAGAGAAAACAAAATGAACATGGTCTAAAAACCTTATAACATGGAAAGTGACTATTTTACCTATTTAATGTAGAATAACAATTTTACCCTTACTAAATTTATTGTATGTTGTTTGGAATAGGGTTGTGATGGATCAGTCCTATTGAATTTCACTTCAAGCTCAGGGAATCAAACCGAAAAGGTGGCGGTCCCAAACCGAACCGTGAGAGGGTTTGGTTTCATCGATGCAATAAAGAGTTTAGTTGAAGCAGAATGTCCTGGTGTTGTTTCTTGCGCTGATATTATTGCTCTTGCTGCAAGAGACTCCATTGTTCTCACTGTAAGAATTTACATTGAGGCCCATAAATAAAAAAAGTGTAAAGAACATTATTTTCTAAGTGCTTTTTTTGTCTTCCGTTTCTTGTATTAAAGGGAGGTCCTTCTTGGAAAGTGCCAACTGGTCGACGAGACGGGCTATTATCAAATGCTTCCGAGGCATTAGCCCAAATCCCCGCTCCAACCGACAACATTACTATCCTTATACAGAAGTTTGCGAACAAAAGTCTTGATTTAAAGGATCTAGTTTTGCTTTCTGGTACACGTTAAAGTTATTAGATTAACCATTACTAGTACATGATAACTATTTTGTGGAAGTTTCTTATGCACATTTCTTATTGTTATTAATTCAGGTGCTCATACTATTGGAATTTCACATTGTCCATCATTTTCAAACCGTCTATACAATTTCACGGGCGTGGGAGATCGAGACCCCTCTCTCGATAGTGAATATGCAGACGTTCTCAGATCAACTAAATGTAGGACACAAAACGACAACACAACAATAGTTGAAATGGATCCAGGGAGCCGTAAGACTTTTGATCTTAGCTACTACACGTTATTGCTAAAGCGTAGGGGCTTGTTCGAGTCTGATTCAGCTTTAACTAGAAACTCAAACACATTAACATACATAAACCAACTCCTTCAAGGATCACTCCAAAATTTCTTTAGTGAGTTCGCGTTGTCGATGGAGAAAATGAATCAAATCGGGGTGAAAACTGGCACGGCCGGTGAAATTCGAAAGAATTGTGCTGTCGTAAATAGCTAAGGAGAGTGAAGTTCTGTTATGTCTTGGTTATGTTAAAATTAAATTATGTGGGGTGTTGTTATAACGTTTTTTCTATGAGGTAAATACAAATAAAAATATGATTGTGAGTTTGCTATACGCGGTCAAAATAAATAGAGATGATGCTTGTAAAATACTCCGTAGAAAATAAAAGGTGGAATATAATTATATGAAAATGGTGCCATTGTTTGATTATATGTGATATCAAAATTATTTCACATTTGAGCAATTCAGACTTGAAAACTATGGCTAACGAAATTCTTTAATTGATTCTTTAAAATTTATTTTGGGCACAATAGCTGACCTATCGCTAACTTATTATCTCATTAGGGGATGTTTGATAAATCGATATGATTTAGCACTGAATGAATAAAATATGCTGAATAATTCAAAGGTTCTGAATGAGCAACGTCCTGAATAAAAATGAACGTTAGAAAATTCTTCTGAATCAATACTCTAAATGATTAAAATTACCATTTCAACCTCCACTCACTTAGCGTAAATTGAAAGTAACTCGTTGATAAGTAACCTATATTAATAAAACGTCAATCGTTTAATTGTTATGTAAAAGAAAAGTGTTTTATGAAATTATATAAATATGCATTACGTTCTATCATGTTAAAAATAATACTACGTAAGTTTATAATGTTAAAGCTCTTAAAAATAAACTTTCTAATATATGCTTGGCATCATGTGAACTTGTGAAGTACAAGTTTTTTTTTTCTTCGAGTAAATTATATAAAAAAAGGTAATAAATGATTAAAATATAAAAAAGCAGAGAATTAAATAGGACATCATGTGAACTGTTGAAGTACAAGTTTATTTTCTTCTAGTAAATTATATAAAAAAAAGGTAATAATTGATTAAAATATTAAAAAGGAGAGAATAAAATAGGTAGAAGTGGGGGCAGTGAATGGTTTTAGATGGAGTGTATCATCCTAAAGCTACAAAACGAACACAAAAAAGGTAGTAGATTGTAATTTCTCGCAATAGAACCAGAAAGCATACGAGTATATAACAAGATACTAGCAAATACTTACTATACTATAATCGAATTCAACCTTTTAACACCCAATGCGACCCTTTAGTACCCAACATAACTATGCATGACCCAGTATGACTCGTCACAACTAAACAAGGCATGACACATTATTTCTCTACATATTGAAACATAATTATCTTGATTAAACATATCAAAATCACTTAAGATACGGTTCCCTCTGTCCGGATGGCCTTTGCTTTACATAAGATCCCCTCAACATTCGTAAAATAAAAAATAAAAATAAAAAAATAAATAAATATTCGTAAAATAAAAAAAAAAATAAAAAATTAAATCCAGTGATACAGATAGCGACATGTTAAAGCTGAGAGGACAAACACAAACCCATTTCCACCCATGGGAACCACCACCATCCATCATGGCTCTAAAAAGTACCACAACCTATTTAGGATAATAGTTCTGCTCCTATTTGTATTAGGAACCGAATCCCCACGCTCTTTGTATAAAGAGGTGAGGGGGATAGATAACTTGTATTGTCTCTCTCCTATGTTCTCAATAAAACAAATGTTTGGAGCAACTTATAGTGTGTGATATTATTTGTTGTCGATTATCAGGTTATTGTAAGTGTGAACGCTTTTTCACATGTTTGTGTCTCCGCTTATAAAATTCCAAGTTTATTGGAAGAATACCAACACTGATATTGAAAGGATTATATGCAAAGAACAACGTCTTTCACAATTGACCTTCACAGAAATGTCTGTCGAAAGGTCACACCTGTGCACATTAAAAAGTACATGCAAGCGGAAATTAGAAAAGAGTGACGAATAGAAGTAAAACTGAAGAGGAAATGAAAATACGGTAATATTTTCATAGAGGGGTAAGACTTTAATTAACCAAAGTATATATTTATCGAGAGATAAATATATTAAGTGTAAAAGTCAAAACCAACTTCAAAAAATTCGTACTCATCATCTGAATCTAAGTTCTTGGCATGTCAATTCAGGAATAGTTTTCATCCTTGTGCTTGAAACTATTGTTACATATACTTAGTAGATTATTAACAGTTACATATACCTACAATATTTGAGAGATATATTGATTGTATACATACACTATTGTTAACATACTTGTTTAAGTATAATGGTAGTATATGTAAAGGTAAATAAATGCTTCTTAGATTGAGCAAGTGTTGGTTCTTCCAAACTTAACAAGTAATGTCCGAGCACCTAACACAGATTAATGAAATGCATTACCCTCGCCCTAGGTTTTGACCTCAAAACCAAGCTCCGGCATGAGAGTAAGTATAAGCTTAAGGCGAAAACCAAAGTAATAAATGTGAGAGTAAATGCGTTTTAAATAAGTTAATTGAATATTGAATGAGGTTGGAATATATATACTACCTGACATATGGGGGAATATTGCTCTCTTGACCGGTAGGCATTCCGATGGTAGTTCCTACGATGATCTACACCATATGAGACCCTCAGGGGTCTATCATTCTGGTTGGCTGAAGCCTGAAGCACGTTCTCAACGGCGCAAACCTTATCATAAACCATTTTCGAAGCTCAGCCATATTATCAATACAACTCGGGAGAAGCCAATCGAACCATCCCCTAGCTGAACTATCCAACGTCTACCGGAACATCCTACACAATACTGACATCGACCATCCCCGGCAGTTCACTGATCCAGCGAATCTACTGATATGATCATCCAGATCTGTCAACCCATCATAAATCTTCACATTCGTAGGCATTGTATGTTTCGGGGCTGAGAATTCGATGACCCCCTCGTAAACGGTGACCTTAAGGATTTTTTGAAAGGTTTTTGGAGGTCGTCTTCTTTCGAATCTCCGGTTGCATGGTTTTTTATTTCCCCAATTGCGAGTAAGGTGTCATCCCCAAAATCTAAACGTAAAGGAATCACTGTGACTTTGTTCTTATCACTGTGCTACTTTAGAAGGGTCCGAAGAGTAGACAAGTTCCCTTCAATGAGGCGAGTTAGAGTTGTTATCCCTACTTCCTTCGGCCTGGTTGACCGAAGTTTGTAGGTTTGGATTTGGTGTAGGACCCGTCATTCTCGAGCCCTGGTAGATTGAATAATGGGTCTCACGGATGGCGCCTTTGTAAAGGTAAATAACTGCTCCTTAGATTGAGCACGTTTTGGTTCCTCTGGACTTAACAAGTAACGTCCTTCAAGCACCTAACACAGATGAAAGAAACGTGTTAGCCTCGCCCTGGGTTTGACCTCAAGACCAAGCTCCGACGTGAGAGTAACTATATGCTTAAGCCGAAAGGCAAATTAATAAATGTGAGAGTACGTGAATAAGTTATTTGGACCATTGAATAAGATTGGGGTATTTATACTACCCAACCACTATATCTGACAAAATGGGGAAATGGTGAGTCAAGCTATGCCTAGCTTAGGTGCTAGGCATTAGTCCACGTGGGGAACAATATCCTGTAATATTTGGGTTAGGCGGCTCAAGTACGATCCTTGGTATGGACCATTGGGTAAAGAGTGTTCTTTCTCTGTTGTCGTCGTCTGGTATGTATTCTTTGAAAACAGTGCCATTCGGACACGTGGGGTATTTGTCTTCCGGCACGTGCCCTTCGAACACATACACCAACAATATATAAGTTGATACTTTTTCAGTATAATGTTAGTAAACGAATTGATTTGCGTCGTTAGAATTTTCCGACGAACCTTTTTATTTGTGAAATCTGTCAAGGAATTGAAATTTTCTAGTATTGCTTAAATCCAAAAATATTCTTTAATACGGTTATTAAACAATTACCAAATAAATATATTTTGACACGGTTTCCAAATAAAACCCACAAATCGTACCAAATAATGATTTTTTTAGTATGGTTTTTCTAGAAATTATATCAAATAATGTTTTTTTCGATTTTGATACGGTTTTTTTTTCTAACCATATCAAAAGGGCGTTTCAGAAAATACTTTTTGTAGTAGTGATGAGACACCCAGTGGAAGGTAAAGACTTGTAATTCGTCGCATATCGTGGTCAAATTGGAAAATTTATTTTCAAATATTCTCTTGTTGCGAAAACATCACACTAATTATAACATCGACCACCATACCACTTTTGAAACTTTATTTTCAAACGTTCTCTTGTGGTGTACGTTACGTTGCATGATTACCACACAAGCATTCGCAGGATTTTATATCGATGGTATCTTCATGATAGTAATCCAATAACACCAAGTGGTCCGTAAGATAAGATAAAGGAAGAAATTGTTGGAATATGTGAATTATAACTAAATTATAAACACATAATAATTAACATCAAAGCATGTGCAGCGGAATAGGATCTAAACACATGTAATTAATTAACTAAAATTAAAAGATATGCGTATCTTAGATTACTAGCTAAACAAGTAATCAACTTGATCAAGAACAAGTTAAACCCTAGCTTAGGGTTTAGGATGGATCGACTTCTCCTAGTCGAATGGGGAAAAACTTCAAGCTAAAGTAAGCTTGATCTCCGTTCTTGTATACACGTATTAGTTAGCGTTTCAATGTGAAAAGCTAGGTTCAAGATCACAAAACAAATCCAACACTTAATGTTATTGCTAGATCGATTTTCCCAAGGTGTTTGGGAGGTGAAACCGATCGGCCAAGAACACAGAAGAGAGAAGAAGAGAAGTTGGTTTGCTAGGGAATCAAGATTAGAGACTAATGAATACAAGGGTTTGTATTTATAGGCCTCTTAAACTTTCTCTCCAAGCTAGGGCAACCAAAAACCCTCTCCTTCTTGGGTTCGGCCGAATACACAAGCCCAAGGGTTTTCTAGAACCTTCTTGGCTTGTATTTTCATCCATGGTCCTTTAACTTAATATTTAGCGTCTGTTATCCAAACCCCGTTAAATACTAACGACCGTTAAGTGTTTATTTGTGAAATGAATAATTAAATCATAACTTATTATATACGGAGTATTAATTATTCAAACATTGAAACGCATACGTAATGTGTGCAATCCTGAAGTCTCGTATTCGAAACTGGTCATACGTATATTAATTTGTATCCACAACTTTAACAGAAATAAATTAAAATGTACGCTAATGAAATATATAAAATCCAAATCATGATTTTAGAAACAAATTTTAAGCTTGTTTGTTATTGCTCTACTATTAATAGTTTTAAACAAAACTTAATCGGTGATCTTTTCTTGGCAAAAGTAACATGTACTCTAAAACTCCATCTTAACTTTACATTTCCGCTAGTTTGCGAAATATAAACATCAAACGTGGAAAGATAAATGCAAATGTACCCAGTCAAATGAATTACGAATTTTCAATTTAAAGAAATGAAATCAATGTTTTTTATTTCTTATGGCGACAACAATGACCACTTTCTTCCTTAAAAAAACATATGGTCCAACATGTAGACAATCACGTAACGTGTTAGAGAATAGTTTTATCCCAACTACTCATTCAATAAACTGGGCCAACACAATTTCATTGGTTAAGATAACGTTCCATTACTCTAATGTTTAATCAACCAATGCATTGACTTGATCGAGCAAATTTTTTTGAATATTAATACGGGGTATACTCTTATATATGCATGTTTAAAATTAAAATCATACATCAGTAACTAGAAAAACATACTACTAGGTTAGCAAACTAAATTTAGAAAAGATAATACAAATTGAAAAATCATTTGAGCATGCAGTAGAAAGTAGCTTGTTTTGTTCTAAACTTAACGGTTCAAAATTTTTAAGTGGTAACTTTGAAAGTAAAAGTCATGTAATTTTAACTTTGTCAATCAACAAGATGATTCGTGTTTTCATCGTATTCGTCGTAGCAGCCGGACAAGCTGTCATGCATCATCAATAATGTTGTGTTTGCAAGCTGTGTAAATAAAATAAAAACTATCTATTTCAAGTAAATAGCCGCCACAAATTTTCAGATTAAACAATGTATACAAATGTTGAAAAAACAGCATTCAAACATTATTGCCTGCAGAAAATAGTAACTCAAATAATGTGTTATTGAATTGAATTTTTCAATTTTACAAAACTTCAAAGTATGTTCGTCAAAACTCTTACACTTACACTCTCGAACAAATATAATGTTCACAAACATAATTGTTTGTATTGAGACTAACATGTGCTCATATTATTTTGTTTATTCATTCACTCATCCATAAGATCGATGATACATGAAAAATGATGGCAATGCATATATCTTTAATACTTACGTATATATACTTACGTTACAATTTACAGTGTTTGAAGTTACCACTATCAATCTACAGCTAATTTGCAAACTCCTTAAATTTGGGAAGTAAGTTAGGTAGTAGAAAAAAGCTGTGCAAGTGGCCTATGTCCCTTGGCGTCACTTTCTTTATTGAGGGTGCGTTTCGTATGAAGGTGTCACAATCGAGGAATGGATTGAACCTTGTTAATTGTTGTTTGGTTCTAACTTTGGAAATGAGATTTTGAATTATGGAATGAAAAATCATTCTAGGGGTACACGGTGGGTTTTATGATTTTTCCTGATAATGTGGGCTTAGTTTGAATATTTTGTGGATGAAAATTGGGAGAATTAGATAGAGCCTTGTCTTTATCTTTTTTTAATCATTTATATATTTAAAATAAATACATAAAATAAATTAATCAATTATTTATTTTCTCTCTCTTCATTTAATTTAAAATTTATATTTTTTCTCAAACATTTCTCTAATTTTTCAAACCATTCCCAAATCCTAATACTATTTGTGAACCAAACGCACCCTGACTCATTGTTATCTTGATTAATTCATCACGCCACAAGTCATAATCAATCATCATATTTAGTCATCGTATTCGATCTAGTTAAAAGCGCCAACAACCTTCTTGGACAGTTGTGGAGCTTTAGGAATCTCAGGGTGTGTTAGACTAAAGGGAGTGAGGCTACCCAACTAAGGGGCGACTCGCGACACGTGGCGCTGAGTCAGCAAGTTGGGTAGCATCAAAAAAAAGGGGGAGTGGGGCTACCCAGGAGGGTGGGGCGACTCGCGACACGTGGCACTTGTAATGATTGGTTTTTTTTTTTGTTTTTTCAACTTTTTTTTTTTTTTTTTTTTTTTTTTTTCATATTATATAAATAATAACTAAAATTACATATTATATAAAAATAACAATATCACATAAATAATAATCCTAAAACATAAATATTACTTAAAAATTAATATAAACATAAATATTGTTCATAAAACATAAATAATAATCCTAAAACATAAATATTACTTAAAAATTAATAAACTACGCATCGCGATATTTTTGAATAATTTCTTGTTTCGCTTTTTCCATGATTGATCTTTCGGGTTCCGGAAGATCACTGTAGTCAGTGGTCATCACTTTCAACTCGGCAAGCTTTATTTTACTTTCCTTCGCCTTCAACTTTCTATCCCCATACTCCAATCTTTTTGCAGTGAGATCCATCAACCCTCTCAATTGACCCGAAATATCGTCCAAAGTATTATCCAACTTCCCCTTTCCCTTGCCCGAAGAACCCCCCACACTCGAACTCGATTTCCTAGTCGTGTCTCTTCCAACCGGGCGTTCCCGAAACTCCGGCTCCTCATCCTCGTCCAATGAGTTAAGATCTAAATTCACACGAGCATCCGAATCTTGACTTTGATAATCGCCGGATGATGACGTTTTCGTTCTTTTCTTAGTTGGTTCTCCCCGTCTTTTTCTTACGTCTGATGAATCGGTAACGTAATGAAACTTTGAACTATATCTTAACTTATCCCACATCTCCACAAATCCAAAAGCTTTTCCCCAAGTCCCCTGGTACTCGGCGAGGGCCTTTTTAACCACGTCGGCGTCATTCGCACCACTTTGATGGTTGTTCGCATTTGTGAGCCGAGTATAGATCTCGTTGAAATGTTGGATTTGTGGGCGCATTTTCCTCCACTTGGCACTCACCCCGTCCGGGTCACGATATCCGATCTCCTCGGTAACCTCCAACCAAGCTTTGCATAGGCACATCTCCTCCTCTTTTTGCCACGGAATAGCCGTGGTTCTCAACCTCGGTTCGTCGGCGGGTTTCCGTTTGTGTTGTCTTTTTTGTCTACGTTGTATAGATCCCCCGGCTTCGACTTCCGGTTGGGTTTCTTGGACGATTTCAACGTCCGGAGAAGTTGGCGTCATTGGTGGAGTGTCAATGACTCGTTGACGATCTAGAAAAAAAAATATGGGTTAAAAAAAAATATAATGATATATATATATATATACCGAAATATATATATACCGAAATATATATATATATATATATACCGAAATATATATATATATATATATATATATATATATATATATATATATATATATATATATATATATATATATATATATATACACCGAAATATATAAAAAAAATATATAATGATATATATATATATATACCGAAATATATAAAAAAAAAATATATAATGATATATATATATATACCGAAATATATATAAAAAAAAATATATAATGATATATATATATATAAAAATATATATATAAGTAAATAAAGAGTAAAAATGTTATACCAAAATGTCCACCCGGTGTGTTTTGAGTAACCCCGGCGAAACCGTATCCCTCTTGTGACGCATTCCAAGGTATGAAACCCGGCATTGGTTGACTAGGCGCCACGTTCATTTGTTGGATATATTGAAACAATGCCGGGTTATTAAGTAAATTTGGATCATTCATATCCGGTTGATTTGGGACGTTTGGACGTACCAAACGATACCCGTACGGGCTGCGAATGTTATTTTGATTAGGATTTGGATACATTTTTTTTATGAAATGAGAGTGTATATATGTGAGATATATGTTTGAGGATATATGTGATATGTGATGTATATATATATAGTGAGGAAAGGAAGGGAAAAAAAAAAAAAAAAAAAAAACCTATCCGTTTGCAAACGGCTAAAAAAACATCAAAAGCATCAAAAGTTTCAAACGTTTCGAGCGATACATATAGATCGCCAGGTTGCAAGTCGCCGGGGGGGGGGGGGGGCGGTGTGGCCGGCGATCCGCCGGCGATCCGGCGACGATCCGGCTGCTTATCGCCTGGAAATCGCTCCACTCCGCTTAGCCTCAGGGTGTGTTTGTTTACTTACTAGCCCTCTTACTCTTATCAGTAAGAGGTGGTCAGACGTTTTGCTTGTTTTTTTTTTTTTTTTTTTTTTTTTTTGAGTCAGACCCAGTTAGACATATAACATCTTACTCAGTAAGAGGTGAGGGATTTGTCTTACTGGCTCTTACTCGATAAGAGATTGAAGACTCGTGTTAATATAATATATTTGATGGTTTATTAACTATGTTATATTTATGATAAAAAGTCTTGTTTCATATTTACATAAGTTACTTAAATAAATTGCAGAAACGAGCACTTAAAATCATTCGGACAATTATAAAAAAAACAACAACATTATTTCATTCAGATTTAGATTTTCTAGCCACCTCTTACTGGTAAGATGTGGTAGTCAGATTCAGACATAAAACATCTTAATGAAACAAACACACCCTTAAACAGTAAACTATAGCATATAACTTTATTTATGATTACTAAAATGTTATTGAAGTTTATCACTTAGTAATTAAGTAGGCAATTAAAAATAACATGAGCCAATATTGAAATGTTTCACACTTTCACATACTGATTCTTTTAGAAAAACACTGCTTATAATGTAGCTGGGCCGACCCAAACAAATTCACATAGTTACATATTTAATCGGCTATACTATTTGCATAACTATTATCTATCTAACAAAAAAAAAGATGACCAAATCGGGATAAAAGGATAACATGATTTTGTAAAACTTTTTGCTCGACTCAAGCATAAAAAAAACCTTATATGATGTATCTCAATAAAGTTTGATGAAACTGATATTTCAAGATTTATTTAAGATGGTATTATTAAGTATGTAACCACTAAAAATGATTTGTTATTACATAAAGTTAACCACAATTTGTTGAAAATTGGATCTTTGTGAATTATCGAAACTGGAACCAAAATTTCTAATTATCTAGCTTACGATTGTTTGATAGCGTTTTGTATGTATCGGCATATATTTCAGTGCTAATAAGTTGGTAAACTAAAAGAGTACAACGAGGATGAATAAGTGTATTAAATTATCATGAGATAAATCATAATAGCATGACACCATTTCAAAAATAGAACATCAAAACAACATTCTTGTGTATGTCTTGAAAAAAAAAAAAAAGAATCAAATATGAAATGACCAAAACAAATAAGACATGATCGACAAACTTCACATTCTTAGCTGTTTACAAGAGCACAATTCCTTCGAATTTCACCAGCGCTTCCAGTTTTAACTTCAATACGACCCATTTTCTCCATCGATAATGCAAACTCCTTGTAAAATTTCTTGAGCGATCCTTTAAGAATCTTGTTTATGTATGTTAAAGTGGTAGCATTTTTAGTCAAGGCTGAATCCGACTGGAACAATCCCCTACGTTTTAGCAATAATGTGTAGTAGTTAAGATCAAATGTCTTACTACTCCCTGGATCCATTTCAACTAGTGTAGTATTGTCGTTTTGTGTCTTGCATTTTCTTGATCTGAGATTGTTGGCATATTCACTATCTAATGTTGGGTCTTGATCGCCCCTACCCGAGAAATTATATAGACGGTTTGAGAATGAAGAACAATGTGCAACTCCAATTGTATGAACACCTAAAATAACAAAATACATTTACATTTAGAATCAAAGGATTATTATGTGAACTTGCAAGACACAAACAGAGCAAAAACTATACAAATGAATTTAAATTCCCTTGTTTTAATAACATAATCAAAGTCGTAATGCAAATTCTAATCTAGGCTATAGTTTGGCTCATTTTATACTACTTCACGAGTTCAATTTTGTTTAGGTCAAGAACATATCATTGGACGTTATTAAAGTTAATCATGTTAATTGATTGGCTTGCCATATTATGGCTTAACCAGAGAAGGCTTTTGGATTAGAAAAAAAAATAGTTTATGCTCCGTTCTTAACAAATTATACCAAGACAAGATGCATCATATTTCATCAAAAGTCAAAAATAACGTACCAGAAAGTACTACAAGATCCTTCAGATTAAGACCTTTATTCGTGAGCTTTTGTTGAAGGATAGTGATGTTGTCAAATGGAGCCGGGATTTGAGTAAATGTCTCGAATGCAATAGATATAAGTCCATCTCTTCGACCCGTTGGCACTTTCCAAGAAGGACCTCCCTTCAATGAAAGCAAAACCATTAACAGCTAGCCTTTAAGAAGAATGTCTTTAATTAATTATACGCAGTTTTGTTATAATGAAACCATAAATTCTTACAATGTTAACAATGGAGTCTCTAGCAGCAAGAGTAATAATATCAGCACAAGAAACAACACCAGGGCATTCTGCTTCAACTAAACTCTTCAGTTTATCTATGAACTCAAACCCTAATATCGTCTGATTTGGAATTGCCCCTTTTTCTGTTTGATTCCCTGAAGTTGGAGTGACATTCAATAGGATTGATGCATCACAACCCTATTAAAAACAGCAACTTAACTTAGTAAGGTGCGATCATGTTATATTTTCAGAGTAAAATATTTATATAAGATATTTCTAGTACATCCCGACTTATATATATATATATATATATATATATATAGTGATATATATATATATATATATATATATATATATATATATAGTGTTTGCTAGGAATGCTAGACATGCATTTCATAGCTTGTTGGTCGATCCTTTAAAAACGAGACTATTCGGATATTCAAATAACAAGATTCAATATACTAGTAACAATTAAAATCTGGATATGTTAAATAGGTCAAAATCGCACGTTCATGGCTGGAAGTTGGAGTTTTTAAAAACGGCACGGTCTTAATTCAGAACATGGGCTTGGCGCAGTTTAGTAAGACATAGAACAGAATGTGATCAGTTAAGTAGCCTCCTTTAGGGTTAACATATAGACACGTCACACATGGTGTGGCTATAACTCGTTGTAACTTGGACAGGAGGGGTATAGATCTCAGCTTGCAAGGGTAAGAAATATTGCCAATTTTTGTTCTGAGACCCTTTTAAGCCGCGTAAGTAAGTTCTAAGGTTGTTTTGCATGTTAAAGAAACCCCTAAAAATGTGATTGTGGTCTTAGATATATCATACATGTATTCTAATTCCTCAGTCAATTATAAAATATAGAACGTAGATAACTAAATATAGAGCATAAATAACTATCTAGTCACAATTGAAGCAATATATATAAAGCTTCGTGGAAATGAGATTGCCATGCAAGTTGTACGATCGAGTATTCTTCAAAGCAACACTCTCCCGGCCCTAGCTAGTTGATCATGGAGGAATTACTAAAACTATTTGACACAAAAAGCAACTGAAAAATAATACTAACCCTGACGAAACAATCATGGAAATGCATTCTGATAAGAGCGGCTGCAAGCAATGGAACTTTCGGTATATGTTGATTCACATAATCTTGCACAATCTTCTCAGCATTCGGGCATGAACTCGAGTAAAACCCCATCATCAAATCACCTCGAACCGATCTAAGAATCGCCAAAACACAAAAAATAAAGCAAACCCCTTTCATTTCTTCTCCTACTTTTTGTTTATAGATTCTTGAAACTCAGCTCGTATATATACTGTATGCAAGAACTTAACTAAGTACCTTTATATTTAATAAAGTATGAAGTAACATTTAAAGCAAAATTAATTAGACTCACCATCCAAGTTTAAGTGATCGAGACTAGTTAGACATTGAATTAGTAGTAAATATAAATTATCTCTTTTTTTCTTTTCTTTTTTTAAGTGCAACATAAATTATCTCATATAAACTTCTAAGAAACTCACCTAGCTATATGTATACCATGCATGAGTTACATGTGATCGTATTCCAATACAGGCTGAAAATTAACACACAGTTCATTATCATATATTTCATTCTTAGAGGATAAGCTAGTTTGTAAGAGTGTATGAGGTTTTTCATAAACTTAAATATTTTTTGTTTAAAAATCTTAATTGTTTGCGAACGTGAAAGGGTGATCAAAGTAAATAAAGGTTAAAAATGTGGAGTCGTACTTACGTGTGGACATGCATAATATGCAAATAATTCAACAGGTCCATTATGCAACCGTCATATCTGTCTAATTAAAAAAGTGTTATGATCCCATGCATATACGCCAGAGAAAACTCAACTTTTTTGAGTGTATTTATATTGATCTCTTATATACTTGTGAACGTAATCTGGTATGTTAACTCACTAAAACAGCTATATGGTTTTTCGTATATATGTTTATATATGTGGTGTGTCATACGTAACTAGGTATGTTAACATTAACAAATACTACATCCGTCCCAAAATAAGTGTTCAGTTTGACTTTTTAAAGTCAAACTGGTTCAATTTTGACCATATCTATTTTTGCGGGTGTTATATAATACTTGATGCAAAATATATGAATGGATTAGGTTTTAAGTGTATTTTTCATTGGTATAATTTTTCATCAAGTATTATATAACACAAAAAATATATATTTACTGTCAAAGTTGAACCAGTTTGAATCTAAAAAATCAAACTGGACACTTACTTTGGGACGGAGGGAGTAACAATGATTATAATGATTATATTTATGGTAATTAAGTTTTACCCAGAGTCGTATATGAGAGTGTGTGAGGCGTGCTATTGCGCCTCAAATTTTTAAAAGCCTCAAAATATATATCCCGTTATATATTTGGTCCCTCAAAATTTACTTCCAACAAACATTGTTACCATTGGTACAATTTTATATTGCAAATATATGTTAAAACTTAAGATAAATCATCAAAATACTATGTTTTTCAATTCCATAGTCGGTATAATGCATTTTTGATCATCGTATATAGTTATCAATTTATCATTAGTGGCGGAGCCAGGAAATGTAACCGAAGGGGGCATTGAGCAATAAGAGGGGTTTTAGTTTAACTTGAAACAAGTCGGGTCGAGTATGATAACTTTTTTTTAGCAAGTCGGGCCGGGTTTAATGATATGGAAAAATAATCTATTTCGATGCATTTAACACTTAGAATATACATGAAGTGGTCACGTCAACGTATCAGGAAAAAAAAAATCTTAAGTCTAATGTTATGATATGCTCAAACGTCATAAATTAATTTACTAAACCAATGAAAATAATAACGATTCAAAAGAGACAAAAACCATACCAAAATTCCACATATTCACATATTATGAATAAAAGAAGTTAAAATCATAAATTAATAGTATTAAGTATTAACAAGTGCATAAGTTTAAAAAAAAATGTTTTACATATCATTTTAGAAAAGAAAAAAAATGAAGATAAAAAAACATTGAGTAATTTTATATTATACTCAATTTGTGAAGTTAATAATGCAAGTGAATGAATATCACGTGATGGGCTGACCCCACCTTAAGGTCCACATCAAGTCACCCTCTCCCTTTTCAAGTCACTTTCTTATTCTCTGGTACTTTATTTAGCTCCATTTTTTCTGATGAACAAAACAAAAACAATTTCGACATTAACAGGCATTGTGGTTGCTGCTAAATTGAGTTAAGGGCACTCGGATCATTTGCCTGAGGGCATTGATCCTTTTTGTTACCAATTTGAACTTTTTTCCTATGTAATTTGAGTATTTCGCAAGAGCTTCCCCCCACTACCTAACATGTAGCTCCGCCTCTGGTTATCATATATATTTTCGCAGAGGGTTTCCATTCGCCCAACTATACCAATGGTTTTAACCTATAAATGGAACCATTAACCTATAGCTTTCATTTATCCAACAAATGCACACTTGCAAGTAGCAAGAAGGATCTACATGTGGTGTTGCTTGTGGATTACTACACAAGCATCCATAAATACTTCTTGCTTTCAATATTGATCGATTTCCCATTTTTCGGCCACCACAATGGGCCAGGGTGGCAGCGGTTAAGGGCAATGAACGAGAGAAAAAATATTAAAGCAAACAATATTTTAGAGACCCTTATCCACGATAATATTAGCACGAGATCAACCCTGTAAATGGAAGCAAACCCCTAGCTATGTCAACTATTGAATGGGATTATGTAAACTTTTTTTTTTTTTTTTTTTTTTTTTTTTTTTTTTTTTTTTTTTTTTTACGTAGACACTAATACACGCACCAATACCCTATACCTCATATGTACAATCTTTTTATTGATGGTCACTCACAAACTATTAGAGCATGCGGTGTGTTAATACAACAAGTGAGTGAAACTTTCATATTTTTGCGTTAAACCCAAGCTAACCATACCGTGTCCCTGCGTTAAAGCCAAACTTTCACCTCCACGTTAAAGCTTTAACGCAACGTTAAGGTGGTATTTTTTTGTGAGTGAAACTTTAACTTCCACACCGCTCCCTGAGTTAAGCTTTAACTAAAAAAATATTAGTTGAGGTATGATAAAAGTGAGGCCCAAAATGTCGAGTTAAAATTAAGTGATGATAAAGGGTGTTTTTTTTTTTTTTTCTTTTAGTTAATGTGAAAAGGTTAAAACTGATGTGGCGCTGACGTGGCGCTGAATGAAAGTTTCACCCAGGTTGAACACATCTAATGCTCTTAGGCGAAATGTCTTTTGCTGGATTAGAGAAACAAATTTTAAAATGTTTATCATTGATATACTATTATAAGTTGTTAACAAAACTTTATTAGTGATCTTTTTTTGGCTAACTAAAATATATTTTCTACTAATGAAAAATATACACATAGAAATACGGATTGCACATGCTGTCAAATGAATTGCTAGTTTGCAATTTGAAGAAATAAAATTAATGTTAATTAGTCGTTATGGCGATATCAATGACCACTTTCTTCCTTTAAAAAACAATCGCGTAAGTCTTCGAGTAGTTTCATCGCAACAACCCATTCAATAAACTGGGCCAACACGTACAAGTGTACAACTGCATTCGTTAAGATAACAAAAAAGAGTACTTTAAAATTTAATGTATTTACTATATATACCATCGTTAAGATAACAAAAAAGAGTACTTAAAAATTTAATGTATTTACTATATATACCAGCATACTTAAGTCTTAAGCAAGGTTTTTAAGATCGGGATCCTATCTAGGATCGTTTTCGTCTTTGCAAGATCGTGATCGTAAGTTCGGATCGGGATCCTAAGATCCTACTATGATGCTATTTTTTTAATGATCTTTGTAATATTATTCAAATCTACAAATTATTATATATTATAAACATGAAATTATATGAATATTTCATGAAAATGTTGTCCTAAATTATAAATATGGAATGTTTAAGAAGAATCACATGTTGTTTTTTAAATTATATAAAAATATAAACCATAAATTTGTAGGTTTTTAGTTTGCGGTTCGAGAAAGTAAGATCGGTTCGAATTAGATCTTAAGATCCTATGGTCAAGATCGGGATCCTATAAGATCTTAAGCTTTCAAAGATCTTACGTAAGATCCGGATCGTTTTTGCTTTGCAGTATCGTAAAATTGTAAGATCCTAAGATCAGGATCAGGATCTTGACAACCATGGTCTTAAGGGATAATTACGTTATCAACTTGTATAATCTTATGCCTGTTTAAAATCATACATCATACATCATTAATAAAAATTAGAGTAAACTACATTTTTGGTCCTCGTGGTTTACCGGGTGTAACGATTTTGTAGTTTCAAAAGTAACGGATCTTGTCCTGTTTTCGCTGACCCATAACGGGTTTGGTCCATTTCTCGTTGATTGTTAGTTTGACTAGTTAAAAAAACATGAAATGACTAAAATACCCCTCTGATGATGATATGCATTGACTAAAATGCCCCTTTCCTTTATTATTATTATTATTATTATTATTATTATTATTATTATTATTATTATTATTATTATTATTATTATTATTAAGCTCAAGTTATAACTCATTTAGGGTTATTCTTTTTTTTCTTCACCTTCACAGCCGCATCTTCTCTCTTCCCCCTCATCTCCTCCGGCGAAGTTCAGGCCAACACCACAAGCCCTCACCGCCATTCTTTTTCTTACACCACCACTACCAAACCTCGTATTTTAATCTCCTTTTCTTACACCACCACCTCCATAAAATTACAACCCTGCACGAACCATTTTCTTTTAGTTATAGCCGAATAACAATCATAAACTGAAGCATATGCACCCACAACCTACTTGAGTGAAGATGAGTTGCGACTTCAAGATCTGTAAGAGTCTTGGCTAGGTTTTGTTGTTTATTTATCTTGGTTAGGATCAGTGATGGGTTTCAATTATTGGCTCAAGATCTTTAAGGATCTATTGTTTAGAGCCATAGAGACATGAGATCATTGTTATAACTTGTACCTTTCTTTTTAGTTCGAGTCGTTTCAGATGGAGATGAGATTTGATGTTGGCATTGGTTTGATGTTAGTCAAAGATAGGGTGAGTTTGGTTGTCATTGTTTGTTGGCTGGTGGTATCTTGATATTGTATTAGGATAGATGTAGTTGACTGTGAAGGGTAATGATATCGTCGATTGTTGGTTATGTTAGTTTTACCTTCTTTTTTTTTCTTTATATATATATATATATATATATATATATATATATATATATATATATATATATATATATATATATATATATATATATAGGGGGACTTTCAAACGAGAACCATTTTATCCGCAAGAACTGAGAGAACCACCAAAAACATACATGCACGCCTTTTAAAATAAAATAAAAATACATGCAAATCATCAATAATCGTAAACATCCACCTATGTTCTTCAATATCATTATGAACTCATCCTCTTTTTTCACAAAAACCTTACACACGGCCGCAATATTGTCGTTGCACGTTTTATAAGAACATACATGCACACCTTCAAAGAAAATTTTTGTATTTCGAATTTCTTATCAAATTCTTTAGAACAACTATGTTTTTTTTAAAACATATGTGTTGTTTTGAAAACATATGTGCAAAAATACAATTATTGAAGGCGTGCATGTATGTTTTTGGTGGTTCTCTCAGTTCTTGCGGATAAAATGGTTCTCGTTTGAAAGTTACACTATATATATATATATATATATATATATATATATATATATATATATATATATATATATATATATATATATATATATATATATATATATATATATATATATATATCTGGACATTTGAGGCTGTTAATGGTCATGGTCAAATCACTTATCTCCGGGTGTCATATGGTATATCATGGTTAAGTGATTGGTCTCGCAAAGAGATCTGGGTCTTGTAAGCAATACAAGACTAGATATGTTTAGAGATATAGAAACAAGTTTTGCGACTTAAGCCTGGGCAAGGTTATGCCGTGGTCCTTTTAACTAGTTATGGTAGTAGTCGAGTCGAGTCTTGTGAGTCGTATGTATATCTTTTTGGTGTTGTGGGTTGTTTCATTCGAAACTAGGGTTTGGAAAACACTCGGCTTCATCAGTTTGTTGTGGGTATATCATGTACAAGAAAAAAATTCTTATAGATCCAACACCAACCCATTGAGAGTGGTTGTAGTGGATGGTTATGGTGATTCTTGGTTGATGATGGTTGTGAGAGGATAATAGAGAGAGAAATGAGAGTGTGTCTGTTTTGGCTGAGAAAGAAGGAAGGGGTGTATATGTGTTTGTTGAATGGTGATGGTGTTGCATAAAATGACTAATTTACCCTCTCATTTAACAGTCAACGAAAGTCAAACTAACGGCATTAACAAAATTGGACCAAACCCGTTACGGGTCAGTGAAAACAGGACAAGATCCGTTACTTTTGAAACTATTGGACCAAAATCGTTACACCCGGTAAACCACGAGGACCAAAAATGTAGTTAACTCTAAAAAATATGAAAACAGAAAATAAGGATTGACGTACATCTGCAGTAGAATTGTAGTAAGATTTAAAATATATATATATATATATATATATATATATATATATATATATATATATATATATATATATATATATATATATATATATATATATATATATATATATATATATATATGTATTGTAGCCTCTTGTAGAAATTAAGGTAATAATACACGTAAACTGTCTTACTAATCAAATAAAATAAGTATGGTAGAACTGTTAGTTACTGTTGGCGTATATGTCCGAACGGACCCCAGTTCCGGACGAACCTTATAAGGTCGTTCGGACTAACGGTAAGGTCCAGACTCAAAAGTCAAACATGATGCCAAGAGTAAGTGACAAATGTTCAGATGCTATGGCAGAACCGAGCAAGGATCCAAAAAGAGTAAAGACCCAGTTGCCGCTCAAAAGTGTCACTATCTCGCTTGGACGCATCCGATAGAGACAAAAATAAGCCTCCTATATAAAGAAGAACAGTCTTCATGTAATGGTAACTTCTTTTTACACACACTTACTTCTAACTTTACTACTTTACACACCGTTACTTATCCTCACGCCTGAGTTTGGTCTTGGGGTCACACCCGGGGCGAGGCTAACGCGTTTATTATCTTAGCAGACATCTGAAGGGCTTGACAACACCAAGACCAGAAAACTCAAAGAAACCAACCACCCCGCAGATAAATACTTAAACATTGGCGTCATCCGTGGGACTCGGCATTCAATCTACTAAGGCTATAAAATGTCGAGTTCTGAACGTCCGGAAGGATCCGGGGGAGGGGGAGCCGAATCCCCTCCAGTCTCCCGAGAGCAAATAGAAGGGTATATTTCTGCTCTCAAATCCATGGTTAAAGAGCACAACCGACGAGAGGCCGTGCAACCGATACAACTGGATTTCGATGATGACGATAGTCCAGAAAAGAATGAGGTAGCAGATAAAAAGAAGGGGATCGCAACGAGAGATAGGGTGCCAGACGCAGACTTGGGGAAACCTTTCAAGGAAGTCAGGAAGTCGCCATTTACTCAGCGGCTGATCGAATTTTCAGCACTGGAGCACAGGATGCCTTCTCATATCAAGCTATATGATGGGTCAACAGATCCCCTAGACCATCTCAACCGATTTACCGGAGCAGTGGGCCAAGGAGAGTGTCTCATGCCCGTATGGTGAAGAATATTTCAGCAAACCCTGGATGGGAGAGCTCAAGGATGGTTCGACCGTCTTCCTCCGGGTAGTAGAGATGAATGGACATACCTCAGGACTCAGTTTGAAACTCGATTCTCCCTACATAAAGCATGCATTAAGGACCCCACAGAAATAACTAAGATTGTGAGAAAGGCTAACGAGACGCTACCGGAATTCAAAGAAAGATGGACCACAGAGACGGGATTTATATAGGGGGCTCCAGAAATTATGAGGATCTCTTCGTTCATGAACGGTTGCAAATGTATAGAATTGGCCAAACGATTTGTCGATAAGGTTCCTAGGACGGTCGACGAGATGATGATCTAGGTTGACGACTTTGTATGATCAGAGGAAGCGTTCGCCAGCACAGAGCTACCTCGGGGAGAAAGTTATGACCAACCTAGGAAAATGTAAACCGGATCCTTTCGAAGGGACGAGAGGGTTTACAGGGGACATGGGAATGAGAA
The DNA here is from genome assembly GCA_021014915.2 of Artemisia tridentata subsp. tridentata. Lineage (NCBI taxonomy): Eukaryota > Viridiplantae > Streptophyta > Magnoliopsida > Asterales > Asteraceae > Artemisia > Artemisia tridentata. The sequence goes on along the minus strand of CP139501.1, from coordinate 240,144,608 downwards.
AAGGAGCGAAGGACGATTCGGATATCCTAACAAAGATGCGCATGCTCAGCACAAACATAGGGATCGGCAAGCACCGTACCTTCCGACGCGAAACGATTATCAGAATCGTAACGCCCCTCGTTTAACACTTGATTCACTCATAAAACCTCCGAAAGAAATCTTGGCCACCGAGCATCAGTTACGCTTGCCTCCTCCCAGACCGATGCGTGACCCACCAAAGAAGGAAAGCCAAGATAGGTACTGCGACTATCATGGGGAAAAAAGACATTACATGAATGACTGTTATCAATTGAAAAGGCAATTAGAATTGGCTCTAGAGTCCGAAAACTTAAACCACCTGGTTAAAGACGTGCATCAGAAAGGAAGAGGTGCGCAGAAGAAAGACCTCCCAGCCAAAGATAAGATAATCAACATGATCAGCGTGTGGCCGAAGCAAAAGAAGCGTAAATCTCGCGAGCACGAGGAAGGATGGATGAACGTTCCCATCACTTTTCCTCCTATACCTACCGGAGACGTATCCGATGAGCCTCTCATCATAGAAGCTACGATGGAAGTGTATCTGGTGAGAAGGGTGTTTGTGGATGAGGGAGCGTCGGTGGAGGTCATGTTTGAGCATTGCTTTGATAACCTAAGTCCGGAAATAAAGTCTCGACTAAAACAAACTCAGACGGATCTATTGGGATTTGTCAGACAAGTAACGAAACCTTTGGGAAAAATAGAATTGGATGTGTCATTCGGAGAAGGAGGGCTTTATAGTGGGGTGACCATGAAGTTTACTGTCATACGGGCTCCATCGCCATATAACGTCATTCTAGGGAGGACTGGACTGAAGATGCTGAGGGCAATCCCCTCGACCATACATGCCATGATGAAATTCCTAACCCCCAGGGGAATAGCCACATTGAGGGCCAGACAGATCGGAATAGCCCTCGGAACAAAACAACGGACAAGCCGAGGAAAAGACAGAAATAGACCTTGCCGAAGAAGTTATGGAAAACCCGGCTTTCCCGGAGCAGTTGGTAATCATCGGAGGGAGCTTGTCGCCGGAGTGTAAGACAAAGCTCAAGGCACTTCTCAAGAAAAATTTGGACGTTTTCGCCTGGACACCAGCAGACATGACTGGGGTTCCGCGACGTATAATTGAACACACACTAAAAGCTAACCCCTCGATAGAACCGGTATGCCAGAAACGCAGGACGCTGGCTCCTGATCGGAGCTTAGCGGTGACGAAATAATTAGAAGAGTGGGTGAAGGCAGGCATTGTTCGCCCGGTTAAGTATCCGATGTGGATATCGAATCCGGTCCTTGGCAAAAAGTGCGACGGTAGCTGGCGCATGTGTATTGATTTCAAGAATATCAACTCCGCCTGTCCGAAAGACTACTATCCTTTGCAGGAGATCGACTGGAAGATAGAGTTAGTCATGGGGTTCAAATAAAAATGCTTCCTAGACGCTTACAAAGGGTACCACCAGGTCCAGATGTCAAAAGAAGATGAAGAAAAGACAGCCTTTTACACAGATCAAGGGACGCATTGCTATACCAAAATGCCCTTAGGTCTGAAGAACGCAGGGGCAACGTACCAACGCATGGTGGACGCAGCTTTCCAGTCTCAGGTAGGAAGGAATTTAGAAGCATATGTGGATGACATGGTCATCAAGAGCAAGGAAGAGAATGAAATGTTAGGGGATATTGCCGAGACGTTTGATAACTTGAGAAGGATTAACATGAAGTTGAACCCCAAAAAGTGCTCATTCGGCATGGAAGAGGGAAAATTCATGGGGTACATGGTGACCTCCGAGGGGATTAGGGCCAACCCGAAGAAGACGAAAGCTCTGATAGACATGCAATCCCCCGGACTTTGAAAGAAATGCAAAGCCTCAGTGGTAAGTTAGCAGCATTGAACCGTTTTCTTGCACGGTTGGTCGAGAGGTCATTACCTTTCTTTGACACACTAAAGAACATAACCAAAGAAAACAAGGAAAAGTACCGATGGACGGAAGACGCGGAGAACGCCTTCCAAGAAATGAAGAAACTCATAGCAGACCTGCCAACCTTAACGACCCCGACGGCCAAGGAAACGCTATATGTATACCTTGCCGCCTCTCAAGAGGCCATGAGCGTCGTCCTACTAACGGAGAGAAAAGGTAAACAGCGTCCGGTGCATTATGTGAGTCAGACACTCAATGAGGCTGAAAGAAACTATGCACCAATGGAGAAGTTAGCACTGTCATTACTGCACATGTCAAGAAGACTGTGAAGATACTTCGAAGCACACCCAATCAAGGTCGTCACAGATCAACCGATCAAACAAATACTCAACAAGGCAGAGGCATCCGGTAAGATGGCCAAATACTCCGTCGAGCTAGGCGCATATAACATCACGTACGAGCCACGGAGTGCAATAAAGGGACAAGTGTTGGCAGATTTTCTCTCAGAGACCCCCATCGGAGACACCTCCGACAGGTATTTCAGCTAGCTGGCCATGAAAATAGGAAAAGATGAAGTAGGAAAGTTGTTGTTATTCACCGATGGGGCATCCAACAGGAAGACTTCCAGAGCAGGGCTCGTTCTAGTAAGCCCGGACGGAGTAGAGTATACCTATTCCCTTCGACTAGATTTTGACAGCACCAACAATGAGGTGGAATACGAAGCCCTCCTGGCGGGACTTCGGTTGGCGGAAAGGATGCATGTGCGATGATGATGTACCCTCCGAACGGGTTGAAGGACTCCCATTCGTGCCTGTATGAAGCCTTCTCTTCGAAGGCCCAGGTCAATCTCCTAAAACGTTTCATTGGCGTAAAACCATTCATCTATGAAGTGGTTACCATGTGGGAATCCGCCAATCGAAGCCCTAAGCCCTTCGGGGTATCTCCTTCGAAGGAACTAGGACGGAGAACCATTCTGACCTGGTCATACCCACGTCTCCTCTTCCCTTAGGCTTTCCCGCCAAGAAGGAAAACGTGTGTCACAAAGCCCTAGCAGTTACCACAAATCATGGGACGCCCCCATGATCTCAAAATTATGTGTAAGTGCTCTCTAAGGCCTATTTCTCCCCTATAAATAGCTTAGATGGGAAAGAACCATGGTATGCTAACTAAACTCTCTCAATTTACAACCAACTTATCATAACACATACTTACTCGCACGCCGGAGGTGGTTCGCAGGGTCCAACCCCTGTGCAATCACTTAACATAGTGTCTTAGTATTTCTTATTTCAGGTTAAAGACAAGCTTGGCGCAACCTCAACACCCCCTAAATCCTTTGATCATCATCGAAGGCCTGGTCGTGCAATTTATTGTACAATCAGTGGCGCCATCCGTGGGACCGCTACAATTGGTCTCGTTATTTCCAAGCTTATAACCAACCAACTACTTTCACTATATATCCGACATGGATCAAGGGAGAGAAGATACTCCCCCTTGGGGTTTCTCGACCTTTGCGCCAATACCCATTAACGACTCCAACAACCTTCCCCCAATAACCGCTTCCACGTTCACAACATGTTCTCATCCAGAAATAACACCCAACCATCATGCTTTGACATCAGCCAATCCGGAGCCTGTTATTAGCCCAGTTGATTGTACTATAAATTGCACGACCAGGCCTTCGATGATGATCAAAGGATTTATGGGGTGTTGAGGTTGCGCCAAGCTTGTCTTTAACCTGAAATAAGAAATACTAAAACACTACGTTAAGTGATTGCGCAGGGGTTGGACCCTGCGAACCACCTCCGGCGTGCGAGTAAGTATGTGATATGGTAAGTTTGTAGTAAGTTGAGAGAGTTCAGTTGGCATTACCATGGTTCTTGCCCGTCTAAGCTATTTATAGGGGAGAAATAGGCCTTAGAGGGCATTTGCACTTGATTCAGAGATCATGGGGGCGTCCCATGATTTGTGGTAACCGCTAGGGCTTTGTGGCCCATGATCTCCTCCTTGGCGGGAAAGCCTAAGGGAAGGAGGAACGTGGGTGTGACCAGGTCAAGGTGGCTCTCCGTTCTAGTTCCTTCGAAGGAGATACCCCGAAGGGCTTAAGGCTTCGATTGGCGGATTCCCACATGGTAACCACTTCATAGATGAATGGTTTTACGCCAATGAAATGTTTTAGGAGATTAACCTGGGCCTCCGAAGTGAGGGCTTCGCACAAGCTCGAAGGGGAGTCCTTCGACCCGTTCGGAGGGTACATCATCAAGCCCCCCAGTCGAAAGTGATATGTACGTACGAGTTTACATTGCATTTGACTCAAAAAATTACATGCTACACTCTATCCCTTTCGTCACAAATTCGTACGAACAAAGGATAAGTGCATAAACAGACTTGCACAATAAATGCAGCTAATGAATATGCAACTACCACACCCTAGGCTACAGTAGCTAGGATTTCGGTAACCACAAACTTCTTTTCAAATTTAAAAAAACAATTTGAAGTCCGTATATTGCTCGGATTATGATTGCACGTAGATGGCTAGGATAAAACCTCAAAGGATATACATAAACCCTGCATAATACTAACCCTAGGTCACTCTTCTTTTGCGCCCAAAATACACATACACAAAACTGTGCTTCGTGCTTCGGTTGAGCTTAAAGGTAATTTTTCTTTCCCAATTCTTTGACCTTTTGCTCTCATTGTTTCTAATTCGAGATGAGCATGGCAGCGAAAAGAATTTTTAGTCAACAAAAATGTACTTTATCAGAGTAGGCTTTGACGGAATTTCTTGAAAAATACCCCATACCCAAGGAGTTTAAAGTGATGCTTCCAAACGAAAACCAAAATATTTTTGATGCTCCAACTGGGTATGTGGGGATTTATGTTCATGCATTTACAAAATCCAACTTTAGGATTCCCATTCATCCCTTAATCCTAGAGTTCTTACAATATTATCAAGTACATATTTCGAGGTTGAATCCATTTGGCCTAGCCAAGTTGACCACCTACATTGTTGTGTGCAAAGCTTATGGTTATGAGCCCACACTAACTATGCTTAGAGGATTCATTAACCTTTGCCCGGGTGGTGATTGGATAACCTTGGCCAAGAGATGTGAGTATGATGTGCCTTGTTTAATTGCTAAACCCTTTGCCAATATAAGAAAATGGAAAGGTTTATTCTTTTATGTACAAAACACGATCATACCTCCAGAATATCCAGCCTTACTAGATAAAGCATTCTGGTTTAACGAGAAACGCTTTGATGATCCTTTGCCATATCATATAAGGAGCAATCCCCTCTACCGGCATCTTGCCCGCCACCCTTTTGATGTTCAAATGTTTCCGGAGCCGATTCTGTATATGGCGGGCATTGTTGATCATTGGGAAGGCTCTCCATTGAAACCTGAGATAATGTGTGAAGGGAAAAGTATGTATATACCTATTCAAAATAAAGTAAATTACTTATCTGCTGATATTTATCTTTTCTTCTTTGTTGTTGCAGGAATGGCATTCAGAAATTTTGTTGTAGCCCGTGGTACTAGAGAAGTTAGTTTCATCCCCCAAGATCCAAAGAATGTGAGCTACGGAGTTGGCTCTCCATCAATATCAGTCAACAATGAAGAAACCCCGCACTTTGTGGAAAATGTACCAGATTCTGATGATCCCCTTATCAAGGAATTTCAAGTGAGGCTCGCAAGGTCCTCCGGCACGTCAGACAAGAAGAAAAGTAAGAAAGGAAGAGTTGCTATGTCTGTGAAAAGGAAATTATCCCTTCCAAACCCTTTGACAAGAACGGTGAAACCCAAAGGCTCCCATGCTAAAACCTTCGTACCTACTACCCTAAAGATTCCCGAAGATGAAACTCCTAGTAAGTGGAAATCTTTCATGCAAAAGGAATACCATACTTCATATAGTTGACTGTTCTATCTTTCACAGGTCTTCATGACGTAAAGGAGCTTCTGAATGTTATTGCGTGTCACCAATTAGTTGACAAGATGACACCACCCAGTTGGAGAGGGATTTTGGATAATATGTCAATGGAAGAGCTTTGCAACTTTCATTCCAAGAGTTATGCTAGACAGGCTGTTTTGGATAATCATCTTAATTCTTGAACAAGGGAGTTGGCTCAGACAGTATTGGCTGTGAGGGGGAAAATGGATGCTATCTTAGCCAAAGAGAAGGACAGGGATAATGAGTATGCTGAGTTGGAAGCCAAATGTAAGGAAGCAATGGAGGATTTGGAGAAAAATCCTATTGTCCAAGACATGCAAATCAGAATCAATAGTCTCGAAGGACAGTTGAGGGAATCGCAAGCAGAACATGACAAATTGAGGGTGGAGGAGGCTAAGGTGTCTAGTTATATGGCACAGATTACGGCACTCAAATCCACATGTGCAGGTCTTGAAGCCAAAAAGGCTAGGTTGGTTGAGCAGGAGATCAAGCTTTGCAAGGAGATTGATGAACTTAAAATCCAACGCAAAAACTTAAAGAAGGACAGAGCTGAGGTGGTTTTGAAGGTTGTTCCTCATGTTGCAATGGAATTGTACCATAGTGATGAGGTGGAGGAAGTTATTGGGAGCCTGGTGAACGCAGCCATTTTCTATGGTACGTGTACGACATTGGAAGAAATTGCCCAGACAAGGAAACCTGTGGTTTTGTCAGAGATACCCTACTATCGTCCGAATTCTGAGCAAGAATATAATAATGCTGGCAATGCGTTCACGTCAGCAGAGTACCCTTTCCTCATCGAAGCAACCAAAGACCCTTCAGCTTCAGTAGAAGATCTCCTGGCAAAGAAACCGAGGAAGGTTCAGCCCCCCTCTCCAACCAAGAAGACTGCAACCGTGAGGCCTCCGTCTCCATCAAAGAATCCCAATTTCTTGAAAAATGCATGAGGGCTGCCGTTTTGGCAGTAATTTAGTCGTAAGGGTGGCATGTACCCTTTTAAACAATGTCTCATTATGCTTGTTAGGCTTGTGCCTATACGTTTTGACAATTTTTATTTGCTTCATGCTGGGCTTCGGCTCATGCTTCGAACAATTGCTTTAGTATTTTTTGATGGCTTTGACCATGCTTGGTCTTAGTAATGCCATTTAGGGGACAATGTCCCTCTTTGAATGTCATGCTTTTCTTCTCTTACGCTTACATTAAACGTACACATACAACCTAAGGTTATAACCTTATTGTGTGTATTTTGAACCAAGATTTTTAGCAATCATATAATTTGACTGCGACAGAGGGTCGCGACCCACTCCGTCTTCATCCTTAAGTTATAAAGGGCTTAGAATACCCTAAGACTTCATAGGAAAGTTAATGTGAATTTTAATGGATGTTGCTTGTATACAAGACATGTGTCCTGCTTCATTATTCGACATTGAAACTTGTAAATTACTTGGCTGAACAAATCTTTGTTGTAAATAACGAAACAAGAGATTTGAGGAAAATGCGTTATATCATTAAGTGGGTAGGGAGGATTACATCATTTTAAGAAATGAACACTAAGACACCTACCATTAATGCTTCTTTCCCTAAGTGAGAAGAATGCGTTACATGAATTTGAAAAAACAAACTGAGTGCTTTTAATAAAAGTAAGTCTTATATGTAAAACTTACGAAGATTGGTACCATTCCAAGTTCTATCCATAACCTCTCCCTTAAGCGTTGCTAGCTTGTAGGCTCCATTGTCGTAGGCTTCTGATATGACGTAGGGTCCTTCCCGTGTGGGCCTTAGCTTTCCTTCGTACACAGCCTTGCTTGCACTATTTAACCGAAGGACATATTCACCTGGCTTGAATGTGGAGGGTCGAACTCGGTTGTTGTAGTACTTTTCAAACTTCTGTTTGTAGATAGCCTCTCTGATTGAGGCTATTTCTCTTCTCTCTTCAAGAAGATCAAGGTTTTCCCGAAGCCTTTCTTCATTCGTCTTTTCCTCAAAGTTCACAATGCGCTCTGTTTCAATGCTTATTTCGAAAGGTATAACAGCCTCCGTTCCATAAGTAAGGCTAAAAGGAGTCTCCCCATTGCTTGACTTGGGGTGCGTCCTATGCACCCACAGAACCTGGGGTAGTTCGTCTACCCACCCATGATGGCTTCGTCCTAACCTCTTTTCAATTCCATTAACGATGTCCCTATTGGTGACTTCAACTTGCCCATTACCCTGAGGATGGTATACGGAAGTAAATGACTGTTTGATCTTCAGACCTTCGCAAAAGAACGGGAACACCGCTTCGGCGAATTGCTTTCCGTTGTCAGATATGATGATCTGACATGCTTCGCACTTTTGTATTATCTCTATTGCGTCCCTGTGCATGGATGGCCAATAATATCCAAGCTTCATTATTTTTGAGACAACGGAGCAAGGGCCTGCGTGCAAACCGCAGGATCCCTCATGTACCTCATAGATGATGTTCGAAGCTTGCTTCGGCCCCACACAACGAAGCCATGGAGACAAGAAATATCTCCTGTAGAGATTATCCCCAATAAGTCTATATTGGGGAGCTTTGACCCTGACCTTTCTCGCCAGTTTTGGGTCTTTGGGAAGGATACCACTGATCAAGTATTCCCTTATTGGGGTCATCCAATTTGGGCCTTCTTTGAGTAAGACATCAGATACTTCGCCTCGTTTTATTGACCTATCAGCCAATACTTCTACCAAAACCTCCTTCGTTAGATGAGCAAATGCCATCGAAGCTAGCTTGCTCAAAGCATCCGCTTTCTTGTTTTGGTTTCTGCGAACATGTGCTATCTCATAGGATTTGAACCCCTGAAGAAGTTCTTTAGCTTTATCCAAATATTGTTTAATGGTGGGCTGTCTTGCTTTGTAAGAGCCTTTGATTTGGTTGGCGAATAGCTGGTAGTCCACAAAAATGGAGAGGTCACGAACCTCCATGTCCTTTGTGAGTCGAAGGCCAGCTAGCAAAGCTTCATACTCTGCTCCATTGTTTGTAGCCTCGAACTCAAAACGTAATGCATAAGTGTACTCTTTTTTCTCCGGACTAACCAGCATCAGACCTGCTCCCGAACCATCAGAACTTGAGGCTCCGTCTGTGTATAGTTTCCAACCCTCCTTCGTCTTTGGGGGCTTTACTTTCGGGATTTCTCTGTCTTGGCTAGGTCCGGAGGGTGTTTCAGCAAGAAAATCTGCAAGTATTTGGCCTTTGACGGAGTTTTGACCCTTGTATTCTATGTCATGTTCTCCTAGTTCGATGGCCCATTTGGCCACTCTACCCGATTTCTCAGGCTTCGACAGTATCTGCTTAATTGGTTTATCGGTCAATACAGAGACGGGATGAGCTTGAAAGTACCTTCGAAGACGCCTTGCAGCATAAACCAAGGCTTGGACTAGCTTTTCCAATTCCGGATAGTTTAATTCAGCCCCTTGCAGGACCCTGCTAACAAAGTAGATTAGGACTTGCTTCTTATCCCTTTCTGCCAAAATAACAGCACTGATGCTTTCGAAGGATGCTGCAATGTACATGAACAACACTTCACCTTTGATTGGGGTTGTAAGTGTTGGTAAAATTTTCATGAACTCTTTCAGTTTTTGGAAAGCGGCCTCTGCATCACAACTCCATTGGAAAGTCTTTTTATCTGTACACCCCTTGAATATTTTGAAAAATGGTAAAGAACGATCCGCCCCTTTCGACATGAATCTGCTAAGTGCTGCGAGCTTCCCATTTAGGCTTTGTACTTCTTTTAATGACTTTAGAGCTTGTAGATCAGTGATGGCTTTGAATTTCGAAGGGTTAGCTTTGATCCCTTGCTTTGTAATCAGATGCCCCAAGAATTGTCCTTCTTCCACGCCAAAGGAACACTTTTTGGGTTAAGCTTCATGTTGATTGCCCTCAATTGATCGAAGGTTTCTTGAATGTCGGAGAGTAGGTCTTCCTCAGTCCTACTTTTTATTACCATGTCGTCAACGTAGGCTTCCAAGTTCCTTCCTATTTGCTTGTGGAAGGCTTTGTCTACCAATTGTTGATAAGTTGCCCCTGCGTTCTTTAGACCGAAGGGCATTTTCTTGTAGCAATAGACACCCTTTCCTGTGTAGAAGGCTGTCTTCTCCTCATCTTCCTCCGCCATTTGTATTTGGTGATACCCTTTCTAGGCATCCAGAAAACATTTCAAACGGAACCCCGAGAGGGATTCGACCTTCCAATCAATTTCTGGCAGAGGGTAGCAGTCCTTTGGGCAAGCTTTGTTGATGTCGGTGAAATCAACACACATTCGCCACCCTCCGTCACTCTTCTTTACCATAACTGGATTAGCTACCCAGGTTTGGTATTTCACTTCCCATAGAATTCCTGCTCGTACAAGTTCGTCCACCTCTTTTCAAGCGGCTGCGTTCCTTTCAGGTGCCAGGCTTCGTCGCTTCTGCTTAATTGGTTCTATGTGCTTGAACTCATTAAGCTTATGCTCTGTGCCGAAGGGTTTGCCATCGATCATAAGAGTCCGAGGAACCCCTGTCATGTCTGAGTACGTCCATGCGAAAACATCCTTGTTGGTCTTGAGTAGCTTCTCCAATTCTACCTTGAAGTTGGCAGGGAGTTGCTTTTCGATTACTACCGTTTGCTCTGGATAAAGCTCATTTACCACAATACGTTCTTCGACATCCGTACAACTTATAATGGCCTTCAAAGGCTCTTCGGGACTTCCTTTGATCTTTTTTCCAATATCTCCAGTCTTCCCTTGATTGTAACTAGAGAATACGGTTCCTATCCCATAAGGTGTATGGAATTTCACCGCTGCATGTATGGTGGAGACTACAATACCCATTCTTTGCATGGCGGTCCTTCTTATCAACAGATTGTTGGGAGAATCGGACCTTACAATAGCAAATGTAAGGGTTTCTGTTCTTGCAAGCTTGCCTTCTCCAATTGTTATGTCCAATGGTACTTCTCCCAGAGGCCAAGAATGCTCACCGGAGAACCCTACCAAATGTATCTTCGAATCAACCCGTTATGATCTGATCGAAGGCTTGAGCTTAAGAAAACAATGCTCGTATATGATTTCGCAGGAGCTTCCGCAGTCCATGTAGGCTCTGTTTATTTCTCGGTTAAAGATTAGAACTTTGATGACCACTGGATCATTCGAAGGGACTTGGCCTGTAATAGGAGGAAATACTACCTCCCCTAAGTCGTTTACCTCCTGCTCCGTTACCTTTCTTTTTAAGCTTGTTTCGCCCCAATGAACCATAAGTATTGGGGCTTCGAGAGGAGTAGTATCTTTAGCCAATTGAGTGTCGGACATCTTTTCCTTTCCCTTCTTTATACCCTTCCCCAAATGTGCCAATTTCCCGGACTTTACAGCTTCTTCTATTTGCTTCTTTAACTCCCTGCAACTGTTTGTATCATGACCATAATCTTCATGAAAGTGACAATACTTGCTGGTATCCCTGTTTTTGCCATTTCTTGTCATACGAGGGGGTGCTTCGAAAGCCTTAGCAGCCCTATCTGTTACAAGTATTTCCTTAGGAGGCTTAGTTAAGCTTCCTAGCAAACCATGGTTAGGACCTTTGTACGGAGAAAACATGTCTCTGTTTTTGTTCTTGTTCTTTGACCCTTCCCACACAGAATGCTTTGAGAACTTGCTTTTTCTGTCTCTATCAATCGGAGCACCGTTAGTAGATACCTCTTTTGCTTCAATCCAAGTATACGTCTTTTCCATTAACCTTTTGTAAGTTGTCGGAAGGTCAGTGGATAAGAACTCCACCAAACTTCGATTTCGAAGATCATGTACGAAACCTGAAATGCGCAGATCTTCATGTAGACCCAAGATATGTAAGGTTTCATCGGTGTACCTAGTAACGAAGGCCCTTGTGCTTTAGTTTTCTTTTTGTTTAATGTTGTGCACTGTTAAATGGGTCCTTGTAAACTTCTTTTACTGACTGAAGTGTGATCGGAACTTAGCCTTGAGATCATCAAGATTGACGATGCTTCCAGGCTTTTGCCCATTCCACCAAATACGGGCAGAATCCCGTAGGGTATATGTAAACATGTGACAGGCCACAGGCATAACCCACTTTTGCATCTTAATAGCCCCTTCGAACAAATGTAGGAAATTGTCCGGATCCCCCTTCCCATCATAAGTCCCAATATGCGAAGGCATTTTCAACCCATCAGGCAATGGGTAGTCTTCTATCCACCTAACGAAGGGTGTAGCTGAACCCATGGGGTCCGACTATAAACAATTATAGGGTGGTGCATACATAGGAACAATATTGTACGGATTATTGTTTGGGGGTATTCCCATAGGAGTTTGGCTTGGGTAGGACTGATAAGGTGTGTTCATGGCGAACGGATAACCGTTTCCCATGGCATACGGAGGGTACGCCATAGGATGCCCGAAGGGTATGCTCCCATAAGGTTGAGGGAGACTTGGGTTATTAGGCTGCCCATTTACTGGAGGATATAAACCATAAGGATAAGACTGAGTTTGGAACGAGGGGTACATACCATTGGGAGGAAGATTTTCTCCCATATTAATTGTAGGCGGATTGCCTTCTACGCCTGATGCGTGAGAAGGCTGCAACGGAACCCCTGCTTCTGTCCTTCCAAGATGAGCTGCTAACAATGGAGGCAAATTCACCCCCGTGTCTTCCCTTCGTTGGCTCCTCCCATTGGAACCTTCGACAACCGCTCCTTCTCTCCTAGTCGGAGCCCTTTCCGGGACTCCTTCAAACCCAACAGACCTTCTGCTTAGCCTTCGACCCACTGGTGACCCAATCCTTAGGGCTGAGAGTGTTGCTCCATGGGTTGGAGGCCTAGGCTCCATTTCCATCTCTTCATCATACTCGTCACGTGAGTATTCCTATTCCTTTCGCATCTCAGCATTCCTAACTTGCCTTTTGCGAGCCCTTAAGAGAGATTCCAACGCTTCGTGGTTGGCTTCGACTAAGGCTGGGTTAATAATAGGCTCCGGATTGGCTGATGTCGAAGCATGATGGTTGGGTGTTACTTCTGGGTGAGAACGTGTTGTGAACGTGGAGGCAGTTATTGGGGGAAGGTTATTGGAGTCGTTGATTGGTATTGGCTCCAAGGTCGAGAAACCCGGTGGAGGAGTATCTTCTCTCCCTTGATCCATGCCGGATATATAGTGAAAGTAGTTGGTTGGTTATAAGCTTGGAAATAACGAGACCAATTGTAGCGGTCCCACGGATGGCGCCACTGATTATACAATAAATTGCACTACCAGGCCTTCGATGATGATCAAAGGATTTATGGGGTGTTGAGGTTGCGCCAAGCTTGTCTTTAACCTGAAATAAGAAATACTAAAACACTACGTTAAGTGATTGCGCAGGGGTTGGACCCTGCGAACCACCTCCGGCGTGCGAGTAAGTATGTGATATGGTAAGTTTGTAGTAAGTTGAGAGAGTTCAGTTGGCATTACCATGGTTCTTGCCCGTCTAAGCTATTTATAGGGGAGAAATAGGCCTTAGAGGGCGGTTGCACTTGATTCGGAGATCATGGGGGCGTCTCATGATTTGTGGTAACCGCTAGGGCTTTGTGGCCCACGATCTTGATGATGTACCCTCTGAACGGGTCGAAGAACTCCCCTTCGAGCCTGTAGAAAGCCCTCCCTTCGGAGGCCCAGGTTAATCTTCTAACACGTTTCATTGGCGTAAAACCATTCGCCTACGAACTGGTTACCATGTGGGAATCCGTCAATCGAAGCCCTAAGCCCTTCGGGGTATTCCTGACGAAGGGACTAGCACGAAGGACCATCCTGACCTGGTCAAACCCACGTCTCCTCTTCCCTTTGGCTTTCCCGCCAAAACAGAGATCGTGGGCTACAAAGCCCTAGCGGTTACCACTTTCCATGGGACGCCCCCATGATCTCCGAACAATGTGCAACCGCCCACTATGTCTTATTTCTCCCCTATAAATATCATAGTCGGGCCAAAACAAAGGAAGTTAACTTCACTCTCTCAATTTACGACCTATATTACCATTACACATACTTACTCGCACGCCGGAGGTGGTTCGCAGGGTCCAACCCCTGCGCAATCACTTAACGTAGTGTCTTCGTATTTCTTATTTTCAGGTTAAGAACAAGTTTGGCGCAATCTCAACACCCCATTATTCCTTTGATCACCATCGAAGGCTTGGTTGGCAATTATTTGTTCAATCAGTGGCGCCATCCGTGGGACCGCTACAATTGGTCTCGTTAATTCTGAGCTTATAACCTACCAACCAATTTCACTATTATTCCGGCATTGATCAAGGGAGAGAAGATACTCCCCTACCGGGTTTCTCTACCTTGGCACCAATACCAATCGACGACTCTAACAACCTTCCCCCAATAACCGCTTCCACCTTCACAACACGTTCTCACCCAGAAATCACAACCAACAATCATGCTTCGACATCAGCCAACCCAGAACCTGTCATTAGCCCAGCCTTTGTCGAAGCCAACCACGAAGTGTTGAAAACCCTTTTAAGGGCTCGTAACAGGTAAGTCAGGAATGCTGAGGTGCGAAGGGAGTTGGAATACTCGAGTGATGAATATGATGAAGAAATGGAGATGGAACCTAGGCCTCCGACCCAAGGGCCAACCCTATCGGCCTTAAGAATTGGGTCTCCAATCGGTCGAAGGCTAAGCAAAAAGTCCGTTGGTTTCGAAGGAGTCCCCGAGAGGGCTCCGACAAGAAGAGAAGGGGCGGTTACCGAAGGCTCTAACGGTAGGAGCCGGCGAAGGGAAGAAAGGGGGGTGACTTTGCCTCCATTGCTAGCAGCTCATCTTGGAAGGACTGAAGCTGGGGTTCCGTTGCAGCCTTCTCACGCATCAGGCGTAGAAGGCAATCCGTCTACAATGAATATGGGAGGAAATCTTCCTCCCAATGGTATGTACCCCTCGTTCCTAACTCAGTCTTATCCTCAAAATTTATATCCTCCAGTAAATGGACAGCCTAAAAACCCAAACTTCCCCCAAAATTATGGGAGCATGCCCTTCGGCCATCCTATGGCGTACCCTCCGTACGCCATGAGAAACGGTTGCCCGTTTGCCATGAATACATGATGCGTGGTTTTGCAACCTTACAACAGGTTTTACCTCTCGAGGGATCTCAAGAGGCTTACAACCCCACCAGGCAGTGTACCTGACCGATGTAGTATAGTGTAGTGGTAAGTACGGGGGATTGATCATTCTCCATAGGGAATAGTGTCGTTAGGATTGAAAAACTACTCTTATAGGTCTAAGGGTGAGAGAAGATTCTTTTTGTATTTTTTATAATTTTTTATGAAAGCAAGTAAAATCTCGGGTTTTGAAGGAGTGGGCGGAATTAGTTGCTAGTCAACTAACCCAAATAACTACAAATGCAAATAAAATAAAATAACTGAAAATGAAAAGGTTGTGAAACTTATGTGGAGAGAAATGTGTTTACTTAGATTTCCTTACTCCCTAACTATCTTTTACCGGTTGATTAGTGTGTATTAATTGCGTGGATGACGGGTGTATTCCTTAATACCAATCGTGGGGTGGCGTACATACTT
This sequence comes from Artemisia tridentata subsp. tridentata, assembly GCA_021014915.2. NCBI lineage: Eukaryota > Viridiplantae > Streptophyta > Magnoliopsida > Asterales > Asteraceae > Artemisia > Artemisia tridentata. The sequence goes on along the minus strand of CP139501.1, from coordinate 240,129,200 downwards.
CCCCAACTCTACAAGCTCCTACTTCACTCCTATGTCGAGCCGGCTAGGAAGCTCCTAACATGGGATCACTAGAATTCGCTCATGCATTAAATACAACCATAAAAACCTTAGTACGCATTGGTTCATGTTTCTTAAGACGTTCAAGCAAGTTACCGAATAGGAAGTTAGCCAGTTTTCTTAAGCCTAACATAGATAAAAAATCATCCAATACAATTAATAACACACTAATAACCAATAATCAATAGCTAGGTTTCATTAGATCTAAGCAAACACAAGATAAATCTAGCCTAGCATGTTAATCAAAAGACAAGAACAAGATATAATCAAACAACACATAGACATATTGATTGATTAAGTGATAACTTATCTTCAATTAAACATGGGAGATCCAAGGGTATGAAAACCCTAAAAAATGGCAAAAATTCGTCTTAGGGTTTCTCCTCACAAAGTTGCACACTAATGACATAAAATTGCAAAACTATATATAGAGTTTAAGGGCTGACGGCGTCACGTTATAGGACTTGACGCCGTCACCTCGCCGTGTCTAGGGTTCCCGGATGGCCTTCTTGACGCCGTCCCTCTTTAGACCTCCAAAATCCGCTCTGGCTTATCAAAGCTTGACGCCGTCAGAATATGGCTTGACGCCGTCCCTCTTTAAGTTAAACCGTGATGGCCTTGATCACTTCAAAGGGTGACGCCGTCAGAAATCCATTGTAAAATTCTCTGGCTTATCATGAGTAATTTTCATATCCACCTTTTTTGCCAAGCCATGACGCCGTCAAGGGCAATCCCTGACGCCGTCAAAGGTACTTTTCCAGCCGATTTTGAGACTTTGTCGTTTTCTTCACTTTTATGCTCCAAAAACGTCCAAAATGCTTCCTTTTTCAGATTTCTTCTCCAAAGTACCTAAAATGACAAAAGGAACGATTTAGGGCAATATTTGATCATATAAATACGATTTAGGGCTTAAATGACCCCCTAAAAGCGGCACACTTTTCGCTTCATCAAATACCCTTACACTTGAGATTTGCTTGTCCTCAAGCAAATGCGCTTTTATTCTAATCAAAATACAAGTTAGGGGTCATTTAATGCTAATATAAAAGTAATTACAACAAACAGTCATTCCACTTTAATCATAATAAGCACGGAGATTACAAACTAGCACCTCACAAGTAGTGTTTAGATACTCACATCTCTCAGGTGTCATCAAAATAAATCTCATAAATGAAAACGGATAATATCTCTCACTACCTGTCATAGCAAATAGATTACCATAGGCTTGGGAAAGGATCGAGAACCTCCTCCACTAGGCGTAAGCACCTAAGATAAACTATCAAAGAGGGCTTTTACATAGGTTATAACATGAGGTGTAGGGATATGATAAACACGGTTTTGTTGGATAAGGGATATTTTACTGGTGGCGAGTTAAAGATCTTGATTAATTACATGAACAATATGGCGTTGCTATGCCAAGACTAGACTCGACTTAAGCTAAAAACAAAATAACAAAAACATAAAATAAACATAAAATGAAACGGGATGGTAGTCCGTATGTTTTTTCTATTTTTCTTTTTCTCATTTTTTTGTATTTTTCTTGATTTTTTCGATTTTTTTTTTCATACACTCTTGCCCTACCATCCAAAATAATACATCATAGGGGCATTGCATTCCCCTTACACTTGAACTTTTACATAACTTTACAAATAACTATTATAATGACTCGAATTAAGATAATCGAAACACTTGGAGTACTTTTTTTTTTAATTTTTTTATTTTTATTTTTTATATTTAGCACATATGGGGGTAATAAATGATGTTCTTCCCCATTACTCCATTACACTAGTACTTTACCCATGAGTCCCAATCGTCCCAAAACAATATGTACAAGGATATGACTCGACTTAGCAACCATGTAATCAATTAGATAATTAACTTGGGGTTTAAACAAATGTTGTCACAATAATGCACTAAAAATGAGTGCATACAAGGTAGGCTAAGGCGATTTGGGTGTACATTTAAGTGGGGTGTAAACAAATTCTTCCTTTTATTTAAAATGCTTAAAGGTCGAAACGAAAAGATAGGCTCTGAGGGGTGTACTAGGGGTATCGTGTACTAAAAATGAGTACAACGCAAAGGGTGTGGGAGAATTACTTGACCAATGTAGCCAATGTAATTATAACAAAAACACAGATGTAAAACAATGGGTTAATCCTAATGCCTCTTATCATGTAGTAAATCTAACTACACGAATGTAGTCTCACTTGTGGCCTCGGAATGGTCCTAACGCAAGTTCTAGAATCTAAGTGCTACCGGTATACACATCATAGCATAAATGCTTTTCCTACCAATTCTAGGGGCGAACCTCACATATTTGGGGGTGGAAAATTTTTTAGTGGTACGGTTTTGTGCTAGTCATATAACTTCCTATCCATGAGACGCTCATTAAGACCAAAGTTTCACTCCTATATGTTGTAAAAAATTTTAAATTTGGCACTAAAATTGCCCTAACAGGTATTTATCTCAGATTTATTACACATCTACCATCAAACAAACAAAAATCAAGTGCAATTGTATTCTCTAAAGTATCGTATTTTTACCCCCCTTACACTTAAGATGAACATTGTCCCCAATGTTCAAATAACAAGATGTAAAAGTAAATAAGGTAAAAGAATGAAATCAAATACTCCCCTGATTCGTTTGGTGGATAATGTGGTAACATGGTTAGATCTTCTTCCAAGAGAATGTAGAAGCTCCAAGACTAAAACATCGCCAAAAGCTTGATTCCACATACATTTCCTTGTCCAAAATAACCTGTTAAACCTGAGAAAACAAACACGAAAACCTGCATAACATCGGCGGGATAAATTCTATATATAAGGATATAATGCTTGTGGAATGATAATTTTGCAGATTCCTGGAGATTATAAGTTAGAGATTTAATAAAAACTTTTTATGAAAACAAAACTTTCAAAAATTTCTGAAAATTAAAACCTGACGCCGTCAGGTTGTAAATTCTGACGCCGTCAGAAATGATCTGACAGAATTCTCATGTTAAGTTTCCGGAAAATTTCTGGAAAAACCTATACCTTATTTCCTGGAATTCCTGCAAAACATCATTATGACTCGATACAAGCATTTGACTCAAACAAATACGAATATGTATGTTAATTTATTATTATTACGATTCATGTTCATTTGTGTTCTAATAAACCGATTTGGATTTCCCTTACACTTATCTTTTGCAAAATACTTTTATATGTAGTTAAGACGAAGTTAAAAACAAGATAAAGCATTTTCACAATTTACTTTTGAACATGAATCAATAATAATAAAAATTAAACATACATACGGAAACAAATAAAATCAAACAAACAAAGAAATAAACACCAAGAAACAAATAAAGCTTGCATGCAATAAAGAAAACCAATGTCACAAATGTTTAAAGGCCATAAGATGCCTAATCCTAAACTATTACAGACCAAATTGTTCCAAAACATACAACCATAGATTAAATTGTTCAAACATCATAACATCAAATCAAATCATCACTGGGGTGGGGGACCTTGACGATAGTCGTAGCCTGGAGGGAGGTGCCCGTAGTACCCATATGGTGGGTAATCCTGCTCACGTCCCGGGAAAGGGTCAATCTGCAGGTGTGGGTCCAACTGATCACGCGTAGATAAATGCTGCATCTGACGAACAGTGTGATCATACATCCAGTCGAACCTCTCGTCCACCCGGGTTCTCCAAGTATCAACCTGGCCCATCCAGGCCCCCTGGTGAGCCTGCCAATCCCCTCTGCTCATGTGCCGGTAGTAATCTGCCGTACCAGCCTCATAACCCCCATGCTGCTGCTGCTGATGCTTCTCCTCCTCATCATCCCCACCACCGACATCCTCATCACCGTCTGGATGATACCACATAAAGGTCCCATCATGCATCTCCATAACCACCTCCATCTGCTTCAGGGACCTAACCTTCACTGTCCTGCATGCATCACCACCACTCAAATACCTCATGACCTCGGGCTTGAGGACTCCATAGGATCGGGCCAGCCGGGTGATAAACATCCCACCATAAATACTGTCTCCTTCCCTTTCCCCAACTCCACCATGCAGAAAGCTAGCAACCCAAAATGGGATGTTGCAGTAAACCTCATTTGAGTAAATGGTGTACAAGTAGAAGAGGTCTGAAGCAGTGACACGGTGGTGAGAGCTGTGGCGCCCTGTCAAGCTGTAGGTGAGACATCTATGGGTCAACCTAACTCTAGGTTCCCTGATTTGAGATGCCACAGTAGTCGAGGTGTACACACCATCCCCAATAGTCGGCCAGAACATGGAACATCTGAAATCATTCCTCATTGACTCCCCATGCAACAACCTAGTCATGAACCCTACTTGAGTGGTTTCATGCTGACTATACAACCCAAGTCTCCATCCAAACTCAGTAACCGAGCATGTCCTAAGCTCACCCCCCAGCCTAAAATAGATTGTGGTCCTTCCCACATCAGTCCTTGCCTCGGCCATGTCAAAGTGAAAAGTGGCAAAGAATTCACGTACCAATTCGTCATAGACCGGCTCTTGAATTCTAAACAGGTTTTCCCACTGAGGGCTGGTAAATTCATCGGTCTGAAAGCTTTGGAGAAAGGTTTGCTCAAGACCTTCCCTCCTCAAAAAGCTCCAATCTACCACGGCCCCATTTTCAACTTTATGTTGTAGCAATTGGGTGTATTTAGTTGTGGCAGCATCGTCATCGAAGACACCCCAACTGAGGACCGTGTCGCCAAAGTTCTCTTGTTGAGATCTAGAAGAACTCCCTCTGCTAGGTCTTTGACGCTTACTCATTATCTGGAACAAAGCAAGGAGGAACAAAAAGGGTTAATTTGTGAATCAAAGAATTGGTAGAGCATCAGACAAGTCTGACGCCGTCACCCTTTTCTAGGTGACGCCGTCAGGTTCGACCGAATTCAAATCCAAAATTACGAGAGAAAAATCAATATCCAAACTTCAAGCTTATAAACCAAACGCCCCTTTTTGCAGCAAAATGGGTGATTGGATCATAGGTTATGGTTCAAATTCGTGGCCACCCAATTAGCGAATAAACCCATTTGATTGCCAATCATCAAATGCTTTAATCATTGCTAAATAACACTAATTAAAGGCATTATGAGTTCTAGGCATGAATCAATCCTAGGGTTTCATGAGTTGGGGGTTTTCGAAATTTAAGAATCCTATGAGTAATTAAAGCGAAAAGAATGAATAAGAATTACTTACCACGTGGAGATTGGTAACGAAAGTCGGTGAATTTGACCTTGAAAATTCGTGGGTAGGGTTGGAGTGGATATGGTTTGTGGGGTTTGTGATGAAAGTGATGGAAGTAAAGTTATTATTGCTGTGCAGACGGGGTGACGGCGTCACGTTCATAATCTGACGCCGTCAGACCAGCGTAATTTACCACTTTGTGCCAGTTTACAAATGAGCCCCTTGTACTTTAAGGGAGCAGCTAGTCAGGGTCAATAACCCTGATAGCTAGTCTCGTTAACAAGTTCCTCCTGGGTCAAATGTTTTGTTACTGTCACGGGATGTAGTAAAATGTTGGAAAGGGCCGGTTGACGTCTCATTCAGGTTCCAATTTCCATCACGGCAAGTATTCAGGGAGTGAGAGGAACTTTTCCAGGGGGTTTTCGAAATGAGGGTGTGCTTTAATTGAGTTCTTCTCACACCTGGCTTAAAGCCAAAAGATCGTTTCCTAGCTTCATGAAAGTTAGGGAGCGTGACAACCATGCTTCCTACGAAAATGCTATGATCTTGAGAATTCTCTTTCTCGCGAGGGGATCCAAATGGATAAGAGGGTTTTAAAGGTGAAGGCTCGGGGAGAGGGGTTTCATCATCCCATTCGTTGTATGGTTCATTAGGGACCGGGAGTTCAAAGATCTTCTCGATCTTTTTGTGTGAAGCTTCTTCCCTAATTTTCTCCTTTATTCTCGCGATAAATTTTTCTGCTAGTTCCATGAACATATCTTGGGTGTTTTTCAATTGAGTCTCTAATTCCTGGATCCGTCTCTCTTGGTTGTTCACAAAAGTTAGCATTATCCCTTCAAATTCATCTTGTCGTGAGAATTGATGAAACGTATGTTTACCAATTGTGTTCACGCACTCATCGAGATTTTCATCAGCCGTAGGTGTCTCAGCTTTCATTAATCTCTCAACCTGCCTTTTTATGTTTTCGAACAGCTGTTCTTGGGTTGCACTCATGCAATTTAAAATCCCTTCTTCCGAGAACATTGAGTCTTTCCATTCTTCTTCTTCGTACTGTGCTAAGTCCTCAATGACTTCCCAGCACTTATCGACACTGAGCCTGCTCAGCCTTCCATTGGCAGTGTAATCTATAGTTCTTCGAGTTTGATGGTTTATGCCATCATAAAATCGTTGGATTTGTAGCCAAGGATCCATGCCATGGTGAGGGACTTTTTGGAGTAAGTCCTTGAATCGAGTCCATGCCTCGTAGAGGGTTTCGCCTTGACGTTGTTGGAACATCAAGATATCATTCCTTAGCTTGGTAGTTCTTCCTGGTGGGAAAAACTGAGCAAGGAAACGAGTGGTGAGATCATCCCAAGAGGTGATGGATCCTGCGGGTAAACGCTCCAGCCATTGACTAGCTTGGTCCCGCAGAGAGAATTGAAAGAGACGCAGTTGGGTCGTCTCTCGAGTGGCAACATCAAGGTCTATAGAATCAACGATTTTGAGAAAGTCCTTGAGATGTTGATTAGGATCTTCAGAACGAAGTCCATGGAATGCGCATCCGCTTTGCACCAACCGGATGGTGTCGGATCGCAAGGGAGTGACATTGGCTCCTTGAGTGAGCTCAATGGTGTTTCGATAGCCATGGTGGCTAGGACGGGAGTAGTCTCCTAAGGTACGGGCTCTAGGAGGTTGTGGTGGTTGTTGTGGTGGTGGGTTGTTGGGATCAAGGATATTACCACCTTCCATGATGTCGGATGGTAATGGTTACGAACACAGAAACGAAGAAAAAAGATAGACTAAAGAAAACCTAGAAAAACAAAATAAAAATCTCACTAGAAAGGAATCTAGTGAGTAGACCTATAAAAATAAAAATTCAACCTAAACAATAACTATTCCCCGGCAGCGGCGCCAAAAACTTGATGCGTGGTTTTGCAACCTTACAACAGGTTTTACCTCTCGAGGGATCTCAAGAGGCTTACAACCCCACCAGGCAGTGTACCTGACCGATGTAGTATAGTGTAGTGGTAAGTACGGGAGATTGATCGTTCTCCACAGGGAATAGTGTCGTTAGGATTGAAAAACTACTCTAATAGGTCTAAGGGTGAGAGAAAATTCTTTTTGTATTTTTTATAATTTTTTATGAAAGCAAGTAAAATCTCGGGTTTTGAAGGAGTGGGCGGAATTAGTTGCTAGTCAACTAACCCAAATAACTACAAATGCAAATAAAATAAAATAACTGAAAATGAAAAGGTTGTGAAACTTATGTGGAGAGAAATGTGTTTACTTAGATTTCCTTACTCCCTAACTATCTTTTACCGGTTGATTAGTGTGTGTTAATTGCGTGGATGACGGATGTATTCCTTAATACCAATCGTGGGGTGGCGTACATACTTCCCCAACTCTACAAGCTCCTACTTCACTCCTATGTCGAGCCGGCTAGGAAGCTCCTAACATGGGATCACTAGAATTCGCTCATGCATTAAATACAACCATAAAAACCTTAGTACGCATTGGTTCATGTTTCTTAAGACGTTCAAGCAAGTTACCGAATAGGAAGTTAGCCAGTTTTCTTAAGCCTAACATAGATAAAAAATCATCCAATATAATTAATAACACACTAATAACCAATAATCAATAGCTAGGTTTCATTAGATCTAAGCAAACACAAGATAAATCTAGCCTAGCATGTTAATCAAAAGACAAGAACAAGATATAATCAAACAACACATAGACATATTGATTGATTAAATGATAACTTATCTTCAATTAAACATGGGAGATCCAAGGGTATGAAAACCCTTAAAAATGGCAGAAATTCGTCTTAGGGTTTCTCCTCACAAAGTTGCACACTAATGACAAAAAATTGCAAAACTATATATAGAGTTTAAGGGCTGACGGCGTCACGTTATAGGACTTGACGCCGTCACCTCGCCGTGTCTAGGGTTCCCGGATGGCCTTCTTGACGCCGTCCCTCTTTAGACCTCCAAAATCCGCTCTGGCTTATCAAAGCTTGACGCCGTCCCTCTTTAAGTTAAACCGTGATGGCCTTGATCACTTCAAAGGGTGACGCCGTCAGAAATCCGTTGTAAAATTCTCTGGCTTATCATGAGTAATTTTCATATCCACCTTTTTTGCCAAGCCATGACGCCGTCAAGGGCAATCCCTGACGCCGTCAAAGGTACTTTTCCAGCCGATTTTGAGACTTTGTCGTTTTCTTCACTTTTATGCTCCAAAAACGTCCAAAATGCTTCCTTTTCCAGATTTCTTCTCCAAAGTACCTAAAATGACAAAAGGAACGATTTAGGGCAATATTTGATCATATAAATACGGTTTATGGCTTAAATGCCCCCTAAAAGCGGTACACTTTTCGCTTCATCTATACACCTTATCAGTCCTACCCAAGCCAGACTCCTATGGGAATGCCCCCAAACAGCAATCCATACAATACTGTCCCCATGTACGCACCACCTTATAATTGTCTATATTCAGACCCTATGGGTTCAGCTACACCTTTCGTTAGGTGGATAGAAGATTACCCATTGCCTGATGGGTTGAAAATGCCTTCACATGTCAGGACTTATGATGGGAAAGGGGATCCGGACAATTTCTTACACTTGTTCGAAGGGGCTATCAAAATGCAAAAATGGGTTATGCCGGTGGCCTGTCATATGTTTACATACACCCTACGGGATTCTTCTCGTATTTGGTGGAATGGGCAAAAGCCCGGTAGCATCGTCAACCTTGATGATCTCAAAGCTAAGTTCCGGTCACACTTCAGTCAGCAAAAGAAGTTCACAAGGACTCATTTAACGGTGCACAACATCAAACAAAAAGATAACGAAAGCATAAGGGCCTTCGTTACTAGGTACACCGATGAGACTTTGCAAATTTTGGGTCTTCATGAAGATCAGCGTATTTCTGGTTTCGTACATGGCCTTCGGAATCGGAGTTTGGTGGAATTCTTGTCCACTGACCTTCCGACAACTTACAAGGGGCTGACGGAAAAGATATATACTTGGATCGAAGCAAAAGAGGTGTCCACTAATGGGGCTCCGGTAGACAGAGATGGCAGCAACAAGTTTTCGAAGCATTCTTCGTGGGAAGGGTCCAAAAACAAGAGCAAGAACAGAGACAGGTTTTCTCCGTACAACAAAGGCCCGAACCATGGTCTGCTAAGCAGTCTAACGAAGTCTCCCAAGGAAATACTTGCTACGGAGAGGGCTGCCAAGGCTTTCGAAGCACCCCCTCGTATGACAAGTAAAGGCAAAAACAAGGATACCAGCAAGTACTGTCACTTCCACGAAAACTATGGTCACGATACAAACAGTTGTAGAGAACTGAAGAAACAAATAGAGGAAGCTGTAAAGTCCGGGCAATTGGCACATTTGGTGAAGGGTATATAGAAGGGAAAGGAAGAGATGACCGACACTCAATTGGCTAAAGACACTACTCCTCTCGAAGCCCCAATACTCATGGTCCATTGGGGCGAAACCAGCTTGAAGAGAAAGGTAACGGAGGGTAACGTAGTAGGGGAGGTAACTTTTCCTCCTCTCGCAGGTCAAATCCCTTCAAATGATCCGGTAGTCATCAAAGTCCTCATTTCCAACCGAGAAGTGAATAGAGCCTATATGGACTGTGGAAGCTCCTGCGGAATCATCTACGAGCACTGTTTCCTCAAGCTTAATCCTTCGATCAGGTCACAGCGAATTGATTCGAAGATACCCTTGGTAGGCTTTTCTGGTGAACATTCGTGGCCTCTGGGAGAAGTTCCGTTGGAGATAACGATTGGAGAAGGCAAGCTCGCAAGGACAGAAACCCTCATGTTCGCTATCGTAAGGTCCAGCTCTCCTTACAACTTGTTGATAGGAAGGACTGCCATGCAAAGAATGGGTATCGTAGTCTCCACCATACACGCAGCGGTAAAATTCCATACACCTTATGGGATAGGCACCGTATTCTCCACTTACAATCAAGGACAAACGGGAGACAACGGTAAAAAGATTAGAGAAAGTCCAGAGGAGCCTCCGAAGGTCATCCTAAGTTGTGCAGATGTCGAAGAACGTATCGTGGTGAATGAGCTCTATCCAGAGCAAATGGTGGTAATCGGAAAGCAACTCCCTGCTAACTTCAAAGCAGACTTGGAGAAGCTACTCAGAGCCAACAAAGACGTATTCGCATGGACGTATTCAGATATGACCGGGGTTCCCAGGACTCTTATGATCGATGGCAAGCCTTTCGGTACAGAGCATAAGCTTAACGAGTTCAAGCACGTTGAGCCCATTAAGCAAAAGCGACGAAGCCTGGCACCAGAAAGAAATGCAGCCGCTAGTAAAGAGGTGGATGAGCTTATACAAGTAGGAATTCTCAGAGAAGTGAAATACCAAACTCGGGTTGCTAATCCAGTCATGGTAAAGAAAAGCGATGGAGGGTGGCGTATGTGTGTTGACTTCACCGACATCAACAAAGCCTGCCCGAAGGACTGCTACCCTCTACCAGAAATTGATTGGAAGGTCGAATCCCTTTCGGGGTTCCGTTTGAAATGCTTTCTGGATGCTTACAAGGGGTATCACCAAATACAAATGGCAAAGGAAGATGAGGAGAAAACAGCCTTTTACACAGGAAAGGGTGTCTATTGCTACAAGAAGATGCCCTTCGGCCTAAAGAACACGGGGGCTACTTATCAGCGTTTAGTAGACAAAGCTTTCCATAAGAAAATTGGAAGGAACTTGGAAGCCTACGTCGATGACATGGTAATAAAAAGCAAAACCGAAGAGGACCTCCTCTCTGACATTCAAGAGACCTTCGATCAATTACGGGCAATCAACATGAAGCTTAACCCCAAGAAGTGTTCCTTTGGCATGGAGGAAGGGAAATTCTTGGGGCATTTGATAACAAAGCAAGGGATTAAAGCTAACCCTTCGAAGGTTAAAGCCATCGCTGATCTTCAAGCTCCAAAGTCATTAAAGGAAGTCCAAAGCCTCAACGGGAAGCTTGCGGCACTTAGCAGGTTCCTGTCGAAAGGGGCGGATCGGTCTTTGCCATTCTTCAAAACACTCAAAGGGTGCACAGATAAAAAGACTTTCCAATGGAGTTGTGAGGCGGAAGCAGCCTTCGAAAAGCTAAAGGAATTCATAGAAATCTTGCCAACACTTACAGCCCCAATCAAAGGCGAAGTGTTGTTCATGTACATTGCGGCTTCCTTCGAAAGCATCAGCGCGGTGCTTTTAGCCGAAAGGGAAAGGAAACAAGTCCCAATATACTTTGTTAGCAGGGTTCTGCAAGGAGCTGAACTAAACTATCCGGAGTTGGAAAAGCTAGTTCTTGCTTTGGTTTATGCTGCAAGACGCCTTCGAAGATACTTTCAGGCTCATCCCATCACAGTCTTGACTGACAAGCCTATCAGACAGATACTGTCGAAGCCTGAGAAATCAGGAAGGGTGGCTAAATGGGCTATCGAATTGGGAGAACATGAGATAGAATACAAGGGTCGAAACTCCGTCAAAGGTCAGGTATTTGCGGATTTTCTAGCTGAAACGCCTTCCGGACCTAGCCAAGATAAAGAGGTTCCTAAGCAACAGCCTTCGAAGACGATCGAGGGATGGAAGTTGTACACAGATGGAGCCTCAAGCTCCGATGGTTCTGGAGCAGGTTTAATGTTGGTTAGTCCGAAAGGAAAGGAGTATACTTATGCATTGCGCTTCGAATTCGAAGCCACCAACAATGAAGCTGAGTATGAAGCTCTGTTAGCCGGCCTTCGACTAGCAAAAGAATTGGAGCCAATGGATCTTTGGTTACCTCGGCAAGATAAGGGTACTTTGTTGAAGTAAACGCATCACCAGCCTCATTAAACTCTCGCTCAGAGTCTGGGCGATAGTAAGACACCTTCGACAGAACAACGGGTTTCTTTGTCTTGGCAATTTCTTCCAATGCAGTGCAGGTTCCGTAGAAGATGGCTGCGTTCACAAGTCTCCCAATAACTTCCCCCACCTCATCGCTACGGTACAATTCCATCGCCACATGAGGAACAACTCTCGAAACTACCTCAGCTCGGTCTCTCTCCAAGATTTGAAGTTGGGATCTAAGGTCATTGAGCTTATCACAAAGGTTAATCTCCTGCTCAGCCAACCTAGACCTTTCGACCTCCAGGCTTGTACATTTAGACTCGAGCGCGGCAATTTGGGCTCTATAAATGGAAATTTTGGACTTCTCAACCTTCAACTTGTTGCACCTCGCTTGGGATTCTTTCAATTGACCTTCGAGTCTGTCAATTTTGACTCGCATATCTTGTACGAAGGGATTCTTCTCAAAGTCCTCCATCACTTCTTTACACTTAGACTCCAATTCATCATGTTCCTGATCCCTAGCTTTTTCTTTAGCTAAGATATCATCCATTTTTACCCTCACATCCAACACCGTTTGCATCAATTCCCTTGTTCTCGAATTAAGATGATTATCCAACACAGCCTGCCTAGCGTAACTTTTGGAGTGAAAGTCGCAAAGCTCTTCAATAGACATGTTATCCAAGACTCTTTTCCAACTGGTAGGTGTCATTTTGTCAACCAATTGTCGACAGGCATGTGCATTAGGAAGTTCCACAACATCGGGAAGGCCTAAAAAAGAAAGGAAAACAAGTTATATGATGCATGACATTTGATACGCATGAAAGATGCTAGCTTACTTGGAGTAGGATCATCAGGAATCGTTAGAGGAGTGGGTATAAAGGTTTTAGAGTGCGATCCTTTGGGCTTCACAACTCTCGCTGGAGGAGTAGGAAGGGCTAATTTCCTCTTCGGAGGGTTCCTTACAGACATGGCAGCCTTTGCTTTCCTACTTCTCTTATCTGAAACACCGGAGGACCTTGCGAGCCTCGTTTGAAATTCCTTGATAAGGGGATCATCAGAATCTGCAACAGTTTCCACGAACTGCGGAGTTTTGTCATTCTCAATTGACATGGATGGAGAACCTATCCCGTAGCTTATATTTTCTGGCTCTTTAGGGGCAAAACTAACTTCCCTAATACCACGAACCACGACGAAGTTCCTGAATGCCATCCCTACAGAAAAACAAAAAGAAGAGATAAATATCATCAGATAAGTCATTTACTTTATTTTAATAGGTATGCACATACTTTTCCCATTGCAGATTATCGCAGGTTCCAGTGGAGAGCCTTCCCAATGATCTACAATCCCCGCCATAAACAGTATCGGCTCAGGAAACGTTTGCACGTCAAATGGGTGACGTTCAAGACGTTGGTAGAGGGGATAGCTTCTAACGAAGTGTGGAAAAGGATCATCAAAGCGTTTCTCGTCAAAACGAAAGTCTTTGTCTAGCAACGCTGGATATTTGGGAGGTATGATAGTGTCTTGCACATAGAAAAACATACCTTTCCATTTTCTTATGTTGGCAAAAGGTTTTGTTATTAAACAGGGAACATCAGGTTCACTTCTTTTACCTAAGGTTAACCAATCACCACCAGGGAAAAGGTTGATAAAGCCTCTAAGCACGTTAAGCGTGGGCTCATAACCATAAGCTTTGCATACAACAATGTAGGTGGTTAGTTTGGCTAAGCCAAATGGGTTCAACCTGGAAATATGTACTTGATAAAACTGTAAAAATTCTAAGATTAGTGGATGAATAGGAATCCTAAAGTTGGATTCTGTAAAAGCATGAACATATAATCCAACATACCCAGCAGGGGCGTCAAAAATACTTTGGTTTTTGTTTGGGAGTATCACTTTATACTTTTTTAGTATCGGATATTTTTCAAAAAAATCTGCTAAAGCCTGTTCTGATAAAGTACATTTTTCTTGCCTAATGGTTCTTTTTGCCACCATACTCATCTTGTATTTGTAACAATAAGAACAAGGGAGGGTAATTACCTTCGATCTCAGAAGAAGCACAAAGCACAGTACTGTGTATGTGTATTTTGGGCGCAAAATAAAAGTATGGTCAGGTAGGGATGAGCAAGAGTTTATGTATCCCTATTGAAAGTTTACCCTGACCGTCCACATGTAAAATACGGACTCAAAGCTGCTCTTTCAATTTTGAAAAGAAGTTTGGAGATACCGATATCTTGGCAGCTGTATTCAATAGCGTGGTAGTTAGTTATTTAATATCCGCATTTATTGCATATTTTGGTTAAACACTTATCCTTATTCCATTCGAATTTGTGATGGAAAGGATAGAGTGTGACATGTTTTTTGAGTCAAATGCAATTTATACTCGCACGTATATATCACTTTCGACTGGGGGGCTTGATGATGTACCCTCCGAACGGGTCGAAGAACTCCCCTTCGAGCCTGTAGAAAGCCCTCCCTTCGGAGGCCCAGGTTAATCTTCTAACACGTTTCATTGGCGTAAAACCATTCGCCTGCGAACTGGTTACCATGTGGGAATCCGCCAATCGAAGCCCTAAGCCCTTCGGGGTATTCCTGACGAAGGGACTAGCACGAAGGACCATCCTGACCTGGTCAAACCCACGTCTCCTCTTCCCTTTGGCTTTCCCGCCAAAACAGAGATCGTGGGCTACAAAGCCCTAGCGGTTACCAATTTCCATGGGACGCCCCCATGATCTCTGAACAATGTGCAACCGCCCACTATGTCCTATTTCTCCCCTATAAATAGCATAGTCGGGCCAAAACAAAGGAAGTTAACTTCACTCTCTCAATTTACGACCTATATTACCATTACACATACTTACTCGCACGCCGGAGGTGGTTCGCAGGGTCCAACCCCTGCGCAATCACTTAACGTAGTGTCTTCGTATTTCTTATTTTCAGGTTAAGAACAAGTTTGACGCAATCTCAACACCCCATTATTCCTTTGATCACCATCGAAGGCTTGGTTGGCAATTATTTGTTCAATCAGATCTCCTCCTTGGCGGGAAAGCCTAAGGGAAGGAGGAACGTGGGTTTGACCAGGTCAAGGTGGCTCTCCATTCTAGTTCCTTCAAAGGAGATACCTTGAAGGGCTTAAGGCTTCGATTGGCGGATTCCCACATGGTAACCACTTCATAGATGAATGGTTTTACGCCAATGAAACGTTTTAGGAGATTAACCTGGACCTCCGAAGAGAGGGCTTCGCACAGGCTCGAAGGGGAGTCCTTCGACCCGTTCGGAGGGTACATCATCACCAGCCTTTGTCGAAGCCAACCATGAAGCGTTGGAATCCTTCTTAAGGGCTCGCAAAAGGCAAGTTAGGAATGCTGAGATGCGAAGGAAATTGGAATATTCAAGTGATGACTATGAGGAAGAGATGGAAATGGAGCCTAGGCCTCCGGCCCAAGGAGCAACACTCTCGGCCTGAAGTTGGGCTCCGACTAGGAGAGAAGGAGTGGTTGTCGAAGGTTCCAATGGGAGGAGCCAACGAAAGGAGGAGACGGAGGTGAATCTACCTCCATTGTTAGCTGCTCATCTTGGGAGAATTGAAGCAGGGGTTTCGTTGCAGCCTTCTCACGCATCAGGCGTAGAAGGCAATCCGCCTACAATTAATATGGGAGGAAATCTTCCTCCCAATGGTATGTACCCCTCGTTCCAAACTTAATCTTAACCTCAAGGTTTATATCCTCCAGTAAATGGGCAGCCTAACAACCCTAGTCTCCCTCAACCTTATGGGAACATACCCTTCGGACATCCTACGGTGTACCCTCCGTACGCCATGGGAAACGATTATCTGTTCAGCATGAGCACACCTTATCAGTCCTACCCTAGCCAAACTCTTGTGGGAGTACCCCCAAACCATAATCCGTATAATGTTGTTCCTATGTATGCACCACCCTATAATTGCCTATATTCGGACCCCATGGGTTCGGCTACACCCTTCGTTAGGTGGATAGAAGACTACCCATTGCCTGATGGTTTGAAAATGCCTTCGCATATTGGGACTTATGATGGGAAGGGGATCCAGACAATTTCCTACATTTGTTCGAAGGGGCTATTAAGATGCAAAAGTGGGTCATGCCTGTAGCCTGTCACATGTTTACATATACCCTACGGGATTCTGCCCGTATTTGGTGGAATGGGCAAAAGCTTGGCAGCATTGTTAACCTCGACGATCTCAAGGCTAAGTTTTGATCACACTTCACTCAGCATAAGAAGTTTACAAGGACCCATCTGACGGTGCACAACATTAAACAAAATGAGAACGAAAGCACAAGGGCTTTCGTCACCAGGTACACTGTAACACCCCAACCCGACAAGGGTAGAAGCATCACATTATGGTGACAAATCAAAGCATACATAAAAGCACAGCGGAAGTCTTAAACAAATACATAAGAGAAAGTCAAGTCAACACGACTTGAAAATACATAAGTTCACGGAAAGGAAAATAATCCAAAGATACGAATACAAAGGAAAATCCATGTCCAAAACAAAGTCATAAGATAAAGGTGGTCATCTAAGGTCAAAGCTCCATCTAACTCTCATCCCATCCAAAGCATAATCCAAAAGCTCCTAGCTTAGATACCTGCCGCACATGGAAAGAAAACGTGCGGCTGAGCTTAAAAGCCCAGTGAACAGATATATATAATAAACGGAAACGAACATACGAAGCATAATGAAAGAGATATAAATAAGGTACAAGAATAAGGTTAGGACAGTCATCCACCACGAGCCCATATCATAACATATCATATCATAGCATATCATAATCATGCAGAGGGGATGCCTCTCAAATAAGCCGATAATATGAGGAGTGTCCTCATGTACCAGTTGGAGTGATCAGCTCCCATATTTTGTGAAAGGAGTGGATTGCACCCAGCCCCAGTCACCATATCATATCATATCAAAGCATATCATAACATATCTAGGATGCATCCATACGCCCCCCCAAACAAATCATATTGGCCATAACAAATCATAAAGCGCGCATAACATATCATAATGGGGACGGTGTGGTTAATCACTCTGACCACACAAGAGTCATGCCATTGGTGCATCAATGACACGGCCATGTTACCTTCATGGCTAGGAAACATATTTGGCTCGTAGTATCAAACTGGGGTCAAGGTTAAGGGTTCATATTAAAGCAAAGGTTCATATGTCATAATCATGGTCCAAATCTCAAGGTTCATATCACAGGGTTCATATAAGAGGTTCATAAGTCAAAGGTTCATATCAAAGGTTCATGTCAAAGGTTCAAATGCCAAAGGTTCATATCATAGGTTCAAATCAAAATCAAGAGGTCGAAGGCACCTTATTAGAAAGGGCAGAATATCTGTACCTTATTCCAAAGCAAAGTACAAACCAAAATGGATAAGATGAAAAGATCAGGTCCTCTCCTTCTTCACACCTAGAGGGGTAGAAAAGAATTACAAACCTTTCCATTTTAAGCAGGTTTCCATATTTAGTAAGTTTCTATTTTTAGAAAGTTTCCATACTTAGTAAGATTTCCATATTCTCAATTTGGTTAAGTCATTATCAAAACATATTATGGTTTTAGGGTGCATTTTAACAAGTCACAAAAGTTTAAGGTTAATTATGACAACTTTACATAAATTAGGGTTTTAAGTGTAATTATATCAAAGTTCAAGTTTCAAATATGAAAATATCTCAAATGATCTGTTTTGAATCCATATTTATCAAGTTAACAAATTCAGCCCCTCAAGTTTCCTAATTTTACACTTTACACCCTTAAGTTATATGATTTACATTTTAAACCTTATAATATCCATAATTACATAATAAACCCTTAGCTTATCAAAATTACACAATGGTCACTTATTTTATCATATTATACGAGTCTACCCTTAAATATTCATAATTTACACATCAAGTCCCTCAAGTTATCCAAGTTACATATTTAGTCCCTTAAATTATCTTTTCAACCTTTAATTATCAATAATTGCATATTAAGCCATTAAATTACCAAAATGACACATAACCCCTAGAATATAATTTATTACTCAAATCAACCCTAAGTTTCCAGAATTTACATATTTAGTCCCTCCATTTAATTACTTTACAATTCGAACCCTAATTAAGTAATAAATACATTTTAATCCTTTAAAACATAAAATTTACACATGACACCCCCAACTTATATTTTATTCGAATCATACACATTCCAAATTAAGTTCTAAAAATAACCTTTGAGTTTTAAAAATTACAAAACACCCCCTTAGAATTTAATTACAAACCGATTATACTTTTTATTTATAAAACTCTAATGCTAAAAATACCAATAATTACCAAATCATTATATAATCATTATAACATCATTAATTTGTCAAAACCAAGCCCTAATATTCAAACCCTAAATCGGATTACATTTTATTTTTATTTCTTCTATATATAACTTAAATCCGGTAAAACAAATAAATCAAAAATAATTAGATCAGGCCATAACAAATCGAAGTAGCATTTTTCCCAGGCTAATAGGATCATGTAGAGTCCAAATAAAATAAATATGAAGCCTCAAAAATTCGGATTGAATTATTTAGGATTTATACCCGTTTTCCATGTTTAATTCGCAAATAATATGTAGATCATGCATGGTATGTTATAATCATTTTATTTGATGTTCTAAATACATATAGGATCTGAGAAAAATACCACAAGGAGATTCGAACGTGTAGAATGGGTTGGAGGATTTATCTTGTACGCGTATAGCCAAAACGCCCAAAAAATCACCACGGCTTCAAAAATGATCTAAAAATCTTGAAACCAATTTTCACGTGTCACATATGATGTGAGGAACACAATAAAAATAAGAAACGAATTTTTAGGAGGTCGCAAGAATTAATTCGATCCATACCTTATTTTGTTCTAGCGACAAAGAAATAATTCACCAAGATCGGACCAAGCTTCAAATAATTCGAATGGTATTTTTACTAGTTCCTTTGGATGATGATCAATCACAAAAAAATGGTCTAGGGATTTTAGAGTGTCGATTGGAGGCTAATGAAATTGTGTGTGTGTTTTCTTTTCAATCGGCATTAGGGTTAGGAAAAGGAAATGATAAGGATTGTTTTAAAATAGTTAGACCGAGTTAAGGGGGGGGGGGGGGAGGATGACCAGGAATTTAATAAAATTGATTGGCCATGATGATGATTTATTATTTCCTTATTTGCTCCATTTTAAATCTTTTTAATTAAACATAATATTAAAATAAATTAATTCGGTCCATATAGGGGTATTTTAGTCATTTTTTAATTTGTATAAATGTTAAATGAAGTTGTTAAAATTATTTGAGATCATAACTTGTGCATTGTCAGAAGTTTGGAATTTATTTGATACTTTATAAGTTTTTAAATAATTTTTAAACTTGTAGGGGCAATTTGGTCTTTTAGCACATTTTAGATTTTTAGGGTTTTACAACTCTTCCCCTCTAAACGAAAAATTTCGTCCTCGAAATTTGCAAAGAAGTAGAACTGAAATGGAACGGAAACAAAATAGAGACATACCAGATCAGAATACAAAATGAGGATAACTAGCACGAATAGACTCCTCAGTCTCCCAGGTAGCTTCCCGCTCTGGGTGGTTCCGCCAAAGAATCTTAACGAACGGAATTATTTTACGTCTCATAACTCGCTCCTGGCGATCCAGAACCGCTTCCGGCTCCTCCGGAAGAGACATATCCGGCTGAATCTGATCGAGAGGATAAGATACCACATGAAGAGGATGATAGTTGTATCCCCGTAAAAGAGATACATGGAAAACATCATGAACATGCGAAAGCTGGGGAGGTAGAGCTAAACGGTAGGAAACCTCTCCAATACGTTCCAAGATCTCGAATGGTCCGATGAATCGAGGACTCAGCTTGCCCTTGATTCCGAAACGTTTAACTCCTCGAAACGGTGAAACCTTAAGGAAAACCCGATCGCCAACCTGAAACTCCAAATCACGACGGTGTTTATCCGCATAACTTTTCTGACGAGCCCTAGCTTCCTTCAACTTCTCCCATGAACATCTACTTTCTCATTCGTAATCTGAACCAACTCCGGACCCTCAATAGCACGCTCTCCTACTTCGTTCCAACAAACGGGTGCTCTACATTTCCGTCCATACAACATCTCGAAAGGAGCCATCCGAATACTAGCATGCCAGCTGTTGTTATAAGCGAACTCTACTAAACAAAGGTACTCGTCCCAATTACCCGTCCACTCTAACGCACATGCCCTCAGCATGTCCTCCAATGTCTGAATGGTCCGCTCTGACTGACCATCTGTCTGAGGGTGGAAAGCCGTACTGAACTTGAGTCGTGCACCCCAAGCCTTTTGTAAACCCCTCCAGAATCTAGAAGTAAAACGTGGATCTCTATCAGAAATAATGGCCGTGGGCATGCCGTGAAGCCTAACAATCTCCTGCCTAAAGATCTCCGCCAACTTAGTAACACCGTACTTCACACGAATGGGTAGGAAATGAGCAGATTTGGTCAGCCGGTCAACGACTACCCAAATCGCGTCATGTTTCCTTCTAGTAATAGGTAATCCCGTAACAAAATCCATAGTAACCTCCTCCCATTTCCAAGTCGGAATATCTAACGGCTGTAATAACCCACTAGCTCTCTGGTGCTCGATCTTGACCTGCTGACAAGTCAAACACCTAGCTACATAAGACGCCACATCATGTTTCATGCCGCTCCACCAAAAGTGCTGCTTCAGATCTCGGTACATTTTGGTGGAACCCGGATGTATAGTAAAGGAGAAACTATGCGCCTCTGACAAAACAGCCTCTCGCAAATTAGGATCGTTAGGAACACACAGACGATCCTCGAACCATACCACACCAAACTCATCAACCCGAAACTCAGATTGCTTTCCATCTTCCACATTCTGCACAATGGCCCAGAGTTCACCGTCATCTTTCTGGGCTTCTTTAATCCGCAGGATGAGATTAGACTCAACCTTTAGACTAGCCCAGTAACCGTCACAACCCCGAACACAAAACTCAACATCTAGAATCTCCAAATCATTTAGAATCCGAGGCTCAAAATTTAGACTAGCAACCATACCCGACTTCCGGCTAAGAGCGTCGGCAACAACATTTGCCTTGCCGGGATGATACTGGTTGTGGGTGTCGTAATCTTTCAGGAGCTCCAACCATCGCCTCTGTCTCATATTTAGCTCCTTCTGCGTGAAAATATATTTAAGGCTTTTGTGGTCGGTGAAAATGTCACATGACTCGCCGTAGAGATAATGCCGCCATATTTTAAGAGCGAAAACCACTGCAGCCAATTCCAAATCGTGCGTCGGATAATTTTCTTCGTACGGTTTCAGTTGCCTCAAAGCATAGGCGATGACTTTCCCATGCTGCATTAAAACGCAACCCAAACCCTTTTTAGATGCATCACTATAGATCTGGTAACCACCCGAACCAGACGGAAGAGTCAGAATAGGTGCCGACACTAATCTCTGCTTAAGCTCCTCAAAACTGTTCTCCCTCTCCTCAGTCCATACAAATTTCTCCCCTTTTCTCATCAACTGTGTCAATGGCAAGGCCAGCCGCGAGAAACCCTCAACAAAACGACGATAATAACCAGCGAGTCCCAGAAAACTTCTCACCTCAGTCACATTTGTAGGTCTAGGCCATTTAGTGATAGCCTCGACCTTCGTTGGGTCCATAGTGATACCCTCCGCAGAAACAACGTGACCTAGGAAAGCGACCTGACTCAACCAGAATTCACACTTAGAAAACTTCGCGTACAACTTCTTCTGTCTAAGAATCTCCAACACAGTCCGAAGATGCTGTTCGTGCTCCTCCTTAGATTTCGAATAGACAAGAATATCATCGATGAAGACAATGAAAAATTTATCGAGGAACTCATGAAAAACCCGGTTCATAAGGTCCATAAAAACGGCCGGAGCATTGGTCAAGCCGAAAGGCATAACCAGGAATTCGTAATGACCATAGCGTGTGCGAAAGGCAGTCTTGGGAACATCTTGTTCCCTCACACGAAGCTGATGGTAACCCGATCTCAAATCAATCTTAGAGAAATGCTTTGCCCCTTGTAATTGGTCAAACAAATCATCGATGCGCGGAAGGGGATAGCGGTTACGGATAGTAATGCGGTTGAGCTCCCGGTAATCAATACAAAGGCGCATACTACCATCCTTCTTTTTCACAAATAGCACAGGAGCGCCCCAGGGAGAAACACTCGGACGAATAAAACCGTTCTCCAATAACTCCTCTAACTGCACTTTCAATTCTTTGAGTTCAATGGGAGCCATTCGGCACGGAGCCTTAGAAATAGGCTCAGCACCGGGAACTAGATCAATACTGAATTCAACTTCTCTGGTGGGAGGAATACCAGGAAGTTCTTCGGGAAAGACATCAGCGAACTCCCGAACAATGGGAACACTACTAACATCAGGTCCCTGAGAAGACGTATCTTTAACAGAGGCCAAAAACCCTTGGCAACCATGAGAGATTAGAGTCCGCGCTTTCATAGCAGAAATGAGTTTAACAGATTTCAAAGGCTGAGAACCGTGATAAACAAAATCCGGATGATGGATATCACCAAATCTTACACATCTGGCATGACAGTCGATAGAGGCCTTATGGGAAGACAACCAGTCCATACCCAAAATTAAATCAAAATCAATCATATCGAGAGGAAGCAGATTAGCCGGACGAACACAATCATCAAATCTTAGCGGACAATCTACATACTCACAATCGATGGTGACTTGGGTTTTCATAGGAGTAGAGATGGATATAAGATTATTCAATGGTGTTGGAGTTACTTTTATTTTCTTGGCAAGCGTATTAGATATTATAGAATGTGTAGCACCGGTGTCAAATAAAACAAAAACAATATGATCTCCAACATAAAGATAACCGGTAATGGTACCTGACGTGCCTGCCGCCTGATCACGTGTGAGAGAATAAACCCGACCGGTAGTAGGAGCTGGCCTACCCGAACCTGATGGAACAACCTGCTTTCCCTGTGGGCAGTCCTTCACCCGATGAGCAGTAGACCCACAAGCAAAGCAACCCCCGGTAGCCTTGTGGCATGGCCCCGGATGAGGCTTTCCACAAGTAGGACACAGCGGTGGAGGAGGTAACACTTCATTAGTCCTCCCCTGTCCAGAAGAACCTGACTGATAACCCGACTGAGCACCCCGGGTAGTCTGATCACGATACTGACGTGGGTTGTTATTGTTGTTGTTGTAGCCACTCCTCCCAGAAACCTGCCTATCATAACCCCGAGAATCCTGTCGCCTCTGACTGTAGTCCCGGTCCTGGCGACCACGCTGATCATACCTATGGTCCTGTCGGCCTCTCTGCTCGGATGCCTGGTCCTGTCGACCTCTGAAATCCTGACCCTGACCTTGCTGACTCTGTCCCCTGGAATGCACCCGGTTACCATCCCTATCACGCTTATTAAAACCACTACCATCACTATGCAACATCTCGATGTTGCGAGCGTCGTTTGCAACCGCAGCTACATCATCATAAGGCGTATTCACGATACGGTCCAATATCCATTTCTTTAACGCCCACTTAAATGTCTTAGCCTGACGGTAAGCATCTCCCGTAATCTCTGGCCCAACGAAACTGGCCAGCCTCATAAATCACTGCATAAACTCCACAGTCGTCTCTCGGTCCCCCTGACGGATGTTCCCATACTCCCGCTAATATCGCTGCTGTTCGGCTACTGGAATGTACTGCTTATAAAAGATACCCATAAAATCCTCCCAAGTACAAGTCTCCTCAAAACCCTGCTCCTGAGCCTGGACATAAGCTGTCCACCAGCTCTGTGCATCGCCTTCAAACTTAAATGCAGCCAATCTAGTCTTAAACTCATCTGGACAACCCAAAACCTTAAATATCTTTTCCATGTGGATAATCCAGTCTTCTGCCTCAGTGGGGACGGCAGCTGACCGGAAAGAGAGGGGTTTGAGCTTGTTAAACCTCTCAATCCAAACATGGATACCAACTGGTGGAGCACCTCCACCACCACCACCTGGACCTGAACCTGCACCACCACCTCCGGAAGAACCTGCCCCATTCTGAATATTGTTGGTGACTTGAGTCACCAAGTTAGGAAGAGCGTTGGCCAAAGCTTCTACTATCATGGCCTTAAAGTCAGGGGTCCCTCCATTATATTCCTGATGTCGTGTATTCACCATCTGAACGATTTCGAAAACGATTAGCAAGATAGGAAAAATAAGCACGAAAGGAAAGACGAAACAGAATCCTAATGTCTACCCAAAACCTCACCAGTCAGAACATAAGCCTTAAGGGTCAAATCCTAGGGTCCATAAGACTCACAGGCCATGAATTATGTACTACAGGTCGCAACCTGGCTTTGATACCATAATTGTAACACCCCAACCCGACAAGGGTAGAAGCATCACATTATGGTGACAAATCAAAGCATACATAAAAGCACAGCGGAAGTCTTAAACAAATACATAAGAGAAAGTCAAGTCAACACGACTTGAAAATACATAAGTTCACGGAAAGGAAAATAATCCAAAGATACGAATACAAAGGAAAATCCATGTCCAAAACAAAGTCATAAGATAAAGGTGGTCATCTAAGGTCAAAGCTCCATCTAACTCTCATCCCATCCAAAGCATAATCCAAAAGCTCCTAGCTTAGATACCTGCCGCACATGGAAAGAAAACGTGCGGCTGAGCTTAAAAGCCCAGTGAACAGATATATATAATAAACGGAAACGAACATACGAAGCATAATGAAAGAGATATAAATAAGGTACAAGAATAAGGTTAGGACAGTCATCCACCACGAGCCCATATCATAACATATCATATCATAGCATATCATAATCATGCAGAGGGGATGCCTCTCAAATAAGCCGATAATATGAGGAGTGTCCTCATGTACCAGTTGGAGTGATCAGCTCCCATATTTTGTGAAAGGAGTGGATTGCACCCAGCCCCAGTCACCATATCATATCATATCAAAGCATATCATAACATATCTAGGATGCATCCATACGCCCCCCAAACAAATCATATTGGCCATAACAAATCATAAAGCGCGCATAACATATCATAATGGGGACGGTGTGGTTAATCACTCTGACCACACAAGAGTCATGCCATTGGTGCATCAATGACACGGCCATGTTACCTTCATGGCTAGGAAACATATTTGGCTCGTAGTATCAAACTGGGGTCAAGGTTAAGGGTTCATATTAAAGCAAAGGTTCATATGTCATAATCATGGTCCAAATCTCAAGGTTCATATCACAGGGTTCATATAAGAGGTTCAGAAGTCAAAGGTTCATATCAAAGGTTCATGTCAAAGGTTCAAATGCCAAAGGTTCATATCATAGGTTCAAATCAAAATCAAGAGGTCGAAGGCAACTTATTAGAAAGGGCAGAATATCTGTACCTTATTCCAAAGCAAAGTACAAACCAAAATGGATAAGATGAAAAGATCAGGTCCTCTCCTTCTTCACACCTAGAGGGGTAGAAAAGAATTACAAACCTTTCCATTTTAAGCAGGTTTCCATATTTAGTAAGTTTCTATTTTTAGAAAGTTCCCATAATTAGAAAGTTTCCATACTTAGTAATATTTCCATATTCTCAATTTGGTTAAGTCATTATCAAAACATATTATGGTCTTAGGGTGCATTTTAACAAGTCACAAAAGTTTAAGGTTAATTATGACAACTTTACATAAATTAGGGTTTTAAGTGTAATTATATCAAAGTTCAAGTTCCAAATATGAAAATATCTCAAATGATCTGTTTTGAATCCATATTTATCAAGTTAACAAATTCAGCCCCTCAAGTTTCCTAATTTTACACTTTACACCCTTAAGTTATATGATTTACATTTTCAACCTTATAATATCCATAATTACATAATAAACCCTTAGCTTATCAAAATTACACAATGGTCACTTATTTTATCATATTATACGAGTCTACCCTTAAATATTCATAATTTACACATCAAGTCCCTCAAGTTATCCAAGTTACATATTTAGTCCCTTAAATTATCTTTTCAACCTTTAATTATCAATAATTGCATATTAAGCCATTAAATTACCAAAATGACACATAACCCCTAGAATATAATTTATTACTCAAATCAACCCTAAGTTTCCAGAATTTACATATTTAGTCCCTCCATTTAATTACTTTACAATTCGAACCCTAATTAAGTAATAAATACATTTTAATCCTTTAAAACATAAAATTTACACATGACACCCCCAACTTATATTTTATTCGAATCATACACATTCCAAATTAAGTTCTAAAAATAACCTTTGAGTTTTAAAAATTACAAAACACCCCCTTAGAATTTAATTACAAACCGATTGTACTTTTTATTTATAAAACTCTAATGCTAAAAATACCAATAATTACCAAATCATTATATAATCATTATAACATCATTAATTTGTCAAAACCAAGCCCTAATATTCAAACCCTAAATCGGATTACATTTTATTTTTATTTCTTCTATATATAACTTAAATCCGGTAAAACAAATAAATCAAAAATAATTAGATCAGGCCATAACAAATCGAAGTAGCATTTTTACCAGGCTAATAGGATCATTTAGAGTCCAAATAAAATAAATATGAAGCCTCAAAAATTCGGATTGAATTATTTAGGATTTATACCCGTTTTCCATGTTTAATTCGCAAATAATATGTAGATCATGCATGGTATGTTATAATCATTTTATTTGATGTTCTAAATACATATAGGATCTGAGAAAAATACCACAAAGAGATTCGAACGTGTAGAATGGGTTGGAGGATTTATCTTGTACGCGTATAGCCAAAACGCCCAAAAAATCACCACGGCTTCAAAAATGATCTAAAAATCTTGAAACCAATTTTCACGTGTCACATATGATGTGAGGAACACAATAAAAATGAGAAACGAATTTTTAGGAGGTCGCAAGAATTAATTCGATCCATACCTTATTTTGTTCTAGCGACAAAGAAATAATTCACCAAGATCGGACCAAGCTTCAAATAATTCGAATGGTATTTTTCCTAGTTCCTTTTGATGATGATCAATCACAGAAAAATGGTCTAGGGATTTTAGAGTGTCGATTGGAGGCTAATGAAATTGTGTGTGTATTTTCTTTTCAATCGGCATTAGGGTTAGGAAAAGGAAATGATAAGGATTGTTTTAAAATAGTTAGACCGAGTCAAGGGGGGGGGGGGAGGATGACCAGGAATTTAATAAAATTGATTGGCCATGATGATGATTTATTATTTCCTTATTTGCTCCATTTTAAATCTTTTTAATTAAACATAATATTAAAATAAATTAATTCGGTCCATATAGGGGTATTTTAGTCATTTTGTAATTTGTATAAATGTTAAATGAAGTTGTTAAAATTATTTGAGATCATAACTTGTGCATTGTCAGAAGTTTGGAATTTATTTGATACTTTATAAGTTTTTAAATAATTTTTAAACTTGTAGGGGCAATTTGGTCTTTTAGCACATTTTAGATTTTTAGGGTTTTACATACACCGATGAAACTCTGCAGATTTTGGGTCTACATGAAGATCAGCGCATCTCGGGTTTCGTACATGGCCTTCGAAATCGGAGCTTGGTGGAATTCTTATCCACTGACCTTCCGAAAACTTACAAGGGGTTAATGGAAAAGACGTATACTTGGATTGAAGCAAAGGAAGTATCTACTAATAGTGCTCCGATCGATAGAGACAACAATAGCAAGTTCTCAAAGCATTTTGTGTGGGAAGGGTCAAAGAACAAGAATAAAAACAGAGACAGGTTTTCTCCGTACAAAGGTCCTAACCACGGTTTGCTAGAAAGCTTAACTCAGTCTCCGAAGGAAATTCTTGCAACAGAGAGGGCTGCTAAGGCTTGAGAAGCACCCCCTCGCATGACAAGCAAGGGTAAAAACAGGGATACCAGCAAGTATTTTCACTTTCATGAAGATTACGGCCAAGATACGAACAGTTCCAGGGAGCTAAAGAAGCAGATAGAAGAAGCTGTACAGTCCGGGCAATTGGCACATTTGGTGAAGGGTATAAAGAAGGGAACGGAAAAAATGTCCGACACTCAATTGGCTAAAGATACTACTTCTCCCGAAGCCCCAATACTCATGGTTCGTTGGGGCGAAGCCAGCTTAAAAATAAAGGTGACAGAGCAGGAGATAAATGAAGTAGGGGAGGTAACATTTCCTCCTATTACAGGCCAAGTCCCTTCGAACGAACCAGTGGTCATGAAAGTCTTAAATTCCAACCGAGAAGTGAACAGAGCCTACATGGACTGCGGAAGCTCCTACGAAATCATATACGAGCATTGTTTCCTTAAGCTCAAGCCTTCGATCAGGTAGCAACGGGTTGATTCGAAGATACCTTTGGTAGGATTCTCCGGTGAGCATTCATGGCCTTTGGGAGAAGTACCATTGGAAATAACAATTGGAGAAGGCAAGCTCGCAAGGACAGAAACCCTCACATTCGCTATCGTAAGGTCCGGCTCTCCCTACAATCTATTGATAGGAAGGACCGCCATGCAAAAGATGGGTAATGTATTCTCCACCATACATGCAGCGGTAAAATTCCATACACCTTATGGGATAGGAACCATAGTTTCTAATTACAATCAGGGAAAGAGAGGAGATGTTGGCAAAAAGATCAAAGAAAGTCCCGAAGAGCCTCCGAAGGCCATTCTAAGTTGTACAGATGTCGAAGAACATATTGTGATAAATGAGCTCAATCCAGAGCAAACGGTGGTAATCGGAAAACAACTCCCTACCAACTTCAAGGCAGACTTGGAGAAGCTACTCAAATCCAACAAGGATGTTTTTGCATGGACGTACTCAGACATGACAGGGGTTCCTAGGACTCTTACGATCGACGGCAAGCCCTTCGGCACAGAGTATAAGCTTAATGATTTCAAGCACATGGAACCAATTAAGTAGAAGCGACTAAGCCTGGCACCTGAAAGGAACGCAGCCGCTTGCAAAGAGGTGGATGAACTTGTACGAGCAGGAATTCTAAGAGAAGTAAAATTCCAAACCTGGGTATCTAATCCAGTTATGGTAAAGAAGAGTGATAGAGGGTGGCGAATGTGTGTCGACTTCACCGATATCAACAAAGCTTGCCTGAAAGACTGCTACCCTCTACCAGAAATTGATTGGAAGGTTGAATCCCTCTCGGGGTTCCATTTGAAATATTTTTTGGATGCCTACAAAGGGTATCACCAAATACAAATGGCGGAGGAAGACGAGGAGAAGACAGCCTTCTACACAGGAAAGGGTGTCTATTGTTACAAGAAACTGCCCTTCGGTCTGAAGAACGCAGGTGCCACATACCAACGCTTGGTGGAAAAAGCCTTCCACTAGCAGATAAGAAGAAACTTGGAAGCCTATGTTGATGACATGGTAATCAAAAGCAGAACTGAAGAAGACTTACTCTTTGATATTCAAGAAACCATTGATCAATTGAGGGCAATCAACATGAAGCTTAACCCTAAGAAGTGTTCCTTTGGCATGGAAAAAGGACAATTCTTGGGACACCTTATAACGAAGCAAGGGATTAAGGCTAACCCTTCGAAGGTCAAAGCCATCACTGATCTACAAGCTCCGAAATCGTTGAAAGAGGTACAAAGCCTCAATGGGAAGCTCGCAGCACTTAGCAGGTTCCTCTCGAAAGGCACAGATCGATCTTTGCCATTTTTCAAGACACTCAAGGGGTGTACAGACAAGAAGACTTTCCAATGGAGTTGTGAGGCAGAAGCCGCTTTCCAGAAGCTGAAAGAGTTCATGGAAATTTTACCAACACTTACAGCCCCAATCAAAGGCGAAATTTTATTCATGTACATCGCGGCATCCTTCGAAAGCATCAGTGCATTTATCCGGAGTTGGAAAAGCTGATCTTAGCCTTGGTTTGTGCGGAAAGGCGTCTTTGAAGGTACTTTCAAGCTCATCCCATCACGGTATTGACTGACAAGCCAATTAAGCAGATACTGTTGAAGCCTGAGAAATCAGGTAGAGTAGCCAAACGGGCTGTCGAACTGAGAGAACATGAGATAGAGTACAAGGGTCAAAACTCCGTCAAAGGTCAGATACTTGCAGACTTTCTCGCTGAAACACCTTCCGGACCTAGTCAAGACAAGGAAATCCCAAAGGAAAAGCCCCCAAAGACGAAGGAGGGGTGGAAATTGTACACAGACGGAGCCTCAAGCTCCGATGGTTCAAGAGCAGGTCTAATGCTGGTCAGTCCGGAGGGAAAGGAGTACACTTATGCATTACGTTTTGAGTTCGAGGCCACAAACAATGAAGCCGAATACGAAGCTTTGCTAGCCGGCCTCCGACTTGCAAAAGACATGGAGGTTCGTAATCTCTCCATTTTTGTGGACTCACAGCTAGTCGCTAACCAAATCAAGGGCTCTTACGAAGCAAGACAGCCCACCATCAAACAGTATTTGGATAAAGCTAAAGAACTTCTTCACGGGTTCGAGTCCTATGATATAGCACATGTTCGCTGAAACCAAAACAAGAAAGCAGATGCCTTGAGCAAGCTGGCTTCGATGGCATTTGCTCACCTAACAAAGGAGGTTTTAGTGGAAGTATTGGCCGATAGGTCAATCAAACGAGGCAAAGTGTCTGACGTCATACTTGAGGAAGGCCCCAATTGGATGACTCCAATAAGGGAGTACTTGATCAGTGGCATTCTACCAGAATATCGTAAGCTTGCAAGAGAGGTAAGGGTCAAGGCTCCCTAGTATAGACTTATTGGGGATAATCTCTACAAGTGGTCTTTCCTATCTCTATGGCTTCGTTGTATGGGGCCAAAGCAAGCTTCGAACATCATCTAAGAGGTACATGAAGGATCCTGCGGTTTGCACGCAGGCCCTCGCTCTGTTGTCTCGAAAATAATGAAGCTCGGATATTATTGGCCATCCATTCACAGGGATGCAACGGAGATAATACAAAAATGTGAAGCATGTCAGATGCACTCCAAAGTCCCAAGACTGCCTAAGCAAGACATGACCTCTGTCACTCCAACTTGGCCTTTCTGCCAGTGGGGAATCGACATAGTCGGACCCCTACCAGTTGCTCCAGAAGGGGTAAAATTATTGGTCGTAGCCATAGATTACTTCACCAAATGGGTTGAAGCCAAGCCTTTGGCATCGGTAACAGGAAGGCATATGGAAAAATTTGTATGGGAGCACATAATCTTTTGATTTGGGGTTCCTCACATTATCATCTCTGAAAACGGAAAGCAATTCGCCGAAGGGGTGTTCCCGATCTTCTGCGAAGGCCTAAAGTTCAAACAATCATTCACTTCCGTGTACCATCCTCAGGGTAACGGGCAAGTTGAAGTCACCAACAGGGACATTATTGATGGAGTCGAGAAAAGGTTAGGACGAAGCCATCATGGGTGGGTAGACGAACTACCCCAGGTTCTGTGGGCGCATAGGACGCACCCCAAATCAAGCCATGTGGAAACTCCTTTTAGCCTTACTTATGGAACGGAGGCTGTTATACCCTCCGAAATAAGCATCGAAACAGAACGCATTGTGAACTTTGAGGAAAAGACAAATGGAGAAAGGCTTCGGGAAAACCTTGATCTTCTTGAAGAAAGAAGAGAAATAGCCTCAATCAGGGAGGCTATCTATAAACAAAAGTTTGGAAAGTACTACAACAACTGAGTTCGACCCTCCACATTCAAGCCGGGTGAATATGTCCTTCGGTTAAACAGTGCAAGCAAGATTGAGTACGAAGGAAAGCTAGGGCCCACATGGGAAGGACCCTACATCATATCAGAAGCCTACAGCAGCGGAGCCTACAAGCTCGCTGTAGGGTATTCACAATGCAAAAAACACTAGTTTGAGGCCTTAATATGGATCGAATGAATAAGATTCTAGAGAGAGGTAGGAGAGTTTGGGAGCCTTTGTAGAGAGAGAAATAAGATGGGATTAGATTAGCTTGAAAGGTCCAACCCTTCCCATGGGTGGGAAGGGAGTATTTATAGTATTACATAATATGTCCCTAGTGGACTGTGGAGCGAGCTGACAGAGGGTAAAGACCCGACCCACTCCACAATACTAATTCATAACTAAACTACTAATAATATTACTGATAATCCTACGAGCTATGATGATCTAATAAGTACTCGGGGTGACCGAGTCTTCAGCTGAATATTCATATTCCTAACAATCTCCCCCTAAGGGAGGTCACCCCAGAAGTAATGCTCTGAAACTCAGCACTTTTTCCTTGGATCTTGACATCATAGCTCGTAACCCTTGATTCTTCAATATCATAGATCATTGTGCAAACATCCGTGATCTTCAGATGACTTCTCTTTTGTTTTGGATGAACTTTGAGTAATCTTTGAAAGTGTCATCCCACTTGATTCTTCAAGTCATCTTTCAGTAGTAAAACTCCATGTGATGAAATATACTTAGAGCCGACATGCTCACACGATATGGTGTCATGATCTTCAGCATCAGAGTTAGCAGAAGTTGTGTTGAAGGTCTTTTGGTTGATCATGACTTCTTTGATGATGATGTGGTAGAGTGAACATGTGGTGATGGATTGGCATCTTTTCTGCAACCAGCTACAACAGCAACCAGCTACAGCATTCCACTGCTACAACCGCCAGAGATTCCTGCATACGACAGTTAGCAATAATTCGACCGGTACTTACAAGTTTGGACTTCGAGATAGTCAACATCATAGTGTGAAAACTCTCTCTAATCCTTACCATGACCGTTCCTAATCGAAAACCCACAGAGGGCTTTTTAAGATTTTACCGTAGTAAATCAACGATTAGGTGAGTCGCTGGAGATCACTCCACGACTGTAGACCGGTTGAAACCGCCGCGACCACTAAGCGTAATCCACGAGGAATTACCGAAGTGACCTGCTTTCAGGGCTGTTTGATGTTGACCCTGGCAGGAATTTCCATTCAATCATTGAAAATTACATTTGTAAATTCCCTCATAAATGTTCTGGCAGATTGCTAAGATCTGCGTAGGACTCTTAAGATTACACCTGGTGTCCTTAATGTTGAACAACCAGTGTAGAAATAATTCGTGTTCCTATGAGATCTTATTATGCATCTCGTGGCTCTAGACTCAATTGTGCGTTATGATTTGATGATCGGAGGCTGGAGAGGACTGCCACCTTTTCAATATCATCTAACTCGGAGTGAGAAAGACGATAGGAATGTATTGAACTCCGTGACAATTGAAACAAGAATCCTTTGAGGGACCTTGAGTGGCTAGGGAGGGTTGTGCAGCGTATCACTGGGTCCATGATACT
Source organism: Artemisia tridentata subsp. tridentata (assembly GCA_021014915.2). NCBI lineage: Eukaryota > Viridiplantae > Streptophyta > Magnoliopsida > Asterales > Asteraceae > Artemisia > Artemisia tridentata. The sequence continues at coordinate 240,095,767 of CP139501.1, read as the reverse complement.
TTGTCTTCAATGCCAGCAATCAACTATGTGATTCTGACAGCATATGTATTGACCCGGTTTCTGCCTAAGTTGTAAGGAGGGCTATTTCTTTTCACCCTTTCTCTTTACAATTCTTTTTCATTCTTCAACCCCTTCAGTGCTTACCGAGACTTCATAACTAAAACCTTGTTGGGTTTATTCCAGTGTTAGCTCCATCTCAGTCGGCACTCTTCCCTTATACACATTTCTCCTTTTTAATCATACCTAAGGACTTCTACACTAACTAGTGGATTGTCCCTGGGTAGATCCCTCCGGCTCTGGCGGGATCGTGGGAACTTGAACCTAACCTAACCATCCTTATAACTCCATGCGTTAATTAAAATGGCCGGTCTTTAGTATTCATCCACAATTGCCAAACCAAATCTTTGAAAAATCTCTCAAAGTGTTCATGATTCTGAAACACATTTTTGCAAACACTTGAGAGTTTTATATTTTTCAAATGCTCCCCCTCAACATGTGCTCGGTTGATTGTTTTATAAATTTGCACATGTTAGGTAGAGCTCTCACTTTTTGAATTGATCCACTTTCAGTGAACATGACCGATTCGAGACACGCTTACATCACTAGTTAGACTAGCTTGAAATTATTACCCGGCCTGGTCAAGTCCACAGAAAGTTTCTCGAAGTGGTACACTCTACTCAGATATATCTTTTCGAGACACGCTTACATCACTGGTTAGACCAGCTTGAAATTATTACCCGGCCATGACGTATCCTTTCGATTGATGACAGTTCAAGTTTTGTCAATTCATTGGTGAAGTCTGAGCCTTGCTCACATAAGATGCATGCCAAATCCTTTGTTTAGTTAAAACCATTTGCTCCCCCTCAATATGTGCATTGATATAAGAAAGATTTTCGCACATATGGAAGAGCTTGCATTTATGACCAAAACATTTTGCTCCCCCTCAATATGTGCCTTGATATACAAAATGGTTTAGCACATACGGGAGAGCATACATTAACTTCAAAATCATCACATTTTATCAGAATTTCCTATTTAAATCACATTCTCTCCCCCGATCAAAAATTTCAAACCATTTGAGATTTGTGATCCCAATTGATTTAAATACATTTAGAAAAATTTGGGAGAAAATGTGGTCTGGTTTAAATGTATTCTGATTTTGGAGCATACTATGCTCCCCTTGAAACAACGAGAGAGTGTCACTGCTGATGTTTGCACAAATTTGGCAAGGTGTCGGAAATTTGAACAAATATGCTCCCCCTCAATTAATGACCCGTTTTCCATTAAAAGAGCTGTAGTCATTCAATTGAGCGATGGGTATTTGTGAAAATTTAGTTCAATTTACCACCTTGTGTAACATCAAGACTCTCTTGAAGGATCAAACAAGATAAAGAATCTTGATGAAAAGAAGACTTCTCTTCTTATGTACGAAGTGATGCACTGAAACGTACATCAAGTCGGGGGAACATGGATATAAAGTAATCCATGCCCAGGTGAACATCACCCGGTTGGAGGAACAGCTGTCTTTTTGGCGACATGCTTTCCCCATTGTACAGCGCGGGTTGCAGTATGAAGTAACTGCAAGCCATTAAGACATGTTTTAACTGATTAGTATAACTTCTGCTCGAGCTTCATTTAAGAATCCGTGCCATTCTTGAATGACATTTCTAGATCCGTAAATGTTATCGATAAACAGAAGACATCCCTAGGTAGGACTATTTTTGGTATTTTCTGATTTTTTCGATTTTTATGGTTTTTATAGGTTTTATATTTTTGTATTTTTCTTTTTGATTTAAAATATATACAACTATGTATAAGGATATAAGAAGACAATCCTTTATTCCTCCTTTTCTTCCTGAAGACACTTGAGGGTTTCAGGAGTCATGCTTTTCATGCCAAGGCGTGGGAGAATAAACTGAAACCTTTCTCTTGGGAGGGCCTTGGTGAAGATGTCAGCTAACTAAAACTCTGTCCTCACGAAGTATAGTTCCACAATTCCTTTTTCCACTTGTTCCCTGATGAAGTGATGCCTGATGTCGATGTGTTTTGACCTGGAGTGCTGAACATTGTTACAACAAAGAGCAATGGCGCTTTTGTTGTCGCAATATAGGGGAATTTTGTTGTATGAGAATCCATAGTCTGAAAGTTGTGATCGCATCCAAAGGATTTGTGCGCAACAAGCCGACATGGCAATGTACTCAGCTTCAGTGGATGATATGGAAGTACTCATCTGCTTCTTAGAAGACCAACTAACCAACTTTTCCCCTAAAAACTGAGCTCCTCCTGAAGTACTTCGACGAGTGTCTTGACATCCCGCATGATCAGCATCTGCGTAAGCCGTTAACTCCATTGCAGTGTCCTTAGGATACCAGAGACCCATATGAACCGTGCCTTGAAGATATCGAAAGATCCTTTTCACTGCTTCAACATGCTTCTTGGTAGGTCTGGATTGATACCGAGCACACATACACACAGCGAACAGAAGATCTGGTCTGCTAGCCGTGATGTACATCAAAGATCCAATCATGCTTCGATATTTCGTTATGTCCTCTGGAATCCCTGAAGGATCTTCATCCAGCTTCGTTCTATCAACCATGGGAGTGTCAACAGGTTCACTTGAATGAAATCCAAACTTTTTCAAGATCTCGTTGGCGTATTTGGATTGATTAATGAATATGCCACCGGGACTTTGAGAAACTTGTAATCCTAAGAAGAATGACATTTGTCCCATCATGGACATTTGGAACTTGGAATTCATCTCTTTTGAAAAACTATCACATTCACTAGGATCTGTTGAAGCAAAGATGATATCATCTACATAGATCTGAACTAGTAGTAGATGGTTTCTTGACTTCCTGGTGAATAGTGTAGGATCAACAACACCCTTGGAGAATCCGTTCACTAGGAGGAACTTGGACAATGTATCGTACCATGCCCTTGGTGCCTGTTTTAACCCATAAAGAGCCTTCTTCAAGCGGTAAACATGAGTAGGATGTTCAGTATCCACGAATCCTTCTGGTTGACTCACCTAAACTTCTTCCTTCAAGTCACCATTCAAGAATGCCGTTTTGACATCCATTTGGTAGACTATCATATTTCGACTAGCAGCATTTGCCAGGAAGATTCTTATAGCTTCAATTCTAGCAACCGGAGCAAACGATTCTTCAAAATCAATGCCCTCTTCTTGTCTGAACCCTTTAGCAACTAGCCGTGCCTTGTTCTTTAACACATCACCATACTCATCAAGCTTCACTTTAAAGATCCACTTTAAAGCAATGATCATTGCAAGCTCTGGAGGAGGCACTAATTCCCATACTTCAAGTCGATCAAATTCATGGATTTGATCCTGCATAGCCTGGAACCAGCAATCTTTAGTCATTGCTTCTTTGGCATCTTTTGGTTCGACTCTGGATAGTACGGAATTGAAGAAGCACCATAGTGCATCAGTGGCTAGTTGATTACGTGTGGATACTGGACGTGAGGGATTGCCTATGATGTTGTCAATTGGATGATCACTGGTCCATTTCCTGAGATGGTCGTGAGGTTGAGGGTTATGAACAGACGTAGCAGTGCTGTGTCCTTCAAGTGAGGATGTGTCTGATGAATGTTCAGGAGCAAATATGTTTTCAAAAGGAACCTCATCAACATGAGCAAAAGGATTAACTTCCAATGAATTATTATCTGAAGATTCTTGTGTTACTGGAGAATTTTGAGCGTTTGATGACGAAGGCGATTGACTGGCAGCTGGAGCATTGTGACTGACTGATACTGAAGCTGTAAGGCCTTCTGAACCTTGTGGGGCTTGAACCTCAGCCATAGGAAGTACAGCAGGTTCACTTGGGATGGTTCCATTCGTTGGCTTAAAGTATTCATCAAACATAGGATCAAATAACTTCTTTAACTCCTCACATGTAGGTGGCACATAAGAATCTGCAGGCGTGGAATTCTGTACAAGTCCTGAACTAATGGGTCCAGGAGACAAAAGGTTAAGATCGGGTCCAGAACTAATTTTTCCTGAAGCAGGTTGCTCACTCAGCTCATCGAACGTAACATGAATGGTTTCCATAATTTTACGGGTTCTCTTATTGTAGATTCGATACCCTTTACTGTCTGGTGCATATCCAACAAAAATACCTACATCTGCTTTAGCTCTTAACTTTCCCAAGTCTTGACTATCGTTAGTTGGGTAGGAAAGTGCACCAAACACACGGAGAAAGGAAAGATCTGGTTTCTTGTTATGAATTAACTCGAAGGGAGTCTTCTCATGAACCGGATGAATTAGGGATCGGTTTTGAGTGTAACATGCTGTTGCAATAGCCTCTGCCCAGAGAAACATCGGTGTCTTTGAAAATATAAGCATAGTTCTTGCAGCCTCTACCAGAGTACGGTTCCTTCGTTCAACCACTCCGTTCTGTTGAGGAGTGCGAGGGATACTTTTCTGATGCGTGATGCCAATACTTTTATAGAAATTACGGAGTTGTTGGTTAACAAACTCAGTACCATTATCAGTGCGGATGATTCTGACAGTTTTATCGAGCCTTACTTGCAGCTGTTTTATCAGTTTAATGATAACCTCTGGAGTTTCGTCCTTAGTTCTCAAAAACTTTACCCATGTGAACCGAGAATAATCATCTACTATCACCAGAACGTACTTCTTTCCATTTATGGTTTGTATTCTCATTGGACCGCACAAGTCCATGTGGAGGGTATGAAGAACTTCCAAGTTGGTGTTGATGGTTTTAGGCTTGTGGGTTTGTTTCTTGCTTTTACCCAGTTGACATGCAGAGCAGAGATGATCTTTCTCATATTTCAGTCTGGGCATCCCTCTAACAAGATCTTTACGGGAAAGATTATTTATGGTACCGAAGTTCAAGTGGTTCAAACGACGATGCCACAGCCATGATTTTGTTTTAGAGGCTTTAGAAAGCAAGCATATAGGAGAGGACTTCAACATTTCTTCAATTGATATGGTGTATAGATTGGTGCCCCGACTGCCCTTGAGGAGATCTATACCATCCAATTCTCTGACGAAACATGTATGCTTTCTGAAAGCCACTTCCAGATCTGAATCACAAAATTGACCCACAGAAAACAGATTGTGCCCTAGTCCTTCCACATAATATACCCTTGAGATTACACTGTCACCAAACACATAATCTCCATAACCCATAATAGCACCAAAGTGGTCGTTCCCAAATCTAACGGTCCTGATAAACTTTTTCACGAAGTTCTTGAGCCGCGAGCGATCCCCAGTCATATGTTTTGAGCAGCCTGAGTCCAAATACCACAGGACGATTTGTACGACCTGCATTTGAAACCAGACAACAATGGATAACTGAAAAATGTGGATCCCCAAGTGCAATTGGGGTCCATTTGGTCAGCACATACATATTCAGGAATCACAGATTTCACAGATGCTACTGTCTTTACTGAGGAGACAGAACTAGAGGCAGGACAAGACCTAGATGGAAGGCATTGTGACTCTAAAGACAGGATTCTACCAGTTGGTCTCCATTCCTTATTCATCACAATTTTATGCATATTCATTTTAGGTAATGATCTCTGTTTTCCTAAATTGAATTTCCTTCCAGTGGGTCTCCATTCCTTAACATTCACAATTTTATGCTTATTCATTTTAGGTAACGTGCACTGTTTTCCTAAATTGAATTTCCTTCCAGTGGGTCTCCATTGATAGCCTATGCTAGCAAATGTTTTTCCTGTTGCTTTCCAAACCATTTTTCATGCTTCAGTTATCCTACCATTCTTAACATGGGATGATGCAGAAGACATCAAGAAAGACACAACACATTCATCATGATTAGCAGAAATTAAACAATTGTCGCATGTTTTACAGATAGCATTAGAATTCGAATTAATTACAGTACTTTTGGTACTAGAATCAACACGATTCATCCTACTCATTGCAAACTTATTGTTCCTAGGTTGGGCTTCTACATTCTTCAAGTGATCATTCTTAGCTGGCGCAGTCCTATCCTTTCTTGCATTTCCTCTAGACCTTGACCCGCTAGCTTGGGTGTCACTTTTTACTCCTGTAGAAGCATCGAAGGTAACATTAGTTTGTTTTTCTGTCACATGCCTTCCTGATAATGATGTGTTGGGTTCTGATGCTTTAGGTGGTAGATCAAAGGCCACATGCTTGTTCTCAACATTGGATGATGATGCAACAAATCTATCTCTATGGCAGCTAAACTTAGAAATTGAGCCTATGGCATATTCTAAGTTTTCCTGAATCCTTTTCGTGAGTTTGCAAGCATAGACAATTGCCCTATCAAGTGGCTTATCAGCCCTATCCTCTTCAACTACCTCACGAAGTGTGTCAAGGCCCTCTCTAAGATGATCGAGATATGTTTGATGGGCAAAGCTGTTATTTCTAAGCTTAAACGGAATATGCCCAACATCAACATCATACTTTTTACTATCAGTAGCCTTTGGTGCATCACAATTACAAGTGGTGCATGGCATTTTACCTTTCACCCGAACCTTCAGATTCTCAATTTCATTTGTCAAAGAGGTTATTTGATCATTGTGATTGCTTCTTGTAACTTTAATAGAATCATATAACTCTTTGAAATGTTGTTTAACCTTTGAATTTTCTTCTCGATAACACTCATTTTCATAATGTAACTTATTTATGGTGTTTTGATATTGAAAATTCTGAGAATCTGAAGACGAAGGTTTATTGGTGCCATATACTTCACACTTGTTGGATTTCAATTGGGCAATTTGGACCCTCAGCAGTCGAATCGTGTTCGTGTGAGCTTGAATTGTCTCATCTCGTTTGCTTAATTCAAAATAAGTATCAAATTCAGGAGCATCCAAGGATGTCTTGTCATTTGATATCTTATGTTTTTCATTTAAATGTTGATATTTCAATTGCAAATTAAGATATTCAACTTCCAATTTTGAAAAACGTTTAACCATATTATCATGGTCATCATTTTGAATTTTTTCAAGCAATTTTAAATTCTCCCCCTCAAGCTCAACAACACGATTCTGGGTGACATTTAACGCAATAGCATACTCATTAAATTGACAAGCAGACAATGCAGAATCAGTAACAGTGTAAAATACATCTTGTGCAATACATTTAGCAATCAAGTTGTCGTTAGTAATGAGTATGTTTTTTCTTTCAATCTCTCGACTCTTAAGTTCTATTGCATGTTCATTCACCTCATTTTCCATATCTTTAAACACTACTTCCATTTCTTTTATTTCGGCTTTAAGAGCAGTTTGCAACCCTTCAAAGTGTTCTTTAAGTAGTTTAAAGAATGGCATGACCTCAGTTAAGTAACACCTTTTTGCATGTTCAAAACACCTTTCCCCCTCAGTAATACCGGAGGGTGTGATTCTCTTCTTACATGTTTTATCGAAATCAGCAAACAGTTGCCAAAGCACATATAAGCTAATAAAAGTTTTGCATTCAGTGGGAAGAGACAAAGGCACTAAATTCCTAGGTGTATTGGGAGGATACACCGTTATGGATGGAACTTTTCTAATAAGGGGGGTGTTGGCCTTAAGTTTTTCTACCTTAAGTTTTTCATTATCTTGTTTCCAGAAAATCTGTTCAGGTGTTAACTTCTTTTGAGGAGCAAACACAGTCAAACGATTTTCCTCATAATAATCATGGGGCTTGATTATTATTCGTCTGACTATGCACTCGGGATCCCTCATTTTCTCATTCATTTTTTCCCTCGTTCTATCACTTATCTCATCCTCTTCATTTGTGTAGATATGCTCAGGTTGGTCATGAATAGGCATAAGCATCACATTACCATCATATAGGGCTGGTTGAAGTACTTTCATGTCCCTAAGGATGGTTGACTTAGGTTCACCTATCATGATTTTACTATGCTTATCACTCAACTTTCTGTGCTTATGAATCATTTGAGCAGTTTGTATGGTTTGATTTTGTGTGTACAACTTATCTTCAAGCTTATTTTTTAATGTCTTGAGTCTAGAGAAATCATTTAAAAGAGTTGTTTCTTTTTGTATGAATTCATGCTTAAGTGTAGTTACACACTTTTGTGCTTCCTGTTTTTGTTTGACTGACTGTTCTAGCTGACTTTTCAAAGAACTCAACTCTAATTTTAATGTTTCTTCTCTCACTCTAGACTCTTTAATAAGTGTACTCAATTGACCTTCTAATTTCTGCTCACGATCATTAAGCTCAAACTTAGCACGCTGTTCATACATAGCCACTTGTTCTTTATAGATGTTTAGTCTAGTGATCAAGTTATCATCAGGGACAGGCAATTTGTTCTCATGGTACTTCGCATGCATTATCTATATTACCCGCATTATCTAAGGCACATACATTACTCATAACACAAACATCATTATTGACAAAAGATTCACCATTTGGTACATCAGGCGAGTTGTTGTGATTCAAATACTGTTCATATGAAATAATATTGCTATTTTCCATGTCAACATTACTTGAGTCAGAAACATCTGCCTGATGTACTTCTTCGGGATTCTTTTGTCCCTCGACAATATTATATGTGTCATAGATTTTTAGTACCTCAGATATCACGGATGCATTAGAAGGACCAGCTTGACGGGGAGATGAGACCAGGGAAGACAAGTTAGCCATGAAGATTGTTTGAGCCGTAGGTTCATCATCTACATCAGTGTCATATGCATCACAGTCATCTGCCTTGAAGATGTTAGGATCATTAAGTGCTAGATCCTGAACAGGTTTCTCATCCACATCTTCATCAAAAGTATTTCCTCCATCTCCTGCCAAGAACAATAACTCTTCCTCATCCAATACAGCTCCATTCTCTTGAGCTTGCATTAACAGCATCTTGTCTTTGAAGTAATCTGAGTTCTGAGGACGTTTAGGTTGATTGCAGTTTTTAGCAATGTGTCCAAGCCCCCCACAATTATAACACTTGATCTGTTTCCCTTGCCCCTGATTGGCATTCCCTGCTCTATTCTGCACATAACCTCGACCCATGTTTCTACCAGCTCTCCCTTGCACATTCTGAACCACAATTTTCCCATCCTCCACCATTGCTAGATTGCGTGGGTTGGATGAATTCCTTAACTGATTGTTGGTCTGAGGGAGTGATGCTTGAAACTGTTGAACCAGTAATGAAACTTGATTGGTGAGGTTGTCAATCATTTTGTTGGTCTGAGAGTAGCCTGAGTCAAGTTGAGAGCTCATAGCAGGTACTTGTGAGTGAAGTTGATGATAGCTTGGGTTCGATGATGATTGGATTGTCGGTTGAACATTTGTCATGAATGCCAGTGGATCATTTGTAGTTGAAGGACTTAACTTTTCTCTCAGCACCCGATCATAGACAGCATGCTTCTCATGTTGTTGCAGGTAAGCATACAGCTGTTCATAGTTGGTATCCCTTAGACCTTTGTTGAGTTTGACAGCAGTAACAAATCTGTCCCATTCAGGAGTCATGTTGTTCACAAACTTTGAGTTTAGTTGGATATTGGGCATAGTCATTCTGATCATCCTCATATCATTCACCAACTTATGAAATCTCACATAATAGTCTGTGACATTCTCTCCTGGGTTCATTTTGAAATGCTCGAACTCATCATACAGCTGTGACTCACGATCTTCCTTTGTGAGTTCTGACCCTGCCAACAACATTTTAACGTTGTCCCACACAGCTTTGGCTTCAGTGTTAAAATTGATAAGCTTGTATACATCCTTTGGAAGACCTTGAATGACTATGTTTGAGGCTCTAATATCAGCATCATACCTCTTCTTTTCTTCTTCATTAAGATCATTGTAGTTTCTAGGTCTGTCGATGCCCCAAGTCACAGTCCCATCTTCACCAGTTGTAACAACATCTCTGGTGGTACCCATCTGATATGGTCCATCGTCAATTGACTTAAGAATGTTAACTCCATTATCTTTTCCCAAGCAGTAAAGTCTTATCCGTTGTGCCCAAGACTCATAATCCGTCCTATCTAGCATAGGTGGACGAGTGTCAGATCCTGCTGCTTGAATATCTTCTGATGATGTGTTTGATGTGGTAGCCATAGTAACTACGGGATTTTACAGATCTTGTGATTTAACCGAGAAATCGAATCTTTCGCGGGAATTTCTAAAATCACCAAGACACAAACCGCCTAGACAAATAGCACTCTTGAGGATACAAACCGCCTAGACAAACCGCGTAGACACAAACCGAGTCCACACTGCAGAGACAAACCGCGTAGACACAAACCGAGTTCACGCTGGAGAGACAAACCGCGTTGATACAAACTGCATATACACCACAGAGACAAACCGCGTAGACACAAACCGAGTTCACGCTACAGATACAAACCGCGTAGACACAAACCGAGTTCACGCTGGAGATACAAACCGCGTTGATACAAACCGCATACACACCTCAGAGACAAACCGCGTAGACACAAACCGAGTTCACGCTGCAGATACAAACCGCGTTGACACAAACCGAGTTCACGCTGGAGATACAAACCGCGTTGACACAAACCGCATACACACCTCAGAGACAAACCGCGTAGACACAAACCGCGTATGCGCCTAAGAGACAAACCGTGTTGGCACAAACTTCCAAACCCGTCACTTTCAATGCTGTTTGTCCTTTTGCCTAAACTAGTAATAAGACAAACCGCGTACCCGATGTGACACAAACCGCGTTCAAGATCGTCCAAAATACACAAACCGCATTCAAGAACACTTGAAAGAAAAACACTCGAATCACCCAAAAACACCACACAAACCTTAAATCTGTGAATCCAAGCACTAAATACTACTCTTATACTATTCCTAAGCTAGAAAGTACAAGGTATAACAACTTTTAATCACTAAACAAAGCACAAAATGAAATAAATGTAACTTAACAAATCGAACCAAAAAAAAAACCTCAAAAACTACACAAATCCGTGAATACCAACTCTCATGGACCTAACCATGGCTCTTGATACCAATTGTAGGGTATTCACAATGCAAAAAACACTAGTTTGAGGCCTTAATATGGATCGAATGAATAAGATTCTAGAGAGAGGTAGGAGAGTTTGGGAGCCTTTGTAGAGAGAGAAATAAGATGAGATTAGATTAGCTTGAAAGGTCCAACCCTTCCCATGGGTGGGAAGGGAGTATTTATAGTATTACATAATATGTCCCTAGTGGACTGTGGAGCGAGCTGACAGAGGGTAAAGACCCGACCCACTCCACAATACTAATTCATAACTAAACTACTAATAATATTACTGATAATCCTACGAGCTATGATGATCTAATAAGTACTCGGGGTGACCGAGTCTTCAACTGAATATTCATATTCCTAACACTCGCAACGCTTAAGGGAGAGGTCATGGATAGAACTTGGAATGGTACCAATCTTCGTAAGTTTTACATATAAAACTTACTACTTTTAAAACACTTAGCTTGTTTTTTCAAATTCATGTAACACAATCTTCTCACTTTGGGAAAGAAGCATTAATGGTAGGTGTCTTAGTGTTCATTTCTTAAAATGATGTAATCCTCCCTACCCAATTAATGATATAATGCATTTCCCTCAAATCTCTTGTTTCGTTCTTTACAACAAAGATTTGTTCACCCAAGTACTTTAAAAGTTTCAATGTCGAAGGATGAATCAGGACACATGTCTTATATATAAAAAACATCCATTACAATTCACATTAACTTTCCTATAAAGTCTTAGTGTACTTTAAGCCCTTTGTATCTTAAGGATAAAGACGGAGTGGGTCGCGACCCTCTGTTGCAGTCAAATTATATGATTGCTAAAAATCTTGGTCCAAAATACACACAATAAGGTGAGAGCCTTAGGTTGTATGTGTACGTTTATTGTAAGCGTAAGAGGAAAAAAAACATGACATTCGAAGTGGGATATTATCCCCTATCTGGCATTACTAAGACCAAGCGTGGTCAAAGCCAAAAAAAAAAACATACCCAGGCAATTGTTTGAAGCATGGGTCGAAGCCCAGCATGAAGCAAAGATAAATTGTTCAAACATATAGGCACAGGCCTAACAAGCATAATGCGACATTGTTTAAAGGGTACATGCCACCCTTAAAACCAAATTACTGCCAACACGGCAGCCTTCATGCATTTTCCAAGGAATTTGGATCCTCTTAATGTATTGGAGTCGGAGGCTTCATGGATGCAGTCTTCTTGGTTGGAAAGGGGGGCTAAATCTTCCTTGGTTTCTTTGATAGGAAGGACCTCCATGCAAAAGATGGTTAATGTATTCTCCACCATACATGCAGCGGTAAAATTCCATACACCTTATGGGATAGGAACCGTATTTTCTAATTACAATCAGGGAAAGAGAGGAGATGTTGGCAAAAAGATCAAAGAAAGTCCCGAAGATCCTCCGAAGGCCATTCTAAGTTGTACAGATGCCGAAGAACATATTGTGATAAATAAGCTCTATCCAGAGCAAACAGTGGTAATCGGAAAACAACTCCCATCCAACTTCAAGGCAGACTTGGAGAAGCTACTCAAAGCCAACAAGGATGTTTTCGCATGGACGTACTCAGACATGACAGGGGTTCCTAGGACTCTTATGATCGACGGCAAGCCCTTCAGCACAGAGCATAAGCTTAATGATTTCAAGTACATGGAACCAATTAAGCAGAAGCGACGAAGCCTGGCACCTGAAAGGAATGCAGCCGCTTGCAAAGAGGTGGATGAACTTGTACGAGCAGGAATTCTAAGAGAAGTAAAATATCAAACCTGGGTAGCTAATCCAGTTATGGTAAAGAAGAGTGACAGAGGGTGGCGAATGTGTGCCGACTTCACCGACATCAACAAAGCTTTCCTGAAAGACTGCTACCCTCTACCAGAAATTGATTGGAAGGTCGAATCCCTCTCGGGGTCCCGTTTGAAATATTTTTTGGATGCCTACAAAGGGTATCACCAAATACAAATGGCGGAGGAAGACGAGGAGAAGACAGCCTTCTACACAGGAAAGGGTGTCTATTGCTACAAGAAAATGCCCTTCGGTCTGAAGAACGCAGGGGCCACATACCAACGCTTGGTGGAAAAAGCCTTCGACAAGCAGATAGGAAGAAACTTGGAAGCCTATGTTGATGACATGGTAATCAAAAGCAGAACTGAAGAAGACTTACTCTCCGATATTCAAGAAACCTTCGATCAATTGAGGGCAATCAACATGAAGCTTAACCCTAAGAAGTGTTCCTTTGGCATGGAAGAAGGACAATTCTTGGGACACCTTATAACGAAGCAAGGGATTAAGGCTAACCCTTCGAAGGTCAAAGCCATCACTGATCTACACGCTCCGAAATCGTTGAAAGAGGTACAAAGCCTCAATGGGAAGCTCGCAGCACTTAGCAGGTTCCTCTCGAAAGGCGCAGATCGATCTTTGCCATTTTTCAAGACACTCAAGGGGTGTACAAACAAGAAGACTTTCCAATGGAGTTGTGAGGCAGAAGCCGGTTTCCAGAAGCTGAAAGAGTTCATGGAAATTTTACCAACACTTACAGCCCCAATCAAAGGCGAAATGTTATTCATGTACATCGCGGCATCCTTCGAAAGCATCAGTGCTGTTCTCTTGGCAGAAAGGGATAAGAAGCAAGTTCTGATCTACTTCGATAGCAGGGTCCTGCAAGGGGCTGAATTAAACTATCCGGAGTTGGAAAAGCTGATCTTAGCCTTGGTTTGTGTGGAAAGGCGTCTTCGAAGGTACTTTCAAGCTCATCCCATCACGGTATTGACTGACAAGCCAATTAAGCAGATACTGTTGAAGCCTGAGAAATCAGGTAGAGTAGCCAAATGAGCTATCGAACTTGGAGAACATGAGATACAGTACAAGGGTCAAAACTCCGTCAAAGGTCAGATACTTGCAGACTTTCTCGCTGAAACACCTTCCGGACCTAGTCAAGACAAGGAAATCCCAAAGGAAAAGCCCCCAAAGACGAAGGAGGGGTGGAAATTGTACACAGACGGAGCCTCAAGCTCCGATGGTACAAGAGCAGGTCTAATGCTGGTCAGACCGGAGGGAAAGGAGTACACTTATGCATTACATTTTGAGTTCGAGGCTACAAAAAACGAAGCCGAATACGAAGCTTTGCTAGCCGGCCTCCGACTTGCAAAAGACATGGAGGTTCGTAATCTCTCTATTTTTGTGGACTCACAGCTAGTCGCTAACCAAATCAAGGGCTCTTACGAAGCAAGGCAGCCCACCATCAAACAGTATTTAGATAAAGCTAAAGAACTTCTTCACGGGTTCGAGTCCTATGATATAGCACATTTCTGCAGAAACCAAAACAAGAAAGCAGATGCCTTGAGCAAGTTGGCTTCGATGGTATTTGCTCACCTAATAAAGGAGGTTTTAGTGGAAGTATTGGCCGATAGGTCAATCAAACGAGGCAAAGTGTCTGACTTCATACTTGAGGAAGGCTCCAATTGGATGACTCCAATAAGGGAGTACTTGATCAGTGGCATTCTACCAGAAGATCCTAAGCTTGCAAGAAAGGTAAGGGTCAAGGCTCCCCAGTATAGACTTATTGGGGATAATCTCTACAGGCGGTCTTTCCTATCTCCATGGCTTCGTTGTGTGGGGCCAAAGCAAGCTTCGAACATCATCTACGAGGTACATGAAGGATCCTGCGGTTTGCACGCAGGCCCTCGCTCTGTTGTCTCGAAAATAATGAAGCTCGGATATTATTGGCCATCCATGCACAGGGATGCAACGGAGATAATACAAAAATGTGAAGCATGTCAGATTCACTCCTCAGGGTAACGGGCAAGTTGAAGTCACCAACAGGGACATTATTAACGGAATCGAGAAAAGGTTAGGACGAAGCCCTCATGGGTGGGTAGACGAACTACCCCAGGTTCTGTGGGCGCATAGGACGCACCCCAAGTCAAGCCATGGGGAGACTCATTTTAGCCTTACTTATGGAACGGAGGCTGTTATACCCTCCGAAATAAGCATCGAAACAAAACGCATTGTGAACTTTGAGGAAAAGACAAATGGAGAAAGGCTTCGGGAAAACCTTGATCTTCTTGAATAAAGAAGAGAAATAGCCTCAATCCGGGAGGCTATCTATAAACAAAAGTTTAAAAAGTACTACAATAACCGAGTTCGACCCTCCACATTCAAGCCGGGTGAATATGTCCTTCGGTTAAATAGTGCAAGCAAGATTGAGTACGAAGGAAAGCTAAGGCCCACATGGGAAGGACCCTACATCATATCAGAAGCCTACGGCAACGGAGCCTACAAGCTCGCAACGCTTAAGGGAGAGGTCATGGATAGAACTTGGAATGGTACCAATCTTCGTAAGTTTTACATATAAAACTTACTACATTTAAAACACTTAGCTTGTTTTTTCAAATTCATGTAACACATTCTTCTCACTTGGGGAAAGAAGCATTAATGGTAGGTGTCTTAGTGTTCATTTCTTAAAATGATGTAATCCTCCCTATCCAATTAATGATATAACGCATTTCCCTTAAATCTC
Source organism: Artemisia tridentata subsp. tridentata (assembly GCA_021014915.2). NCBI lineage: Eukaryota > Viridiplantae > Streptophyta > Magnoliopsida > Asterales > Asteraceae > Artemisia > Artemisia tridentata. Next base: position 240,080,299 of record CP139501.1, on the reverse strand, counting down.
TTGTTTCGTTCTTTACAACAAAGTTTTGTTCAGCCAAGTACTTTAAAAGTTTCAATGTCGAAGGATGAATCAGGACACATGTCTTATATATAAAAAAAAACATCCATTACAATTCACATTAACTTTCCTATAAAGTCTTAGGGTATTTTAAGCCCTTTGTATCCTAAGGATAAAGACGGAGTGGGTCGCGACCCTCTGTTGCAGTCAAATTATACGATTGCTAAAAAATTTGGTCCAAAATGCACACAATAAGGTGAGAGCCTTAGGTTGTATGTGTACGTTTATTGTAAGCGTAAGAGAAGAAACACATGACATTCGAAGTGGGATATTATCCCCTATCTGGCATTACTAAGACCAAGCATGGTCAAAGCCAACAAAACATAACCAGGCAATTGTTTGAAGCATGGGTCGAAGCCCAGCATGAAGCAAAGATAAATTGTTCAAACATATAGGCACATGCCTAACAAGCATAATGGGACATTGTTTAAAGGGTACATGCCACCCTTAAAACCAAATTACTGCCAACACGGCGGCCTTCATGCATTTTTCAAGGAATTTGGATCCTCTTAATGTAATGGAGACGGAGGCTTCATGGATGCAGTCTTCTTGGTTGGAGAGGGGGGCTAAATCTTCCTCGGTTTCTTTGATAGGAGATCTTCTAATGAGGCTGAAGGGTCCTTGGTTACTTCGGTGAGGAAAGGGAACTCTGCTGAAGTGAACACATTACCAGCATCATTAATACTCTTGCTTAGAATTTGGACGATAGTAAGGTACCTCCGACAAGACCACAGGTTTCTTGGTCTGGGCAATTTCTTCCAATGTCGTACAGGTACCAAAAAAGATGGCCGCATTCACCAGCCTCCCAATGATCTCACCCACCTCATCATTGTGGTACAATTCCATTGCAACATAAGGAACAACCTTCGACACCACCTCAACTTTGTCTTTCTTCAAGTTCTTGCATTGGAGTTTAAGTTCATCCATCTCCACGCAAAGCTTGACCTCCTGCTCAACCAACCTACCCCTTTCGGTTGCGAGACCTGCACATGTGGACTTGAGTGTAGCCATTTGCGCTCTATAACCGGACGCCTTAGCCTCCTCCACCCTCAATCTACCACATTCTGCTTGGGATTCCTCAATTGTCCTTCGAGACTATCGATTTTTGCTCGCATGTCTTGGACAATAGGATTCTTCTCCAAATCCTCCATTGCTTCTTTACACTTGGCTTCCAACTCAGCATACTCATGATCCCTGTCCTATTCTTTGGCTAAGATGGCGTCCATCTTCCCTCTCACAGCCACCACTGTCTGAACCAGTTCCCTTGTTCGGGAATTAAGATGATTATCTAAAACAACTTGTCTAGTATAACTCTTGGAATGAAAGTTACAAAGCTCCTCTACGGACATATTATCCAAAATCTATTGGGAATTAAACTAACAGTTAATACTGCCAGGTTCAAAGTTTCAACTGGTGCAAGTTAGAACTAGCAGTACTAACTGAGTTAGTACTGTCAGTACAAATAGTTTGTACTGCTTATGTGATGAAGACAGAGACAAAGACGCGTGTGGATAAATATAGAATAGATTTGGTGTATATCTTCTAGTTATAGATTGATACGAATATTGTAGTTTACTTGTATAGGACTCCTTGTGCTATAAAAGGAGATCCTAGGTTAGGTTTTTGACATAGAAGTCATACGAATAGATTCAAGGTTTTGTAACCCTAGTGATAAGCTAAGATCACTCGTATTATCAATAATATTGAATCTTTTGGTGTTAACATTGTCTTCATTGTTCATACACATATATTACTGTTTCATCACTCAAACAAATATTCTTCTAAGTGTAATCAAGTAGATTCCGCAAACTTGGTTATATTAACTCATAGTATCATATACACGTTAAAAGGGTTAACATCCTAAGTGTATCAAAATCCTCTCAAGTGGTATTACAACCAGGTTGATACTATTGAACTTTAGAAGAAGCAATGGACATGGAGACTACTCAGACTAATGTGGCGGCAAAGTTACCTATGCTTAAGCAGAATGAGTTCGACATGTGGAGGCTACGTATTGAACAATACTTCCAAGTGCAGGAGTATGCACTTTGAGAAATCATTGAAGAGGGGAACTCCTTCAAGCCTACAACCACAACATCAACTGTAGATGGTAAGGTTCAGAATATTGTGCAGACAAAACCAGTGACTGCAGAGGAGAAGATTCAGATGAAGAATGACCTCAAGGCTAGGAGTATGCTCATGATGACAATACCTAATGGTCAACTATTAAACTTCAGCAAGTTCAAGGATGCTAAGTCATTGTTTGAGGCCATTGTTGCTAGGTATGGTGGGAATGAAGCCACCAAGAAGAAACAGAAGACACTCCTCAAGCAAAATTTTGAGAACTTCTCTGCAACAACCAATGAATCATTGGACCACATGTTTAACAGGATTCAGAAGATTGTAAGCCAACTTGCTGTTCTTGGAGTGGATATACCTCAGGAAGATTTAAATTCCAAGTTTCTGAGGAGTTTGCCTATAGAATGGGCCATGCATGTTATTGTCTGGAAGAACAAACCAGACATTGACACCATGAGCCTGATGGATTTGTATAGAAACTTCAAAATTGTGGAGCAAGATGTGAAGAAAGTTGCTGGAATAAGTTCAAGCACTGGAAATATGGCCTTTGTGTCATATCCTAGTACCTCAAGTCCAGTTGAAGAAGTGAAGGTTGCTGGAGCAGTTAATACTGCTAACTCAAATATTAGTACTGCTAGTACTTCAAGCAGTACTAATGGCATTCTGGATGAGAATACTTATTGTGCTTTTCTGACTACTCAACACAATGGATCCATGTTGACTCATGAAGACCTTCAGGAGATCAATGATGATGATATTGAAGAGATATACATCAAATGGCAAATTTCTCTTCTTAGCATGAGGGATAAGAAATTCCATCAGAGGACAGGGAAAAGGATTACCATAAACAGCAGTGATATTGCTGGTTATGATAAGTCAAAGATTGAATGCTACAATTGCCATAAGATGGGGCATTTTTCAAGAGAGTGCAGGAGGCCAAGACAACAAGATAGCAGGAACAAGAGCTATGAAAGCAAGACTAAAGCTGTGGAGATCACTGAGACAAACTCAAAAGCCATGGTAGCTATTGATGACTTAGGGTTTGATTGGAGCTTTATGGCTGAAGAGGAAGCAGCACCTACTGAGATGGCACTCATGGCTTTCTCTGATTCTGAGGTACAAGTTGCTAAGTGTTCTAAAACATGTGTTGCTTTAAAAGAACTAGAAACTCTTAGGAAACAATATGATGAACAAAGAATTGAGCTAAACAAGACTAGTTATAATTTGGCAAATCATAAGAGGGGTTTAGCTGTTCTAGAGGAGCAAATAGTTCACTATAAGAGTAATGAGTCTAGTTTTCTTGATGATATAGCAGGCCTTAAAAGAGATTTATCAATGAAAGATGCTGAAATTAGTCTTTTGAAAACTAAGTTGGATAGGATTACAATGGCTAATGAGAACATTCAATTAAATGTAGAAACTTTACAATATGCTTCTAAGGGAGTCAACAAGATAATTAAATGTCAATTAATCAACAAGGTTAAATCTGGACTAGGTTATAAGACTGTTCCTCCTCCTCACAGAGGAATCCCTGTACCTCCAGGGATAGACCTAGAACATACAGGCTTGCCTGAATTTCAACAACCAGAGCTAGAATATGGTCATAAGCCAAAAGAAAAAGTAGTTGTTGATAAGCCTGTAGAAGTAAGTGAACCCTTTGAGAGTGCAAGTGACACTTCACTCCCTGAGGACAAGGTATCTTCTGGTAGGAATTCAGATGCTCCAACCATTGAGGATTGGACATCTGATGATGATGAGGAAGATCAGGTTATGGCTAAACCTGATGTAGTTAAGGCAGTAGGAACAAGTGTTCCTAAGGTGGTCAAGAATGAAACTGTTAGGCCTAAAACAAATGTTAAACAAGTTAGGCAACCAGTTAGGTATTGTGAAATGTATAGATCCACAGACAAGCCCAGAGGTAACCAAATAAATTGGAACAACCTCAAGTCTCACCAACTAGGTGATGACTTTGTCCTATAAAAGAAAGCTTGTTTCACTTGTGAAGATTTTGACCATCTTGCAGCTTTTTGCAACAAAAGGGTAACTGGGTATTCAAACCATAGGGTGAACTTAGAAAGGCCTCAAACTCACTCTAAAACTACTAGAATGACACCCAGAGCACTCTTATTGAAGTCTGGCCCAAAACCAGTTAGTACTGCCAGGCCCATTAAGACTGTTTACACAAAACCAGCAGTTAAGAGTGCAAAAACCATTTTCAAACATGCACCAAGGACTGCTAAAATGCCCTTTCTTAACAAAGCAGTGGTAAAGAAACAAATTTGGAAACCTAAAGTTACAACTACAAAAAAGCCAGCAATTAATACTGCTAGCCAAGCAGTTAGTACTGGCAATTTTAAACACACTGCTAGGGAAAAGATGGGCAATGTTGTTAAGGCCTCAACATGTTGGATTTGGAGACCTCTTCAATCCAATGGTGCATCAACTGTTTTGAAAAGATTTAATTATATTGATGCACGAGGCAAACCCAAGTCAGTAATGGCTTGGGTTCCTCAAGGAAACTAATTTCCTTATTTATGTGCAAGGACATTCACAAGCAGATGGTGAAGATCAAGGATATGCAGATAGTGGGTGTTCCAGGTGCATGACAGGAAACATGTCCTATCTCTCAGACTTTCAATCATTTGATGGGGGATATATATGTTACCTTTGGGGGAGGTATTTGAGGCAAAATTTCTGGTAAAGGTACACTTAGAACCGGTAAATTGGATTTTGAAGATGTGTACTTGATGAACTCAAATAAGTACATTTTATTACTATCATTTATCCTATTAATTTGACTTGTTTTACTATATTATGTATGAGGATTGATACTTAATCGTTTACTTTTGTAATTCTCAGGTAAAAACAAGCATTTGGTGAAACTTAGCGATTTTGGACTGATTATGGAGCATAACATGCAAGAAGTTAAGAGTCTACTGAAATGAAGAAGATCAAGACTAATCTGCTCCAGATGCGCCGCATCTCACTCATGACATGCGCCGCATCTCTATCAAGATATCACCAGATACGATCCAAGATACAAGAGGACATGCGCCGCATCTAATCATGGAGTTACGCCGCATCTTCTGGCGGTGTACGAATATTCCTGAATATTATAATCTTGGACCCCACGCGAAGTTAAGTACATGCGCCGCATCTACTTACTAGATGCGCCGCATCTTCCTTCAGACAGAAACTATAAATACCCCAAGACCAGACGAATTTCGTACGGAATATAATATAACCTAAGTCCGAACAGAAGAACTAAAGGACGAATTCAGTCAAGGAGGCAGCACAAGATACACCCAAATCAAAGATACAAGAGCTGTAAGAAGGTGCTGCATGTGTTTAATTCATTAAGTAGTTTTGTTTTATTGTGTTAGCAAACTTTAATTCATCAGGATTGGTGGCTTGTGTAATGTGACAACGAAAGATTGCACTCCCTTTAATACTTGCTTTCCCATCAATTAAAGTTTATATGTTGATGTCTTTGGTTACTACTTATTAGTGCATTGATAACCTCTGTGTTTATTAGTGGCTTGCGGGCATTTGACTGCGGGACATAATGTGGCTCCCACGGTTATTACTAAATTGATCACTTAGGAATAACTTTTAGACATAAGTAATCATTAAGGGTTTACTCGCCGATAAGATTAGGACCAACGAGAAAGGGTTAACTACATACACTTCATATAAAGCTATCAATAAAACAAGTGACAATCTACTTAATCATAAGGACAACCCTCTTATTGTCTCGAGTATTTATCTGTATACGTGTGTGCTACTTGCTGATTCGTGCCTATTGGTTTATTTTATTATTTAATTGCAAACAAACCGTGCCAGTCTCTCAAGCTGAAACCCCCTTGCGTTAGGATATTAAAATACTGATTAGAATAACGAGATAATACGTTCCACTCTTAGTGATCGACACTCTACTTACCATTATCTTCATACTGACCGGGTACACTGCTCGTTAAGTGTGTGTGTTATTGATAAGTCGGCTAAATATAAATTTAAAACTTGAGTAGGCATTAAAACTGCTAAACCGCAACGACACATCACGCGCATCAAGTTTTTGGCGCCGTTGCCGGGGAGTGAATTGTTATTATCTGTTATTTGATTAGTATTTTAATTAGGTTTTTTTAATTAGTTGATCATTGTATATTATTGCATATTTGTTTATTTTGCATATTTTTTATTGTGTGATTAATTGTTTTTTTTATTTTTTGTTTCGTATTTTTTTGTTTGTGTGTTTAATTTTGTTTTAACTTTTACGGATTTTTCTAGTTCGCTATCGTTGTACTGTGATAAAATCAAACGTACGGCGCATTGATCTCTGATACGGCGTCTATTGCGTTAATTTAAAAAAATACAACGCGTTTAATTAATTCGATACGACGCATCTTTTCCAGATACGCTATCTGTTTTTAATTAAAAAAAAAAAAAAAAAAAATTCTAAACGTTAACGCCATACGACGCATCTGCTTTAGCAGATACGGCGTATCTATTATTTTAATTAAAAACAGTTTGCGAATTATTAAACAGATACGGCGTATCGATCTCTATCGATACGGCGCATCTTTCTGAATCAAAAATCGATATTTATTTTTAAACGTAACGAAAATGCGGCGCATTAACTTTCGTTAATACGACGCATTTAATTTTAATTAGAAAAGCTGATTTTTGATTAATTAATTCGATACGGCGCATTCTTAAATTCTAAGCGGCGTATCTATTTTCTGAATAAAGTCTGATTTAATTTTAACGTATTAAGATACGGCGTATCTAACTTTTTGGATACGGCGCATCGTCTGCAGATATCAGTAACTTTAATTTTTCGTATTCCGTTTTCGTTGTTAATTTTCTGATATACTACTTTCTCGAGCATACCCTACTGATATTTTTGTGTTGATTTCAGGAAGTGCATGACCAGAAGTTCTACGAAGAACTTGATTCAACCTTTCGAAGATCCTGAACGAGCCCTACATTCGCTTAAAAGGCTTTTCAACACAAGAAGCTTTGATCTTTTAAGTTCACTCGAGCTTGATTACTTTTCTGAAGAAAAAGAGGAAGTTGAAACAGAAACAATGGGCGAAAACACTACTATGGAGGAATACATGAACAATACCCGTGCTGATTACACTTCAGGAGTTGCTAGACCTAAGTTTGATGATAAGTCAAAATTTGAGTTGAAGGGTCAGTTTCTCAAAGAGCTAGAGAGAGAATGCTTTCAGTGGGACGGAACAAGAGGATGCTAATGAGCATGTTGAAAAGGTCCTGGAGATTGCAGATTTGTTTACTTCAGAAGGAGTCAATACCGATCAACTCATGCTAAGAATCTTTCCAATCTCACTAAAAGGAGCTGCTAACAAGTGGCTAAGGAATGAACCTGCTAGTTCAATCACTACATGGGAAGGTTTGAAGAGCAAATTCCTGAAGAGATATTGTCCACCTGCTAAGACTGCTAAAAAGATGGAGGCTATCAATAGTTTCAAGCAAGAGCCTGATGAAACCCCTTATCAAGCTTGGGAACGGTTTAAAGATTTATTGATAAAATGTCCTCAACACTATCTAACCCCTATGCAGGAAATAATATTGTTTTATCAAGGATTGGACGTGCCTACAAGACAGATTTTGGATGCTAAGGGAGCTGTACCTCAAATGAGTGCAACCAATGCTAGGAAAGCAATCCAAGATGCTGCTGATCATTCCCAAAAATGGCACGATGGGACCTCTACTAGATCTAAGAGCAGCACTAATTTTGACGGGATTGCTGCTATTCAAGCTCAATTGGATAAAATTAGTAGAGAGATGAAGAAGCGAGATGAAAGAGCATATGCTGCCCAAGTTGGATGTGAAAAGTGCGAAGGACCTCACTACACTAAAGATTGCCCGAACAAGAATGAAAGTGAGACATTTGAAGAATCATATTACACCCAATTTGGACAACCATTCCGACCTTCAGGAAGATTTAGGGAAGCTAGTCCGGGATTCTATCAAAAGAACAACTTCAATCCCGCTTATCAAGAGAGGAGGCAGACTTTAGACGATACTTTAAAGCAAATTATGGCCGATGCTGCTAAAAGACATGAAGAGAATACTGCTATGATCAAAGAAATTCGAGCTTCAACGGACACTACTACAAGAAATCAAGGAGCTTCGATCAAAGCATTGGAACAACAAATTGGTCAAATGAGCAAAGTTCTTCAAGAAAGGGGATATGGAAGTTTACCGAGCTCAACTGAAACCAACCCAAGAGATCATGTCAAGGCCATAAGCACCACTGAAGAAGTCACTCCTAATATACCTAGAAGATCGATGAATGGTAATGATGGTGCAAGACCCGAATTTTTCTTTAATTCTTCAATCAGCTTAAGGAGACTACTAAAAGAAAAGACAAAGATTGAAGAGGAGATCAAGGCAACAATGAAAGAAGAGAGCTCTGCAACCGACTTAAATGCCTTGCCTCATAAAGAAAGAGACCCAGGAAGTTTTACTCTACCTTGTTCTATTAATAATATATCTTTCAATAATGTGTTAGCTGACTTAGGAGCTAGTGTTAGTGTTATGCCTCTTAAGACATTCGCTACCCTAGGACTAGGAAAATTAGCACCAACTAAATTACTTATTGAATTGGCTGATAAAACGGTTAAAACGACCTGAAGGGATTGCTAATAATGTGCTAGTTAAGATTGAGCAGTTTATTTTTCCCGTAGACTTTGTTATACTAAACATGCCCGAGGATGTTAAGATTCCTTTAATCCTCGGAAGACCTTTCTTGTCTACTGCCCATGCTAAGATTGATGTGTTTAAAAGAAAAATCTCATTAAGGGTAGGGAATAATAAACTAGTCTATAAGTGCCAAGATCCGGTTAAAAGCATAATTAGAGGTGTTTATGTGCTAGGATTAAGAGAGCGTATGGACCTCGATCTTGAAGCTAGACTTATGGGAGAAACATTGATTCAAAACAACTCAACTAATCCTAATCATGAGAACTTTGAGGAATTCATTGACCTTAATGTACCCACCGAACTTAGACGCAATGTTGTTAATGATTCTGATGATGAGTGGTATGATTGTGTAGTAATTAATAAACGTAGGAGAGTAGTTGAGAAAACGAATTTGAACAATGATGTGTTTATTGAACTACCACCCCACCTTGCTTATTTGTGCCTATATGATAATAAGAATTTCCCGTCTATCATTTTGTCATCTCTGCCCGAAAGGGACAGGACTTTGTTCATACAGATAATGAAGAAGAACGGCGTGGAAATTAAGGATGGTCAAGGAGTGTTCAATATTACTGAATTGGCGATGAAGGAGCGCGATGTTTCCGACTCCTTCAATGATCGATATTAAAGAGCTGAACGTGAGTCTAACTTGAAGACTCTGGAGTAAAGACAAGTGCTTACCGGGAGACAACCCGGAATTATCTTTTATTCTGTTTTCTGTGTCGAGTCAGTCAGCGCCGCATGAGGATACGGCGCATCTCAATTCTGAGATGCGACGCATCTCCTGCAATGGTCATATCTTATTTTATTTTTCTGCATTTTTATTTTTGACTTTAAAACTATTTATCAGTTTATTTTAATGCGGCGCATCCCTGGTTAAGGATGCGGCGCATCTTTATTCTGATCCGTATTTATTCCAGGCTCGATACGGCGTATCTTCTTCCATAAGATACGGCGCATCGACTGACCTGATGATTTTCAGTTTTAATTTTTAAGTTTTATTTTTATCTAACTACTAATGTATTATGCAAGCTTGAACCTTTCTTATCTTAGGTGTGTTTTAAAGTGTTGGTGGTATTATAGTTTCCTGGATTTCCTGTGGATACATCAAGTATGAAGCTTTAACGTTCTAATCCACAAGAAGTTGATTTTTGCTCTTATACTAATGGAGGATCATACCGAGCAAATCTCAGGGGAGTTTTTCTGTTCTAATTCTTTTATTTTCCAGTTTTTAACCTTTTATACAAACAACGAGGACGTTGTTTAACTTAAGTGGGGGGATTGGAGAATTAGAACACTTAACAATTACTTGTCCTAAACTTTTTCAAAAATTATGCTTAAAATGTGCTTAATATATCAAACTTAAAAATTTTTTAGCATGTTTTTGTTTAAGATCTAAGTTGCATAACTGCACACATGACGTTATTTTCAAAAATTGTGATTTTTCAAAATTCACAAATCTATGAGTGTGCCGGTGACTTGTAAACTTTAGAACTTGGCTTGTATACTATTCGAGACCACCATAATGAGTATTATTTATATAATTAGAATGACTTGTCTAAATTGGTAAAATTCTAGGATTACACCCAAATAGCCTATTATTTGTTATGTGTTATTAACTAACTACACTGGTTAGTTAACCCCCGTATAAACCCTTTTGTTACTCTCATTTTTAGAGTAAGATACCTCTAGAAAAACCCTCAGAGCCATTCCTTTCGTTTCTTACACCTATGTTTAAAATGTTTCGTTACACCCTTACACCTTAGCCTACCCTGTAGATTAGAATCCGTGGTTGGTTGATTGCTATAGGCAGAGTGTGTTTCCTTACATTACCTGTGTTCGCGTGCGTAATTCATTATCTATGGTTAGGTCGGGAAATTGCACAATGCAATTGGAGTGAAAGTAAATATTGTATATTTTGGAGTTTATTTTTCGTGTGTTTACTACTTTCACTATTACCATTATTTCTGAAGTCATGAAAAGTATGGAAAAATTATCCGGAAAGAAAGTTATAGTGATGTGGTGAAATTTTACACATCTATGTTTATGTTTAAAAAAAAAAAAAAAAAAAAAAAAAAAAAAAAAAAAAAAAAAAAAAAAAAAATCGAAAAAATGAGAAAAGAAAAAGAAAGAAAGAAAAGTTGGAAGTTAGTTTTAACCAACTTATGTAAAGTTATGTAAGTGGTCGATATCACCACTATTTGTTGTACTATATCTATGGATTGAATGGGAATTGGCAGTTATGGGAACGCCAATTAAGGTTTATTCTTTGATTAAGATTTTGTTGAGTATAATTCGTGTCTACCTAAAGCGTGTGTTTCAAGTGTTAAAGCGTGAGTTATTCGATGATATGAGTCTTATTCATGGGATGGTTGGGATAGTGATTAACCACACTTAAGATTTTAATTTATTTGTTTTGTTTATTTTTATTTTTGCACCAATTTATATCCCAAATGTTATCCATGCCCTTTATTATTCTTTATCCAACCAAACCTTTGATTTATTGAGATTAGGGATTTGAGCAATCTTAAGTATCGTAGTCGTGGATTCGGCTATGTATTTATGATTTTGTCGCCCTTTTTGATATATTATTATTGGTGAAGTTTGGACCTATCTTTAGCCTATTCGAGTTAAGGATTTGAGCAATTGCAAGTATCGTGTTCGTGGATTCGATCATGTATTTGTGATTTTGTCGCCTTTTCTGGAATTTGAGATCGATAGTGAAAGAGAATAATTAACCCTTAAGCCTAAAAACCCTTTTTTACCGCTTTAGACTTGTTATTCCTTAGCTTTAGTGGTGGAGATGTGTATACTTGCCAAGCTTATGATAGAATATTCGTCGCGACTGGACAGTTAAACGATTAGATTTGCTTTTATCAAAATTATCTTATTTTACTTCTAATTCGTTAAAGTGTTTAGTTGTGTGATTATGAAATGAACGAATACATGCTTAAATATAAAAATAAATCCTAACATCTTTTAGGATACATTTTCATAAAAGAAATTCTAAGGTTTACTTGGGGACAAGTAAAGTTCAAGTGGGGGGATATTTGATGAACTCAAATAAGTACATTTTATTACTATCATTTATCCTATTAATTTGACTTGTTTTACTATATTATGTATGAGGATTGATACTTAATCGTTTACTTTTGTAATTCTCAGGTAAAAACAAGCATTTGGTGAAACTTAGCGATTTTGGACTGATTATGGAGCATAACATGCAAGAAGTTAAGAGTCTACTGAAATGAAGAAGATCAAGACTAATCTGCTCCAGATGCGCCGCATCTCACTCATGACATGCGCCGCATCTCTATCAAGATATCACCAGATACGATCCAAGATACAAGAGGACATGCGCCGCATCTAATCATGGAGTTACGCCGCATCTTCTGGCGGTGTACGAATATTCCTGAATATTATAATCTTGGACCCCACGCGAAGTTAAGTACATCTTCCTTCAGACAGAAACTATAAATACCCCAAGACCAGACGAATTTCGTACGGAATATAATATAACCTAAGTCCGAACAGAAGAACTAAAGGACGAATTCAGTCAAGGAGGCAGCACAAGACACACCCAAATCAAAGATACAAGAGCTGTAAGAAGGTGCTGCATGTGTTTAATTCATTAAGTAGTTTTGTTTTATTGTGTTAGCAAACTTTAATTCATCAGGATTGGTGGCTTGTGTAATGTGACAACGAAAGATTGCACTCCCTTTAATACTTGCTTTCCCATCAATTAAAGTTTATATGTTGATGTCTTTGGTTACTACTTATTAGTGCATTGATAACCTCTGTGTTTATTAGTGGCTTGCGGGCATTTGACTGCGGGACATAATGTGGCTCCCACGGTTATTACTAAATTGATCACTTAGGAATAACTTTTAGACATAAGTAATCATTAAGGGTTTACTCGCCGATAAGATTAGGACCAACGAGAAAGGTTAACTACATACACTTCATATAAAGCTATCAATAAAACAAGTGACAATCTACTTAATCATAAGGACAGCCCTCTTATTGTCTCGAGTATTTATCTGTGTACGTGTGTGCTACTTGCTGATTCGTGCCTATTGGTTTATTTTATTATTTAATTGCAAACAAACCGTGCCAGTCTCTCAGGCTGAAACCCCCTTGCGTTAGGATATTAAAATACTGATTAGAATAACGAGATAATACGTTCCACTCTTAGTGATCGACACTCTACTTACCATTATCTTCATACTGACCGGGTACACTGCTCGTTAAGTGTGTGTGTTATTGATAAGTCGGCTAAATATAAATTTAAAACTTGAGTAGGCATTAAAACTGCTAAACCGCAACGATACATCACGCGCATCAGTACTATGTGCAAGAACTTAAGTACAACCTTTTTAGTGTCTCACAGATGTGTGACAAAAAGAACAAAGTTCTTTTTACTGACACTGAATGTCTTGTGCTTTCTCCGGATTTTAAGTTACCTGATGAAAGTCAGGTATTACAAAAAATTCTTAGAAAGGGCAACATGTAAAGTGTTGATATGAAGAAAATTGTTCCTAAAGAGGCACTTACATGTCTTGTTGCAAAGTCCACATTGGATGAATCAATGTTATGACATAGGAGACTTGGTCACATTAATTTTAAAACCATTAATAAGATTGTAAAAGATGGTTTGGTAAGAGGCTTGCCTCAGAAAAGATTTGAAAATTACCAAACTTGTGTTGCCTGTCTCAAAGGCAAACAACACAAGGCTTCTTGTAAGCCCAAGATTTTTAACTCTATTGATACACCTTTATTTATGCTACATATGGACTTATTTGGCCCAACTTCTGTTAGTAGTATAATGCATAAGAGGTACTGTCTAGTGATTACTGATGACTATAGCAGGTTCTCTTGGGTTTTCTTTTTAGGTTCTAAGGATGGGACACCTAGCATTCTTAAGACTTTCATTACTGAGTTAGAAAACCTAATGGATAGGAAAGTTAAAGTCGATCATTAGATGTGTTAATACAAATATCGCCCCAAAAACGTTATTTATATTTTATGATCCTTACTTAGTTTTGTTAATGAAAAATACAAGGTATATCTTTTAGCAAATCATAAATACAAGCTAAAGTCTTTTTAGAACACATTTACATTTCACAAGGTCACTAGAATTTACATTTTATACATTTACATGTTTATTTCCTAAAATGGAAATTTTATTTTTCAAAAGTTAGAATGACATCATGGCATGCATCATATAAACAATCTTAGTAAGATTTTGTGATATTTTGTTTAGATCTTTAAGTCGAAGAGTTGACATTTGAAGATATGAAAAGATATGGCAAGATTTGGAAAGATTTGAAGATCTCTTAGCTGGCCTGACACGGCGGATCCAAATGGATACAAAGACGGATCCAAGTTTTGGGATCCGCCGGATCCGCCGCCTGTTGCTCAGCTTTGCCTATAAATAGAAAGCTGATCATTTGGCCATTCTCATCACTCATATAGTTTAAATACATACTCATTCATTTACTAACCCATATCATTCATTCATCTCATTTGATCTTTCCTTTTGTAGCAAAGGGATCAAACATACAAGGATCAACGTTCTGTCGTTATCTGTCTAGCTTAGCCACTGTGTGATCTTATACTAGTTTACATATCATTGCTTGTATCATTTATATCAGTAGAGTGAGGTTAGTGTTTTAGTCCTTAAAACACAAAGAGTGTTGGGAGTGGTTGTACCCTTGTAAAAGAACCAAACGGGAGTGGTTGTACCCTTGTGAAAGAACCAAACAGGAGTGGTTGTACCCTTGTAAAGAACTCGGTGTTTAGCTTAGTACCGGAAAAGGAAGTAAGCGACGTGCAAAGGTTTTCTCCACCTAGAAGGGAGTTTGTTTCTTAGTGAAAGATAACTCTCGAGTTAGAGGCTCGAGGAGTGGAGTAGGGCAAGGAAGAGAGTCCTTGTAGACGAACCACTATAAACATCCGTGTTGTGTGGTTTGATCACTTCTCTCTTTACTTTTCAAATATATTGTGTGATTACTTGTTTGTGTATGTTTTCTTTGAAATCACATTAAGTAACAAAGCGAATCAAATTTTTAAAAAAAGGTAAAACTATTCAACCCCCCTTCTAGTTTTCCACAAGATGTGATAATGGGACAGAATTCAAGAATAGAGTTATGGATGATTTTTGCAAAGAAAAAGGTATTAGAAGGGAATTTAGTGTTGCTAGAACTCCTCAGCAGAATGGGGTTACTGAGAGGAAGAATAGGACATTAATAGAAGCTGCTAGAACCATGTTGGCTGATTCTAAGTTGCCCATCACTTTTTGGGCTGAAGCAGTTAATACTGCTTGCTATGTACAGAACAGGGTCTTAGTAGTTAAGCCTCACAATAAGACACCCTATGAGCTTTTTAGATATAGGACTCCTGCATTAGGATTTCTTAGACCTTTTGGGTGTCATGTGACCATCCTTAATACCTTAGACCATCTAGGCAAATTTGATGGTAAAGCTGATGAAGGTTTCTTGGTTGGATACTCTCTCAATAGCAAAGCATTTAGAGTATACAATACAAGAACTAGGAAGGTTGAGGAGAACTTGCATGTTGAGTTTTTAGAAAATAAAGCTAATATTGCAGGTGAAGGTCCTAAATGGCTGTTTGATCTTGAGACTCTAACCCAATCCATGAATTATGTACCAGTTGTTGCAGGAACTAATGATTTTGCAGGTTCAGAAGCTTTTGATGCAACAAGTGAAGCAGGTTTAGGGGAGGAGAAAGATCAAGAACATGTGTTGATGCCAATATGGACAAGTGTGGATTCAACTTCATAGATTGATGGATCTTCCACTGATGAAGCCAAGGAAGGGATTGAAGCTGAAGACAATATGGTGGGAACTAAGGAACAAGAGGAACAACCTAACAGTACTAATGATGTTTGTACTGTTGAGCCACAAGTTTGTACTGCCGAGCCATTTGATCATACTACTGGCTCATCAAACTCTAATGTAGCGGATTTCTCAGAAGATGAGGTGGATTTGGGCAACATACCACCTACCTATCAAGTTCCAACTACACCACACACAAGGATTCACAAAGTCCACTCCTTGGACAATGTGATTGGAGATGTGCAATCAGGAGTAAAGACTAGGAAACAACTTCTTAGCCAAGATCAGCAAGGATTTGTTAGTGAAGTGTATGATGCTAAGAAACATGAAGATGCCAATGAATGTCTCTTTGTGTGTTTCCTCTCACAGATTGAACCCAAAAATGTGCTCAAAGCCTTAGATGATTCAAGCTGGGTAGAAGCCATGTAAGAGGAGCTTCTCCAATTTAAAATTCAGAAGGTTTGGGTACTGGTGGACTTACCCAAGGGTATGAGGGTAATTGGCACAAAATGGGTCTTCAGAAACAAGAAGGATGAAAGGGGCATAGTAATCAAGAATAAGGCTAGACTTGTAGCCCAAGGGTACACACAGGAAGAAGGGATAGATTATGAAGAATTATTTGCCCCTGTAGCAAGGATTGAGGCCATTAGAGTCTTTCTGGCCTATGCTTCATTCATGGGATTCACAATATATCAAATGGATGTTAAAAGTGCCTTCTTACATGGTACTATTGAAGAGGAGGTTTATGTCTCACAACCTCCAGGTTTTATTGATCCAGATCATCCAGAGAAGGTATACAAAGTTGTGAAGGCTCTCTATGGTTTACATCAAGCACCAAGGGCTTGGTATGAAACACTGGCTTCCTATTTGATTGAGAATGGATTCCAAAGAGGCAAGATTGATATTAAATTGTTCATCAAGAAGCTACAAAAGGATATCTTGCTGGTTCAAGTCTATATGGATGACATTATCTTTGGGTCTACTAGGAAGGAAATGTGTGTAGAGTTTGAGAAACTTATGCAGGATAAGTTTCAGATGAGTTCCATGGGGGAACTTACATTCTTTCTGGGTCTGCAAGTGAAGCAATCTAGTGAAGGCATATTTATCAGCCAGGATAAATATGTTGCAGAAATTCTAAGGAAATTTCAGTTTGTTGATGCTAAAGAAGTCAGCACTCCTTTTGATAAAGACAAACCATTGCTCAAGGATGTTGATGGAGAAAATGTGGATGTACACACATATAGGTCCATGATAGGGTCCTTGATGTATCTCACATCATCAAGACCTGACATTATGTTTGCTATATGTCCCAAGGTTTCTCACTTAACAGCAGTCAAAAGAATCTTTAGATATCTCAAGGGTCAACCTAGGTTGGGTCTGTGGTATCCTAGGGAATCTCCCTTTGACTTGGTAGCATATTCAGATAGTGATTATGCTGGTGCAAGCCTGGACAGAAAATCAACAACTGGAGGATGTCAATTCCTTGGATGTAGACTCATATCATGGCAGTGTAAGAAGCAAACAATTGTGGCAACTTCAACTACTGAAGCTGAGTATGTAGCTGCTGCAAGTTACTATGGTCAAGTTCTCTGGATTCAAAACCAACTTCTTGACTATGGGTACAATTTCATGAACACTGTCATATATATTGATAATAGTAGTACCATTTGTATAATTAAAATCCAGTGCAACATAGTAAAACAAAACACATAGAAATTAGGCATCACTTTATTAGAGATTGCAATGATAAAAAAAATTAGTTCAATTGGTTGAAATTGATACTGAACAAAACTTTGCAGATCTTCTAACAAAAGCCTTTGATGTAGGAAGGTTTCAATACTTGGTAGCAAGTATTGGGATGCTAAATCCTTAAAAGTTTTCAAAACTGTGTGTTTTTGTACATTAATTGGATTTGAACTGCTAGGTTGTCAATTGGTACTGGTTGTATATTGTTAATTCTGTTTGTACAATTTTGCTCTGTTTTATTCATACTGTTAGTCAAATGATTATACTGCTATAAGACAAGTGCTTTGCACTTTGTTCTTTTGGTTTTGGACTAACAAAATGCAGGTTGATTGAGCAAATTGTTTGGAGTTGTGAATTTAGTGCTTTATGCTTTGGATGGAATGGTGCTTTGGAGCTTGAAGTGTG
This sequence comes from Artemisia tridentata subsp. tridentata, assembly GCA_021014915.2. Taxonomy (NCBI): domain Eukaryota; kingdom Viridiplantae; phylum Streptophyta; class Magnoliopsida; order Asterales; family Asteraceae; genus Artemisia; species Artemisia tridentata. The sequence continues at coordinate 240,062,423 of CP139501.1, read as the reverse complement.
TGATCTCTGCACACAACAAATGGTCATTGGTTCACCATGTCTAACCCACATCAAGAACCAACTAGTCCAGAGCAAACGGTTTCTGGTAAAGACTTCTCAAATCCGTTTATGGTTGCTAGTTTACCAAAAACTATATGGTTATCAACTCACCATACTTCACAGCAAAGAGTTGGCTAGTCCAGAGCAAACGGCTATTGGTAAAGACACATCAAATTCGTTGATAGCTGATAGTTTGCTAAAAACTATGCATAGGTAGTATTGTTTTTAAATCAATATTGAGTTTATACTGCTCCTTAAAATTTTTCTTAAAAATTAGTACTGGTAGTGCAAAGTTTGTACTGGTAGTGAAAACTTTGTACTGCTGAACTAGCCGTTGTAACTGTTGTGTCAGCAACTAATTTTTAATATAGCCATTGGGTAAATACCGTTTGTTACCATATATATAGGGTTTTTCTTAGGATAATTATCTTCTTTCTAAATATTACTTTCCTTTAAGATAATTCTTATCCTTTTCGCAAAATTCTCAAACCCTAACTGTTCATCTATAAAATCCCAATTGGCTTTTCACATAGTCAAGTAAACCACAAACGACCACTTTTCTGTTATAACTTGCATAAATTATCATGGCTAATTTGGAATTTGTCAAGACTCATAATCAGGTAGCCTACTTGGAGAAAACAGAGTAGGGTGATGGACCAATCTTCCATGAGATTGTGGACTTCTTGAACACAACTCATATAAGGTATGCTCTCACTTGTAACCCTACTCTATATGTCTCTCAAATCACAAAGTTTTGGCAGACTGCTACTGTCACAACTAGTGAAAATGGAGACATAGAATTACATGCTAATGTGGATGGTAAACAATTCATTGTTATAGAAAATTCTGGTAGGAGACATCTTAAATTAGAAGATTCTGATGGTATCAATGATTTGCCAAACACTGAAATTTGGTAAGAAATTGCTAAAATGGGGTATGACACATCCAATCATAAACTGACTTTTCAAAAAGGATGTTTCTCCCCACAATGGAGGTTTTTCATCCATACTCTCTTACATTGTTTGAGTCCAAAGAGAACATCATGGGAGCAATTCAGTAGAAATATTGCTATTGCTCTCATCTGCTTATCAACAAATAAGACTTTTAACTTTTCAAAATTCATTTTTGAGAGTATGGTGAACAATGTAAAAAGCAAAACCAAGTTTTTGATGTATCCAAGATTTGTGCAAGCATTTTTGAACAAGAAAAAGAATCAATTAAAGCAACATAAGCAAACCTTTCCAACATCTTGCCTGCAACAAAAGCTTTTTCAAAATATGGCAATGGCAAACAGACTTTTCAATGGGGTAGTAATACATCTTTTTCCTGAAATGCTGGAAAGGATACAAACTTTTCAGGGTGAAGGGTCAGTAATCCCAACTGAGCCCCAACACACACCTATTGTGGTTCCAAATGTTATCCATACACCCCTAGTAACCAACACCTATAGGAGAAGAACCAGACAGGAAACTATGGTCCCTCAGCCTAGTTCTCCTCCTCAACCCATTGTAGTAAATGAGGCTATCAATTTTGATAGTATGGATGGGGCTTACACTACTGCTTCAGGCTTAATAGCTGGGCAGGGCAGTGTAAACATCATTAAGACCCCTACCATGGCAACATCTAATGTGCCAAGTCCTCAAAGACTTGCCACAGGTGATGTAACCCCAAGCCAAATGGAACATCTAGGTGGCTCAGGAGTACTTCCTAGTCCAACTAGGGAAGAAACTGAGTCTATGCCCCAAGATTCACCTATCCTAGGAGGTAACACACCTGGAAGTGATGAGGGCAGCAAGCAACTCAATAAATTGACGGATTTATGTATCAAATTGTCTGATAAGTTGCACTCATTGGAGGAAGAACTAAAGAATCACAAGAGAAATTTCGCCCTGGTGTACACAAAATTGGTGCTAAGAGTGAAGAAATTTGAGGCTCAAGTCAAGAGGTCCAAGGGCAAAAGATCTGCTAAGATGGTGCTTTCTACAACTTCTTCTGACTCAGATGATGATGATTTGGGTGATTCTCCCAAACAGGGGAGGAAAATAGGGTCAGAAACTCAGGGGAGGCAATTAGATTTTGAAGAACATGGTTTTGGTGGAAATGATGATATGGATATGGGTGAAGAACAAGGTACTGAAGAGATTCAACAACAAAAAACAGAGGAAATTGCTCAGGATATTGATACAGAGAATGTTGATTTGGAAACTCAAAAAGAAATCCTAGATACTGCCTCAAGTTTTAGACCAACAGTTGGTACTGCTGGCATGGAAGAAGGTACTGTTGAGACTTCAGAGTATGAAAGAAAGAGAGCAGAAAAAGGAAAGACACCAATGACAATAGAAGAAGCTGAGAAACAAAAGAAAGTGAAGCCAAGAACACTAGCTCAGATAGATTTTGATGCTGAAGTGGCAAGAAAAGTTCATGAAGAAGAAGTTGCAAGTTTTATGGAAGCTCGGAGATTGGAAAAAGAGAGAATTGCTTCAGATGCTATTGTGGCTCAACAAGAACATGAAGAGCAGATACAACAACTGATTGATTCTGATCCAATTGTGAAGGCAAAGGTTGTACAACTTATTGCAGATGAAAGTCTAACTGTTGAAGAAAGGTCAGCTTTGCTTTCTGATTTTATTAATTCAAGGCAAGAAGATGATGCATTAAAGGAGTTGATAGAAAATATTAAGCAGAAGAAGAAGAAGAAGAAGAAGAAGAAGAAGAAGAAGAAGAAGAAGAAGAAGCCTTCTAGAAGAAAGCAGATAAGTTTCATGAAAAGTTACTTGAAGAATCAAGCTTATTGGAAGCAAAGTTACTTCAAAGGTAGGTCAGATGCAGAGATAGAAAAGGCTTATTTTAAAGCTTATGCAAGAATTCATAAGCCAATTCCAAAAGAGTTCATAATTGAGATTGAGTACAGTAAAGGAGAGAAAAGAGGACCAGAGTTGTTAGAATCAGAAACATCAAAGAAGCAAAAGATTGCAGAAGAAAGTTTAATATAAGAACAACTCAAGAAAATGATTGTAGTAGTTCCTGAATCTACAAACATTCGTCCAATCCAAGCAAAACATCCTATCATAGATTGGGAAGTCTACACAGATGGAAGGATGAAGGGATGGAAGATTATAAGGGTAGGAAGTAAACTGAGGTGTACAAGTTATTTGAAGACATGCTTAGAGGGTTTGACAGAGAAGATCTGAATAAGTTATGGAGTTTAGTGCAAGAAAGGTTTAAAACCTCATATCCCATTGATGATAAAGATAAGGAGCTATGGGTTCAATTGAAAAGACTATATGAACCAGATGGAGGTGAAGCAATCTGGAGGTTTCAAGCTCAAATCAAAGATTACATGGAAATTATTTGATACTTGTGTTGTTCATAGGATTTCTACTGAAGATGGATTAGAGATTTATATGTTGGTAGAAAAAGAGTATCCTCTCAGAGCAGCAGTTTTATTGACCTTAGTATGCTCAAGACTTGAAGTTGAAGGTGATTCAGAAATGGCTGATGAGCTAGTTAGAAAGATATTTGAGCTTGCACAACAAAGAAAAGCCAAGATTAAAAGATTGACTTTGTAAGTGTTTGGAAGAATCCCCACATCATCAAAGTTGAAGTTTAATTCAAGAAACTTAGTGATTTGCAGAGAAATCATAAGTTTAGGGGAGGATTGTTGGGAATTAAACTAACAGTTAATACTGTCAGGTTCAAAGTTTCAACTGGTGCAAGTTAGAACTAGCAGTACTAACTGAGTTAGTACTGTGAGTACAAATAGTTTGTACTGCTTATGTGATGAAGACAGAGACAAAGACGCGTGTGGATAAATATAGAATAGATTTGGTGTATATCTTCTAGTTATAGATTGATACGAATATTATAGTTTACTTGTACAGGACTCCTTGTACTATAAAAGGAGATCCTAGGTTAGGTTTTTGACATAGAAGTCATACGAGTAGATTTAAGGTTTTGTAACCCTAGTGATAAGCTAAGATCACTCGTATTATCAATAATATTGAATCTTTTGGTGTTAACATTGTCTTCATTGTTCATACACATATATTACTGTTCCATCACTCAAACAAATATTCTTCTAAGTGTAATCAAGAACATTCCGCATACTTGGTTATATTAACTCATAGTATCATATACACGTTAAAAGGGTTAACATCCTAAGTGTATCAAAATCCTCTCAAAATCCCTCTCCAACTGGCAGGTGTCATCTTGTCAACCAAGCGGTGGCACGCAAGGGTATTCGAAAGCTCCTTTATGTCAGGCAGACCTGCGACAGATAGCACAGTCAACTATATGAAGTATAGTGTTCATTATGCATGAAAGATTTTCACTTACTAGGAGTTTCATCTTCGAGAATCTTTAGAGTGGTAGGTACGAAGGTTTTAGCATGGGAGCCTTTTGGTTTCACCGTTCTTGTCGGAGGGATTGGAAGAGATAATTTCCTTTTCAGAGGAGTTTTCACAGACATAGCAATTCTTCCTTTCCTACTCTTCTTCTTGTCTGACATTCCGGAAGACCCTATGATCGTCGCCTGATCACCCTTGGAAAGGGGATCATTAGAATCTGCTACATTCTCCACAAGAAGCGGAGTCTCGTTATTGTTGACTGATATCGACGGAGAGCCTACTCCGTAGCTCACATTCTTTGGATCTTGAGGAATGAAACTAACCTCTCTGGTACCACGGGCTACAATGAAATTTTTGAACGCCATTCCTGCAACAACAAAGGAGAAAAGATAAATATCAGCAGATAAGTTATTTACTTTATTCAAATGGGAATATACATACTTTCTCCTTCACATATTATCTCAGGTTTCAACGGAGAGCCTTCCCAACGATCAACAATGCCTGCCAGGTACAGAATCGGCTCAGGAAACGTTTGAACATCAAATGGATGGCGTACTAGACGCTTGTACAAGGGATTGCTTCTTATGTGGTATGGCAAAGGGTCATCAAGGCGTTTCTCGTCAAAACAGAATGCTTTATCCAACAAGGTTGGATATTCGGGAGGTATGATTGTACTTTGTACATAGAAAAACAGACATTTCCAGTTTCTTATATTGGCAAAGGGTTTAGTTATAAAGCAAGGCACATCAAGCTCGCTTCTCTTGGCCAAGGTTATCCAATCACCGCCAGGACAAAGATTAGTAAAGCCTCTAAGCACAGTCAGCATTGGCTCATAGCCATACGCTTTGCATATAACAATGTAGGTGGTCAACTTGGCTAAGCCAAACGGATCAGCCTGGAAATATGTACTTGGTAATATTGTAAAAACTCTAGGATTAGGGGATGGATTGGAATCCTAAAGTTGGATTCTGTAAATGCATGAACATAAAGCCCCACATACCCCGTTGGAGCGTCAAAAATATTTTGGGTTTCTCTTGGAAGCATCACCTTAAACTCCTTGGGTATAGGGTATTTTCCAAGAAATTCCGTTAAATCTTGTTCTGATTGGGTACATTTTTGTTGCCTGATAATTCTCTTGGCTGCCATACTCATCTTGAACTAAGAATAATTACAGCAAAAATCGAATAATTGGTGAGGGAAAATTACCTTTAAACTCAAACGAAGCACGAAGCACAGTGTTGTGTATGTGTACTTTGGGCGCGAGAAAAAAGAAATCTAGGGTTAGGACTATGAAGGTTTATATATATCCCTTGTAGTTTTTATCCCAACCATCCATGTGCAATCATAATTTGATACACACACGGACTTCAATCAATTTTTTAAATTTTGAAAGGACGTTTTTGGTTACCGAAATTCAAGCTATTATGGCCTAGGGAGCGGTAGGTAGATTCTCATTAAACGCATTTATTGCACAAGTTTGGTTAAGCACTTATCTTTTTCCGTCCGATTTTGTGACGAAGAGGGTAGGGTGTACGCTGATCTTTGAGTCGAAAGCAATGTGTACTCGTACGTATATATCACTTTCGACTGGGGGGCTTGATGATGTACCCTCCGAACGGGTCGAAGGACTCCCCTTCTAGCCCGTACGAAGCCTTCTCTTCGAAGGCCAGGTCAATCTCCTAAAACGTTTCATTCACGTAAAACCATTCATCTATGAAGTGGTTACCATGTGGGAATCCGCCAATCGAAGCCCTAAGCCCTTCGGGGTATCTCCTTCGAAGGAACTAGGACGGAGAACCATTCTGACCTGGTCATACCCACGTCCCCTCTTACCTTAGGCTTTACCGCCAAGAAGGAGAACGTGGGTCACAAAGCCCTAGCAGTTACCACAAATCATGGGACGCCCCTATGATTTCTGAATTATGTGCAAGTGCTCTCTAAGGCCTATTTCTCCCCTATAAATAGCTTAGACGGGCAAGAACCATGGTATGCTAACTCAACTCTCTCAATTTACTACCAACTTATCATAACACATACTTACTTGCACGCCGGAGGTGGTTCGCAGGGTCCAACCCCTGCGCAATCACTTAACGTAGTGTCTTAGTATTTCTTATTTCAGGTTAAAGACAAGCTTGGCGCAACCTCAACACCCCCTAAATCCTTTGATCATCATCGAAGGCCTGGTCGTGCAATTTATTATACAATCATGCGACATATCGAAGTACGGGTAGACTCCAAGCTGGTGTCGAATCAGATAAATGGGGACTACGTGGCAAGCAATGAAAGCATGATCAGATACTTGGCCAGGGCAAAGGAGTGCATAGCGAAGTTCCAGCATTTCTCCATTCAAAATATCCCCAGAAATCAAAATTAGAAGGCCGATATATTAGGTAAGTTTGCTACGGTGGCCTTTGACCATCTAACAAAGGAAGTTTTAGTAGAGGTATTGACAGAAAGGTCCACCGAAGGAAAGGAGATCAATGACATAGTTGTGGAAGAAGAGGAGAATTGGATGACACCCATCGTCTGGTGCTTGGAGGAGGGAGTATGGCCGGAGGACCAGAATGAGGCTCGCGCGTTAAGAATGAAAATAAGCCAATACGTGATGAAAGAAGGAATACTCTATAAGAATTCCTACTTGGTTCCAATGATGCGGTGTTTCAGACCCCTGCAAGCAAACTACGTGATCCGGAAGATACATATGGGGGCCTGCGGTATGCATTCGGGTCCAAGGTCGGTGGTGGCAAAGGCCATGCGGCAAGGATATTACTGGCCCACCATGCACAGAGACGCCCGTAATGAGATCCAGAAGTGTGATTCATGCCAGATACATGCTCCAATTCTGAAACTCCCAAAGACGAAGCTAACACCCATTATGGCCCCTTGGCCGTTTTACCAATGGGGGATGGACATCCTAGGTCCGTTACCGCAGGCCATAGGGAAAGTGAAGTTTATTATAGAGGCCATCGACTACTTCACCAAGTGGATCGAAGCAAAACCGTTAGCCATGGTCACGGGGAAAGATGTGAAAAAATTTGTCTGGGATAACATAGTTTGTCGGTTCGGGTTACCAAGCGTCATTGTCAAGGACAACGGAAAGCAGCTCGTTGAAAATCCCTTCAAAAGCTGGTTTGATAAATTGAACATCCGACAAATCAACACGGCAGTGGCCCATCCGCAAGCCAATGGCCTAGTAGAAAGAGCAAATAAAAGCTTACTGGCGGGGATCAAAGCAAGGTTGGGTCGAACCAGAGCTGGCTGGGTGGATGAACTGCCAAACGACTTATGGGCCCATCGGACATCCCTCAAGCAGAGCAACAGTGAAACGCCTTTCAGCCTAACCTATGGAAGTGAGGCGGTCATACCAGCTGAAATTGGCATGCCGACACACCGAACGATGTTCATCAGAGAAGGAATTGACGAAGACGATACCCGCCGGATAGAAGAGTTGAATGAGGAGGAGATACGTTTGAACCTGGAACTACTGCAGGAAAGAAGAGAAGAGGCGGCCATAAGGGAGGCCCAGTACAAAACGCAGATGGAAAAATACTACAACCAGAGAGTCCGTCCGGTATCATTCAAACCAGGAGATTTCGTATACCAAAAGAATGAGGCAAGCCGAGTTGAGGACCAAGGCAAGCTGAGTCCAAAGTGGGAAGGACCCTACCGGATAGTGGAAGCATATCAGAATGGGTCATACAAGCTAAAGACGACGGATGAGGAAAAGGTGCCGCGGAAGTGGCACGCAATCAATTTGAGAAAATGTTTTCTGTAAAATTACCTATGTAAGGCTGTAAACCGCCATGAACAGAGTATCTTTGATTATGAAATGATAATATATTCTCCTTCGGTTTAGAAGGAAGAAAATTTTCCCACGTTCTTTTTTGAACTAAGACATAACATCAAGGTGGCTCCGGCAGAGATTAGCTACCTCTGACCGATCAATGTAGCCAATGTCTAGCCACTAAGGCATGATACCCCCGTAAGTGCCATGTCACTAGGGAAGGTCCAGGGACAATGCCCTCAGACATATAAAAGTACCCCCAAAAAATGTTTTAAAATGTTAGGGACGAGCCGAGGCGTATCCGCCATAACGGCGAACAATTACCCTGTAAGTGTAAAACACTAGGGACGAGCCCTCAGGTACATTCACCAACAGGCAATTCTAAGAGCAAATCATGAATATGTTTGAAACACAAACTCCCAACGAAAGGAAGAGTATTCAAGCACAACACTCGCATGATCCTAAACATCCCAAACAATCCGAACGACCAAGTTGCCACAAAGCATAAAATGTGTAAAATAAAAAAATAAAAAAACAAGGCAAGAGTAAATACAACGATAATACAATTGATAAAGGATGAAACAACTATCATAGATGAAAAGCCAAAATATACAGACAACGCGAAATTCCATCGGTTACAAAATTATTACAATCACCCGGATGTTTCTAATGTTTACAGACCATTCTAACGACCCCACAGGCCCTACGACAAACTGATAAATTATTTCCAAAATGATCACAAGACTTAACATAAGCTTCACAAGGAATCCGGAGTAGTCTTTGCCCGTAGTCAAAACGGAGACACCCAGACCCCAGAAAAATTGATTCAGGACACAGCGACATTCTCTTCAACCGAAGTCTCCCCGGCACCAGCATCCGCACCAACCGGCTCGAAAATAACAATAGGACCAGAAGAAGCGTCAACCGTAGCAGCCTCAGTGAGCTTGGGTGGAGCAGGATCCGGGAAGATGTCTATTATCTCGGCCAAAGTCTTGTAACAAGCATTACTAACCTTTTGCACATACGGATACTCGGTCACGAAGAGCTGATCCTATAACGGTGGATACTTTGCTTCAGCCTCCATGTCCAAGTCCTCCACTTTCGCTAGGACCTTAGCCACGTCATCCGGGGAGCGTTCAAGAGTAACCCCATCCAAAAACCCAACCATGAAGGAAAGACTAAACGGAAGAGCCAGGGACTACTTATATTCATGGCTGCTGAGAAGGCGACGAACCATCTCAGGAATAAACTCCTTGACCACCTTAAAGCGGTCCATCTCCGTATGCCCCATCCTTATAGCTAGATCCTGTTTTTCCTTTCGAAGAACCTGATTTTCTTTCTCCTCATCACTCAACAAAGTTTTGGTTCTGTTCAATTCAGCCTCTAATAACCTAATCTTCTCAACTTGATCACCGGAAACTCTCTCCCACTCCTCTTTCTCCTTCTCCAGCTCGGAGACACGGTCACTCAGGCTTGACACCTTGACTTCACAGCTTAAATGCTCGAGCTGTAGCCTTTTCAACTCTTCCGGCTCTCGTGCGGCACAACCGGAGTGTTCCTCTTTCAATTTCCCCAGTTCATCCGCCATATCGCTAAAGCGTTGAAAATTTTCTTGAGTGCTACAGTTACATTTTTTATGAGCAAGGGTAAGGCTGTTATACTCCCCGAGAAGAGTCTCGAACCGGAACAACATGTCCGATTGAGCTACCGCACTCTTGCCTAACAACATCCAAGCACGACGGCAAGCATCCTCGTTGTCCAAGCTTTCCAAATATTGTTCCTCTCGGGGGGTAGGAAGGTGAACCATCATATCGCGACACACGGAGGAGCTGTTCAGACGAGCATCCTTCTTTACCGACCATTCCGGTACAAAAACATCTCTAGAAGTGAACTCATCCTTATCGTCATTATCATCAGCCTTCTCCTTACCCCGGCCAGAGGAAGCAACCAAAGGACTCCCTGAGAAGCGGATAACAAACGTCACTCACAAGGAAGATTTGTATATAGACAAGTAAACCAATGTAAAACCCAGAATTTCTGAACACGTAAAATACCCAGAATACCCTTGGATCTCAAATTTATAAAAGACGCTTAATGCTTTTACGACATATTATTTTGAGTATAACATAAGCAATTTAACCGTTAATAAAATTCAACGAATAAAAGTAAGATGATAATAAAACTTATGATAAACGAACAATACAAAATTAAAAATCATCACACGCCTACATGTTGGGTTAGGTTCGTTCTAATACTACACAATTCACACGTCTCTTTTAATTATTTTCAAAGCACGGTATTGACTTTTCTGCAAAGATTACAACTTACTTTAAATTAGAAGATAAGAAGAAATCAATATTTAAATTACACCCTAAGTCTAGCCGCATATCACGCCATATGATTGTGATTGATACGATTTTATTGTGTTTCCATGTATACCTTGCACACTCCTTTTCTTTTATCACACGGGTCCACTCTTTTATCTTCCATGCAACACAAACAATAGACATAAGTCTGGTTATTCTCTTTCTCTCAAAGACTTTAAAGAAGTGCTGCTGCTTGTTAACTCGTGGCGGTGATATCCCATTCGAGGTGATCAAGACATTCGTTGCGGCGATGATTGTTGGTGTTGTGTTCCTGTCCTCATTCTTTTGTGGTCATGTTTAAGGTACGCGAACCCTATTCTATACGACAACCCTACTCCTACACCATGCGACCTGCTGCTACTTTCTATCTCTGCTGTGCGATTCAAAGGCAGCAAAAAGGAGGTGTTCATGTGATCTTTAGATGGGTGTTGTGCTCTAATTCGTGTGGTGTTGATCATGGTTTTAGGACTGCCATTAGGGTTCTTGATTCGTGGTTCATATTCTTTTCCTGCCTCGTAACAACCAAAGGTACCATCAATATCTTGTTCTCTTCGACACATTTGTGGTATAATCTGAATGTATAAAACACTTTAACTACATTAGTAACATGTATTAATCTGTTATGTTTTGACGTTCGTTAATCATTATAAAGGCCACATTGAAATCACAAAACTAACATGCTAAGGACATCATGTATTAAATCAGTTATTTTCTGTTGGTCGACCCTTGTTGACGTGTTCGACCCATCTTAGTTTAGCCCTAAAACCTGATATATATTAACCTAAATAAACCACTTAATGAACATTTAAATACGCTCAACAAATCTGTAAACCCTATATACAAACTAGCGAGGGTTATAGGTGTACCGAGGGATATGTTTTCTTGTGTCGTCGTCTTGTTTTTGGGCTCGTTATTCCTGGACTGTTTTACGATTATCTGGTGTCGCGGGTTGGGTGCCTCGTATACTATGGCATTGTGATGACGTTTATGTGTGAGTTATCGTGTCGGTATAAGGCTGGTTTCTTCGGTTGGTGTCGTGTGTGTTGAATGAGTATTTAACAAGGGGTTGAGGTCGTGTCTTACGAGTGTGTCGTGTGCATGCTTTCTCGCAATGTCCGAGTTTGATTTAGCCCTATTGCTCGTATTCATGTTCGTGTTTGATCGCGAGTGCAGTCTTGTTTTCTTTTGGGTCTATTCGTGTTAAGCAGCCAAGGTGTGTACTTTTTGAAACCATCTTCATACATTACACAATTAACTTAATCGAGTCTTACTGTTTTATATATGTAATCTGATTATTATTCGAACATATTAAATGGCATGTGTTCAGGTGTCTCCATATGGTCCTTGTGTCATTAAAAAGTGTTGTGTGAATGGATTTGCATGCATGGGTCTTTAGTATACTTAATTCTTAACTATGATTTATATGATAGAAAATATATACCAAGTTGTTCCAGTTTAATCTTCTTTCTACGCCACTCTTTTATATCCAAAATGGTTTTGTGAGGAATGAATGTTTAACATGTATACATAGATAAAGGTCAGCTTAAAACGTTTCTCTTTGGCATGCATTGGTTTCTTTGTGGGATAAGTACGAGGCAATAGTTCTCATGTTAGGAGAAAAGTGATCAAAGTAAAGTAATATGTACGCATAGTCACTGTGTAATAACCACAAACATATATATGATATCAATTCAATATTTTAGTAGGACACGTGAGAATTTCTATACAAATTTAATATAGATGGGCCAATGAAATAAATAAAAATTCATTATACCGACAAAGTTTAGTTAAATTAATATGACACACATATAATGACTAAAAAGTAAGAATAAATAGACTTATGATTTTTAATTCGTGTAGATCCGGTGAAGAAGGAGTAATCTCATATTCTTTTGTCTTCGTTCATTTGTTTGCTTCCATTTTCGATAAGGTACGGATATTCTGCCCTTTTAATAAGGTGCCTTCGGTCTCTTGACTTCTGATTTGAACCTATGATATGAACCTTTGGCATTTGAACCTTTTGATATGAACCCTATGATATGAACCTTGACATTTGGACTGTGATTATGACCATGTGAACCTTTGCTTTGATATGAACCTTTGACCTTAACCCCAGTTTGATACCCGAGCCAAATGTGTTCCCTAGCCATGAAGGTAACATGGCCGTGTCTGTGATGCACCACTGGCATGACTAGTGTGTAGCCCTAGTGATTTGGTTACACCGTCCCCCATTGTGATATGTGATATGAGCTCAATATGATATTATTATTATTATGGCCAATGTGATTTGTGGGGGGGCGAATGGATGCATCCTAGATTTGTATTGTGATTGTGATATTGTGATATGTGATATGTGGTGACTGATGATGGGTGCAATCCACGTCTTTCACAAAATGTGGGAGCTGATCACTCCAATGTGATACATGAGGACACCCCTCATATTATCCGGTTACTAAAGAGGTATCCCCTCTAGATTTGCAACAGGATTTGATATGTGATGTGATATGTGGGCTCGTGGTGGATGACTGTCCTAAACCTTACTCTTTATATCCTTTTCCTATATCTCATTCATTATGATATGCCTGTTCATTCCCTTTTGCTTTTGTTTCCGTTTATTATATATCTGTTCACTGGGCTTTTTAAGCTCAGCCGCACGTTTTCTTTTCGTGTGCGGCAGGTTTTTAGTTGGAAGCTGGGTATGAGTGAAGAGACCCTTTTTGTTTAGAAGAATTGATTCTATGAAGGCCGAAGTTCTTGGCAACTAACTTCCAGTTCCGTTGACCCTCTTAAGTTTCGTTATATAGTAATAAGATCCTCTTATGAATTAAGTTTCCTAGAAGCATTTCAGTTTCGTGTTTATTTTTCGTATGTTCGGTGATGGCTTTGTTTTGAGAGATTTTGGTGAATTGTGGAAGATATGATGCTTGTGACGGCGTGCCTCACTTTGCTAGGCAATCTGGGATTTTGATACTCTTGCAAATAGTTTTGTTTTTCCCTCTTGAATATGGCATTCGATTTTGTTGACCTCGAACTGTAGAAGTACTAGGTGGATTAAGATAGGTGGTTTTGATTACGACTTGAGATAAAGTATGACCATCATGAGGGCATATTTATATGATGCCAGTATTATGACGTCTGGCCAACATGATAATACTTACATCATACAACGTGCACTTGTTGTGGGCATAGGATATCTTGGGGAGTACCTAAGAAGTTTAGAATTTGAATCTCCGTTGAATTACCCGTGATTAGTGAGACTGTAGGTTCATTCTACCTATGCGTATACTCTGCTTTTGTTCATTAGATGCCCGGATGAGTTTGAACTCTCGTTTTGCATTCTGTTGACCTCGGTTATAAATCTTGAACTCTTGTAGAGCTCTCTACTGTTGATACAGTTAATTCGATTTGAAATCTTGTTCGTATTTCCATATGAGCTTTCCTTTTTTCAAAGAACTTCCCTGGGCGTGAGAACGTTTGTGACGATCTTTTGCGATTTGCTACGACCTCGCCTAACCTTGCGACTTCAAATTTCGAGGACGAAATTTTTATTTTAGAGGGGAAGAGTTGTAAAACCCAGAATTTCTGAACACGTAAAATACCCAGAATACCCTTAGATCTCAAATTTATAAAAGACGCTTAATGCTTTTACGACATATTATTTTGAGTATAACATAAGCAATTTAACCGTTAATAAAATTCAACGAATAAAAGTAAGATGATAATAAAACTTATGATAAACGAACAATACAAAATTAAAAATCATCACACGCCTACATGTTGGGTTAGGTTCGTTCTAATACTACACAATTCACACGTCTCTTTTAATTATTTTCAAAGCACGGTATTGACTTTTCTGCAAAGATTACAACTTACTTTAAATTAGAAGATAAGAAGAAATCAATATTTAAATTACACCCTAAGTCTAGCCGCATATCACGCCATATGATTGTGATTGATACGATTTTATTGTGTTTCCATGTATACCTTGCACACTCCTTTTCTTTTATCACACGGGTCCACTCTTTTATCTTCCATGCAACACAAACAATAGACATAAGTCTGGTTATTCTCTTTCTCTCAAAGACTTTAAAGAAGTGCTGCTGCTTGTTAACTCGTGGCGGTGATATCCCATTCGAGGTGATCAAGACATTCGTTGCGGCGATGATTGTTGGTGTTGTGTTCCTGTCCTCATTCTTTTGTGGTCATGTTTAAGGTACGCGAACCCTATTCTATACGACAACCCTACTCCTACACCATGCGACCTGCTGCTACTTTCTATCTCTGCTGTGCGATTCAAAGGCAGCAAAAAGGAGGTGTTCATGTGATCTTTAGATGGGTGTTGTGCTCTAATTCGTGTGGTGTTGATCATGGTTTTAGGACTGCCATTAGGGTTCTTGATTCGTGGTTCATATTCTTTTCCTGCCTCGTAACAACCAAAGGTACCATCAATATCTTGTTCTCTTCGACACATTTGTGGTATAATCTGAATGTATAAAACACTTTAACTACATTAGTAACATGTATTAATCTGTTATGTTTTGACGTTCGTTAATCATTATAAAGGCCACATTGAAATCACAAAACTAACATGCTAAGAACATCATGTATTAAATCAGTTATTTTCTGTTGGTCGACCCTTGTTGACGTGTTCGACCCATCTTAGTTCAGCCCTAAAACCTGATATATATTAACCTAAATAAACCACTTAATGAACATTTAAATACGCTCAACAAATCTGTAAACCCTATATACAAACTAGCGAGGGTTATAGGTGTACCGAGGGATATGTTTTCTTGTGTCGTCGTCTTGTTTTTGGGCTCGTTATTCCTGGACTGTTTTACGATTATCTGGTGTCGCGGGTTGGGTGCCTCGTATACTATGGCATTGTGATGACGTTTATGTGTGAGTTGTCGTGTCGGTATAAGGCTGGTTTCTTCGGTTGGTGTCGTGTGTGTCGAATGAGTATTTAACAAGGGGTTGAGGTCGTGTCTTACGAGTGTGTCGTGTGCATGCTTTCTCGCAATGTCCGAGTTTGATTTAGCCCTATTGCTCGTATTCATGTTCGTGTTTGATCGCGAGTGCAGTCTTGTTTTCTTTTGGGTCTATTCGTGTTAAGCAGCCAAGGTGTGTACTTTTTGAAACCATCTTCATACATTACACAATTAACTTAATCGAGTCTTACTGTTTTATATATGTAATCTGATTATTATTCGAACATATTAAATGGCATGTGTTCAGGTGTCTCCATATGGTCCTTGTGTCATTAAAAAGTGTTGTGTGAATGGATTTGCATGCATGGGTCTTTAGTATACTTAATTCTTAACTATGATTTATATGATAGAAAATATATACCAAGTTGTTCCAGTTTAATCTTCTTTCTACGCCACTCTTTTATATCCAAAATGGTTTTGTGAGGAATGAATGTTTAACATGTATACATAGATAAAGGTCAGCTTAAAACGTTTCTCTTTGGCATGCATTGGTTTCTTTGTGGGATAAGTACGAGGCAATAGTTCTCATGTTAGGAGAAAAGTGATCAAAGTAAAGTAATATGTACGCATAGTCACTGTGTAATAACCACAAACATATATATGATATCAATTCAATATTTTAGTAGGACACGTGAGAATTTCTATACAAATGTAATATAGACGGGCCAATGAAATAAATAAAAATTCATTATACCGACAAAGTTTAGTTAAATTAATATGACACACATATAATGACTAAAAAGTAAGAATAAATAGACTTATGATTTTTAATTCGTGTAGATCCGGTGAAGAAGGAGTAATCTCATATTCTTTTGTCTTCGTTCATTTGTTTGCTTCCATTTTCGATAAGGTACGGATATTCTGCCCTTTTAATAAGGTGCCTTCGGTCTCTTGACTTCTGATTTGAACCTATGATATGAACCTTTGGCATTTGAACCTTTTGATATGAACCCTGTGATATGAACCTTGACATTTGGACTGTGATTATGACCATGTGAACCTTTGCTTTGATATGAACCTTTGACCTTAACCCCAGTTTGATACCCGAGCCAAATGTGTTCCCTAGCCATAAAGGTAACATGGCCGTGTCTGTGATGCACCACTGGCATGACTAGTGTGTATCCCTAGTGATTTGGTTACACCGTCCCCCATTGTGATATGTGATATGAGCTCAATATGATATTATTATTATTATGGCCAATGTGATTTGTGAGGGGGGGGGGCGAATGGATGCATCCTAGATTTGTATTGTGATTGTGATATTGTGATATGTGATATGTGGTGACTGATGATGGGTGCAATCCACGTCTTTCACAAAATGTGGGAGCTGATCACTCCAATGTGATACATGAGGACACCCCTCATATTATCTGGTTACTAAGAGGTATCCCCTCTAGATTTGCTACAGGATTTGATATGTGATGTGATATGTGGGCTCGTGGTGGATGACTGTCCTAAACCTTACTCTTTATATCCTTTTCCTATATCTCATTCATTATGATATGCCTGTTCATTCCCTTTTGCTTTTGTTTCCGTTTATTATATATCTGTTCACTGGGCTTTTTAAGCTCAGCCGCACGTTTTCTTTTCGTGTGCGGCAGGTTTTTAGTTGGAAGCTGGGTATGAGTGAAGAGACCCTTGGACTTAGAAGACCTTGATAGTTATTCTGAAGTAGAAGTCATTAGAAGGATTGCATTTGCAGACTTTGTATTTAGTTTTTGTTTCTTTTGTATCCTTGTGTATTCAGTATCTCTTTTGTAACCTTTGAGAATCTTTGTATTACTATTGAATGTATGCTCTGTTTGATCTGATATGAAGCCATTAATGTGATACTTCTACCCTTGCTGGGTTGGGGTGTTACAACCAATAAACGGAAAGAAAGAAGGGATGCACATATGACTCACCAGCATCACCAACTCTGAACTAGTTGCTCGCCCCTTCCTCACCTTCCGGTGGTTTCACCAACTCATTCGGATGCAAAGAACGAATGGGGATAGGAGCTGAAATAGGCTCCGAGGAATCCAAATCTACCACGGGTATATCACTGGACGATCTTCCCTTCTTGGATGGACGGGAAGTACCACCTTCCCCTGCGGAACGCTTGCCCGGACCTCTGACCTGTTTACTGCCTCCGACACCCCCCTGTTTGGACTTGAGAACTAACCGAGCAGCAGCTTGCTCCTGTTTCTTTCTT
This sequence comes from Artemisia tridentata subsp. tridentata, assembly GCA_021014915.2. Classification (NCBI taxonomy): domain Eukaryota; kingdom Viridiplantae; phylum Streptophyta; class Magnoliopsida; order Asterales; family Asteraceae; genus Artemisia; species Artemisia tridentata. Next base: position 240,044,703 of record CP139501.1, on the reverse strand, counting down.
TTTGCCTCCAAAACCTTTCGTTCGCCACCTCGACCTTTTTCAGCTCATCAGTTTTTTCCGGGATATCAACATTTGACCCAGCCGGTTCTGTCACATGCAGCTGGTGAGGCTGGTCTTCTCGGTATGGGTCTCCTTTTACCATAGCTGCTCCCTTTCGAAGCTAGGGTTTGATCAGATACTCAGACATCGTCAAAGCTGCAAACCAATAAGTCAAGAATACAGATCCTTCGGAAGTAAACACACATACATATCGACAAAAAAAAAATAATAATTATATAAGCAAAGGCTAAACCCTTTCCCTCGGCATCTCTAAGCGCCGCCCAGAAACCAGGATGGTCCCAATGAGAAGTCAACCCGACGGCGTAGAGGAAACCCCGAGGAATCTGAATGAGGTCGATCACATTCTCAGATAACCTCTCAGCGTCTTCGATACTAAATTCCCCCTTCGAAAAGGGATCGGAGATATCAGAATCGTGATGCCTCCAAGGCATCGCAAAAGGGATGGCTCGTCTATCTATAAAAAAGAAGTTATGCTTCCATCCTTTCAAGCAAGTCAAAATCTCTTTAAAACAAACCCTCCTATCTTTACCACCTCGCTTCTCGAAAGAAAACCAGTGACCTTGCTTACTCAATTTATAAAATGCCCTAAAGAGGGAGGTGGTAGGTGTAATGTGCAAGCTCCGGCTATACACTTCGAAAAGGGTAGCACGATGCAAACTCAGCGGAACCAATTGGGAGATGTGGACTTTGTAGTACCTAATCACATCTAACAAGAAAGTAGAAAAAGGCACACTAATACCACCTTCGTAAAAGTACTCTAAATACAAGCCTATTGCATCGTGCGGCAATTCATCCATAGTCATATCCTCAGGAGGGAGCCTCGGATGTAAACCTTCCGGAATACCAAACTCCATAACCACTAAAGTAACAGCCGCTTCGTCCATACGGGAGGTGTACTTTTGAATATCGAACTTGGGCAGAAACCCCTCAGTTTCCGGAGCGTCCTCTTCGTGAAGCGAAACGGACGAACGCGACATGGCTTAACCGGAGGAAGGGAGGGTATAGCCGAACAGCAAAGATAACAAAATAATGGTAATACTGTTGTTCCCTTTACACTATTAGAGTTAACTAGAAAGTTAATATATTTCGTGTTATGACTAATACAATGTTTTAGGATTAATTCTAACAGTTATAAAACGTGAGTGTAAAAACAACAATATTTTTCAACGTTTAAATTCTTATTAGAAATAATTCCAAGAATCTATACCCAAGTGTTTTGCGGAACAAACACTTGGGATTGAATAGACAAGGGTATGGGGTGTCTCCTATCGAAACTCAAGTTTTGCTTGAGTGGTAACAATATACCCACTGAGCTATCTCAGTGAGTTGTATACTCTTTGTAGGAGAGAAGTTCCTTTGCAAAAGTTCAAGACTTTAAATATACAAAGCACACTTTAACTTCTCTCCTATCTGATCTATTTATACACAAGTAATCTAAGTATAAGTGATTAAATATAATACAAGTTGTTGAGGTTGCGTGTCTGACAATTACAAATAGTAATTGTCATTTCCAAGAACCAATAGGAAAGGGCTAATAAGACTTTGGGAGTTGTTGGCTGACACTCCATGACTTTTAGCCGCAATAGGGAAGGTTGGATCTGACAAGAGAAGAGTGTTGGGCTTACACTATTATCTTCTCAGATCTTTTCCCTATTGTTCCCGCCTTTTCTTCAGGCGTTGGTTCCTCAGTCCTTCAATCACTTTGTTAGTTGAGGAGACTGGGTTCAGTGAGTTCTTGTCCAACACTCACTGAACCATCATCTTCTTCTTTGGCTTAAGTCCGACTCAGGGAGTACCGCCTTCCTGAGAAGTGAATCCTTCTTCTTGAATTCGCCTTAAGCATCTTGAAGATGACTCACTGAGAGGCTGTTCTCTCAGTGACTTGAATTGTTCTCGGTTTAAGTTAAACACTTAGTTAATTTGTGTCCAAATCATGTTTTACGTATTCTTGGGTTTTTCATGACCCAACAATCTCCCCCTATTTGGATATAAATTATTCCTAAGTGTTTTGATCAGTATGAGTGAGCTAACGTCTTCTGCTCATACTGAATGTACTAGAAAATAAATAAGGATATTGATATAGCAAAACATTCATCAATTTATTCATATCATTACAAGTCCTATTATTCTAAGTACAAAATACTCATGGTTCCTCAACAAGACCCATGAGTTCAAGCTTCGCTTTCTTTGACATCAACACCTCTTTATCAGGTCGATCCTTTATCATCTGATCCATCAACCTTACAAACTCCTCATTTTCAGGTCTCCTGATATTAAGCGCCATCAGTTTGTAAGCAAGGAGTGTTGTTGTTTCCACTTTGTCGATGTCAGAGACTCTTTGAAAGGCTTCCTGACCAAATTCATCCACAAAGAAGATACCATACGCAGGTTCTTTGATGACCAGGTTGGGACGGAACTTGACTCCCTGAGGAGTAGTCCTGTTGTAATGAAGTGCAGCTATGTATTGTTCAGGTTCAATATCCACAGCTTTTATTTTCCTCCCAACCTTCTGAGTAAACTCAGGGATTGTTAGTCCCTAAGAAGCAAGTGCCTCATCATGGTTAATGCCCAGACTCTTTGCCACTCTTGCAAGTTCCTCATACTTAGCACTCAGTGACTTGATGATGATTGGGGCATTCTTGCTTGCGGTTTTCTTCCTTAGGATAGGCATCATCATATCCCATTCTCTTAACCCATAGTCTGAGAATTTGACAGTTGGAAGATGTTCAGACTTTCTTGGACCTCTATGGATTGTTAAGCTCAGAGGTCTGGTGGGGTGAATGGTGATGTCAGTTATTTTGCCTTCACCTTTGGTATTGGTCATGTGCCATACATACCTCTCATAAATCCTCTGCCTCTTTTCTTCCTTAAGTTTGGCTTGTTTGTTGTGTTCCTTAAGGATTTCAGCCTGAAGCTTGAGAAACTCATCCCCTTTGATGTCCTTCTGCTCAGACTCCTTGATCACTTCTTTGGCAACCTTAGAGATTTCAGACCTGTTGAGTACCAGCTCTTTCTCTCTTTCCTTCCTGAGCTCTTCTTGGTGTAAAATTTCAGCCAGTTGATCAGGAGTCCCATAGACCCTTCTCCCATCCTCTAAATCAACATAGAATGGTGCATCAGGATCTGCACGTCTTTCAGAAGAAGCCTTGACTAAGAGTGATTCAGGAGGAGGGTTTGTTTCAGTCACCATGATTTTCTTCCCTTTGTCAATGGGAGAAGGTTGACTGGTGGATGTCTCAGGGACAGTTACTAAAGCAGAATTGGGATCAGGGATTGGAGGATCATCAATTTTCTCCCCCTCAGCAGATGGCGGAGCTTCAGTGGAGACACCTGCTGACTGAGGAGGTGGAGGAGTATGAGAGGCCTGAAGAATGGATAAAATGTTGGAGACCATAGACTTTGTTTCAGAAGTCTCATTCTTCACGGCACTTAATTCGGTAGCCATTGTCTTCTGGTGGGAGGTGAGTTCAGTTACTTGGGTGGTGTAGTGTTTGACCAGCTCATTATGTGTTGTTGAGAGCTGCTCAAAGGCTGAGGAGATTTTGATCAGGTGCTCCTTGGATGCATTAACAGCCTGATAAATGGACTCTTGCTGTGTCCTTAAACCTTGAAGATCTACCCCCTGAAGGAGCTTTAGAAGCTCAGTAATGCTGGTGGAGGTGTTAGCCTGAGAGGCCAAGTATGCATCCAGTCTGGTGACAAAAGTGGGATCATCTGTAAGATGTTCTTGTACTGATTCTATAGCCTTGAGGATGTTGGACAGTTCCTGATGCTGTTTAGTGGCTATGTCATCTACAGATTTGTTTAGGTCGCCAAGTTGTTTATCAGTGAGGGTGGCGGCCTGAAGAATCTTTGCCTGAGATTCTTCCACTGAAGCCCTGAAGTCAGCATAGGAGGATGCCACTTCAGTGTGCTTATCCCATAGCTCATCCGCAACAGAGTTGTAAAGACCTTCGTTGGCTTTGCGAAGGACTTTTGCCATTTGTCTTTCAGAAGCCGGATGAGCATCGTCATACTTTTGCAACCACTTATGAGTGGTTGAAGCACCTGATGATGATGATGATGAGGTTGATGGAGAACTGGGTGGTTGATCCTCAGGATGAGGAGAGGAAAGTTGTTTCTCAGAGGGCTGAGGAGGGCTTACTTGTGTTTCCATTTCCTCCTCAGCATCAGGGATCTCATCATCACCAAAATCAATCTCCTCCTCTGACTCATCAGCCAACAAATTTTTATAGTCAGCCAGAGAAGGAGCCTTCAGTAAATCCGGCTCCCCCTCAGAAGAGGGCTCACCTTCGTTGTGGCCAGGTCCTGATTCTTTTGTCATAATAACTGGTGGGGTTTAACCAGCCTGACTAGTCATAATAACTGGGGGGGTTTGCCCAGCCTGAATTTTAGAATCAGTTCCTGAGAGAACAAAAATGCCTGAGTTGGGTTTGGGTTCCGTATTGGCGGGTGGTTTAAATCCCTCCGAGTCTTTGTCCCCCTGAGCGCCTTCATCCACTGATGGGTGTTTTTCAGTGGAATCATGAGGCACTCCTTGTGAAGATGTATGGACCCCCTTCCCATCAGGATTGGTCTGTCCTTTTGGGGATTTAGGGTCCTGAACTCCCTGAGACCCTGAGTGTGATTGCTCAGGGACGTTAGCAGGATGTGAGTGGGTATGGGTCCCCGTCTCAGTGGAGTAGTACTGCTCCACCGAGGATATAGAACCCTGAACTCCCTCAGGCTCTGATTGTGATTTATCAGTGCCTTCATTAGGATGTGAGTGGGTGGATGCTCCTGACCCTTCTGACTTGTTTTTGTCAGTAGGGACATTAGGAAAGGGTTTGCCCGAGGATACTGAGGATGATTGCTCAGCACCCTCCAGTGGCGTTTGTTTTGTGGCCAAAGTGGTCTCTTGTATGGGAGTCTGAGAGGTCAAGGTCACAACAACTTTCTTGGTGCCTGAGGCAACAGTCTCAGTGACGAGTGGTTTAGGTCTAACCACCTTACTGGATTGTCCCCCTTTCCCTTTCTTCTTCTTCACCTTCTTGGTTGGTGAAGGAACTGGTGAGCATACATTTTCACCCTGAATCACCATTAACATGTAGGTGGTCAGGGCGACCGGTTGTACCTCAGTAATGTCACTACTAAAGTTGGTCTTATGCAAGATGTCAGGTTTTGTACCTTCATCGTCAGACCTTAAGTAGTCAGAACCAAGAAGATCCTGAAGCACACAGGAAATGAACCTAGGATAAGACATATGTCTTTGCCTATGTTTCCCTGAGAGCTTTGACACGAGGTCTCGGAAGATTATTCCTCCGATATCTATTTTTCTACCCTCCAAGAGACTGAACATCATCAATTGTTGTGATGAGTTCAACTGCTCAGTGGAGGATTTGTTTCCTCCGAGTACCTGAATGATGAATGTCATCATAAGTCTCCAGACAGGGTGAAACCATGTCTTCACTATTGGAGCCTTTGCCAACAAGGCTTCAGGAGACTCGCCAGGACGCCTAACATCATGAGGCCCTAGGAAAAGCATTTCAGCTTTTATTTCCTGATCAGTAGGGTTAGCCTCAAAGTTCTCAACAAAGTTAAGACCAGTGGCCATGATGAAGGTCTTGTAGTTCAGGGAGAGAGTCTTAGTCCCATTCATCACAGTGAAAGTGATGATAGACTCTTTGGTGTCCTTAGGGCTAGTAGCCGTTGCGGTACACCAAAACTCCCTGAGATAGTCATTATAGATGACTTCTGGGGTGGTTGTAAAAGCTGTGGCAAGGAAGCAGTTTTGTAAATACTTAACTACATCCTTGTAACCCGCATATTGCTGCGGGTAATGGAAATTTCCAACCACATTGTTTTTGGTCAGGTCCACGCCCTCCATTGTGAAGCTCACATTTGGGGCGGTGGTAATAGCATTAGAGGAAGCCATTTTATGATCGGGTTTAGGTCGGAAAATGGTCGGATATTTCTTAATGCTAAGAACACACACACAATTTGTTTGAGAAATAAAAAGGGCAGAGTTTGCTTATAAATTTCTAAAAACGTGTGTGTGTATTCTTTTGGATGGGTATTTATAGGATAGTGGAGATGGGGTTATTTTTGGCATTTGAGTGATCTTATTTAATCAAAATATAATTTTTGGAAGTTATTTTGAATAAAATGTTTGAGATCCGCATTAAATGCCACCACTCCACTTTTCCTCTTTTTTCTCAATTGGCAGAGTGAACAGTTGAGCAGTTTCTGCAAAAGGGAGAAGTTGCAGAGTTTCCATCATCACACAGTGTTTTGTGTGAGAGAGGGCATTGAATGCCAAGTTGGGAAGTGGGGGCCCATTAGGTGTATGCCAGAAAGGCATAAAGAACAAATATTCTTGAAATAAATATGAGTTCAGTTACCAACCTCGGACATTTACTAACTAGATACTTAGAGCATTTAAGTCAGTATTTAATGTCCCTTCTCAGGGCCCTGAATGACTTTTCATTCAGTGATGGTATTTCAGGGACTTGGGATTAGTCACTGATGATTCAGGAATATGGAAAGATTCCTGAGAAGCAAAGATTCAGGAACTTGGGTTTAGTTTCTGAACCCTCAAGATTTCAAGAACTTGGGTTTAGTTCCTGAGGTTGTGGATTAGTGAAATAATTCACTGACGAACACATTAAGTCAGGGACCTGAGGTTTTAAGAATTTACACTTCAGTTGGTAGGAATCAATCAGTGGACTGATTCTCTATATCCAACATTCCTAATTCAGCTTTCAGTCTTGTGAAAGTTGGTTCATCCAAAGGTTTGGTGAAGATATCAGCTAACTGATATTCAGTAGGAATGAAGTGTAATTCAATGTCACCATTCATGACATGGTCCCTGATGAAGTGATATCTGATATCAATGTGTTTTGTTCTCTGATGAAGAACAGGGTTGTTAGAGATTGCAATTGCACTTGTGTTATCACAAAAGATGGGTACCATCTTGTACTGAATTCCATAGTCACTGAGTTGACTTTTCATCCAGAGTACATTCGCACAACAACTAGCTGCTGCAACATATTCAGCCTCAGCTGAGGACAAGGCAACTGATTGTTGCTTCTTGGCACTCCAACAGACTAATTTCCCACCAAGTATTTGGCAAGAGCCTGAGGTGCTTTTTCTGTCCATATTACATCCAGCATAGTCAGAGTCTGAGTATCCTTTGAGATCAAGTCCTGAGCACTTTGGATAGTATAATCCAAGGTTAGGAGTGCCCTTTAGGTACCTGAATATCCTTTTCACAGCAGTGACATGAGATTCTCTTGGGTCAGATTGATATCTGGCACATAGACATACTGAGAATTGGATATCAGGCCTTGATGCAAGTAGATACATCAGTGATCCTATCATTCCTCTAAAGAGAGTTTGATTTACTGGTTTACCAGTTAGATCAGGACCAAGGTTGTTTGGGGGAACCATGGGAGTTTTGACTGAGGCACAGTCACTGAGATCATACTTCTTCAGTAGATTCTTTACATACTTCTCTTGACTGATAGTGGTTCCTCTTTCAGTCTGCTTGATCTGAAGACCAAGAAAGTATGTCAGTTCTCCCATCATGCTCATTTCAAACTTCTTTGCCATTAGTTTTTCAAATTGTTTGCAAAGTTTGAAACTTGTTGAGCCAAAGATGATGTCATCAACATACACTTGTGCTAGTATGACATCATTATTTGTCTTATAGATAAACAATGTGTTGTCTATCTTGCCTCTGACAAATTTGTTTTGGATCAGGAAGGCTGAGAGAGTCTCATACCATGCCCTAGGAGCTTGCTTCAGTCCATAAAGGGCTTTGTTAAGCTTACAAACATGATCAGGAGACTCATGGCTTTCAAATCCAGGAGGTTGCTCAACATAAACTTCTTCTTTTAGTGAACCATTTAAGAATGCACTTTTAACATCCATTTGGTACACCTTAAAGTTCATGTATGTGGCAAAAGCAAGGAAGATCCTGATGGCTTCCATCCTTGCTACTGGTGCAAATGTTTCCTCATAGTCAATGCCTTCTTGTTGATTAAAGCCTTTGGCTACAAGTCTGGCTTTGTTTTTAATGACTATGCCATTTTCATCAGTTTTGTTTTTGAATACCCATTTCATGCCAATGACTGAGACATTCTCAGGACATTTGACCCGGGTCATTACCTTGTTTCTGTCAAATTGTTCCAGTTCATCATGCATGGCCTGAACCCAACTTGGATGTTTAAGTGCTTCTTTAACACTTTTGGGTTCAATTGTGGAAATGAAGTCCACAAATAGGCATTCATTGGATGAGGCTGCTCTTAGACTAGCAGCCATGCTCCTGGTGAGCATGCCTTCAGTAGGCTCTCCAATAATATTGACAAGTTCAATGTCCTGATACCTAGTCCAACTTTCTTGAGGTCCTGGATACTTATTTGAACTTGTGGAGGCCTGATTGGGTAGAGGGGTTGGTTCTGGAGTAGACACTTGATCATTGTTTGGATCTTGAGTGTCTATCAGATCACTGAGATTGTTTGCATCTTGAGTATTTTGAACAGGCTGATTGATAACATCAGTGTGTGTATGTGCCTCAACAAACTCAGT